>BKCH01000005.1:4680000-5880000 GCA_008635985.1 Ficus erecta | reverse complement strand
CAGAAAAAAAACTTAATAATAAGAGGAAAAAAAAAGAAATAATTTAGTTAGAAGGGTTTTTTGGAATAATTAAAAGTTGAAACAAGTAATTTTTTAATTTTAAAATTAATTTTTTAGGTGGTTTTAAAAAGTGGATGATAAAATTAGGGTTATCAATAGAGACATCCTTAGTTAATTTATCATTCTTTAATTTTGAAAATACAATTATGAAAGGCTACACAAGTAAATTTACAATAGCTTATCCCAATTATGAGTTTAAGCATGTGTTTGGCGTTTTCATTCAAGTTGAAAAAAATCAACTTAATTTTTGTCATCTTCTAAAAAGTCAACTTAAAGTTTCACTATTCACAGTTTCAATGTAACTGAAAAACTCAAATTTTAAAAGTTCATTACCTTGCATATACAAGTCCAAATGAGATTTTTTTTTTATTTTTTATATTGCATCAAATTTCGAGATAAACGAAACAATATCCATAATTTTTTTTACAAAAAAAAAAAAAAAAATCAAATTTTACACTTTTTAACTTCAATTAGCTATACTCACAATCAAATGCACAACTCAACTCTAACTCAAAATTTTCAATTCAAGCAGACGTCCCAAATACAGGCTAAATAAATACATTAATAGAATATGTTAATAAACTACTTATTTAGACTCTAAATCATGTCCACTTTAAATTATACTCAATATAATTCATGCCTTTATTTTATAACACATAAGTGAACACGCCATGAATTTTGATGGCAAATAATGAAAAACATCACGAAGAGATCAAGTAAATGGGAGTTTGAGAACTATTTATTCAAAGTCCTAATTGGGGATCCAAGACACACAAAAAAAAAAAAAAAAATGATAGTTTGGTATTCGATTGTTCAAATTCTTGAAATAGAAATCTATGTAGGTAAAGAAAATCTTCCTATCATATTACACATAATTAGGGCGGATAGAGGTGGTACTTAGTGTGGGTTAGAGCCCCCATTGAAAATTTTTTCTTTTATTTTTAATCCCAAATTTTTTGTCTTTTTTTCAATTTTTATCCCTACAAAAAATTATAAATTCTTACATAGCCCCTACAAAATTAATTTTACTTCATAAGTTTTATGGTTTTTCAATTTTATCCCACTAAAAATTAAATTTTTTTTACAAACCCCCACTAAAATTTTATCCTTTAATTTTAAACTTTATATTATTTCTATTTTCTTTTTCTTTTTTTTGTTTTACACCCCCCACTAAAACATATGTCTAGTTTCGTTGGTGTGCATAATTATAGTCTGTTTGCATTTGGAACATAGGTCTGAAAATTGCTTTTAAAGAGATTCTATTCTAAATTAAGCATGCGTTTGGACGTACAATCCAAACCATACAATTACAATTTAGTTTTTATCTTTTTTCCTTCAGTTTTACTATTCATACAGTTTTGTAACTTAAACTTTAAAAGTTCACAATTTTGCATGGACAAGTCCAAATGAAATGATTTTTCTTTTTAAATTATATAGAATTTCGAAACGAACGAAACAAGTCTCATATTGATTTTTTTTGGAACACATTTCAAGTTTTTACAGTTTTTAATTCAAACGCTTTAATTAACGCATAATCAATTCAAACTCAAATTTTACAATTCAAACCTCAGCACCAAAGGCATTATAAGAATCTTTTTAATTAGGTATTTAAAGAAGAGAAAATGAGTGCTGTGCAAATTTAAAAATAATAAATTTTTTTTAGAATATTCTTAAAATCAACTTTTTAACACAATGTTGCGCTTAATATGAACAAAACTCCCTGCACTCTCTCATCTTATGAATCCAAAGATAACGAGCCTAACAAGCGAGAGACTTTTTGTTCAAATAAGAAGTTTACTTATTTTGGATGGCATGTTCAATTTTGAAAATTAAAAAAATTTTGTAAAAAAAAAAAATATTTTTTCGAATTTTTTTCATTAGATGGAAATTGATAGATAGATCAAAGCAGGTAATTTTATATTAATTTTATCTTAAGATAAAAAAAATTGGACTCCTAAATTCAAAAAAGAAGTTGATCCTCGACACTACGATAAACATTAATCCATATTTTCTGCCTTTACACCTTCCCTTTCGCGGCGTACAAATCTGTACTAGACACTAGTAGGGTTGGTACTCTTAGTAGAAGAGTAAGAAGCCAGAGTTTAGAGAGAGAGAGAGTGAAACAATAAATAGTTTGGAGAGAGAAAGAAGAGAGAGAAAATGTCAGGCAGAGGAAAGAGAAAGGACGACGAGGAGTTCGCCTCCGACGACGGCGGCGGCGGCGGAGATGCTCCCCCAAAGAAGACTCTGAAGAAAGACTCCTCCTCCGACGACTCAGACAACGTCGTCATTTGCGATATTTCGAAGAACAGGAGGGTCTCCGTCAGGAACTGGCAGGGCAGGATCGTCGTCGACATCCGCGAGTTCTACGTCAAGGACGGCAAGCAACTTCCTGGCAAGAAAGGTCCCTCTTCTTCTCCTCCGCTCTCACAAAAATTTGAATTCAATTTCTTAGGGTTTTTAATTTTTATTTTTCAATTCTCAAAATTCGCATTTTTTGGAACCCTAGTTTGATATTTGGTCACACATTGTGGATTTGAATTGTTTGTACAGAAGAACAAAAATGATATTTACACTGTAGTAGAAGTGTTAATGTAGAGAAATCGAAATGAAACACTGACTGATTTATGAAACACTGACTGATTTAGGATTGAGTTTTGCTTGTTTGTTGTAGTAGTGGTAGATTCTAACCTAAAACTCGTCACAAAGTACCGGGCTAAGTCGGCTTTGTTTTGTTTCTTAGTAGATTATGGGTTAGTTTACTAATGCTACCCCAAAAGTCGTTTACACAAATTACGAATACAAATATTGTGGTTAGTAAAAATACACAAAAGTTATTTGCACAAATACCAATGCATTTTAATAGTTATTTGGAAAAGCTTGGATTTGTAACTTTTGCTTTTAGCGTCTACTTCTCCTTTTGCTAGAAGTAAATGTAGAAATTTTGTCAAAAGCACAACAATCCAAACTAACCCTATAACTAAAATGAATGTGAAACCATTAATTGTAGAGAAATGCAGTGATGGAATCAGAATTGTTGTCGGGGCTAATAATCATGACGTAAATTCCACCTTAATAAATAAATCGACTATGGAGCCCCTGCTAGGCCCTTTAGTGGCTACATCTCTGCATCAAGTTGGCGCATAAGTTTCTATGTAAGATTCTTAATTGGGGTTCTGAAATTATGGTTTCCGTTCTAGTAGGCCAAAGTTTTTGAAATCCAATACAGACATTACATAAGGCGCATTCTAATTTGCAAACAAGAATGTAATGGGGAAAGAAAATGTTTTAGGAAAGGAAAGAACAGGAATTGGGAAGTGGAATCAAAAACAATCCCCTTCCATTTCTAATGTTTACAAACTCTACGAGTAGAAAACCTAATGACTTAAGCTCTAAAATGTCATTGTACATGCTACATAGTATTGGCTAAAAATTAGTAATGGTCTGCAAGTAATTCTGTGGTTTATTCAAATTCATGGAGAAACAAAGCGATGGTGTAGTTTAAGAGTTGGGATTCCCTGTCGTTATTCCCCCCAACATGTGTGCCCCACCGTACGTAAACACAATCCCCTATTTTCATTTGTCTTTTGACATAAGAGTCTTAGACATTATCCATTCACTTTGTCTTATTTTCTTAAGAGAACTTGTTGGAGCAATCTTTTACTCTATAGCAATGCGTTTGAGATATATGGCGCAATGATTTATGGTTTGCATATTTACTTGCTGGAGTCTGTTTTATCTATAACAGTTCATTTGTTTTTAATAATCGGTTCTATAACAGTTCGAATTCAGTGAAAGACAAGAGTTGACTAAGACTTTAATTTCGTGAAGAGTTGGGATCATTCTAGTTTCTAGTGTTTGATCCGTATTCTCTTTCGGTGTTGTTCCCTTGCAAGAGAAATTGTAGTTACTATACCCCGGCCTGCTCTCCCTCCATAAACACTAGCCTGCCAACATGAGATTACCCAACATTACCATCTGCGCTATTGGTACTATCCCTCATAACTACCATAAGACCGATATTACTTATCTACCAACAGTCCAACTTTTACCAATACTTGTAGTTGGAAATGGTTACAATATACTTTTATTTGTACTCACTCTGGAACTATTATAGGTGAAACTTGGTACTATTCCTTTCAACCACCGTTTTTGCTGATCTAATCTCTCTCTCTCTTTCTCGGGAACTATTATAGATGAAACTGACGTACAGTACTTAAGTTCTAATGAAGTCGTTGGGTTATATTTACTATTAGGTTCTTTTCAGCTCCAAAACTTGAATGTTTCATTTATTAGGCACTCGTACAGAGGTCATAATTTGTTTCCAATAATGGAAGGCTCTTTCCATGGGTCCCTCAATGAGAAGGAACATTAATATTGGTTTCAAAAGATGGGGTATCATGTCCCGTATGATGTTTTCCAACAAAATGGTCCTATCCCAGAGGGAAGGCACGTAATTTTGTTGTCGTATGCTTTGGTTTAACTTTTTTCAGACAACATCTAGACCACACACCTAATTGTAATCTATACGTACTTTGGGTTTGGGCTGGCACACATAACACGTTTCCGTGTTCCTCGAAGATAGGCATCGTTCTTGCTGTTAGTATGTATGTTTGCTTGCTTGTCTCTTTGGAACTAGGGTTTGTAAAATGTACTAAAATGCTTTCCTTTTTTCAGGAATCTCACTCACCATGGATCAGGTGCGGGTTTTCAAAACTTTTAACTCTCTAAACAGTTATCGAGAGCATATTGATTTACTCAGACTAAATCTTCTTCTTGTGCAGTGGAATATTCTTAGGGATCATGTGGAAGAAATTGACAAGGCGGTTAACGAGAACTCTTAGGAAACTATGGTTGTCGGCAGAGGTGTCGTTTTGATCCTTTTGTTTCTGACATGCAATATGGTATAGCTTTTAAACCATTTTAACACCCAAACTGTCAGTAGTTTAGTTTTTGGGGGGGTTTTGTTGATATCAAATGTTGAATAGCCTTGGTAGGGATGATAGGCTTGTTTTGTGTCTAAATGATTACTGACTTAAAGCTTAAGCTTACTAATGATGTTCTATTTTGGAACTTTAGAACTAAGCATGTTATATATATATATATATATATATATATATAAATGTGCTTAATTTGATACGCTATCTTAACTATAAGTTTTTTTCTTTTATCGGTAGTAAAGAGAATGTCAGAGCATCGGCTGTAGTGTTTTATTATATCTGGCACTTAGGGTACGTTTGGTCCACCGGTTTGAAATGAAATTTTTAAGTTGAAATTAGTTGATTTTTCAAAAAATTAGTTATATTTTGTTGTTGATTATTCAGGAAACAAAAAAACAAAACAAAAACTGAAATGAAGAACTTAGAACTTAGGTTCAAATCGGTTGGTAATCGAATGCTTAATGTTGCATTTTATGGTACCCCACATCTGTGCTTAAATATGGGCCGGGCTGACCTTCGGCCTGGTCCGTATAAGGATACAGGCCGGGGTAACCTAACCTGTTTAGTTGTCTTTTGTTTTGTTCTTTCGGTTGCAATAAATAGCATTTTTACAAAATTAAGTAAAGTTAAAGACAAGAACTTAATTTACATAGTAAATTCATTAAATAAATAGCAATTTACTTTTAATAAATAGATTATTTATCTAATAAATTTGTTATTTATTTTAAATATTTTAGAAATAGCATATTTCTATAAAATGCAATGGACGTCTTTCTTCATTTTTTGGGTTTATTTGTACATGAGGTAGCACGGCCCATACCTCTGCCTACGCGGCCCATATTTAAAGCACTAGCTATAATGCATTTATCCTTTTTTATTTTTTGGCTCTTTTTTGTATTTTTAAGTTGGGTAATATTATTTGAGGGTGAGACTTGAATTGAAGTTGAGAGTTTCTCTAGCAGGAAACAATGTCCAAATCACCGATGTTCATCTAAAGGCTTTTCATGTTTCTAACTTAGGTTTGATTTTTGTTCATCCTATCAAGTGCTTGTATGGCGTATTTGAGAGTGAACTCTGAACCCTGTATGTTGAGTTGTCACATGTTGATTCTTCAGATGGATTCCTTTCACGTGTGTTATTGTACACTCTCATTGTGGTGTTAATCCGAAAGGCGTGAATTGATTTTTTTTTTGAGCTAAACAAGAAACATTTGTCCATGATAATTATGAAAAAATTGCGTGTCCATTTTAAAAAATGTCTTACCGTTAAATTAAATCAAATTTGGTGAGAAACAATGGAGTGGTAATTAAGGGAATATCAAATGTTGGCTGATGTAACTCGTCAATACATCTATTAACAAAAAAGGATTATGTTGCCACTCTTTTAAAGAGTTTAATGATCTTTTAATCACACAAAAAAAAAAAAAAAAAAAAATTGGGGATCATATTGCAACTTTATAAAAAGTTTAGAAACCAAATGAGAAATTTAGTTTAAAAAGAAAAAAGAAAGAAAACCATTTTTAGAAGGGGTGCATGGTGGGCGATTTGGGCGTTTATTAGGCGGTTTAAGCGGATTTGTTTGTTTTATGGTGGCTTGTGAAAATTACAAACCATACCTACCCAAAGTTTAGGTTGTTTAGGTAGTTTTTTTAACAGACAGCTTGGGCGGTATGAGTTTTATACCCTTGTTATTAATATGTTATAACTAATTTCTCAAAGTTTTTACATCTTGCCTAAAGTAATATTGTTTCTAACCAATCTTTCACCCATTACCAAATGAATGAGTCAAAATAAAAAATGCTTTTTTTTTTTTTTTTTTTTTTTTTTTTTGTATTGGTGCAACCTAAACTTATTATAGAGTTACAATTTACATCCTGAATTTTTAATTTTGACAATTTGTATCATAAACTTACAAATCTGTAACAATTGGCACCGCATTGATAAATAATGTTGATTTTTTAATAAAAATTGATACTTCACTTGTATATAAATTGTTAATTAACAAAGATAAAAAATATTATTTATGTCATGAATTAACACTCATGTACAAATCATATATCAATATCCTTCAAAAGAGTAATATTATTGTCAATGAGGTGCAAATTGCTACAAATTTGTAAGTTCAGAATGCAAATTATCAAAATTAAAAATTCAGGGTGTAAATTACAACTATATGATAAGTTTAGGGTGTACAAATACAAAAAAGCCAATAAAAAATAAGGGAAAAAAAAAAAAAAAACTTCTTCATTAATTATAAAGCAAGATTTTTTTCCTTGTTTATTTCCATCAAACTACGAAATTAAGTTCATGTTCTAGTCGTGAACAACTACTTCTATGATCATATCTCAAGATTCAAAACGCATGTCACGGAAAAAAAAAAAAAAAAAAAAAGGAGGATTATACTAAAAGGATAAAGTAATCAAGATAACATACCAACTCTTTTTTGGAAATTATTAAGATTAAAAGAGAGAGAGAGAGAGAAGGAAAAAGGATGATATATAAACATATTAATAATAGTTCAACAACACAAATAAAAACGGTAACTAAATAAATTGGCTTATTAAGTTTACATGTTAAACTAGTTAATTAGTTTTAAGGTCCGTTACATTATACATATTCAAAATCAAACTCCAAAATCCATCACAATAATAAAATAATAATTAAAAATACTAAGCGGACATGGTGGTTTGAAATCACGGTTTTGTTTGTCAAACCATAACTGTCGGCTTATCATGGTGGATTCAAACTGTGCTATCCATTTGAAATGCAGTTTTGACTCGTCATTTGCCAGTTGGACGATACGGTGTGGATAATTTATGCAGTTATTTTTGTACACCCCTTCTTTTTAGCTCATTTAGCAAACAAGTTTATGAACAAAATTTTCTATTGTCATAGTGATTTCAACATCTTATTCACAAAATCATGCTATTTCTTTATCCTGTGGAAAACAAAAGGGAACTGTCATAGTATGCCCCAAGTCTCCTTTTCTCATCTTGTCTGCTATTGTTAGTTATCCACGCCTTTTCATTCTTTCCTTTTTTCTTTTTCCCCCTTAATTTGTTGTTTTTAAATTATAAGAGAATTTACAACCACAAAATTAGGGTTGGCAATTCATGCCAACAGGTTGAGTTTGTGTCGGATTGAAGGCAACGCAAATTTTTAAAACTAGAACCTAGACACGATCAGTGACCTGTCAGGTCAAGAAAATCTCGATCCGAACCCGACCCGATGGGTTGGTGGGTTGACACAACATGACCCGCACACGCTGCCAACAAGTGTGTTTGGGGTTGGTGGCATGACACGACCCATCAACCCGCCAACATGCTGACATGTTGACCCAAGAACAGAAGGTGGAAAAACAAACAAGGAAAAAAAAATTCAAGCAAATGGAAAGTATTACAATATGAGGTCAATTCAAGCACAAATAAAAAACACATATTCAGTTCCGAAAGACAACTACCGAGTAATCAACCAAAGTTCATACAAGATAAAAAATCTACCAAATGAATGAATGAGAATGGAATGACTCGACGTCGGCATTTGAGTGAGAGTCTGAGTGGGAGAGAGAGTGGGTGATGCGAGTTTGTCTTTGAGAGGAATATAGAGTCGGTGAGGAGACAGAGAGTGTGAATGTGTAAGGCGGCAGCAGAAGAAGAGAAAGGAGATTGGGGTTTTCAAAAAGATAGGGAACTTGGGTATGGGTTGGGCTAGGCCTAGATAGAAGAAGTGGTTGGGTATTTTTTTCAAAACATAGTATGGGTCTTTCAAAACATAGTATGGGTCTTGCGGGTTAAGTTCAGATTATAAAGGTAAAGTTCGGGTTATAAAGGTTAATTTCTGGTTAGCAGGTCAATTTCGGGTCAATCTGAATTGGAATTGAATTTAAACGGGTTATTACGAGTTGATTTCATGCCCAACGGGTTGACCTGAACCCAATCCTTTTTTTTTTTTTAATCATGTCAAGTGGGTTCGACCCAAAACCAACCCGCACTCATTTTTCCCCACCCTAACCCACATTTTTTTGTGCCTGAGTTCATGTCGTGACCTGAATTACTAACCCTACACAGAATCAATATATATATATATATATATATATAGCAATTCTTGGTTCTATATCCACCATTTATTTTCCCTCCATAAACACTTCAATTTCAATGTACATCAATCAAGTTCACACAATTTGTGTCCCAAGCTTTTATTTCTTCACTTAAATTATTAAATGATATTATAAAGATCAACAATGTTTGGTCGTGATTATTGTTGGCTCAACTACTCAATGTTAGATGCATAGATAAATATCTATCTTTTCTTATCAATGTGTATTTGATCATCCAAAGATAATTCATTTGTAAGCGTTACAATGAAAAAAATAATAATTATGTGATTTGGTATGATTCATTGTATAACAACTTGATGAAACTTAATAAAGAGCATATAGTTCAAGACTGTATCCTACTAGAAGGGTCTATCACATATTCCTTGAACATTGTTACGAAAATAAGAAATGAAAGTAGGCAACGGAAAACACGAAAAATAAGAACACATAGATTTACGTGAAAAATCCCAGACGGAAAAAAAACCAAGAGCAGAGGAAAAGAAAATCCACTATATCAAAGATAGGTACAAGATGGATGTGTTTTGAACGGCTACAACAAAAACATAATGATAAAACCCTAAAATTACATCATATATACCCAAACCTTAAAACATGTTCATATCTCAAAAAAATCTTATAATTAAAGTTTCACCATGTATGTCACACTGCGAGCTTTTCGGGCTAAATCAAATAGAATTCGGATCATCGTACTCTAACAAAAATATATAAAACATACGTACGTAAACTAATGAGCAAAATAATTAGTTAGTTTAGTCAATTGGTTAAAGTATATTTGTGAATTGTGTGTGTCAATTCATACGTTTTTATGTTGATCAGCTTAAAGATGAGAAAAATATTACTATTTTCTTTACTCACCTATCAAAATCATTCAATTGTTTAATCTTTTTTCCAATTGGTAAGTTGCTCATTTATCTTTAAAGTTAATAACTTATATTTGATTTTTTTAAAGTAATACAAAAATAGCCCCAAATCCATTATGAAAGTTAAAATTTAAACAGAAATGCTTTCATCCACGCCATCTTATTGTTTTACTTCTATTTGGTTTGTTTAAGAGTACTTTAGGAACGTAGAAAACAAGAGGTTTTTGGCGTTTTTGGACAAGGAAATCATCATACCACCACCTCCACTATCTTTTTTTTTTTTTTTTTAATTGTGGAAAATTTGACTCTCTCGTAGAATTTTAAATCTGGAAACTCCTATATAAATTCTTACCCTCTCATTCGTTGAGCTATCCCAGCCGAGATCACTGTCTTAAGTTAATCTTATTTGTTGGGTCAAATCTTCATCTTTCTAAATTTTGTTGGCTTTGAAAGAGTTACAGCTGAGAAGTGCTTAAGCAGCTAGCACCAGAGGATGTAGTCAAATTACTCTCACATACTAGGCTCTTTTCGTGGGATTAGGTCGGTAAATTATTACTATTTTTTATCTATCTTTTTATCTATCTTCAGGGACAAAAAGTGTCTTCTTTGTTCATTTATTCTTATTATTTTTGCTTAAATTTGTTCATTTATTCTTTGTTTTGGTGAAGACCTAGTAAAAGGTTTGAAACTAACTTGAAGTTTTAATATAAACTATTTCATTTTTGTTTAATGAAAACCTTGTTAGTGGAACTAGTTTGAAGTTTTACTATAAAACTATTTTTAATTTTTTGTCGAAATTTTGACAAGTATTGCTCTCTGTGTTATTTTCCTTAGGCTCCGATTGGTTGAAGAGATGAAAAGGAGGAGGAACGGAGAAAGATAGAGGACATGAGTGTGAAAGAATAGAGATAATTATTATATTCTAAAAGAGATGGACATTTGGATGGATAAATGAATAATAATTTGTTCTAATTGATATTTACACTATTGTCTTTTTTCCACTATTTACTACTCTCTCTCTCTCTCCCTTTTTTTTTTTTTTTTTTTTTTTTAAGGATAGAGAGGGCTATAGTAGTCTATTATTATTATTATTATTGTTTTATAAAAGGGAGGAAGAATTAGAAAAATAATTAATTAATTATTTGCATTAGTACTTAATTTTTTAAAAGGTAAAATAGTCTTTTTTTTTTTTAAAGCTTTAATTGATGGACTTCATAAACTCCTATTGAATTCAATACAGTAGAAGAGGCTCTCTCTCTCTAAGGCCTTCTAAACTAAAGCATTCCTATCAGAGCCCCCCCAAAAAAAAAAAAAAAAAAAAACTAAAGCATTCATACTCTTTAGTGTCTTACGAACGTTAGAACATGTCCAAATAATATTAGACTTAAAAAATGTGCAAACACGCTAATGGAGCGTAACCAAAATTCATAGCAATTAGAGTCCAAAAACTGTGTTTAAGCTAAGTCGAGTTGACCCACAAAACAAATTAACACTGATTTTAAAGATCATTACATCAATATGATACAAAAATTTAATTTTAAAAATAAAACTAAATTTTATGTCATGTTGATCAAGAGATGAGGAATTTGTGTCATATTAATCAATTGATAAATAAAATGTGGCTATTTGAGTAATTGTCTCTATTAAATATACAACTGACCTAGTTTGTATTTGACCCACCAGGCTTTAGGGTCCGACCGGCCTTCTTTTACTTATACCAACCCGATTCACATTTCTCTTCCAACCCAGGGTTGCTTGGGTGACTGGTTTTTCTCAAAGTCTTGTGTTTAATAATAATGTATTTCTCTTATATCCTATGCAAGAATCTCTTTCTCTCTTCTTTTTTTATTTTTATTTTTATTTTTTTTTAAATTTAAGTTTTTGGCAATTTAGTGAAGGGACACACTCCAAAAGAACAATGTGAATAACCTGCTAAACACCACACAAAATGCACGTTAGTGGCGTCTCACATAGTTTGTCAACAAGCCACATGTGATGGTTCACAACTCACACGTAACACACGCATGTGATGTTTCATATTACTTATTTAGGATAATTTGTTGTCCCAAATCTTATTACTACTTTATATATTAATATATACAAATCTTATTATTACTTGTCCCAAGATCATTATCATTATCTTTATTATCATAATTATAATTTATTTTCTTGATAGAAGTGTCAACTGTCATAATCAGTATATTAAAGATTAATTTGAAAAGATAAATGAAAGAACCACCATGTGGGTTGATGAGATGGGACGCCGTCAATTTGATATTTTAATTATTATTGTAAAGAAATTATTACCTTATTACCTCATTTTTTGGCATGCCTAAGAATTACTATTTCAATTACTAGATTAGATTTTCAACTATTAGATTTGTATAGAACTGGTTATAACTATTTTAATCATTAATTTGGTAAGATTGGATGTAGACTCCAATTATTTTTTGGTGCTCACCGAGATTACTCTATAATTGAAGAAGTGTGGGAATAAGATGAGCACTATCTGATTCCCTTTCTATCGAAGAAAAAAAAAAAGGTCAGATAACAACTTTTTTAGAGAATGATTAAAATAACTTCTATGTGACTCGTTGTAAATTTTTAGAATAAATAATTATAGATCATACAGTTAAAAAAATTAATTTAATGATAACATAAATAAGCTATCATATCACACAAGCTTCCGAAAACATTTTATGTGTTGATAGTTTGATTCCTACACATATGTAATTAATTACGAGACAGGTATTGACGGGAAGAGATAAAATAGTTTTATTCCAAGTCACAATCAAACAACTTAGGCAAGAGGATTGAAAAAAAAAAAAAAAAGAACACTATTGCTCCGTTTGGTGTTTGAGTTTATCTAAAATTAAACTGTACTTTTTTATTTTAATTTTTATAATTTTCTGAAAAGTCAATAAAATTTATAACTAGTTTTTCAAAAGTCAACCAACTCCAACTTAAAAATTTTATCTCTAATTAACTTATCAAACTAAGTCTATATATATATATATATATATATATATATGTGAAAAAATAAAAGAGACAAAATTAAACCATCCAGGAGCTTTAGGCACATGACATCTAGCCCACATCTATTATTAAATATTGAAACGCATGCTTCAAAACGAATATTGGTCTCCCTAAATAAATAAAAATAAAAAAGGTGAACCTTTTGTACCCTCTTTCGTCTTCGGTGCCATGTTCCCTTTTTCATCCTTCTAGTTATAGTTCTAGTTCTTACTTAAATAAACAATCTGATTAATTTTAAAATCGTCCACTCATTTTATCTCCTAAAACCTGAAACAAAACAAAACTTCTTTGTTGAGTTTATGATAAATTATAATTTTGATATTTTCTTTATTAAGATGTTAATTTTTAAACGGTTTCAATCACTTGTACTCGTTAGATTACCGACGTGTATGATTAATATCGTTAAAAAAAATTTCAATTTACCAATCTATCATACAACTTATGTGCGATTAAAGGCATTAAAAAGTTAACGTTTCATTTAAAAGAAGTTAACAAAGCTGCAATTAATTCCTTTTAAGAAAGTTGCTGTTAGTAATAAGAGTAAAAAATTAAACTTTACCAACCAATTGTTAAACTTATATATGATTAAAACCATTAAAAAAATTAACGTTCCACCAAAAAGAGTAACAAAATTGCAATTAATAATTTGATCAGGAGAGAGTTTTGTTTCATTTTAAATTATACGTAGTAAAATAGGACAACCTATGTTTTTCGAAGACTAATTTAAATAAAGCCTAAACTATTAGTCAATTATCTTACATTTGATCGTTGCACAGTGATTGTGACGACTATCCTCCTTTCGTATAAGATCTAATTTGAAAAATTCTCTTCGAATAATTGATCTAATTTCAAATTGTATCTACTTTTTTTTTCTTTTCTTTTTTTTTTTTTTAAAGAAAGTTGTATCCTAAACTTGTATTTAGAAAAATCAAACTACTACATGCAAGCCCCCCTCTGGTCACAGAGGCCCGCCTTAAAAAATAAAAAATAAAAAATCCTCTAAATTTTTATCATTATTTTTATGTCATTTGATTTTTTTTTAAAGTCAAATGAAGAGGGTTTACAATTTAATTTTAATGGAGAATACTATTGTTTTGGATTAATATTTGAAATAATTTCTGAAGTTTACACCAAAATTTTACTTTAGCGTCTGATATTTATAACATCTCAAAACTGTTAGTCCTTCCATCAATTAATTGTTGAAGGAAAAAAAATGACAGAAAACAACGGTCAACACCTAGCTTGGGCGTGGTCGGTTTGTAAATGCTCTAATAGTCTTATTAGACATTATAATATACATTAATTCCATCAAATTTCAAAGACTTCTTTACTTAGTTAATCTCACCCTGAAATTCATAAAAAGATGTCCATTTCACCCTCATTTTATTTGTACATGAAACACATGATTTATTCCATCAAAATTTCAATGGAAATGTAACAAAATGATTAATTTCATCACATCAAGATGGATAGAGATCAATTGCGAGACCTAATTATTGAAGTGAGTTTAGTGTAAAGTTTGGAGACTATAATTAAGGATTAACCTTGTTATTTTTTGACAATGTAATTTTGATAACAATATATTAAAGAAAGGATTTTTAACATGATTGATGAAATAAAAGGAATATGTGCGTTAATCTTGAAACATTTGGATGTAACATAGGAGAAGTTTTTGTCTTAAAAGTCTCCAATAATAACCAAAAAAAAAAAAAAAAAAGGGTAGGGTCACAAACAGATTTTACCCCTTATGGTGCTTGGGATGTTTTCTTATAGATTTTAGTAACCTAAGGGTCTTAGCAAAAAACAAAAGGAAAAAAAAAAAAAAAAAAAAAAAAAACCGTAAGGGCTCAAGACCTCCAAAAACCCAAAAAACCCAATAGTTGAACAACAGAAGGAGATTTCAACCAAATGATAATAATAATAACAAAAGGAGATATGTTTATTATTATTATTATTATTATTATTATTATTTTTCTTTCAAGCCTTTTTAATCCACTATACATGTATGATGTAACCAGTTAACTATTTAATCTATTCTGTAGTTTTTTTCATTCTTTTTCTTAAAAAAAAAATGGACGACGTTTTTCATTTATTGTCTATTTAGAAATCTAATGAAGTCATAAACAGAACAATACAAAAACATGATCCATTTTACAATTGAAATCAATTTCAAATTATTCGATATGAAATATTATGATCCAGAGAAATTATCCGTGATTGTTACACTATCACCACTATTCTTTAGTAGTCGGAAAATATGCACTAGCACCAAAAAACAAAAACAAAAACAAAAACAATGTACTGCCGTCAAAATCCAATGAATTAAATCCCACAACTAGCTATGATTTTAGCTTCTAATGAACTACAAGAGGTGTCTATAAATAAATAAAATCCCACTACAAGTCATGATTTATAGCCCTAATAAACTACTCAAGATGTCTCTTTTGGCATCTTTTGGGAGAATAAAAAACTCCAAAAAGTGAAAGCAAGAAAGTTAGGGACATTAATGCGTGGGAGAAAAGAAAGGAAAAAGTTGGGGAATTAAGGGAATCACTTTGACCCATAAATTTACAGAAAAAGCTTAGCTGCATACCCTACTTTACTTCTCCCAAGCTACCTACTTCCGCACCTAGACCTTAGAGTGAGTTATCTTCCTATTTTTTTTTTTGAGATAAATAAAATAATATCTATTATACATATTTTTTTAACATATTTTAAAATTTTATATTATTTTTAATATTACAGTTTATTTTTATTAATACTTTAATTAAATACATATTTTTAGATCAATTTTTAAAATTTCATCTCTAACAGTCCCCAAACATGCCTTATTCACACTTTGGGATTTGAAGACAAAAATGTTGATACATTTTTATTTTAACAATATTGAATCGAATCTATATCTTCATACTTCATTAAAAGGAGTAGAATTCGAACTTCCTCATCTCAAGTTCAAGAGAAAAAAAGTCCCTAACTCCACCCTACCCCATATTAACCCAAGCGTAGTATTTAATAAAGAAGAAAAAGATTATGGATTTAGCCTAGGTAATTCTATAATTACCTCAATATATAATTATTTTGAGCTCCAATCACTATCTTGTAAAGAAAATCAAGTACTTAATTGGTCATTAAGTGCTTGTTTCGTTCACAAGCTCAAAACATAATTTTCAAACTTTTTTTTATCTTTTTTCCAAAAAGTTTGTTTTTTCTTTTTCAAAAAGTTTTTTCCCTTTTCTGAAAATTCAAAAAAATTTACTATTAAAACATAAAAATTTCAATTCAAATTCATTAACCAAACGAACCCTAAGATTAGTTCATTGATAATGTGCAATCATTATAAGGAGTATAATTGCAAGATTCCTTCTTCCATCCTTCTGATTTTTTAAAGACCAAAATTAGTGTCCTTTAGTTTGGGAAGGACTTTAAATCCGCCAGCCAATCCATTTTCTCTAGTAATAGCTTCTATCAAACAACGGTAAGTTTTATAAACTGAAATAAAAAGAAAAATTTTATGATAGAATATAAAAAAAATTGACTTATTAGTAAGTCAGAGTTTTAAACCGCATTACAGTTCTATCTCTTAATAATAAGGATACTTCTATTGTAAAGCACACTATTTTATTTACTTATATAAAAAAAAGCACACTATTTTGTTTTTATGCACAAATGTTTACATGCTAAAAATATATCATACGATTCAAAAATCTACTTATGGATTTGATTAATAAAAGAAAATTTTGTTCTATTTATAGAACTAAAAATAACTCATGCTATCATAAAATTATTTTAAAATTAATAACGACGATTCAACAGAATTTCAAAAATATGACTTTTTTTTTAGAAATAAAATTTGACAATTTTAAACATCCGTTTGATAAATTAGTTGGAGATAAAATTTTTAAGTTAAAATTAATTGAATTTTTAAAAATTAATTATAATTTTTATTGATTTAAAAAAAATAAAAACTGTGATAAAAAATTTAAGTTTAATATAAGAAATTTTTTGCTATCATATCCTGGATCATGAATCATAAATCGAAATAAAAAAATTTCAAAAAGGAGGGGAAAAAAAGCATAGAAAGAAATGATTAAAAAATAAACTAAAAGCACCCCAAAGCCAGCGGTTACGAAAGAAAATAGAGGCATAGGATCCGTATGCGACCCTTGGTAACGTTAGCGTTAAAATAACTAGCATTTCTTCCTTTTTCTCTCTCTCTATCTCCTGCCCTTTTCTTTACAGTAGAGAGAGAAAGGTCGATAGAGAAACAGAGAGAGAGAGTCTTCTGTCTTCTCAGAGTTCCTAATAGCCCATTTCCCTGTTCTTCCTCACCAACCTCAAGTGGCAGAGAGAGAGAGAGAATGGTCGAAGAAGCAGAGCCTGGAAGTTCAACCGGCGACGGGAAGAGGACGGTGGTGGTCGGAGTGAAGCTGGACAGTCAGAGCAAGGAATTGCTGACGTGGGCTCTCGTCAAAGTCGCTCTTCCCGGTGACCAAGTCATTGCCCTCCATGTCCTCGACTCCTCCACTGGTCTCTCTCTCTCTCTCTACTCTGGTTTTTGTTTCTCTCTCTGTAACTATGATATGATCAAAGATTTCTCATTTTTTGTTTTGTTTTGATTTTTTAATCAGAAAGTACTTCCTCTTTGCTCTCTCTCGTAAAGACATTCGATTCTGTTCTCTCTGTTTATGAAGGCTTCTGCAATTTGAAGCAGGTGAGAATTCTGCGGTCGGGTAAAAAAAAAAAAAAAAAACTGTTTTTATGATACAGTTAAGCCGTCAGATTATATTATAATCATATTAGATTAAAGCGTACAATTGTATAACGAAACTGAATGAAAATCACGGTGCGGAATTATCTCTTCGAATAATTTTTTTTTAAATAGTCTACCAAAGAATTTTCCTTCTTTTATTTGGATGCCCAGAAAATGGTTTCTTTCTTTTAAAGGGTACAATAGCACAACGAAACTGAATGAAAATTTGACGGTTAAAAATTGTGTCTTTGAGTAGGTTTTTTTTTTAATAGCCTGCCAAAGAATTTTCCTTCTTTTGTTTGGATGCCCAGAAAAATGCTTTCTTTCTTTTGATATAGAGAAGTTGTTTTAAGTTGATGATGGTGAAAAAACTGTTGCGTGTGAGCAGGTTGATCTGAAGCTCAAAGTCTGCAGGGGAAAATCTGCAAGGAAAATTCTGGTGAGAGAAGCCAAATGTTACCCTTCAGCTACACTTGTCGTTGGAACTTCCAAAACCCACCACAGAATCCGCTCCTCGGCTTCCGTCGCCAAGCACTGCGCCGCCAAATTGCCCGGATGTTTCGCTGTTTTTGCTGTCAATAACGGCAAAGTTGTCTTCAAAAGGGAGTCAATGGGTATGGATTTGAGATTGATTCGGTTTTGATTAAAGATGATCTGATTGTGTTAATCTTAAAAAAAATAAAAAAAAAATAAAAAATAAAAAATAAAAATTGTGGTAGGTGAGGAAACTAAGGAGATTTCTCTTAAGGGTGAGGGAAAAAATCTCATGGGTAGGAACAAAGCCATTTGATTTTCATCAAGTTTCGTTAATCTGTTATACTTTTCTTAGTCTTGTATGATGCTGATTCTAATGTGATTGGACAGTTTAGAAGTGTATCCTATCAATAGTTTTTTTTTATTCATATATTATTATTATTGTTTTTTCATATCATACTATAGAATTTTACGGAAACTAAATTGGAAAAGGTGGCTAGAAGGTTTTTAAAGCGTCACATATTTTTGGGATTTCATCATTGGTTAACCATTTTTGTAAAAATCTTCCATTTATTTTTTCTTTCTTGTTTTCATTGTGGATTTAGGTGTTGGAATCGTACTTAAGTAAGATTTAGTTTTGTTGTTCTTGTTGTTGAGCAGATGGTAGCCAGTCTAACAGGAATGAGAACTGTCTTGCTCTAGTTCAGAAGAACGTAAAAATACTGAATGAGGCAGAGTCGAATACGTATAAATGTCACCATCGGATACGAAAATCATGTTCCAAGTGTAGGACCAAAACCCCCAGGAGGGATTGTGTCGTCTCCGAGATGGATTTAGTGGTGCCCGATAATTCTGTCAGCGAATTTGAGGACGATTTCTCTGTATGCGATGACGAGGACAATTCATTGGCTTTGGTACCGGTTCAAACACATCATGCTGCTTTTGATTCCTTGGGGATTCAACATTCTCAGTGCTCGAAACCTGGTTGGGCACTTCTGCGTCGTCTGTTTTTGCCGAAACAGCAATACATTGAGGCGTCTGTTAAAAAGTTGCCCGTGTTCCAGTGGGTATTGAGACTACCAAGTTGGCATTCTTCGGTGGTCTATCCGGATCAGAAGCAAAGCATTTCTAATCAGGATGACGATCACTGTTGCACTGCTATTGACGGAGAGAATCGGGCAATTGTGCCATTTGTCTATAACATGGCCAGCCCTCCCCTTTCCCCGAACAATGGGTTGGAGAGCCTTCCCAAAGAATTATTAAATTTACATGAAAAGTACTCAGCAACATGTAGATTATTCAGTTTTCAAGAACTTTTGCAGGCAACATCTAACTTTTTGCCCGGTTTGTTTTCTTTCCCTTTGAAGTTCCAATTTTTGAGGTTGAACTGAACTTGGAAGTTTTTTCTCTAATGAAGTTCGAATTGTTTTCCAGAGAATATGGTAGGCAGAGGAGGCAGCAGTCGCGTTTATAGAGGGTGTCTTCTAGACAGGAAGGAATTGGCCGTGAAGCTCTTGAAACCATCGGAAGATGTGATAAAAGAGTTTGTTCAGGAAATTGACATCATTACAACTTTACATCACAAGAACATAATCTCCTTATTCGGATTTTGTTTTGAGAATGACAATTTACTCTTGGTCTACGAGTTTCTTCCGAGAGGAAGCCTGGAAGAGAACCTTCATGGTAAATAGTTGGTTTATTGATTTGCATGCGTTTGGACGCACAATCCAAACCTTAGAATCACAATCTAATTTTTGTCTTTTTCCCCAGTTTCACTATTCACACAGTTTTGTAACTCAAATTTTAAAAGTCCATAACTTTGCATAGACAAATCCAAATGAGATGATTTTTTTTTTTAATTACATAGAATTTCGAGACAAACGAAACAAGTTCCATATTGATATTTTTTTCCTAACGCATTTCAAATTTTTACACCTTTTTAACTTTAAACAATTGAAATGCCTTGATAAATGCACAAACAATCAAAACTTAAATTCTACCATCCAAACCTTAGTACTAAACACATGTAATTTGAACCAAATACGGTTTACTTTTTCTTTGAATTTTTTTGTTTCTTTTTTTACTGGGCTTATGGTGGATGCATCTTGATCAAGGTAATAAGAAGGATGTACATAAATTTGGTTGGCAAGAGAGATATTGTGTGGCGGTTGGCATTGCCGAGGCGTTGGACTATCTGCACAACCGTGCAGAACCTGTGATTCACAGGGATGTCAAGTCCTCAAATATCCTTCTCTCGGATGATTTTGAGCCACAGGTATCGTCCCTTTGCTCGGTTATATCCTCAATTACCCTTGAAAGGTATTTTTAACTATCGCTTTTCATTGTTGTGACCATTTTGTTGCTGTTCTTCAGCTTGCAGATTTTGGACTTGCTAGTTGGGCATCAGCTTCATCACACTTGATTTGCACTGATGTCGCAGGAACTTTCGGGTATGTAGTCTCCTCCTTTTCTCATTCTTCACTCTCAGTCTCGATATTCTTCCTATTCTAACTATTCTTTATGTGGCAGTTACTTGGCTCCAGAATATTTCATGCACGGAAAAGTAAGTGACAAAGTTGATGTCTATGCTTTCGGGGTGGTACTCCTCGAGCTTCTTTCTGGAAGAAAGCCAATCAACAGTGGATGCCCGAAGGGGCAAGAGAGCTTGGTATTGTGGGTAAGTTATTCTTAAATAGAAACTTGGGATCACAGAAAATATTAGTTGCTAATATGATCATTTAAAGTTGTTCCTGTTAATTGTATTTAAACTTTTGATAATTCTCCAGGCAAACTCAGTATTAAAGAGTGGGAAGGTTTCGGAGTTGCTTGATCCGAGCCTTGACAGCAGAGACTCTGACCAGCAAAAGACTGAGAGAATGGTTCTCGCTGCTACTCTTTGCATTAGGCGTGCACCTAGATTACGTCCCTGTATCAGTGTTGTAAGTTTTCTTCCAAGACAAACATTCATTTCCCCAGCATGTTAATCACTGTTATTTTTTAACACGAATCATTGCATTTTGTTGGGTTTGTAGGTTCTGAAGCTCCTTCAAGGTGACGAGGAAGCCGTGAGATGGGCAGAACAACAAGTGAGTGCACCCGAAGATCTAGAAGAGGTCGTGGATGGAGAACCGCTTCCGTCTGACATCCAATCCCATCTAAACCTTGCATTGCTAGACATGGAGGATGATTCTCTCTCTATTTGCAGCAGTGAGCAAAGCATCTCGATAGAGGACTACTTGAGAGGGAGCTTCGACTAACAAGATTACCGTGTTTGTTGTGAGACTTTTTTCTTTTCTGCCTTCCTGTTGATTCAAACTTTTTGTATAGTCGGTTATTTTCGGAATTGGCCTTGGTTAGTTTGTGTCACATGAAAAAAAAAAAAAAAAAAAGCTGGGTCTTGGAAGAGAGGTTGTTGGAATAGGTTTTGCCCCCTCCTTGACTTGTTACTAGTGAGGCATCAGAAAATTTGTTGTATTAAATCTTCTTTTGTGACAGCAAAATTTTGCTGTGGAGGCTTTTGTTGAAGCAAATGGGGGTTAAAATGTCACAAGACTATTGGCCCGTTTGGTTAACGGGTTTGAATTGTAAGTTTGAACAAAAAATTCAGGTTTTTGTGAGAGAACACACTGTAAAAAATGTTTAAATTGTGGGTCTGAATCTATGAACCAACCAGGGGGGCTGCCTTTCGGCTTTTGTTCTGTTGAGTTCAAAAATCCTCGTCTCCACATTTTGTTCTTAATATGCTTCTATGCCATGTTTCACCCACCATTTTATTATCTTGAAACAATAGGGGCATGTCTACATTTTACATTATCGAATCAGACAAAAGTCGAAGTGGAGTCGAAGTGGACATTACCGGACGGAGGATTTTAAGTTAGAATAAGTTATTTACTTGGTTGTCGTGAATCCAAATCCGAGTATGATATTTTGTAATTAAATCAAGGGTGAAAAAAAAAGATTAGGGGCAAGTTAATTTTTTTTTGTTTTTCCTTTGTTTGGATTATAGGTTTAAAAATCAAATTTATATATTTATGAGAAAAAATATGTAGTTCAATGACGAAGTGCCAAATAAGCTACAAGCAAACAAGAGGGAGATTTTGACAGCTCACTCCCACTCCTCCTCACTCTCCAAGTAAACATTCTTTACTAACCATTATTTACGTATTTTTCTGCCTTCAGTTAAAACATCATAAATTACAAGAAGCAAAACGAATAAATATTTTTGTTGATTCTGTTGAAGGTAAAGCGAAAATAACAATTGATCTTTCTAGAAGAAAATGTATAATCCATCTACGTATCCTAACAATACTAAAAGAGTTGGTGTTGATTAGTAGGTCATCCAAAACAGTATCTAAATATTGTTGTTTTTTTTATTCTCTGTTTAATAGACGTCAAACAGCACTTGCAAAACCTTTTTGTGCTCTTTCAAAAAGTTGGTGTGGGTTGTTCAAAACCACATCTAGATGCTGTCATTTTTTTTTTAACTCCCTCCTTAAGAGAATTGACTTCTTTCATTGCCGTCCTATAAGAGGCCTTATAAAAAGCTCCTCTAAAGACCACTTGAGTAATTATCCTTTTTTTTTTTTTTTTTTCATTCTTCCAAACAGTGAATTTCATATTTCTCAAAAAAAAAAAAAAAAAATATATATATATATATATATATATAAATGGTTGCAACATTTTACTAAAATGCTCTGTGATAATGAATCATGAATTATTATTATTGTAATTTCTCATTAAAATTGTTCTAATTTATATGAAAGGTTTTTAATCATTCATAATATATTTAACTTTCGATTGCAATTATTTAAGGAAACTCTAGAAAACAACAATTGTAAGTGTGTTCGTGTGTTGTTTAATTCTCAAACATTCAAAACAACTGTGGGAGAATCAAATTTAGGCTTCCGAATATCTAACATTGTAAGAAAACTAGACTTTTACGCGCAATCTCTCTCGCAAATAATCAATACACACTAATCTCTCTCTCTCTATATATATATCCTACTAAAAATAAAAGAAAATTTTTACGTTTGAAATGTTCCATTAAGATAGTCCAAAACAAATGTCTATAATTATCTTTTTTGCCTTTTTTGAATTGATGTTTTCACAATATTGATAGTTTTTTTCTGTTAAAGAGTGAACTTTTTTTTTTTTTTTTTTTTTTTTTTTTCAGAATGTTAAAGAGTGACTTTGGATAGTAGTTCATCGTCTTTTTTGAAAAAAAATTTCCCGTCAAAGTACTGATTACCTTCTACTTTCTTACGATGATTGTATTTTACCACTTAGGTAAATTTTTTTTGGAATTTTTATATCCAGTTTACTCTAAACTTAATTTACTGCTCTTCTTCCAATTTTTTTTTTTTTAAGGAATCGTTCAAATTATAATCTCTTATTCAAAATATTGTAATGAATCAAATTAATTAATCTTAATTTCCTTCTTTTTATAACTTTCTGCCAAACAGTGTACTTAATATTTCTTAAAAAAAAAAAAAAAAAAAAAACACCGATCCCTTTTTAACTTAAAAGTAGAAATTCTCTTTCCGTGGTTCTTCATTTGCTCTTCCAAGCGATATTATATCTGACCATGAGTTTTGAAGAAAAATGAACCATTAGATTCATCTAACTAAATATGCATGAGTTTTTATGACCATGAGAAAACAAACTTAACTTTGAATATCACAAGAAAAATGAAGAAGATGACCATGAGTTTTGATAATGGAATGAACCCTTAGATTAAGAAAACAAACTTAGCTTTGAATATATAAATTTCTACTTATGTAAACATTACATTGTACTGTATTATCATTATGTAAGCCTTGATATATTGTACTATCATTATTAATCAAGTTATCATTTTATTTATCTTACTTTGCTACTGAAACAAATATTGCCCTAATATAACATAAATGACCTTTTTTTTTCTTTTTTTTTCTAAACTATTAGATTAGAAAATTTTTTAAGAAATACAAAAATATTTAAATAAAACAACTCTTTCTGATTTTAGATCAGTAAATATATACTAAATTAAAGACATCTGAGAGTTATTCACAATATATAATAGTTATAAAATCTACACTATTACATGCACAAACTAAAAATATATAAAAGTGTCAAAAGATGACAAGGTTTCACCTACTTTCCACCAATACTCACCGTTTTGGTTTTTTTTTTTTTTTTTTTTTTTTGATTTTCACTTTATTATCTTTTCTTTAAAATTATACCTTCTTTACTTTTTTCCCCCTCTTTTCCTCCTTAAATGTTATTTATTTAATTTTTTCGTGTTTATTATTATTGGGGGGGTCTGCAGTAGAGCCCCTTTGAGGGGCACTACCGTAGAGTTCAATTTTAAGACCATTGCGATCAAAGTGTACGGGCATGATTGTGGAGGTGCACAAAAGGTCACATGTACATGGCCGTAGAGGAGCACTCCCCTGAAGCCCCATTCCACCCAAAATCTTCTCCGTCGCCGACGACGCACTCCGACGCCGGCGACTCACCCCCAACTCCGGCGACCCACCCCCGGCCTCCCACCCACCGGCCGCCGGCGGTCCGGCGACTCTTCCCCTTTCTCTCTTCCCCTCTCTCTCTCTTCTCCTCTCTCCTGCGGCCACCCATCCCCGGCCCCAGCCCCGACCGCCGGCGACCCCACCCCTCTCTCTCTCTTCCCCTTTCTCTCTCTTCTCTTCTCTCTCTCTCTTCCCTTTTCTCTCTTTTCTCCCGCGACCCCCCAGCCCCGGCCCCCACCCAGCCCCGGCCAACCCCCACCCAGCCCCGGCCCCCCCAACCACCGGCCCCAGCCCCGGCCACCCCCATCCCCCTCTCTCTCTTCCCCTTTCTCTCTCTTCTCTTCTCTTCTCTCTCTTCCCCTCTCTCTCTTCCCCTTCGCCGGGGTGGCTGGGGAGGGCTGGGGGGGGTTGCCGGGGCCGGGGCTGGGTGGGGGGGGGCCGGGGGTGGGGGGCGGCAGGGGCGGAAGGAGCTGGGGCCAGGGGTGGGGGGTCGCGGGAGAAGAGAGAGAAAGGGGAAGAGAGAGAGAGAGAAGAGAAGAGAGAGAGAGGAGAGGAAAAGAGAGAGAAAGGGGCAGAGAAAGAGGGAGCCGGGGGGTCATCGGGGGGGGGCGGGGGAGGCCGGGGGAGGGGTGCACCCGGCTGGGGGGCCGGCGGGGGAGGGCCGCAGGAGAGAGGGGAAGAGAAAGAAAGGGGAAGAGAAGAGAGAGAAAGGTCGTCGGCGGCCGGCCGGCCGGCAGGGGCTGGGACCGGTGGTGGGGGGCTGGAGGTGAGTCGCCGGCGTCGGGAGTTGGTCGCCGGCGTTCGTTACCGGCGGCGAAACGAACGCCGGCGACGGAGAAGACTTTGGGTGGGAGGGATTGTGTGAGGTAAGGTGTATGATAAACATAATAAATCAACAACATTTTAACCGTCCGATTCAATCGAAACGGTCCAAAGAAAAGGGATGTATGATAGAGACCCTTCCCTCAAAGGGTCTCTACCACAGCCACTCCCTTATTATTATCATTGTTGTTGTGGTTGTTGTTGTTGTTTTTGCTTTCCTCCCTACATTTTATTCTTTTTTTCATTTTGTCCTCTTTTTGAATTTTTCCTTTAAACTTTGTATCTTTTTAAATTTACCTCATCAAAATATTTTTCTCTTTATTTATCTGAATAAAATAAATACGCACATGCAGTGCACATCTTCAAAATTAGTAGAAAATAAAAGAGGGAAGTGCCACAGTTGAAGCATTTCCCTTTATCAATACCCTGTTTTTAGCGTTTTATAACAAATTGCATCAAGTAGAAAGACATTCTTAAAGACATCCCACTTTCTTCTTCTATTAAAAAAAAAAAAAAAAAAAAAAAAAAAAAAAGAATAACAAAAACCTTATTCTCACGTTTGGTTTTCTCTTTTGCGTTGTTTCATCTGGTTCTTTGGTGGGGCTGAAGTCCTATAGAGCCTCCAGGTTGGCCACCGGACTCCTAGTCCTAATAACAGAATCTCGAGGTTTTGGGAACGTCTTTATGTAGCAAGAAGCTTGATTAAGCCAAATTCATGACTGAAAAGAAAGAAAGGAAAAAAAAAAAAAAAAAAAATTCTCTATTACACAAACTCAATTCCCAAAAACTGATCACAAGAAAGGCATATTAGCCCCTTTTATACAAGATGAGAACAAAATTAAACAGCTAAACTTGCAACACAAACTAAAACTAAAAAGAAAGATATAGCCAGACAACCACAACCTTGCATTGGACAACCACTTTTGTTAAAAAAAAAAAAAAAAAAAACACAGAGCACATCAAAGCTCCTACATCAGGTCTTCTGATGGTGATAGTGGTGGGAGAGCCTGAGATTTGGGAAGGTGTTGGTGCTTGTTGAGGGAGGCGGTCGCGACTTTAATCGTAAGATCTGGGCGCATTAGAGCTTCGGTGAGTATACAACTCCAAGGTTTTCGTCCCCTTGGTGTCATGAGGCTTCTAATAAAATACTTTAAATATGAAGATAAAAAGATAATAAGATTATATATATCTTTTATCTCTTACTACATAATAAGAACATGGGCTGTCACGTCGGGGTCCAACACCTGCCACGTCGCAATTAATATATGTAAATATAGATAATGACAAATGCTTGTAAATATATATATATATATATATATATATGTGGACAGAGAGAACATATTGACATTAAGATATTAGAGATGGTTATAAACTTCTGACAACGTTTGTCAAGCCGTGGACAAGTTTTCTACAACTTCTGGACACAAATTGAAGTTGCTCACAATTTTTATTTTATATATTATAATAATTATTATAATTATTGCTTGACGAGTGAGGGAGTTCTTCTGAGATTGACCATCGCCGCAGCAAATCTAGGCTCTGCATATTTGAGCCCCTGAATAATACAAGGAAAAAGAAAAGAAAATTTAGCTGTGGCAAAAAAATAATAATAATAATAAGGGAAAAAAAAAAAAAAGAGAGAAAACATTCTTTACTAATTACCAAACCACAGAAAAATTATATGACAACGTAATCACAGAATTTATAACTTCCTCAGTAATCCTACATAAACTTCATAATTAATTAGCAAAACAGTACTACATATATAATAATCCGTACGTAATTAATATCCTTATGTTAAACTTTCTTACCTTTTGTTGTTGATGGTTTTTTTAATTGTTCCTGACCAACAAATATGGAAACTTAAAAAATAATAATAATAAAAAAAAAACAATTACCGTTAAACTATATTTGTAATCGTTATGAAAAGAAACATATTTCGAATTAAGCAGCAAGATGTTGTTTGGCATCCCTCTTCTTGCCCCACTCATGGATCTTCAAGTGGAGCTGAGCAGCGGCAATCAATAAATGCACGGCCTGAATGGGAGTGAGTAGGTCAACCAGATCCTTAAGCGTCTTGAGCCGCAGCTGGTCCGCCATCTTGAGTACCTCCTCCAGCCCTTTCTCCTTCGGCTTCAATGCCGACTCCACTCTTTCCTCCTCTTCAACATCATCAACAATACGGCCATTGTTGGTCACCAGTTGCTCTGATACCATGTTAGAAAGCTCGACCATGTCAGGCCCCGCCAGGGTCTCCTGACACCTGGCCATTTCTTCCGAGATCTCCTTTTCTTCTCCTATAGTCCTCCTTTGGAGCTCGTCCACTCGGCACAACTGCTCCGGGGAGATGTCTGCCAAGTCTTGTCCTGTAGTCGTGGTCGTGGTCGTGGTCATGCTCCTGATGAGCTCGTCGAGCTTCCCAGGGGCCTCGAGCTGGAGCCCTGACTTGGAATAGAGCAAGTGGAAGGCCATGCTGGGGCGCCATCCGCCGATCCAGAGGAAGGCGTCCTCGAGGGAACTCAGCCACGATGGGGTGAGCATGGCGCATACGTCGTGCCTCGACCACGTCGCCTTAGTGCGGTAGTAGCACTCGTAGTGATTCATCACCCGCTCGATAAGCGAACGCAGCGCTGCCTCATCCACCGGTGTCGAAGAAAACGATTTGGCGGTGAAGATTAGGTCTTGAAGCTGTTGGTTCTGCTCGGACAACCAACATTCGAAGAACTTTTTGAAAGATTCGTGTTCAGGGAGTTGTCCCTTATGGCTGCCGAGAGGTAAGCGGCACTGCTGGAGATGACAGACATATTACATAGATATATATGTGTATATATATAATTATAAATAAATGTATAGATTTACAGATTTGTTGCTTGTTTTATAGTATTGCAACACAGGCTTATAGTAGAACAAGTTTTTGTACAAAACCCCACGGCTATGGTTTCTTTGGGGTTTATATAGATGTGAAAAACGTGGAAGGGAACTTCTATGTTGGAATTTTATATTAAAATTATGTTTTTTTTTTTTTTTTTGTGTTAGAAAATATAAAATATATATATATATATATAGTTTTCTTTGATTAGACATGAAAATTATTTTTAAAAGGATGCAATATCGCAAATTGTACAAAATAAAAATAAAAACAAATTGAAGAATTTGATGGTATATGATAAATAGTTATTTTTGTCTACCCATCATAAAGAATTTTATATCAAACATGACGAGAAATACACAACCAGTAAGATTCTATTTCAAATAAATAAAGTCGGTTTTGGGTAATAAAAAGTCGTAGTTTTTTTTTTTTTTGGTTTTTGTTTTTTGTTTTTTTGGAGTTAGGGGTTTGGTTCAGTGTGCCAGATCACGATGAGAACCGAAATCTGGGAAAACGGGGAAAATTTAAAGGTGGACCAAGTATTCAGTATTGTGCTGCCGCTGCTGCTACTTGTTCTTTGTAATGTCTGCAATAAATTAAGAAGTTGAAACTTGAAACGCACACAGAAAATGCGCCAAGTTGGAGTGGTTTTATATTTATATATATACATTTATATATCGACAAAATCTTATGTCCAGTGACCGTATATTCCGGCATAGTAACATCAATGCTAATGTTTGTATTACTAATTCATTATTTATGTGTAAATATTTATATTAATACTTGACACTTACAGTTAAACTTCTAAAATGTTGACATGTCATTTTAACATGTCAAGCATAAAGTCACAAAATTAACAAGACACAAAGATCAACTAGTAATCATATAAAATTTTGAAATAAAAAATGTTACATCTACAGATTTGGATGATTATGACTATCCGATACGAGACTCATCCTATATGTATTTTTTAAAAAGAAAGAATAAACAAACATGAGACCAAAAGGCCTTGCAGGATTGGTCTTTTCTGTTGTTTTGGTGGAAATATTTTTGTGTGTAGGCTTTATTTGGTTGGAAGGATGAATAGCAAAAAGGATAGAAGATAGGATGGCAATATGAAGAATGTAGAGAATTATACGAGTCTTTCATATTATTTGATAAAAGAGAACGAGATTGTCCAAAAAATAAATAAATAATAATAACTATATTGTTCATTTATAAAATTCGTTAATAAAGTTTTTTAGAGAGTAAAATAGCCTTTTAAATTTAAATGTGATGTAAACTTGTTCGATCATGGAAGGATGAAATTTTGGTAGGTCTAGAAGGGATCTCTCCCTCTACCACTCTTCTCCCTTTTCTTTTTCTTCGAACCAAAAAGTGAATTGACACTTTGTATGATCTCCGTCTCTATCTCCCTCCATCTCTCTCTCTCTCTCTCTCTCTAAATCTTTCCCTCCAACCAAACACAAGCAAGATGACAAGATAAAGCATGCGCTAAATGTTTGCTAGCTGTGCCCAAATGGGTTTTGATTTCCCAATACAGTACAAGATAATACCGGATATATATTTTTTATCCGTACATGATTTACGTCAAAAAACATGTGTACATGCAAGTTGATGAATAAAAGTACGTGAAATGAGGACAATAATGCGTATGTGGGTGACTAGAGACAAGGAAGAAAGGGAAATTAGCTTTAAGTGGCTCGGCTTTTGATTAAGCTTTTACATGTACACATACATATATAAAAGTGGTTTATCCTTAAACGAAGAGAAAATATCTGAGTGAGCTAAAAAAATTTTTATTTTTTTTTAATAAGTAATTTCAAGGGCTCCTTATATTTTTACTTACGATAATAAAACCTTTCAATTTTGTTATCTTATTTTCCCACATGAAATTTTTCTAAATCTTGTGTCTTCATTTTCTTTTTAAAAAACTTCAATTATTAGTTTTGAATTTCAAATGTATATGCTCTTATTTCAAACTTAAAATCTCAAATAAACTAAAAAATAAACGATGTCATAATAAAAGTTCACATTTTTTTGAATTATACATTTCAAACAATGAATTAATCACTATTACACAACTTTAGTTCATTTAGAGTGTAAGAAAGATATAAATAAACAAAGAAAAGTAAAAGATTATTGCATCGTAAATTTTAGTTTGATGCACCTCTTTAATAAAAAAAGTTCCCGACTTCGTCATTGCTCATGATGATTTGCATTGCAAGCTCTTTTGATGTGAGCTCAAGATAAACTTTATGCGTCTCCATCTCGGCCCAATTATGACATTTAAATTTTTATCTATGACAATTAATAAAGCATGAAAAGCAATGATTATTTTTATGTAAATTATCCATATTCTTAAGGATTAATTCCCATATATATATGCTTTCAATATCTTTAATCTCATTTTAATCTCTCACTTTTAAAACGTCTCGAATTTAATCTCAATCGATCAGTTTGTTTTTAGTTTTAACTACTTTTATCAATTGGACGATATTTCATTAGCTGAGCATTAGATTCTATCAACAACACGTGTATATACGTTTCGTTCACTTTTTAACACCAAATTGATGGAAGGGCTAAGCATAAAAAACAAATTGATAAAATCAAAGATTAAAATTTGGAAAATTTTTAAAGTTGGTGACAGAAAGAATTTGCGGTGGATTCATGGAATGAACCCAATACTTAATGTTGAAGAAAAAGAATTAGAACTTGTGAGGTGACATTGGTAACCTAACCCACCCCCCAAGGTTTAATTTGTAGTCCGCTAGAAAGTGGTGGGTTGACATTATTCAATTAAATTGCAAAACTGGTTAAACATACGTGTTCTCATCTCATCCTTTAGCCCAAAAATAAAATAAATAAATAAACAAATAGAAAGTATTCTCATATCATCTTAAGGAAACCAACGAGACCCAGCCATATATCAACAGTATTTATCTTGTTTCTGTAATCTGATATGGTCTTGATTCAATGCCAAGACAGTCTCTTTTTGTCTTTTGTGCCATCCATAATGCTGTCAGATTGTAGAAGGGTACAAATTGCATCGAAATTAATAAGTATTTTTTTAATATAAATTACTAGTTTAGTCTTTAAATTTTTAAATTTGTTCAATTTTGAATTTTTTTTTTCATAATTTGAATTATCCTAAATTAGTAAAATATTGTTATAACAATTATTTTTGTTAATTTTTATCCATTGAATCTATTAGTAATTTAATCAAAAAGTGATGCTCATTAACAGATTCTGTTCAAAAATTAACAGAATGGACTATTATAACAACGATTTTAATAGTTTAGGGTCACTCCAACTTCGAAAAAAAGAACAAATATCAAAATTACACAAACTTAAAAATTTAGAGATCAAACTAGTAATCTAATATTTTTTTTTGGGTTCCAACATAATTATTATAGAAGAAAAGATAGTTACCAGTTACATAATTAAAAAGGTTTCCTTTAATCTTTTTTTAATCAAAGATTTATGGAGCAGGGATTTTTCAATTGATAATGCAATCTGTAATGTCCCAATCCATTATCAATATATTAATGTATCAATCTAATCCAATCTAATTTACTGAATTGAATTGCATTGAACGGATATAGCGGATTCATAAATTCGGCGTCGATATCTTCAAATGGTAGAACAAAACTTACTTTTTGCTTTATGAATATTGCAAAGTTTGTGAATATTGCAGCCGTTCAGCTCACAGTGTTGCCAAAGCAACTGCGATTTGAGGACACACCCGATGAATCTCCTCCATTGTGGTCGCGGGAACCATCTCCGTCACCGTCGCCACGACTGCTAGTTTGTTGCAGCTATCTGACTCCAACGGATAATTTTTTCATTTAGTATTGTTATGTATTTTGGTGGAAAAATTCTTGTGGTTTGTAAATTAAGTTTTTTATGATTTCAGTAGAATTTTGGTGATATTTGGTTGAATCTTTTAGTGCTTGACACACTCTGGTGTTTGTTTCAATATACCGGTGACAGGATCCTGAAAATCCGATGGAGTTTGAATTTTCAAATTAATAACTAGGTGATTACTAACTGGTAACTCGACGATTACCAATTGACAACCAATCGCTGGCTGATTACCAATTAATAACTAAGTGGTTATCGATTAATAACTAAATGTCGGTTGATTGCTAATTGGTAACAGCCAACAAAGAGCGTTACCGATCGATAATTATTTAGTGTCAACATGGATACTAACTGGCATTAGTTGGTAACTGAAGGATAGAATTAATATTTCAAAATTAATTAATTCATTAATTAATTAATATTATATGATGTCATTGGACGACATTTTTTACAAAAGTTTTTTTTTTTTTTGCGGCAAAACTCAATCCAAGACATGAATTTGCGACATTTCACTAAAGTTCCCTTGGGCTTTTCTGTTTGTCGTGTATAATGGGCTTCAACGAACACAAAGTGTTCATTCAAGGTGATCATATTATTTTGTTAAAAAAATTGTAGTAAATATTATTTTTATAAAAATAATTAAAATAAATAATAAAGTATTAAAATATTTAAATTGAATAGTAAAAAAATCAGGTATATGAAAATTTTAATAAATAAGTGACATATTTACGAGAAGTAAATAAACATAATAAATTTGACATTGAGAAATATGTTATTTATTCCAAATATTTTAAAAATATTTTAATTGTTTTCTGAAAACTAATATATGTTTCTTTCTCTCCTTTTTCATTTTTGTTTTATAAGAAGCATATTGTTTACATGGTTGTAGACAGAACTTAGTGATAATAGCATACTAAACTCTGTATAGTTCAAATCTCTTTACTTCTAAGTTTTTTTTTTTTTTTTTTTTTTAAGTATATTGTTTACCCTTATTAATCAATTTTCTTCCTTTTATTTTTTCCCTAGTTATTTCTCCCCTGATTAAAAACTTTTTTTTTAGGTAAATCATGATAAGAAACTTTTGGAACTTCAACTAGAGACAATCTCGGGAATTTTTTTTTTTAATGGTAGATTGATGAATGTTGTTTCATGAGCTCTTGATATGTAATCTGGATATACTGTCTAGGGAAATTGTCATGAAAATATTTGTTATATCTCCTTTTTTAATTATCTGTAACCAAAAAAAAAAAAAAAAGGACTCCTCGAATTATTCTTATTTCAGGTTTTTATTAATATATAAAAATTTGAAGTTTCAGTGAAAAAAAAAAAAAAAAAAACCAAAATTACAACAACCGATAAGCTCGTAAGATAGTTTTATTCCATTTTGATAAGCAAAAACATGCATTAACAATCACAAAAATGAAAGGTTTGGACCAATATGACACGTGTTACATGTCTAATAAGAAGCAAATAAAAATACATAAATGAACTAGACCGATCATAAAAATGTGGTACAATTATTGATTCAGTATCCCAAGGGCACTGTAGACCGTAACATAATATATGTTCTGACCAATCAAGTTCTTATTTACATTATCTTCTCAACAAAACCTTCTCTCTTTCTTGTGGCTAAGAAAAAGCCTACGGTACTTGTATCGACAGTTGGGCTCTTATATTTTCTGCTACTTAAACAAAAACAAAAACAAAAACAAAAACAAAAACAAACAAAACAAAAAGCTAAGCCCGTTTTGAATGCAAAACTTGGGAATTTTCCTTGAGATATTTATGTTGTTGTGGGTGTGTGTGTGTGTATATTTATTTATTTATTCCAAGTTTCAGCTACTAGCAATTGATGAAGTAGTTATATCTGTCTCTGTTCCGACCATGAAAGGCCTCTGTATTCAACTTTTCCACCATAACTCCATGTATGTCACTTCTTCTCTTAAATGCCTCTACCATTTACTACACATCTATAGATACATTCATATACACATATACATGTTCATATATAGATATAGATATAGATATAGATATAGATATATGTTTCTCTGTTTATCAGTCTGATTTTTTGATGAATTCATCAAAAACATCCTGCAGATAACCACTATACATGTTTCAGCTTCCAAATTTCAACTATAAACGAAAAATGCTTTTCTCTTGATTTGAGGTTTTGTTTTTGTTTTTATTTTTTTTTTTAAGGCCACTGTATATTATGTGCCTGAATTGATTATTGCCATTCTTAATGTACCCTTCCTTTCTGCCAACATTTTTTTAAAAATCTATAACTTAATTAATGCTTTCTGTATACAATATAATAGTCCTACATAATATATACACACACACACACATATGTATGTACACGCACATATGAGTAAAAATCCACTATCCTCTTATCTTAAAAACAAAAGGCTATCCACTGTCCAGCGTCCAAGTAATATACATATAAGTTATGACATATATCTTATACCAATATATACGGGAGTTTTTCTATACGGCACCATATATATAAAATGACAGTTGTAATTTTTTTTTTTTAATTTTTATGACAGTTGTTATTACACATTAATTAGTTTTTCCACACACAAGTGATGATATATATATATGTGTGTGTGTGTGCGCGCGCGATCATCGGCAACCAAAAGAAAAAGTTTTTACATCTAAATCAAGGTTTTTTTTTTTTTTTTTTTAAGGAAAATTTTCTAAAAAGGAGGACTGGTTTAACTACATGAAGCTATTGGTAATTGCATGCACATTATTAAAAGTATTAATTTCATGATAATAAACTTAACTTAACTGTAACTCCATATTCGACTCTATCATAAAGTGAAAAGTTCAAATTTCCATCCCAAAATCACAAAAATATGTACTAAATTTGTATCATGAGAAGTAAATATTATTTAGGAAGAAAAACATATTGCATATCACTAATTGTACATTCATGATTTCTTATGGAATTTATTTCCTTGTTACAAGTGAAAACAGATTACTCCATAGTAGAAGATCAACAAGCATTGCCTATAAATATCCTACAAAACTTTCCCACTCCAACTTTAATGTCTTCACCTCTTCATCCTTGTAAGTTAACCCTAGTCTCCCTAATGTCTTCTCTTCATGTATAGACATGCAAACTTGCCTAGTTCCTTACATTTTGCACATTTTTTCCCTCTCATATTTCGTTTCGCCATGCTTAGCCCTAAAATCAGTTGCACTACGACACCGTTAATTGCGGAAATTGAAGAAAAGACAGCGTTCGATGCGGGTGAAGCAAGTTTGCTAGTTAAGGAGCTCCAAAATGTTTTTAGGTCTGGGAGAACAAAGAGCTATGAGTGGAGAATGTCACAATTAAAAAGCATAGCAAAAATGCTTCAAGAAATGGAGAAAGATATCCTTGAAGCTCTTCACAAAGACCTTGAAAAGCCTGAAATGGAAGCCTTTATTTCCGAGGTCTCATTCTAGATCCTTTACCCTTAATTTATTTGTCTCATAAAACAAAATTTAAACGTTGTTATATTATCTTATAATTAACTAAGGTATAATGAAAACATTTTTTTTTAATTACAAAATATGAGTACACTCAAAAGTTAAACACATGAAGGATAATATGAATTTTTAAAAATTCTACATAAAAACTACAATAAAAAAAAAATTTAGAGAGGAAGATTGAAGGAGAAATAGTGATATTACATACATACATACATACATACATATATATATATATCCGCAGCCGAAGTTCAAAGAAGTTCGAAGGAGCCCCTTATGTCTGGACAATTGGCCTTAGACCTAAAGTGGCTCTGTCACTGATATATATACACACACTTATATGTTTTATAATTAGCTAACTTAATAAGATTAATGCAGATTTCTACATCAATTTCCTCTTGCAAGCATGCACTAAAAGATTTACAGCGATGGATGGCACCGGAAAAGGTAACATACGATGTATAATTTTTTTTTTTAATTACCTTCTTATTTCGTGGTGTAAACATAATAAAATGAGAAAAATATAATTAGTGGACATATATATTGTTTTCAGGTGAAAACTTCAATTACAACATATCCATCGACTGCAGAAATTGTATCAGAACCTCTAGGAGTTGTTTTGGTCATCTCAACGTGGAATTTCCCTTTCTGTATGTCTTCTCCCATTTCTTGGGTATCAATCTTTTGAATGTGCTCTAGGACATTATAAATTTTTTATTACGTTTAAAAATTAGGCATTTTGGTCGGTCCATGTTCCGAAACTATTGTAAAAAAGAATCAGTGGTGTTTTCGAGTCTCTCAGTCTAGCACCATTTAAGGAGTCTACTAGGAGTCTGGGACCACAGGTAGAGCGGCAAGGGTCCTGACCTTGGACCATCAACACCTATCAAATTTTGTCGAGTCTAACAGCACATGGTCTATACCAAATGGTAGATTCTTATACTTGGCATGACTCGTATCTTAGACGGATAGAAGTGAATGCTCGAAATAGAACTTTACCACCATACCATCACCACTAGTGGACTTAATTAGGTTGACTCTTCTTAATAATTAATTATTGTTGTTGCTGGTGGTGGTCTTTTTATTATTGTTAATATGTTTTTCTTAGGATGAGGATTTTTTTTTAATTGTTACAGAATTTAGCTCCTTTTTTTTTTCTTTTTTTTTTTTTGGGGATGTATTAATTGAGGTCTATATTTGCAGTGTTATCTCTGGATCCAGTTATTGGAGCAATATCAGCAGGCAATGCTGTAGTTCTAAAACCGTCAGAAATAGCTCCAGCTACTTCATCTTTACTTGCAAAATTGTTTGAGAAATACTTAGACAACTCTGCTGTTAGAGTTGTTGAAGGAGCTGTTCCAGAAACAACTGCCCTACTTGAGCAAAAATGGGATAAGATATTATATACAGGTTCATTCTTTACCCTTTTTAAAATAGGTGTGAAATTTTATTCATAATATTTTCAAAAAAAAAAAAAAAAAAAGGAGAGAAAAAAAGTATTGACAACTAGATCAAATAGCACGATGAAATGCGAGCTGAGACTTCAATTTAATTGAGAAGACGTGAGTTCAATTCTGTATTGTATAAAAAATAAAGAAAACATTCATAAATGTTACCAAGAAAGGTCTAGATATGAATGATAAATTATATATATATATATATATATATATATATATATTGGGCTGTAGGTAGTGCAAGAGTTGGGCGCATTGTGATGGCTGCCGCTGCAAAGCATCTTACACCAGTTATACTAGAACTTGGAGGGAAGTGCCCAGCAGTGGTGGATTCAAATGTTAACCTACAGGTACCCTAATTAGTGGTGTCTTTGTTTTGTGTGTGTGTGTTTATATATATATATATATATAGAGAGAGAGAGAGAGAGAGAAAGAGAGTGTCCAATTCATTTATAAACATTATAATTGCTCAATGATTTAGAAATATAGGGCCAATTCAATTTCCAACACTTCATGTGTCATGTAAAAAGGCCAGAGTTCTAAATCATCATCACTTATAAAATTCTGACGTCAATATTAAATGGATATATTTGTCAAATAAGTTTGGGTAATTTATCCTAAAAATTACTCATAAATTTAAAAAAAAAATAGAAATAACTTAATGATTTAGAAATGTAGGAAAAGTTCAATTTCTAGCACTCCTCGTGTCATGGAAATATGTGCGAGTTTCAAACCATCATCACTTGTAAAATTTTGATTTTGATACTATGATAATTGGATTTGGGTAAAATTTTTGTCCAAAAGCTAGTTTAAAAAAAAAAAAAAAAAAAAGTGTGTCCAATCTAGGTATAAAAATCACAATAGTTTACTCTCTAACTTAATAATAGAGGACAAATTCAATTTCTAGTATATCACGCGTGTCTAATTTTGTCTTTTAATTTCATGGTTAAAAGTTTTTAACTGTTTCGTGATTTTAAAAAGGTTGCTTGCAGGAGAATAATAGCAGGCAAGTGGGCTCTGAATAATGGACAAGCTTGTATAGCCATTGATTATATCATCACTACTAAAGAATTTGCTCCCACCTTGGTAAGTTTTCATGCACTAAATTATTTATCACTAATTAATTATCACTAAGTTTTCATGCACTTCTTCTTCTTCTTTTTTTTTTTCAGTAAATGACCACATATGATATCTGAGATTAGAAAAAATTAGCACATCTTAACTGATATTGTCACATGCATTTATATATTACCTACAAATTACTTAATTTTAAGCATTAGTGCATCTTTGACAAAATGTTTATTCGATGTGTCAATATTAAATTTTGATATTTGAGTAAAAAACTGCTTTCGAATGAAGTGATATCTTTAGTCTCAAATTTGACAAATATTAAACTGTGATAAGTTTATCACTAAATATGACAAATGTCAAATTTTGATATTTGATTGTTATTAATTGTTTGCTTGTCTTTTTCATTTAATCGTTATAATATCGCCATTTCTGTATTACTTAAATACTAAAATAATTTTATAAATTCTAAAATTTAATAATGATGATAAATATAGGTGAACAAAATACGCTGTTCTACCCATCGCAGCCCAGTTGGTTGAAGCCGGGCCTGTATATTTTTATATGTAAAACTACTAAAAAAATGTTAAAAAGACACCATGCATGCGGGCATGAGGGCATGGGCCATGAACCTAGACCCAGACTGCCCTTCATGTACATGATGGGCCGCAGGCTGATGAGGTGGTCCCGAGCTGCACCTATTTAGCTCAATTTATATTTACAGCTCTAATATAAAGCATTTATGATTTTGGAAATAATATTATGCATTAGAGTTCAAAGGAAGATAGCATCTCAAAAAATAAGGCCATTTTTATCAATTTTTTTTTTTTTTTTTTTACAAATGAATATAACATTGAGATATATATATACATCGGAGATGATGTTTTGAACTATTTATATATGTTGCTGCCAACGCATCTCTTGTAAACAGATTGATTCACTAAGACGTGAATTGGAGCAAAGTTTTGGACAAAATCCTATAGAAACTAGAGATGTATCTCGTATTGTCAGCAAATACCACTTTGCACGTTTGTTAAAGCTTTTAGACGAAGATAACGTCAGAGATAAAATTGTGGTGGGAGGCCAAAGTGATGAAGAAAAATTGTGAGTATCTGAAAAACATTTATTTGTTTTCTAAATTATTATGTTCTCAATTATCTATAAAATGCAAAGAAAAAAATATATATGATATATAAACCACTATAATATGTTCATTGCAGAAGGATAGCACCAACTATTCTATTGAATGTTCCATTTGACACTGCTTTATTGAATGAGGAGATTTTCGGACCACTACTTCCTATTGTCACGGTAAGTGTGTGTGTGTGTGTATGTTAGACAAATAATTAATGTAAATCATTTTTACTCTATGTTCACTTTATTAAACAACATAAAGAGTTATATCTTTCATATTTTCCATTTCTCTTCCAAAAAACAAAAAACAAAAAACAAAGCCCACCCTCTTTTTCACTCCTCCTCCCCTCCAATAGTCAATCACTCAATCCTATTGGTTAGCATGCCTATTTGTTTTTTTGTTTTTTGTTTTACTATTATTATTTATTATTATTATTTTTTTGTTAATTCACAAAATGGGTTCAAGGTTGCACGTTCTGATGCTTTTTTTTATGATAAATTGAAATCAAGTCCTTTCTGTTCTATTAGCGAACTATTGAATTTTGAAGATATAGGTTATGATCATGATGACATGAATAATTCCTTTTTTTCATTAAAAAAAAAAAAAAAAAAAAGAAGAAGAAGAAAAAGATCACAGATTTTTGGTGTTTTTTTCCCCCTCACAGGTTGAGAAGATAGAAGACAGTTTTGATGTGATTAACTCAACACCCGAACGTGCCAAACCACTTGCCGCTTATCTTTTCACAAACAACGATCAATTAAAGAAGGATTATGTGCGAAACGTTTCTTCAGGAGGAATGCTCGTCAATGATACAGTCTTGCATGTAAGTTGCTCTCATCTTCTCAATAATTTCACATTACGGTTTAGAGTTTAATTAGTAGTCACTAACTGCCCTATTGGGGTAGCGCAATGGGTAATACCGATGGCATTTTTTCGGTGGGGATCTAGATTCGTAGATATTCATTCCTAATATGACAGAGATATATAATTGTTAACGAGATTTTGGGCGATGATGATGACAAATTCTTGTCTCTGAATCAGGGTCGGGGAGGGATTGGGACGGGAAAAACACTCCATGGCCCATTCTCGTCCCGATATAAATGTTTAAGAAAAATTATAAATAAGATCTTTTAATATGTATTTTAGTACTAACCACTCCATGGCCCATCCTTGTCCCGATGTACATGTCTAAGAAAATTTACAACTATGATCTTTTAATATGTATTTTAGTACTAACCTTAATATCTAATATTGTTCACTATTATTTTTTTTTTTTGTTGAAATTTAGTTTTCTTTAATGAGACAACTGAACTTAAAATGAATTTAAGATGAAATTCAACTTATTTTTTTGTTTTTAACTTGTTGAAAATTTTGTCAATTATCAACATTATGATGGGGAATCTTCATCCACATCTATTTAAGTGGGGATAGAGATGGGGATGGAGATTATTTTGGAGGGCGGGGATGGGGATGGAGGAAGAATTTCTTGTCCCTGTTGCCACAGGAGAGATTTGGATACGAGCTTTCAGGTTTAAAATTGAAAAGTATTTTTATTTATTTTTAACAAATTAGAGTCATAGACCTCAAATTGTAAAAAGAAATAGTCATTGTATAATTACATCACTAGCTAATTAATTGCAAATATATATACATATATATATATATATATATGTATATATATTGTTGCAGCTGACGGTTGAAGGCTTACCATTTGGAGGAGTGGGGGAGAGTGGGATGGGATCATATCATGGAAAATTCTCATTTGATGGATTTAGCCACAAGAAGTCAGTCTTGTACAGACAGTTTGAGCCCGATGCCTCCGTGAGGTACCCACCTTACACGCCCCAAAAACAAACATTATTGAAAGCCTTACTCAGTGGCAACTTATTTAGAATTATCCAAGCTCTTTTTGCATGGTTCTAATATATATATACATATATTGGCGAGAAAATTAGTTAGTTTCTTTGACTAATTCATTAGACATATATATATATATATATATATGTAATCTGTATTCATTAAACTTCACATGTTTTAGCTCTCTTTATATATATGAAATAAATCATCTTACTATTTTGACGTGTCCCGTTCTTGTTCTTGCCAACTAACGGTTGTTTTCCTATTCTTTAAGTTTTTTTTTTTGGATAGTGTGGAATTTTATGTATATTCATTTTATTAATTTAAAAGAAAATCTCTCGGATTTCAAATCTGTGACCTAAAACCCTGAACCTCTTTAATTCTACTCGTTGATTTTTAGACATGCCATTCTAAGTGAATCAATGCATTACATAAAGTTGTATACGTGGTTTTCGTGTTCTAATCTTTCACATAATACATTCCCGCTACATCATGTTGTTTGCGACCATGATTGCAAAATCGCAACCTAAGAAAACCATCATATTAGTCGTGTGTTGTGCGACTCGCAACTAGGATTTCTTTGGGAAGTTGCGAGACCCGTGACACGCTTGCGGGTCTTGCAACCCCTACAAGTTCCATCAAGAGCAAGGAATTTTCTTGCCGGGCTTGGCATTGACGCTTAGCTCTGCCCCTTGCCACGACACTTAATGCAAGGCTCGGTCATGACCTATGGTGGCCGGCAACTATGACCACCACAACTAGAAATTGCTCTTGCAGCCATGTTTTGGATTTTAGATTTTAAACATGGGTTTCAATTTCTTTTTTAAAGTTTCAATTTCTCTTAAGTTCAAATCATGAGAGGATTTTGTCATTTTCCTTGACCTTATAAAAACTTTAAGAAGAGATAATGAAATTTCAAAAACAAACTGTATTAGACCTTGCGCGCCCATATATATATTAACTTTGACATATGAGGATTCAAACTCTGTTTTTAAATAAAGTCAAATGGTAAATTATGTAAGATTATACCTACAACTATGAGAATGCGTGAATTTATCATGCTAATATACATGGCATTTGGGTAGAGTACAATCTATCACCACCCAAAAAAAAAAAAAAGAAAGAAAAGATATTGGACACTTAGAATGAGTCTAATTTCTGTGAAATTTGAGTTTGACTAATATTGAGGATGTTCATGTATTTTATTTTATTTTTGTTAAAGCCGTTGACATTACTCAATAAAATCAAAGAGTAGCGATGGAAAACTATATTGGGGATGTTCTTTTTTTTTATTTTTATTTTTTTTGGGTTAAGCCGTTGACAATAGTTTTCCTCTCACAACTTCTTGCTTGATTATGATTTATGAAACATGTTTTTTTTTTTTTTTTTAATTTGATGAATTCCCACAGGAGATAAGATTTATGGTGTTTGATATGGGATAATCTTTTATAAAAGAATAAGAATCTTAAGATTATCATGTTTGTTATGAGGTTATCTTATTTTAAGATACATGGGAATCTGAAACCCATGTGTTTCAAATATCCTTATAAAGGGATAATCTGAAACATACATCCCCCCTTAGGTTTCAGATTATCGCTTATCTAAATATCATGGTAATCTTAAAATTTAAATAATTTAGACACAACTATCCTTTTAACTTTTAAAATTTAACTTTAAAAACCAAACACTATAATCTAATATTCATAGGAATTTGATTACTTTAAAAAGATTATCAGGTATCTGATTACATTTAATTACCTTCAACAAAACAACTGACTTTTCATATTAGTCATTGGAATTAAAGAAATATTCCAAAAAATATTTCAATTAAAAAATTTCCGTCACAAAATACAAAAGAACCCTTCCAATAATTTTCTACAAGAGTCGTCATTACCTTACTTAATACCATAACAACTATTAACATAGTCGCTTAACAAATCCAATCAATAAATTTTGGCTAACTTCTAACACGAGCCGTACGATCCCCGGATCATGCCAAGATCATGCTGATTCAACTTCCCTTCACCGTTGGATCAACCCACCGACAGACTCACCAAACATTCGGATTTTCACACCTTGCACGTGCACAATCAAATACCAAGACAAAGATTTCCCGGGCCCACAGCACAAGGATGATATTCTTATATTACCTAAATTCAAATAATATAATATTGGGTCCAAATTAAGGTTACCCCTACATCTATGTATAGATATATAATTTTTTTTTTTTGGGTTTAATAAGGATTAAAAATCTAAAATGGTTTCTGTAGGAACATGAACATGTCTTGAAATGGTGAGAGCTGGTCCAATTGGAACTGAACTTGGGACCCAAAAGGGTCTTGATCCGAGAACCCATCCATGTAATTGAAGTTGAAATCAAAGGTATTGTTGTTGTTCTCTAAGCCCAAGCCTTCATTGCTCCATTTGGGTTGACTCTCAACCTCCCTGCCCTCCCACGTGACCTCCGGCGAGAGCACGTGCTCCGAGCAGCTCGAGTCCGTGTGCAGCTTCGGCATCGAATCCGACGTATCTATGTGCAAATGGTCGTTCGGGAAATTCCGCGGCACGATATCCGGCTTCTTGTCCTCCATCTCCGAAAATTCCTCGAATTTCTGCCCCATTTGGTAGTTCTTCTCTATGCTACCCTTTTTGTTGTAAATTCTACACAACACCCAATCATCCAACTGCAAAACACAATTGAGACGGTAAGGTTTAGGTTAGTTTGTTACCCTTTAAAAATATTAAATCAGATAATATTGTAATCTGATATAAAACAGTTTTAAATCATCAAATCAATATCAAATATACATTATTGGTGTCCCACTTTATTTTACCATCGTATTTTTATTAAGTTCTGTTAATTTATTTTCCATTTTATCACTGTTGATAACTAAAAACTAAAAAATATTTTATGATCTGTTTCATATTCTATGGGAAGAATTCTCCGTCATGTAAGAGATAGTAAAATACCCTAGAGTTGTTCTTTTTGCCGGCGGAGCGGTCGACATTGGCGAGGCGATACTCATGCATGATCCAATTGGTTTTGACACCTCTAGGCGCTTTGCCCGCGTAGAAAACGAGCGCCTTCTTGATTCCGAGAGCTTTCGGCTTACCGATGGGCTTATCGGCCCCGGTCGCCTTCCAATAGCCCGTCCCCGCGGCCCGGTTCGGCCTCGACCCGTTCGGATATTTCCTGTCCCTTGGGGAAAAGAAGTACCACTCCTTCTCTCCGTATAGCGCCTTTTCTGCACAAAATTTTGATTTTCCACACCCAAATTCAGTACTCAAATCGCACAAAACCTTTCATTTCTCCCCAAACAGACCCCAAAAAAAACATTAAAAAAAAAACCTGATTCGAAACGAGTACAAATATATATAGAAAAATTTCACGATCCAGAAATTAAATTACAAAACCGAGAAAAATCGATTAAAATCACACTAACTTCGATGCTAAAACCTAAAATTCAAATCGGATCAAAACTCAGAGGCTGAGAAAAGTAGATCTAAAATTTTCCGACAAAAAGAAAAAGAGAAGCTAGAGAGAGAAAGAGAGGAGAGAGAGAAAGAGTACCAGGGAGTTGCCACGGATCAAACTTGTAGAGATCGATCTCCTTGATGATCGGAACCGAAATCGGAAGCGCCGCACATTTCCTGATCAAGTAGTGATTCACCAGCTCCTCGTCCGTCGGATGAAACCTGAATCCCGGTGGTAGTTCCAGTTCACCAGTCGTCATTCACCACCCAAACTCTCTCTCTCTCTCCTCTTTCTCTCTCTAGCTTGTTCTTCTTCTTTCTCTCTCTAAGTTGATTCTTCTTTCTTCTTCCGGTTGTTGTTGTTCTTCTTCTGATCTGCGACCTTAGCAGAGAGGAGAGCAGAGAGGGGAAGATATATATATAGGCACGGAAATTTCCGCGAAGGAATTTAGGCACGTGGGGGAATCGGTGGGAGGTGCTAAGCTGACCGCAGCCAGCTGTGTGTCTCTCGTGACACTTGTCGAGACAGACCAATTAGACGGCCCCACGTGGACTGTTGTGACAAAAATTTTGCTCGTTTTGTCACTGCTTTCGTCACAACTCTTGGACGCTTCTGACAAAGAAAGTCGGCCTTGACTCGTCCAATCGGGATAGTTGACGGTCAAGGCCTTAGACTTTTTTTAATTAGTCCGGTCCGCACGGGATCCTCTGCTCCGCGCCAACTTAAATTTTCTCGTAAAACAAATCATATTTTGGAATTTTGTACTATTGGTCTTTTTGGTTAAGGTCTTTCGTGTTTGGTCAGACGAAATGGTGGAATGTGATTGGTTGGAGAGTAATGAAAGAATGAGCTAAGAAGCAGAGGATAAGAAGTGGATTGTTTTGTCCTACGTAAGCATAAAAACGTCATCCGTGGTTGCTGAGTTGTCCGTGTTATCCACCAAACTTAATTTTTATCACTATAATGTGGAATTTGTTTGTTTATTTATTTATTATTTTCTTTATGTTCTAATTTGGACTTTTTTTTTTTTGGGGGTGTGAATTGTAATTTGGACCTTTTAGTTTGAATGATTAATCGGAATTCTTGTTCCCTATTGTCTCTCATGTATGTTTAAATCTGTTGTCTTGAATTTTTCATTTTATTGACTGTCAATCCATTACAATTTTACCATCTCATCTGATTTTAAGAATTTGACAACAAAATATAAATGCAAAATACTAAAAAAATATAAGCAATAAAAAGAGTTGTCATAAAAATATTAGAAAGATGGTTGATGAATCATTAAAACAAGACATCATATCTTAAAAAAAAGATTCTTAATATCAAACTAAATAACATAGATTACATTCTGGTATGTTATGGATTAATGAATTAGTGGATTAGTAATTTGGTGTCACCGTTAAAATTATAGGCATTTCGTACTTCAACCCAAAAAAAAAAAAAAAAAAAAAAAAAAAACCTGCATTATTGAGGCCATCTCTGAGATAAAATATGTCTTTTGTGTCCTTTCAATTTAAAAATGTATTAAAGAGAAAGAAACCACTATATTAAGAACAGGGGCATAAAGGCCTTTCTAATCTTCATTCTCTTTTTATATTGTTTTTAGAATTTTATTTATTAAACTTTTTTTTTAACTTAAAAGTGGGGAGTTTCAAACTTAGCATGCATTTGGAATATAGGTTTGAGAGGTAATTTTTAGGTTAAAATTGGTTAAATTTTTAAAAACTAATTATAATTTTTTTTTTACTTTTCAGAAAAAGATAAAAACTGAGATAAAAATCTTAGATTGACACATGAGAACCAAACAAACCCTTAATATCTAATAATGAATGTAAAAATACAATCATTGCTGAGTTATATATATAACCGCCATTTCAAGTGGCATGCCTAGCTTATGTTATAATATGCAAGAAAGAAAAAAAGTAATGAAAGACCATTGTGTACTCAGATTCCATGAAAATAATTGAAGTATATATATGTGTGTATACACACACACATGTAAAAATTGTATAAGAAGCGAACCAAAAAAAAAAAAACATTCGACGAATGTTAAGAAACTAAGAGGACAAATTTATTTTATTCTGACTAGTTGTCGCAGACGTTGAAAAGTATTTGTGATTGGCACAAAAAGTGTATGATCTTAAATTATTCTTATGAAGTTTAAGATATATATAGATCAAGCATGGCGTGTATACATATATATCATTATATATATACATCGATATATATATATATATAGACACGTGATACAATATTTTACAATATTCATTTAATGTAACTTGTAAGCACTGACATAATATTTTATAATATTCATTTAATTTAACTTGTAACCACTGACATGATTTTTTTTTTTTTTTTTTGTGGTAAATAAGCACTAAAATGATTTATTTTATATATATATATATATATATATGTTTGTGTGTTAATTTGCTAATTATATGTCAGTATGTAGGTATTGCTGCCGTAATATTAGAAAATTGTTTTTTTGAGCAATAGAGCATGTATATAAATATATATATATATATATATATATATATTTCCAGTCACCTGCTCGTTATATATATAACGAGTCAAATACCATGAATACAGTTGGTGACTGGAGTTTAGTCAAATATGTTTTAACTTTTTTTATTGTTTAATGAAAGTTTGATTAATTAAGAAATCGGATACCATACGAGTTTGGAGCAAAAACTACTTGTGGACTGTTGAGTAAAAATTTATTTAGCAGGGATTATGTGGAATTATTATACAGTTAAAAGCTAAATAAAGCATCATTTCAAAGAAAAATTGGCTAAACAAATATTTGTTGACCAACTCATAAAATATGGTTGTTCATAAGATTGAAGTCTAGCTCTTATATTATTCACTTATGGATAAACTTCGTATGAAAATTCCAGGAAACAACATAATTTTGAGTAAACATAAAACCTTTTCTCTCTTTTTACACTAATAATACATGTTTTTCTTCATTGACAAGTTTTTTTTCCCCTTTTAAAAGAAAGAGACATCATTGTTATGTCATTCTCCATCGTATTTGTTTTTAAGATATTTCGGTGTCTATAAAATGAAAAGAACCTAATCTAATTTTATTTAAATTAAAATATATCAAGTCTAATTTAATAATTTTAATTCACACAATCATGACTTACACACCCCACAACCAATTGACGAGGTGGGACTTTTGATTGTAATTTTTAAATATCGAACTCTAAACACATCTTGAAAAGAGAAAAATAAAAGATGTGTTGGAGCTTTATTATATTAGTGGTAATTAAGGAGAAAGATTAATAACATACAATTTTGATTTAAATACTTGAACTTCACTTGAAAAATGGAACAAATTTTTTTTTTTTAATTGAGAATGAAAAGATCTAAACTCTATAGGGTGAGTTTGGTGTTCAAGTCCAAACTCAGATTTTCAAACTTTTTTTTGTCTTTTTCCCAAAAAGTTTTTGTCTTTTTCCCAAAAAGTTTTTTGTCTTTTCTGAAAATTCAAAAAAATTTACTATTTAAACTTAAAAATCTCATCTTGAACTTGTGCACCAAACAGGCCCATATATTACGGTGGAGTAAGGTGTGAAATTACGGTCATTTTAACCAACACTAATTTAACATGAAACATATTTAAAAGTTCTCATAGGGAAACATTGTTTAGAAATCATCTTCACAAAACACACAAAAAGGGGAGGGGGTGTGGACGAAAGAAAGGTTTTTTTTTTTTTTTTTTGAAAGGTACAAAATACTATAAGTTCCGTATAGTTTTAATCCATCAAATTCTTTTAAATATTTAGATTTTGTTTTCATTGTGATTTATTTTAGATACAATTTAAGATTCGAATTTACACAACATATTAGATATATCTTTAATCACAGGTCTCCTATACGTCTTTTAACGAAAGACCCGTGATTACATATAACATATATATAAATTATGTAAAGACTAACATGATATCTATTTTATAAAACAACGATTTAAAAAGATAGAACGACAAAAAAAAAATTTTATTTTATAAATTATCGTAAGATAGTTTAAAAAAAAAAAAAAAAAGAAGATCTTATTTACTTTCCAAGATAGTGAATTGATGCCAACTCATGTAGACAAAAAGCTTACAATAAGTGACTTGGTGGGCAAGGGGAAAAGGGCGGTCAATGGAAGTTGACCATTAGAAAAGTAAACATAGATAATAGTTGAGAGAGAGAGAAATATATATATATATATATATATATATATAAATTTCTAAGAGGAGAAGAAAACTTGGGCAGCAAGGAGAGAAAGGGTCAAAATGATCATATCCAACATGCATGCATCAACACATGTTTATGAGATTGTAGAATGGGTGGGCGCAACTTTGTCGTTGAATGTGGTGTGACGTGGTGCATGACATAAAGGCACACACACACTTATATATATATATATATATATATATATATATATATAAAATCTGTTTGAGATAAGTATTATGTGGAATGAACTATGGAATTAGGAAGCTGCTCCCAAGCTTCACACTGTCCCTCTTTTGACTTTCTTTTTCTTTATTTAGACACATAACAACAACCTCATTCCATTGGGACCCATGTGTCCCAAATCCAAATCCCCTTTTGTTCAACCCCCAAATAATTATATTCACATTAAAATAAAATAATAATAAAAAACTCGAATAATTATGTAAAATCTTTGAATAAAAGAAAACAATGAGGTAAATATAATCTCTCTAATTGTCCAATAAATAAAAGACTAATCTAATACACCATGCTTGTGATATCACAGTGCATTGTGCGTCTTGTTCTCTTATATTTTAAGTGTGACCGTTAATTTTAATGTCTTTCCGGTAAGATGAAACATTTTGTGTCTTACTGAAAGTACTTCCGCTAATTAAGATTTATAGTGTAATTAAAAATAAAAAAATAAATAAGAAAAAGAAAGAAAGAAAGATGTAAAGGTAGATAAAACTTAAAAAAAAACAAAACATCCAAACGAAACCCTTATATTTGGGGAAGAATTAATCACCTTATTAGTCATCATCATTTAATTAAGAAAAATGGTCCGTTTATACTTAGACGAAAGATATTGCCCACTTTTTTCCACCAAAAAAAAAAAAAGAAAAAGAACAATTCTTATCTAACGTTAACATTAGTGATTGGAAAGTTCAATCTAATTAGATACTTTTCAATGCCATTCTAAAGACTTCAGCGAACGAATCAACTAGCACATTTAAAACTCATATTAATTTAATAATTTGACACGTAGCACGCATGGTGTAAGTTTTCTGTCTAGACTATTAAATTTTTTTTTTGTTCTAATTTTTCTTTTTTCTCTAAGGAATATTAACTCTTTTTTTTTTTTTTTTTGAATTAGATAATATCAGTTTGATTGTTCAAATTAAGTCCGGTTTCAGCCTAGTCAGACTATATCACTTTTAAGCATAATATTCAATAACAGCATTATTCATTTTCTTTATTCAGAGCATGTCGACACAAGCATAAAGTCGGCCATTGTTTTCAGGCCACCCAAAAAAAGAAAAAAAATATATTGTTTGTTATCTACTTGGAGTCCACTTAAACCTATTAATTAATTAATTCCTCTTTTTAAAAGTTAGTTTAAGTAATACTTTTTTTTAATAAATTAATTATTCTAATCATCACTCTATTTCTCTCTCTCTCTCTCTCTCCTTCTCTCTCTTGTGTGTTAGAGTTTACGTCGTTCGTATTTCTTTTTTGAGACCGGAGCCCGATGCCACCTTTTGATTGGTCACCGGACTACCGGCCCTATAAAAGATGCTTTGGACTCCATGATGATGGTTTTGGTGGGACGGATGGCTTCATGGTCGGATGAGATACGTTTTGGTCTTTTTGGTCGTGTTTGTCGACTTGTCACCAGAGGTGTTATTCATGTGTATGGGGTTTTTTTATTTATTTTTGTTATAGTTATTTATTTAAAATAAAGATAATGGTATTTCCGTCTTGTGTTTTGTTGGTATATTTTTGTGCTTATTTTGTAATAGCAGAGGTGGTCTCCACACGCTCTCGTATTGTTTGAGTGTTCAATCCGTTATAATTAATTCTATACGGTGTTGGGGGTAACATTTTAGTGATATTGTTGAAGGAGCCATCTGTGTGCTCCATAATTGATGTGTCTTTTCAATTTTTTATTGTTAGATTTTGATACACGGTTTACCTCTTTATACATTTTATTAGAATTTACTGGTGGATTCAATTTATAATTGAGATTAAGTTTTTTTTTTTGTATTATAAAATCATTCAAAATATTGATATTGATATTTTATTGATTTGAAATATAATTATCTTTTTCAAAAATAAATTAATTATTCTTTCCTATCTTAGGAACTGCAAACTGTGACTGCAGAATCGCCGCCGTATTAGATTTCAAAAAAAAATTTAAAAACAAAGGCAGAACTGGGGCTGTCTTTATCCAGATTCAAACAAAAATAAAAACATAACAATAAATACATAAATAAAAACACATAATGAATGTTCCTAAAAAACATCACTATCACTAGTGGTGCAACCTCAAGTAGTACATACAACAAATTGGGCCGTCAAGTAAAGATGTCCAAGTGAAATGAACATATCTATACATATATTTATATATATGTGTGTGTGTATCTATTCATTCACTTATTCCCATTTGATGCTTCCTAGGAAGTTCCTGCATGGTTATATATATGTGTGTGTATCTATATAAATATATACATATATATATATATATATTTTCAGCAGTTGAATTTGACCATATTCTGTCTTATGTGTGATTGTTTTCTAAATATGGGTAATTGTAATAATAGTCCACATCTACGGGCCAAAAATTGATTTAGAATATGGAATATGCGATTGGGCATGTTGAATGTCTATGTTGAATCTGTTGGTGAATGCCCTGAAGGAAAAAAGTTAAAAAAAAAAAAAAAAAAAGTTGTATGGTCAGTCAAATAATTCATTTGATCTGTTTTTTTGTGATCTTTCAACTTTCAATTCAACTTAGATCTTCAGTTTTTGGTTGCACGTGTGGACCTTTTTTTTTTATTTATTTATTTATTTAAATTTATTGATTGAAAATATTGCGGAACATAGCGTGCCAAACAAGACCTATAAGTGCTTTATAACCCGTATATATTGCTACTTGTTAACATCACTACTAACGTATATCAAAGAATATATATATATATATATATATATAAAATTTTTTTTTTTTATATCTATAAAGACATTTTCTGAATAAAGGGACTCTAACATCCCTTCACTTTCCCGAATTAGAAACACTCCAAAGCAAAGTAGGGGAATCGAATCTTAGATTATCTTTTCAGTGAGAGTTTAAGGAGCAAACCCACTTTCACTGTGTGTCTCTGTCCACCTCTTTAGGGGCTGTCATAGAATAATGTTGTTGTAAGTGGTGCGAAGTCTGAATTTTTTTTTTGGGACACTGTGTAAAAGATCAGTAATAAATTTTTATTAAGTAGGAATAATAACATATTTCAACTATTTAATAAGAGTACAATTATAATAGTTCTTGTAAACATGGTTTAATTGAAATTAATGAAGGCTTAAATAAAAATTTAAGGGTAAAATATGAATAATAAATGTGAGCGGGGATACTTGCCCACGCTCGCTTGTCTCCGCCATTGATTGCAGGGGTCTTTAAACACTTTTCTTTAACTTTTAAGTCCCTGTTTTTTGAATAATTTTATTTAAATTGAGAATGCAAGATGAATGAGTGTTTGGGACGAAAACAAAGAGTAAGTGTAGTATGGATTCCAAAAAGTAAAAAGAAACAAAAAAAAAAAAAAAAGAAGTAAATTTAGATTTGATTTAAAATTGAATCACACCATTAATATAAAACTACAATGCGTCAACATTGTTTTATGTTTTCAACAAATCTTTCTTGAAAATGAGTAATTCAACACGGAGTTTGATTTTATGGTGTTATAATTTCTAGTGCATATTATTTTTAAATGTTTTGATGTAAAAATTTATAAATATATGGTATTAGTTGTTCCAGATATAACCTAACGATAATATCACACCTGACTCTATCAAAAGGTATAAAGTTTGAATTCCCATCCCAAATCATATATATATATATGGGATTAACTAAATGCTGCGAATATCACTCAAACTAAACTACTAGTGGCTTCTTCTTTTTTTTCCCTTTCTTTTATTTTTCTGGAAAAAATTGCAATTTTGCTTGACATGTTCCTTTGCTACTTTATTTTACCTCGAAAACTTCCCAACTAATGTTTAGAAAAATGAGAATTATATGGTAGGATGACAAGACACTTTTAAAAGCATCTTTAGCTTTATCAAGTTCGAATATGTATATATATTTATTATTTTGATCCAATTTAATGTTTAAAAATACACATTACTATAGAATATTCCAACTGAACAAATCTACTAAGGTAAAAAAGAAAAGAAAAGGAGGAGAGAAAAAAATCCCCTTCAAATTCTTAAGTCTTCTTGTCATGAAGAATAAGATAAAGATTGGCATTAGTGCCAATCTAAGCATGCATTACATAATGTAACTTATTTATATAAAATAAAAAATTAAAAAAAAAAAAAAAAAAAAGACAGCATGACTCGGTGCTTCCTGCTACTCTTCTATAACAGAAAGATGGGAAAATATATATATATATATATAATAATTATATAAAAAAACTAAATTTAAAAATATGACAAAATGTAGCCTTTGCTCCACTCTTCGGCAATATTTGTTCCTCGAATCATATTCGTTGCTGAATTCAACACTTTCATCCACAAACTGCTTCTACTGCAAGTTTCTTGGTAACACCGGGGCACGAACTCTTACTGAAATTCTCGCTACTCAACTCTATGGTACATTTGTTTTTATTTAGACACGCCTGCAATTCAGTCGAAAGATGTTATAAAATCACCCTTAAAAGGAAGGGGGGAAAAAAAAAAAAGTGGAAACTTGTAAAATTAAACATTATGTTGAAAATATTGATACAAAATATTAATGTAAATACGCACGAGGCTTGACTATTCAAACAAAAGACATGATACTCCAATCTTATAGCAATTTCTGTAGGATAATGTGGAGATTACTGCTCGTGTTAAAACAACTTTTCCAATAGTAAGATTGGCGGTATTATGGTGAGAACCATATGCATAAATGTAAGTGTTCTTACACGCTGCAGATTTGTTTTACGTGCTACAAGGAATACCACACCATAAGAAAAAAACTCATTATTTTTAATGTGCTTTTCATGATTGGAATCGATCGCTAATTCACTATACTGGTCAAAGTCCAAAAAAGACAAAAATTAATTACTCTAGTACTCTTTACCTTTTCAATCACTGAACTGGAATTAGGATCGTGGCAATCTCCCTTTGCATATGATCCACAGCTCCCGGTAGGAGTTCCAAAGCTGGCAAACTTGACAGCTGATATGAGGGTATTCTCGGGACATTCCAAGTGGACACTTGGATTAATAGCCCTGTTACTTTCACTTCCATCTTTCTGCTGAGATTCGGGTACGGCAGTGGGATGATCCTCCGCAACAAGAGCACATAGACCCTTGATTTTCCTTCTTGAGAATGTGATTATTGATGGATCTCCACCTTTCTCCTCGAATATCACCAGAATGTTTCCTGATGGTTTGAACCAAGACCGTGGAACGTGGTACCTGCTCGAGAAACTCATAATTTTCAGGACACGAAGCTACATATTCAATATTATAGTATATTTTAGTCAAGCTCCACAAGTAATAGATTCACTAGTTCAAAGCAAGGTGTGTTTGACAAGTAGCCTATTCATTTTTTCATAAGAACAATTACCACCATCCACACGCATATCTACAGAAATGTGCATGTGTTACATGCACTGATTGCAAACTCATCATGCACGTTAGTTCGGTGGTTTGTAAAACTTTAACATGCTATAAGAGAACTTTAAATGGAGTTGGTACTCCATCTTATTTTGGCAGCACAGAAAATGAAACGCGCGCATGAACACATGTGCGGGCACGCACACACGTTATTTTACCATCTTTGAGTTGGCTCTCCACATCCGGTAAAGCATTTGTCGGGCATGAATTTCCCTCTGTAATCACATTTGTCGACACATTTTTGATTTAATGAGCTCTTCCTAGGCCAGTATCTTCCTATTTCTTCTCCGTTCAACCAAGCTAGGCCTTTTCCCATATGAAGCATATCCAGCCCCACAGGTTCATCCCCTGGTGGAGGGTCTACAACAGCCTGCAAAGTTCCTAGTAAATTATTCACTTTTTCCCTTTAAGCAATAGCATAAAAACAAGTGGAAATACAAATGAAATAATTATAATAATAAAAACAAAAAAACAAAAAACAAAAAAAAAACAACAAAACAAGCGTTTACCTTGTACCATATTAAAGGCTGTTTCTTTGGTGGTTTTGAGGTCGCGATCCAGTTTACCTTAGCCACACCATCTTCCTTGTATATCCCTAACTGCTCTCCTTGTAAACCAATCTGGGTTAAGAAAATAATTAAAAAAACATAAGATGATGAATAAAAGTAAAAGAAACAGTTTAATCACTTAATATCATTGGGATGTTGGTCCCTTTTGGTTCATCATAAGCAACTCGACTTCAACAAAAAGATAGGCGGACCACGTGAACTCCAGTTGGCCACCTCAAAAATACAAAATAAATCCATGAAGCACACTCATCACAACCGAACCAAAATAAAAGAGACTCGATAAATTAAGAGAAACTTCATTTTTCTAAAGTCCTATAAAACAAAACAAAGATCATATACAAAACTAAATTCTGCACATACATATGCAAGTAAGACTATAGGCAGAAAAGATTTCCAATAAATGTAAACGCAAAAAAAGATACAAAACAAAGTCTACCTAATGTTTGCAACATCAGCTTATTGGAATATGTAGTCTGTCTGGAAAAGGGAGAAAGTACCTTGTAGGTCCATGTAGAATTAGACAAATTGACTGGCCCATTTTTGAATCCGCTAATCTCAACGTTCGTTAGTCCTGCTCCCACCCATTCATAAAATGATCCTGCATTCTAATAATACGAAAGGAGCTATGAATGTTTGAAAATATATTTTTAGGGGGAACGTGAAACATATGTACAAGCAGAAGAGCGAATGAAAGAAGTTATTTTATAAAGAAGTCTTTAGGGATCTAGACATGTTTGCAAAGAAAAAATGCCGTAACATCATGAACACATTTGATTAGTTGAGAGGTGTTCATATCAAAAACCTCTAGCAATTTGAAAAAGAATAAATGTACCAACAACCAAGCTAAAATTATTTCAGGATAAGGCTCCAATGGATATAGTCAACAAATAAAATTGAAAGCAAAAGGCATTAGGAAAGTTATTGTAACGATGCTTTCCATTGAAAAATATGTTTCAAATGATGGAACAACAAGACAAATTCCTGAAAGCTATACACTGAGACTAGAGTTGATACATCTAAATGCGGAAAAATTCAGAATGACAACAGAATAAGAGTGACACCAAAAACAAGACAACCATACAAAGAAAAAAAGTAGAGTTTTAAACAAGCGTGGACCTACAACATCAGTACACTGGTGTTGCAGTTAGAAGCAATTCTAATGGTTAAATATAAAGTTCAAAATGAACTCACAATTCATTTTTCATGTTTTCTTTTGGGTAGTTCATTTGGCACTTGGAAATTATCACCGAAAAATATACCTGAAGGCCCACTGTCATGCTTAGTAGAGCAATTTCGTTCTTCCCAGCCTTCAGAGATATAGGATTTTTAAACTTGTAAGGTGAATGTGTGCCATTTCCAGATGCACTGCCTGAAACCAGAGAGAATGAAAAAATTAACAATGCAAACCGAGTCTGATGGTTTTGGTCGGCTCTAGACTCTTTAGGATGTTAACAAAGCTGATGTAGCAGCATGGATCCTTTTGAGGCCACTCTTGTGCTAATCATCGGTAGAAAAAGCCCCTCTATTAGGGATGCCTACAAACGAGCATGTATTGACACACACGAAATATTGTAGAGAAAACTTTGAGGTTGATGTAGTTTTACAGTTAATCTTATTTGGGATCTAAACTAGGTAGTAATATTTTATTTTTTCAAGCTAAATCATAAAAAGCTTTGGATGCCTTTAGCTTTCCTTACATTCTTTCTGCATTATACTTCAAAAGATTCCAGACCACGACTAAGATATTGTATAGAAATTAAAACACATATTTTAGAAGGTCGGTTTTCTTCCCCCTATTTTTTTTTAATTCGAAAAGTGTCTATGTCTATGTGGATAATCAGAACTAGAAGATATCTTGGGAAATGGGAACCTATGCACGAACTGATAACAAAAGAAAAATGCAATTATGCCCCAGACTAAAATTTGCATTCCGATCAATAAGTTATTTTAAATTAAGAAATGATTTCAAATTCTAAAGAATAGACATGTCGATAAAGAATTTCAGACAATAACCTTGAAGTTCCTGATTCACAAAGGCATGGAGAGCATGACCCTTCGATTCAACAAGAAGAATTGGCTGACTTCCATTCTTTAGAAAACCTTCATTTTCATCAACATATATACTGCCATTAAAAAAAAGAGAGAAGAATTAGAAGAAGAAGAAGAATCTTAGACTATACTTAATTTACCAAATTTTAACATACAATTCTTATAAATTCAATAAAGGACAAACCTAGTCGTATACCACAGGTAGTCAGTGGTATCTTTTGTGGTATTGATATGATCGACGAAACCTTTTTTGACAAAATCAGGTCGCTCCCATATCCCAGCCTTCTCCACAAATACCTCCCATTTAAGAGCTTTTAAATCCTCAGCTACCATTTCAACTACAGAGGTTGGGGTTCCAATCTGTTGAAAAAATATGTCAAAGTAAGGGCAAATCTCAAAGGGAAAACAATGTGTGACAAATTTAAATGCAAAATCAAGTATAGCATAAAGGCGTTTGTGACACAACAATGCAAGCAGTACTACATAGACAAAAAAATCTTTCACATTTTTACACATTCAACTATCAAGGTCACAAACAATTAATATTTAACAACTGTCAAAATATATTTAATGTGACAACCATGTCTAACAATTCATTTGTGAGATAGCCAAAAACATGATAGCATTCACTTTGATGACAATGTCACTTGTCAAAAGTTATAACACCATGAACAATCCTGATATACGAAAATATTAAACTTGTACCATCACTAATTTGGTGTTCAGTTCACATATCACACGTTATTGAACATTGTAAGATTCATATACTAATATTCCATTTCTGGACAAAATAGAAACAAAAATTGAAACCAAAGTGTCTTATTTTCGAGCCATAACATTGGATTCCATAGCATTGTCTAGATATATGCAGGATGAGAAAGAGTGAATAGATACCTTTGCTGTGTTGAAAAAGAGTGAATAGATACCTTTGCTGTGTTGAAAACTACGTTCTTGCAGTCAGGCAAAATGCTAACAGACCATGCAGGCAGATGATATGATGAGTTGTGAAATTCTACTATCTTGTCATCTTTATCGTCCGTATTAGAGATAAAGGCAGCACATGCTCCAGAAGAATCCGTGTAAACATCAGCCTATGATGTGGTCAATGGTTAGTTACTGTTCTCTGTTTACATAATAAATTGAAAGGCATGCAAATAAAATCTGGTAAAACTAAAGAGTATAGATCAAAATCATAATTGGAAGAGAACAAAAACGAGTAATCAACACTTGCCAGTATCTTATTCAGAAAGAGAAAAAAAAAAAATACACTATCATGCCAGTTCTTTACTTTCCAATTCCTTTAGCATGTCTTGAAAAAGATTCCTGAAACTAAATAATTATTAAGAACCAAAAGGAAAAAATTAGTTCTGTTACTACATCTTAAATATATGAAGACCAACGAACAAAAAAGGAAAATTGCCTACTCTAATGATCGAAGGAGATTCGAAAATCTGATCAATGTAGACAAAATAAAGACAAGAAAAAGCTGAGTCAAGTAAACATTAGAGTTTGAAGTCTGTCAGAGTTATTGCAGATAGTATATTTAACCATTGATCACAGATATTTTTAACGTAATGTGAGGATTATTGAAGATGAAAACAGAATCTTCAAAATACATTAAGCATTAAAATAAAATGCATCTTAATTATAACCATGGGGGAAATCCAGTAGTCTTATTTTGGCAAAAGGTTAACAAGAGAAAAAAGAATTACCTCTTGGGAAGGACCGAGCGATAAATGAGTTGGCTCACCATTGAGCAACGCATGCTCACATGATTTTATAGCTTTGTGGAGCTCCTTAAGGTGTCCCCATTTTGGGTTCCTGGGTAACCCTATATGCAATATGGTAAATCATTCAATGTATGTTATGACCACTGATTTTCATCGTTAATAAGATGAGAAACATAAATTGCTTACCATATTCATCAATTGGTGCTTCGTAGTCATAACTTGTAGTAATGAATGGTCCACCGGAAGTGCGACCAAAATTCGTTCCCCCATGATACTAAACCACAAGGTAAAAGAAATCATCATAAGGAATGCCAATGATCATGAAAACATTAGTCTAGTATAAAATAACAGCAGCAACGGCAACAATAATAAATGTAAAATACTTCAAATAGAAGTTGATCAGCCTGGAATGAAATTTAAGGTGAAACAACAAAATGCAATATAACACCAAACGTGCACAGAAATCAAGGAAAATACCATGTAGTAGTTATGTACGCTACCGCCTTTTTGAAAGAAACGTGCAACTGAAAAGGCAATATCTTCAGATGGCCTGTGAGGATCTGGTGACCCAAATGTTTTAAACCTGACGATAGTAAAATAGGAAAAAACACGATCTACTCAGATGAAAAGGCCTTACTACCAGTGAGCTCAGATTCCATGGGACTTGGAAAATAACTAATATGGAACTTGACAAACACTTGTATTGGTGTTACAGTTACAACAATACATAATCATTAGATCCAACAATCCGAAGCAAAGAAGGAAAAATCGAGCATGTATGACATTACCATCCAGGCCAATTCTCAGTCCAAATTTTGGGCTTGTTTGGGTAAATGGGAGTAAATTGATCACAGTAGAAGGAGTTACAAGTATTAATCTGCAAAAAGAAAAAGGCAAACCTTGGTGTGAGCTTCTTACTGTCTTTCCACAATGTACAAGTATGGTAACACACAGCGTAAAAGAGTTGCATCTTCTTTGAAAAGAGAGAATTTGCTAAAGTAATAACATCTAATAATACAAGGTCTAACAATTTATCATTCATTATACTTTGTACTAAAATTATTTCATTTTCCGCAGAGAGAGAGCTTAAATCAGAGCTAGGTGTAAGATTGGAAAGAACTTTGCTAAATAAAGGACAAATGCAAAAGTGAACCAGATAGTTTGCAATTAGTTTTACAAGGCGAATATCTAAGATATGAAAAATGTTCCCGAATATAAACATTAGATATTTTGAACTCATTATGATTAACAAATATGATCAGAATTAGTCAACTGCATCTGCATAATACATGGCATGTTACCTGTAGTTACGAAGTATATAGAATCTTTGTTGTGCCTACTTCACAAATGATACATGAACACTTAGCCATTGAGCAGTGGTTGAAATAAAGTCAGAAGAAAACTAACCACAGATTCAGGAGCATCAAATTGTTGGCACATTATCCAAGGGACGCCTGTATTTTGCGAAACAGCCATGCTAGCAGCCCACATGGCATATCTTTTCCCTGCTTCTCCATAAGCTCCTTCATAGTATCCATATTCATTTTCGATCTGCAATAAAAGGAAAATTCCAAACACAACCTTAGCATATTTGTAAAAATGTAGAAAGAAAAAATTGAAAAGCTTTTGCTTTGGCTGATTCAAACCTAAAACCTACACAGCATAAGTGGTTCTCAACTTGGAGCCCTTAAAAGTTTATGAATTTACTTCGCTTTTTGATACATCTGTATATTTCTTAGAGGGAAAATTGGCTTCAACATCATCAAACTACTTCCATGTTCGAAACTTTTACTTGCCTGGGCCAAGATAATAGGGCCTCCTTGAGGGGAAAAGAGCTTCTCCTGCTTCATTAAGTTCACAATATATGTTGTGAACTTCTGCATATGATACTGCCCACCAACAAGTATCAGAAGTCAATAATAAGACGCGGTAGCACATCAACACGTCCCGAAACCTATACGCCCCAAAATATTGGGATATACATACATCTCGTTTTTCAGCCATTAGTTGATGGAAAAGAAACAATACGAGCCATTGAAAAAATGTTATCGGTTGTCAGCTAATAAAAGCTGAAAAAAGTTCAATAGATGGAATCGTTTTATCATTTTTAAGCCACACCCTATGGCTGAGATTTGGTCTGCACATACATCTCAAAAAATAGGATAAGAAGATAGGGAGCGGGGGGTCATTCCAAATGAGGAACAAGTGTGTTGAAACACTAACGAAGCCCGTAATACTCAAACATCCATACCTTAAAGGATTCGTTGTCAGTTCTGAACACAGTATCATTCACATAATGCAGCCAAACAGGTATCCCTCTGTTTATACACACACAATCAAATTCCAATACTTCTCACAACTAACTACCTTTAGTAATATTCACTACGAACAAATGTGACATACCCGAAATTCCATTCTGCGGCAACAAACGGCCCAATTCGAAGAATCAGATACATGCCGGCCTGCTGAACAATCTTCACAAACTTGACCAGATCATACCGTCCCCCAAAGTAATACTATCAGCAAAAAAAAAAACAAAAAAAACAAAATTTATTCAGATTGTTTCCACAAATTTTTGAAGTTGGAAATGGTACAAACTAAAAAAAAAAAATCAGATCCTTTTGCACTCACATTGCCTTGAGAAGGTTCATGACCATTCCAAAACACGTAGGTCTCAATTACATCGGCACCTCCTTCTTTTGCAGTTTGAACAAGCCCCGGCCACATCTGCCATAAACCACAAATCATTCACAAAACAATCACAAAAATCCGAAAAAAGTAACAATGTCAAGGCATCAACCAAAGGAAAGTTTTTTTCCATGTGCTAGAAATCAAGTTAACATGGATACAGGAAAACACGAACAGGGAAAAGAAAAAGTGCATTAAAGAAATTTCTCGGCTTTTTCACTATCAACCACAATCTCGGCCACCGAACAAAAGATCAAAATCCGAAAAATGTAGCAATGCCAAGGCATTAACTAAAGGAAAGTTTTCTTCATCGGAGAGAAGTCAACTGAACGAAGATAAAAGGACAAAAACAAACATTAAAAGAAAAAAAAATGCATTAAAGAAATTTCTGCTTCCTTTTCATTTTCTACCACATTATCGGCCACCAAACAAAAAGATCAAAGTCCGAAAAAATGAAAAGTAACAATGTCAAGGCATTAACCAAAGGAAAGTTTCTTCATCGGAGAGAAATCAACTAAACCAAGACAAAGGAAAACACAAACAGAAAAAGAAAAAGGAAAAAGAAAAAGAAAATGTGCGTCAAAGAAGTAAGTCTGTCTTTTTCATTTTCAACCACATTATCGTTCACCAAACAAAAGGACCACAATCCAAATAACGTAACAACGTCAAAGCATTAATTCCTCATCGATTTCATTTTCTCATCGATTTTCCTCCAGATTCTCGACCTCCAAACAAGAATCAAAAGGTGTAAGCATTTACCGCGGGAACGCTGCGAGGGTAGTGAATGGCGGCGGAGATGAGGAGCTTGCGCTGGCCACCGACGAAGAGAGAGCGACGGTCGTACATTACATTGCCGCCGGCAAGACACGGCATGGAGATGCTCAGCAACAAGAAGCAGAGCAGCAGAAACAGAGAGAGAATGAGCTTCATGTTCAACAATGGAGCTCAACACAGTTTGAGCTCAGTTTGATGAGAGAGAAAGAGGAGAGAGAGAGAGAGCATTGGGAAGAGTGAAGAGGAATTCTGTATCTATTTATGGGAAACGCGTGAAGCGTGATTGAGGTAAAGCACTGGCAGAGTTGAGAGTGAGAGTGTGACAGTGAGAGGTCCATACTCCATAGTCCAGACAGGAAACAGATATTGTTGTCTCTTCTTTTATTTTATTATTATTATTATTTATACTCTCTAGAGAGAGAATGATAGGGGGGAGAGAGAGAGAGAGAGAGAATAATCAACAATAATAGTCAAATAGTCAATCAGTAGTTATATAAGATGGAGAATTCGGTGGTGACAGCTGTATGTAAAAAATATCTATTAGAATCTTACGGTGAATTCCTTAACATGAGAAATATATTGTATGTCATTCTATTTTGTTTTTCTTGGGTAAAAGTGTCATTTCACTTCTTATAATTTAAAGTGTCATTTTATTATTTCTTAACATCCGAGTTTATGAAATCTTTCATTGTGTTGATCTTTTTGCGACAAAAATGTTTAAAAAGTGTTGACATAAGAACGCGAGGTTAATGTGATGGATGGATGGAGAGTAATTCAATACATTGAATATTGAGTGGATAATTGGACATTGAATTTAGATAGTTTCTTATGATTTTAATATTAGAAAGAACTTTTATAATAGGATGTCTTATTTTATATTGTGAAACTGTTTTTTAATTGAATTAATTTTTTAATAATCTGATATATAAGCATCTAAGTTAATAATTTGTAACGTTAGTATAACGCATAATTGCTCCGTCAAATATCAGATTCTTGAGAAACTAATCAATGACTAAATTATCATATTCCTTTCCGTTGTGCAAAATTTAAATAAAAAAAAATTATCGTAGATGGTTCAAATGCTTCCATATTCTTTTTTTTTTTAATGAATTAATGATTTAAAATATAATTTGACAATAGGTATTTCTTTTCATATTTACTATATTGAATTCTCATTCTTCTAATATTCTCCCATAATATTATTACGAAATAAGATTTTACGGTTAATTTTATAAATGATTCCCTAGTTATATACATCATTATCTTATATTGGTCCTGGAAAAAGAAAAAGAGGGTAGATCATCGGCATCAAGAAAATAACAAAATAGGTTAGGGAAGTATCGCCAATGGCTCTCGTTTGTGTGCGTTAGTATGGGATCGAAATTTGCCGACATTGATGTCAGACTTATGATATCTGGCTCAAAGTTCTATATTTGGTTTTTTTAGATTTATAAATTATTCATTTAATTTTTAAATTTTTAAATTTGTCTAATTTGAATCTATTTTCTTTTTTAATAACTTCAATGATCTTAAATTATCAAAATTTTATTACAATAGCCCTTGTTGTTGATTTTTTTTTTTTTTTTTACAAAATCAGCCAATGATTTTGTCAAAAAAAGTGATACTCAGTAACAGATTTTATTTAAAAATTAATTAAAAAAAAAGACCACTATAATAATATTTTAAATATTTTATAATCATTTTAACTTGAGAGAAAAAGAATGCAAATTAAAGTTGTACATATAAAAAATTTATAAACCATCATAACAATTTACTTTTTGTTTTTTTAGACTTAGTATTATTATTTTTTTTATTTTTATTTTTTTTTGGATAAGAAAGCATTCATAGTATTATTTTTTTTAACCTGAGAATTATTTACACTTGCTCGTCAAAAAAGTGTAAACATGCATTATTTGGTTATAGAATGAGATAGGTGTTGCACCACCTATTTATCTAATTTGAAAGGCTGTTTAGTAGGTAACAAATTTTGACTCCTACTAATTCGCAAGGGTTAGTTGATTATTGGTTAATTTTAAACTTCTTTTTTTTTTTTTTAACACTAGCAAATAATTATTTGAAAATACGATTTTTCTCTGGGTTTGTGCTCCATTTGATTTGATTGGTTATTGGTACAAATTTCTGTTTGTTTCCAATTGTTACGACCGATATTGACCTATGTGAGGTTGGAAGACTAATTAAACCGTTGTACTTTAAATATTTTAAAACAATACTATTTAGTTCAATAATTTTTTTTTTTTTTTTGTAAAATTGTTATTTATTATAATTGGATTTGAAAATCAGATATTAATTTCGTAGTATCTTTCTTAGATGTGTCTAATTTAATGGATTTCACTTATGTGTTCACTTGATTTCTTCTTTTATAGGTAATTGTGATCAATCTAACCTGTAAGAATTTGTGTGTGTTCTTGTTGTGTAATAAATAAAAAAAATAAACAAACAAACTTTTTTAGATATGCAAAGACAGCAATTCAGCGGAGTGCACTACTACACGTGGTGTGTTGTGAACTGACTTGATTTTGCAATGAATCTTCTTTTCCAAAATTCCAGCAAAATATGTATACATATATATATATATATATTCTTGTCTAGATTTATTATTCAACAAATTAATTAGACTTCTCCTTAAGAACGTATCAGATCTAAAATCTCATCAAATCTTAATTCATTTTGATTTGATTTTTTTTTTTAAATTCACTTTGGTCTTAAATATATTCCGTTCATAAAATAAATAGATCAGAAAATTTTGCTAACGTATTAAAGTTTGAAAAAGACGATAATAGGTTTCCAAATTTCAGGTGAAGTGAAAAATTAACCTAAATTCGGAAGGAATTATACAATCTCTCCCATAAATGAGACCCACCTATGGTTACTTAAGTAGAGAAATTTACTGCAAGAAGCATATATATAATTGTTTATTAATTCATACAAAGAGCTTTCAAAGTTAAAAGAAAAGGGAACTTTTATATGATAGTCAAAATTTACCAAAAAGTTAGGTCATAATAAGATTTCCATAGCGTGCAATTTTAATTCTAATAAAATACTGTAAAGTCAATAATAAAGAACTTCACCCAGCTTCAATGCTTTATTGCATCACACCTTCAATTTTAATATAATGTAATATTTATTTAGCTTCTTCATTTATTATATTTGAATATACATTTATTTAAACAGTACACACATTTATTTTTCTATTAATCCATTCTCTTTTTCTGTCTGTTTTTACAATCACATTATACATTTTCACTCATTAATATAAATTAGATTGACAATTCACGTATAAACGATTCAAATATATATTTTATCTCGATACAATAGTTAAAGAGGACATCTAAACGTGTATTGAAATATATCCATTATATTTAAAAACAGTAATAAGTGAATATGTGATCCAAACGGAGTACAAGATTCTTTGTAAAGTTCTTCTCATTAGACAGATAGACTGAGCAATGCTAAGAGATACATCTTCACATATAGGTATATGTCCATTTGTGTCTACCACTAATTAGTTGATACAACAGTACATTTATCCTAAAAAAAATGAAATAACAGTACGGATGTATTTATTTCTTCTCTTTTTCATGAGGCACCCATGATTTTATACTCCACAACCTAATCAGAACCTCTACCTGACCAAATGTATTATACAGTATTAGGAATGTGTTGATATGAGTACAAACTAAATTAATTCTTCGAACAAAATTGATTGATATCCTTAGAACTTATCGATGGATCTCTTTTTAAATTGACAAAATATATATATATATATATATAATATAATATAGGGATGCCCTTTAAAAAAAAAACATTTACACAGTTGCTATAAATATCTTTAATGTTATTTATCAAAAAAATAAATATCTTTAATGTTGTAAGACTGACTGACAAAGATTTTACATATTCACGTGTATCCACGTTTCGCTGTGGCCACCCTACACTTGTTTGTCAACTCAGAAAGTAGGAAATAGGAAATCAGAGAAATAAAGTTCCATTTTCAAATTGTTTATGGTTTTTTTTTTTTTTTTTTTTTGAGAAGTTGTAAAATATGTTTTCTTAATTCATGAAATAATAGTATCAGGAGTATCAACTCAAATTTTAAATTTTTTTAATATCAACTTATATGACAGTAAATTATTATCTTTTTATTAATAAGTACAATTAGTTGATGTAACAATTATTTAGCACTTGTCAACTCTATAAATGATAACTATATTTCATATAAATTGACTCAAATTTTGATGTTAGAATTCGTTTGCCAGTTTCAGTGTCGTTTTGTTAATCTTTTGCCATTTGCTGGTAGTTGTCGTATTAACTGTCCTTTTACTCTTTTTGTCGTTTGATGCATATTTATTGTCATTCATCATCTTCTAATTGACGGGTTCGAGTTATATCCTAAGCCGAACCACCTTCTGCGTGTGTATGTAGATATATCTAATATCTAATCAAATTTAATATAATCTAACCATATAAAAACCTCGTAGTGCATTCTCCCTCCTTCCTACACGTGGCATGCCTTTCGACCCCCACTCCCCCCCCCCCCCTTTTATTTTCTTCTTTGCCTCTCCCTTTACTGCGCTTCTTTTTTTTTTTTTAAAAGAAAAATTATCATTGGAATTAAAATTAGGTACACACACCAATACCAGAGATAAAAGAACTATGTGATATAAGAGACATAATAATAGATTAAGACTGATTTCATTAGTAAAATCTGATGAAACTCAGTAAAGAGGATATAAGCTGAGACCTGGGGACAGGAAAATTCTTTGAATTCATCGACAATCTCATAATCGAGCATGTACAAAACTCTTTCTAAAAAAACATCTACAATCGATGAAATATTCCAATCGATCGAGAAACAGTCACTCACAGCATAGAGATTGCAACAAACTCCGCATAGCCTTAATATTTACGGAATTCATAGACATATACCGCTAAAAAATAACTCAAGCGGAACCCACACACAAAAACAAACTGGAGGTGGGGGAACTACCTCTTTTATTATAAAATTAAAACTAAAACACAAAAACAAAGCACGCATATAAAATACTATCGCCCGCTAATTCTTGCCCAATGTGAAACAACTATTCCACCACATGCCACGACTTAGAGGAAATCAATCAGCTCGATTGGAGGTAAAAGATCGCCACAACAATTATCGGATCACCAAGGCATGCATATAAAATACATATGTATGTATATGTATTTTTATGTTTTAAAATGACATTGTACATCCTTGATGATGATAATGATGATGTTGTCTGGTGAGCGGACTTTTTGTCACCGTTGGTTTGGGATTTGCTACTCCACTCCTTCTGTGATTAGTGCGTTATGACGGTATAATATCGGGCTCAATATATGGCGGTTTTGAATGTTAAAATTTTTTTCAATGATATTTATAGTTATGATGATAATTATGATGATGATAAAAAAATATATTTATTTACATTTGTAAGATTTAAGTGTCTTACTAAGCCCTTACTTATATAAGTTAATTCATGTTACAGACAAATGAAATGATAAGAGGTCATAATGGAGAAGCTTAGAGCGGAAGCAGAATGATATGTAATGGGAAAACGGGATAAATGATCATGAGATGAACACTTTTAATTTCAAATAAAATTTTAAGACTTTTGTTTTATTATTATTTTGATTGAAAGATTAATATGTAATTTCTCAAATTTTATTTCATGGTTTAAAAAAAATTCTATGATTTTTTTTTTAAATTTTCTAAGTAAATTATTCGATAAATTGAAAATATTATTTCAAATTAAATTCTTTCGTAATTTTTTTTTTACAAAAGATTAATATTAAAAAGAAAAGTCAACTGTAACGATCCGTGAAGGGTCGTCACACTCTATTATCATAAAGACCACTCGTGTTAAATTGGTATTCAAATAGCATTGAAATGAAATCATAATCAGGCATGTTTGAGCAATTTGACATCATACAAATGTTTGAAATACATTTGGGTATGATTCTACAAACAAACAGAAGGATACTTTAAAGTTTAAATATGTGAATTATTATTATTTTATTAACAATAATTTATTAAATTATCATGTCAATTAAAAATGAAAGATTGTCTTTATCAATAAAAAAAAAAAAAAAGACATCACTGTCTTATAAATTTGTATATAAAAATTGAGATTAAAATTAATATTTCTAACACTATTCTTTAGTAAAACATTGGTGGTATTTTTGAATTTTTCATGTTCAAAATAATATAGCACTTCGATAGAAAAACACTTTAAAAAATAGAAAAAAAAAAAAAAAAAAGTTTGCTCTTAGGTTGGCTGTTGTTCCTATGAAAAATAATGCTTGTTACTTCCCCATGGATCGTTTGTTACTGCCCTTTTTAAACTCATGTCGTTTTTTGCTTTACTCAAGCTCAGACAAGCTATCATCATGCCCTTCGTACTGACATTTGCAATATAAGCGGTTCGATTCCTGACACCGGGTAATCAAAATTTTAATTGCCCTCCCGCAATTGCAACCGTCCATTTTAATCAAACGGTCACAAACTTGTGAAATTTTGATTCTTCAAAAATTAAGTGATGGACTCTAGACATATATAAACTAGGGAACTCGGATATAGATACATGCGAGTATTTTGACCCGAATTGCCACCCAAAAAAAAAAAAAAAAAAAACCAAAATCCCACACCGTCGTGTCCTCAAATTCACGATAACCGACCTCGTCCTTCATCGCCGCCTTCTTCCGCCGCGAAGCCCTAACTCCTGATTCCGAATTTCTCATCTTTCGGGTAACCAATTTCTTACAAATTTTCATGATTTTCGTTAGCTGTTTTGCATCTCTTTGTATGTGTTTCGCGTGAATCAGAACTCGGTTTTCAGGTTTTTTGTTGTTATCGAAGATTGAATTCGCTGTTTTCTAACTCTTCCCATCAAGGAACCTTTTTTTTTTTAAAGGACCTGTTTGGCCAAACAGGTCATTAGTTGTGTATCTGTTAAGTTTACTACGCTAAATGTTAATTTCATTTTTAGTATTTTCTGTACGTATTTGGTGTCTATTTGTTCAAAAAACGGTCCGTCTCAGTTTCAGGTCATTTTCTGTCAGCTTTGTGAAGATGCCGACATGTACTGCAGCTCCAATCACTGTTGTCAACTCGCCTCAATTAGTACCAGGTATACATAACTTTTGGACCGCTTTCTTATTGTTTCTTAGCATTTGTTCTTTTCGTGTGATGTGATAGAAGAACTAAGTTACCGAATCCTTAAGAACTTTATTTTTCCCAACCCGGAAAGAATGAAAAAAGTACGTAAAAGTTTGTATACTTGAATTAAACCGAGTGAAGAGGTTCGCTTCGTTCTACGTTTATAGTTAGGGGATGGATATTGAGTTGCAGAGGTGCCGGTTCTCTTTCTAACACGAGGCTTGAAAATTTATTGGCAACAAAGTCGGCACAAAGTGATTCATCATGTTAAAACATTAGCAGCTTATCATTTGTTGGGGAGCCATGTTAATAATCGAGACCTTGCACGCAACAACGCTCCTTGCCCGTATGGAGTTTGGAATGCAAAGGCAGTCAATCGTTGAGTTAACTATATCCTCTTTGTGTTGGTGCTCGGCAAATTTTCATGCCCTCTGTTATGAAGGTCACTAGACCAAGATTGATTAGGTGTTAAATTTGGTTAACGGAGATGTGTCGTGACTAGCTTCTCGATAAATTTCTTCATTGCTACTTATTTACTACAATTTGTTTTTCACTTGTTTGTGTGTATGGGTGATACCGAACTGTTTTAACTGTTCTGTATTTGCACACAGCAGGAAGAGTGGGATGTAAGCAAAAAGGTAAATCTGGTGTAGGAAGAGTCGGATACCGTTTTAACAAGTTGGTTGCAAAAAAGGGACAAGTTCAGAGTGTTAAACTAGGGCCGGTTAAGAATGTCAAGTTAGAACCTGTTGAGTACAGTACACAGTTTCCTTTTGTGGATACAAGAAAACCAGTCATGCACTCTACTCAAAGACGATCTAGTGCTTTCACGTGTGAGGCTGCTTTGGTAAGCTTTGTCATTGCATATCTCGCTCTTTCTTTGAAAGTTTGCACCTGTTGCTTGTTCAGTGCTTAATTATATATTGATTAGAGTGATGAAAACATTTTTTTAGTTCTTCGTAATTTTGTTCATGTTGTTATGAATCCTCCCAGGAGGAAAAAGGTTTATATCCTTGATCGTTTTTTGTTTTACAGAATGCCAGATGCGCTGCGGAGCAAACCCAAACAGTTACACGTCAGGCTCCTACAATGACTCACGTTCCAGGTAATAGCCGTTGTTAGTGGAACTATTAAGTGTTTTCAATACCTTTGTGCCCTGTACTTATCGAAATTGACACTTTCATCCCAGAAATCTTTTTCTTGGCAATTTAGTCATTGAATTATATGAAATAGTAGCAATTGTTTCAAACTGTTAAGAGGGGTTATGTTGAGAACTGGTAGAACGTTCCCGAGGTAATCACCTCGAGCTAGACTTCGCATGCTTGTGCATTTCTAAAGTTGTTTTGTATTGGACGTGTGGTAACCCAAGAATGAACCATACGTGTACCGTCCTAGTCCTGGTTACTTCTTACAAGCTCTTGATATCCACAGTAAAGTGTCTGAGTCTTGATTTATGAATCTATTTTTCTACTTGAAATTTTGATATTGATTCAAATAGATAATCTGTTGTCGATCGAATCACACAGCCAAGGAAAAGTTACCGGATCTTGATGATGGTGGGACTGGATTTCCACCTCGTGATGACGGTGACGGTGGTGGTGGAGGTGGCGGCGGCGGGGGCAATTGGTCTGGAGGATTCTTCTTTTTCGGGTTTCTTCTTTTTCTTGGGTTCTTGAAGGATAAAGAGAGTGAAGGGCCTTACCGGGATGACAGGAGAAGATAAGGCGAAATTTTGAGTTGTATATTCATAAAGTGCGGATATTTAGCTCAAATTAATAGCTTGAGGATTAAGGTCCGGTTTTATTCTTTTTGTACTAGTTAAAACTTAATTGGGAGTTTAATTATTTGTTATAAATCTTTTTTTGGGATTCAATATTATTAATGCTAAGCTTGAACTGTGATGATTAGCAATGTTATTTAATTGTTTGTTATAAATCTTTTTTTGGGATTCAATATTATTAATGCTAAGCTTGAACTGTGATGATTAGCAATGTTAAATTTTGTCACCCAACCATAATAATCTGTCTGATTGTAGAGGTTTTTTTTGTAGTATTATTTGTTTTATTGGAGGTTCAAATCCTACAAATCATCAATTTTTTAGTTTTATTACTAATACCACATAGGATAGTGGATTTTCTTACTTGCCATTTAGATAGAATAGAATGTAATAAAGTTAAAAGAACTTGGGGTTGAGTAGGGTTTTAGCTTTTGTTTTTAGTCGGTAAAAGAAGATTCGTAAAAGATACGGGTTTTCATTTTTTAGTCACATTTTTAAAAGAACCGCATATGTCAAAATGATTTTAAAATTTTAGCTTTTTTGTATTGGTGTATTCTAAACTTATTATAGAGTCATAATTTACACCTTCAATTTTTAATTTTGGCAATTTGCATCATAAACTTATAAATTTGTAGTAATTTATTGATAAACAATGTTGATTTTTTTAATGAAAATTGATACGTCACTTGCATATAAATTGTTCATTAAGAAGATTAAAATAGATAAAAATGATTATTTATGTCTTAAATTAATAACAAATGTACAAATTACATATCAATTTCCTTCAAACGATTGATATTATTATCAATGGGGTGAAAATTGGTATATATTTATAAGTTCAAGGTATAAATTATCAAAATTAGAAGTTCAGAATGTAAATTACAATTTTATGATAAGTTTAGAGTGTACCATCATAGTTTAGGGTGTACCAAAAAAAGCCTAAAATTTTCTAGTGTGTAATTAAAATGTTATAACTAAGTTTAAAATGTCTTATTGAACTTTTGACATTATAAGTTTCAAAGTCTATTCAAAAATATCCCTTTAGAAGGTATATTTTGTAGTTTTGAGGGAAAGATTTTCTAGCAAGCCAAAAAATTTTTTAGAAGCTTTTGGACCTAAAAAGGTCAAAAACCGCTCCAAGGAAAGCACTATTTAACCAGCCCTCAAAATTGTCATTGCAATAGAATAAGCTTTCCCTTCCTCTCTTAACTTTCTCACTCCTCGTTCTTTTTTATGGCCAGAAAAAAGAGTGGTACTTGACCAAACGGAAGAAGACGTATATAAATATTTATGCAAACTAAATTCCTTTTGAGCTAACTCTACACACATATATAATATATATGTAGATATGTATTTTTATGTATGTATTCTAAATTCCTTTTTGGCATAAAGGAGAATATAGAGCAATTGAAGTTAGATTGAAGTTATAAAGATAGTTAGATTGAGTTGAATTGTTATACGTATAGTATATGAGTTTAGATTACTGGAGCTAAAAAATATAAAAATTGAAAATATGTTCGGAAAAAAAAATCAACATGAAGTTTACTTTGTTCATCTTAAAATTCAATGCAATTTAAAAAAAAAAAAAAATTCAATTTGGACTTGTATATATAAAGTTCTAAAATTTTTAAAGTTTGAGTTGCAAAGCTATATTACGAATTTTTTAAGCGGAAATTTCACACATGCTTATACCACAAGATGCATAATTTAAATTCTCACATCTCCAAGTTCAAAGATATTTATATATATATATATATATATATTTATTGGTGAATGAGAGAACCATTTTTTTACTTAAAAAAAAAAAAAAAGAGAACTATTTGGATTTTACGTATTTGTTACTCTCAATGATATGAATGTAAACAGAGACAGCTGATGATTTACAAACATTCGATCCCACAACAATTACAAGACTGTAGAACTTTGCAATGAAATTTACTTTACAAACTAAATGCCTTTCTACAATTTATAATATTCTTTTTTTTTAAAATATATATTTCCTCACTCGTTTTTCATATTTGTTTAAATTAAACTCTTACTTCTGGGGAAAAAACTTACCAAAACCATTTTGGCTCTTTTCAGAGTCTAGTAACAACGGTGATTTCTTCTCTTTTCTATTCTTCATAGGATGTGAAAATTCAGAATCTTTTTTTGGCAAATTTAAATCATTAGAGCGAATATCCTGGGTTTCAATACCATTTTTGGTGTGTGAACTTTCACCCGTTGTAATCTCCGGCTGCTCCTCGGACTCGGATTCTAATAGGAAATCCTCAAAACTGGCAAGAGATTTCAGCTGTTGGCCAAGAGATGCTATTGTTTTTTGGCACTCTGCAAATTTATCAGCAGCCAAAGCTAGTTCTTTTTCCTGCCATGAACAAGACAACAGAAAAATTAAAAGAAAAAAAAAAAAAAACAAAATATTACAACCATTCAGCTTGGATGAAAATTTTGACACCACAAACTTAAGGAGATCTCTATGGTAGAATCTGAAAAGACGCAATATCGGTAGGGCTTTGTTTTTCAGCCGTCAGATACCTGCTTGATCTTCAAATTGGCATTAATGCTCTGTTTACGCTGGAGCTCAGCCTCCCGCTCGTTCTCCGCTTCACGCTTAATGCTTAATAGTTCAATCTCCATTTTTTGGCATCTGGCAATGTTGTCCGCAGACAAAGCTCGTTCTTTCTGAACCTCTTTTTCTAATGAACCGATTTTTGAAAGCAAGGCGTCGACCTCATTTTCCACAAATCTCAGTTGCGACTCCGCTGTCTCTCTCTTTGTTCGAGTGGTCCTTGCTTCTTCTTCTGCAGCTTTCTTTGTTTCTTTCGCCAGGACCAGCTGCTGTTGTAGCTCTTGCAATCTTGTATTGGTTTCCAACAGCTGACTTTGTGATGTCTCGAGATGTTTCTGGCAAACACCTAGTGCCACCTCAAGCTCAACTTTTTCCATCTTGATTTTCTCTAATTTCTGTTCTAGTTCTGCCATCCTTTGAGTCATGGCATCAAGATCGGCTTTGAAATGGATTTCTCCACCATTAGGTTGATCAGATACAGATCCTACCTCAGTGAAACTGCTTTCGATATCTGTAACTGGCAATGCAGCAAGCCTTTCCATTTCTAGAAAATCATCCATGAGATTGATTTCAGTAGAAGGGGCCATTCGGTTTTTCTGTTCTGTAACGAAAGAAGACGCCCATGAACCTGATTGGCTCGGCTCACATTCATTTGGCTCCAATCTACCCGTTTTAAACATACCCAATTCAACTGTTGATAGCCTCTCCCCACAATCAGACTGGCTATCCGTTAAAGATTCTACATAAACCAAGGATGTAAAGCCGGACTTCTGATTGCCAACCTGGGACACTTTCCGAGCCACGGCATTTAATCTGCGGCACTCAGCTTCAAGCTTAGCCACCTTTCTAATACTCTCTAAATGCTGCTTGCTTGCTGTTTCAGCGGCTTTAGTGCTCAAGTCCCTCTCGATAATCCTGACTTCAAGCTCTTTGGTTTTGGAATGGAGCTCTAGTTTAAGGGTCGAGTTCTGCTTCTCGTCAGCCTCGAGCTTTGCTTGAAGATCAGAGTCAATTGAGGCAGCAGCTTCTGTTTCAACACTTTGCAGCTGCGCCTGAAGCTCGATAAGTTGATCCTCGAGCACAGACTTCAAAGATTCCCATTCACGAGTTTTCTTTGAAACAACTTCTTGGATTTTCTGCTCCTGCTCTTCTCTTGCTTGTCGAAGTTGCCTGACACATTCCTTCAGTGCCCCGTCAAGATGACCAAGCCGGTCTTCAAGAGCGGAATTCTTCTGGTTAGCGGTCTCAAGTTTCTGTTTTAAAACCAACACTTCATTTTCAGCATTCTCCCAGCCTAACAAAAATGAAAGCAAACGAAATTTGTTACTACATCATGAGAAGGTATACACGAAAAGAATATTTCTTTCCATAATAAACCAGATGTCACATTTGTATTTCTAAAGGAAAATTTGGAAACTACACTCCGCCTTCAGCTAAATACGTGTCTGAAACCAAACTTCCTCGACATTACATTAGTCCCGTTTCTCAGAAAATTAATCTGGCAATGACTAAAACTTCCCAAAATTACAAAGTACAGCAACAAATAGCACAACGTTTTGCAATATTTTCCGCAATGCTAAAATGGAACTGAAATTGTTGTATTCTTTACTTAGAGAGTTAAAAATTTAACGTTTCGTTGTTCCTAGCCAAACAAATATCCCAAACTGTTCTTTGTTTCTTCTCTGGCCCATCACCAGATTGTATTTGTTTTCACTTTTTGGAAGAACTCTCTCCTTTTCTTATAAACAACTAAATCAAAACAATCCTTAAAAAATTAACAGCATTATCCAAATCCATTTTTTTCCCAAACATACATGAAGCAAATAAAGAAAATGATATATCCAAGTCTGAAAAAAAAAAATTAAAAAAAAAAAAAGAAAAGAAAAGAAACTATATGATTCCGGTCTGAGAAACGTTCAAAATTTTATTTGCTTGGTGTTCCTACGTCTGATGTTGCTTCACAATGAATTCATTTTCACTCAGCTCGAAAGCTCAAAAGATAATATAATTTCCAACTAAAGAAGTAAGAAAAAAGAATACCTGATACAGCTTCTTCTGCTACTTTAGCGTGCTGCTTTACCAAGTCGTCCTTGACACTAATGTTAAGAAGAGCGTCAGATAATTTATCTTTTAAAGTCTTCACACTTTCGTTAACGTCATCATCATTCGGTGCGGCTTTGGACATGACTTCCGGTGATTGAGTGCTTTGAGTTGCATAAGCCTTAGAAACAACAACAACAACAACTGTCATTGTCTCTTAATAATAAAAACTCATCCATATGTTTCATAGTCCCAACAAGATCCTTTTTCAGCTTAGTTTCCATTTATATTTGTCACAACGAGAACTTATGGCCTATATCTGGACTAGTTGAATACAAAAGTTCCGCAATAACCATACATAAAATTCCTTCAACGGAGAATGTTTATGCCAAAATAGACCTATGACCTCTTTGGTCAAATAAAAGATTTGACAAATGATATCATACGCCTCTTTTCTATTACTCAGTTTATTACTCCGAATACTGCTCACATAATCAACATGGTGACTGCATTAGGTAATCAGAAATTGGAGCCATAAAGAATGTTAGAACCGCTAGAGGTAGAAAATGTTCAAGCCTATGGCACGTTTAACAAAAATCGACAATTGACGGTACTTGATGTAATGAAACTGGTGGCCCCTTGAGGACAAAGAAAATGGCGGCACACACGAAAAGAGAGGAAATTTTTATGAGACATAAAAAATGATTTGTGATTATATGTCAATTTTTGCATAGAACTCCCGGTACTGATTGAATAGTCCAAATATATGACATGAAACAGAAAGAACATTGTTTTCTGGGGTAAGGAATAAGAACATGTAAAACGGAATCGTAAGAGATTGCATCATAGGTACTCAACTTTCTTACCATGAGTTAACCATGTAAATACTTTAATCTCGGTAGGTAGAGAAGATTTCCATATAATTCGTACCGAGCAACAAATGATAAAAATTAAGGATTATCTACAAGGATTCTTCACCCGTCCTATAACTGATAGAAGCAGGTCTACATGCAATGAGACTTCAGTTTTCGCATTCAACAATATTAAAGATCCCCAATATCTACTCTAATCTTTCAAGCTCCATAATCGTTTACCTTAAAAAATAAAAAGGTTATGGATTGTACAACCATGTGCAAATATTGAGTTTCATCACAACAACTCAAATCACTGGTTTATAGATTGGATAAACCGAACCAATAGCTAACGAGAGGCAGACTCCCAGATGAGTAACCGACTTCTCCAACCAATTATTAGGTTTTCCATCCTCACCAAGATAGTACTTTAACAATCATTTACCTATCCATCAATCATATTAACCAGACACCTAAAGATGAACAACGAGGTTTCATTCAAACTCGTACGATATTTGAAACTATCACTCTTCCCAGACTGGTGACCTTGCGTAGGCATGCTCAATAACTCGATTCACTGCTATCTCCAACTCTAAGCATGAATATCCTAATTTTAGCCATTGGAAAACATTTCCATGGTACACTCCAAACACAACAGATACTGCAAAGGTACGGAATCAGTACTACCTTTTCTGCATTTCAATAAGTTCATATGACAGGTGACAACAAACAAACGGCACTGCACAAATGCCTTTCAAAAAATCCCGAAGCCTAAAAAGGCAACGATGATTATAGGCTTATCTTTCTATCATGATCAGATATAGATATATGGAGATAAAAGTATAGAAATAAGTTTTTCCAACATAGCTCTCCACTTTAAAAAAGTTTCTGAAATTGCAAAATTGTCCAAACATACAACGTAGAATCATAAACAATTTTCGAGATCACATGCCGGCAAACAATCCAACGTAACAAACGGCAAAAAGCTATGACTTGATTCATACCTGTTCATCAGAGAATCTTTCAGAATGGGAAGATATGGATCCCGTACTCTCAGTCTCGCCGGGACTCTTCTCGGAAGACTTCCTCCGCCACAGCCAACTTCGCCGGTCCATCTTGTATAGGACTGATCCAGAACCAACTAGGTTTAGCCCTTCAAAGGGCCTTCACTTCCACCACTACAAAACCATCACTGCTAAACACTACAAAGTTAGCAAAAGACCCAAGTCAATCAATCAAATTCTAAAACTCCCATTTCAAACTCGAATTAAAAATCCAAAAAAACCATTTACAATCTCGAAACCAATTCCGTCTCGCAAATGGGTTTCTATTTCAATGTCAAAATTCAGAACCTGACAATATAAAACTTATAAACTTTGCGTAGAATTCACTTTCACTATTTGATCTAACCCCACAAAAAAATAACTAAAAAAAAATCAACCTTAACCAACCAAAACAAATATGATGACGAATAAGAAATGTGTTTGAAAGGAAATGGCGAAGTTTGATATGATTTTTTTTTTTTTTTTTGGTTTTTTGGAAGCTTATCTTTGTTGACAAGTACTACCTGAATGAAACACCGATACTCGAACAACTCGTATGACAGGCACCTACCAAATTCCCCAAACTTCACGCCATACTCTTTACTTAATCCGATAAGAGAGAGAAAATGGAGATAATGGGAGAGAGAGAAAGGACCACAATATTATCAAAATGAAAATAGACATAAAACTCATTATTATATAGAAGAAGAAAAAGCAAACAGACCCACATTAAAAAGATCAACATCATATCGAAAAACAGGAGAAAAACCACGGCCTCAGAGCCAAAAATGAAAAGATGAAAAGACCTCTGACTCTGGAGTGAGCTGAAACTACGCCGTGAGATCAGAGCCCAATGATAATTGTCAGAAGAAAATGATCTTTTTTCTCTTGTGGGTCTTTCAATTATTTGTTGATGAATCACTACATAGGTACAAGAAGACAAGAGTACGACTTTTTTTTTTATATACATTTTTATTATTATTGATATTGTAATTCTTATTAAATGGAATTTCGATATTGGAAATTTGGGATTGTGTTTGTGTTCAAATGATGATTGGCGTTATTCCCGCCTCCGGATGTGGGCGGTGTAAGAACTCGGATACCCATTATTCTCTTCTCAATTATTGTTTGTTGCCTATTTAAAATAGAATTTATTGTTGTTTTTTTATGGAAGTAGACGAAATTGAGGAATTTTCTGTCTCTCTGTCTCTCCTGGTTCTTTGAAGACTTTTTACTCCACCTAATAAAGGAAAAAAAAAAACATTATATTGGGGTTATTGGCTCACTAGGTGACTCATTACGAGTAATAATGTCTCACTAGGTGACATCGTGTTAGATATCACTCGTGTCCTTTAACATTGTTCTTAATTAAAAACGGTTCAGAAAAATGTTTAGTGTAATATCAATATCAAACACTATCATTAATAGAAAATAAATTTCATATTATGGGACTCACCTTTAAGTAGTAGATGGTGTTAAATACCACCTATGCCTTTCGGTGTTTGTCTTTAATTTACAACTAAAAAAAACAGGATTTTTTCCCATTATTTTTTCTTTATGAATCCTAAAATCCTTAGTAACACTTTAAGGGGGCTCTGGAAAGGGAGCGATCAGAAGGAGTAGAGTTCTAAGTTCGAGGAAGTGGTGTCGTGGGGTGACTAGCTCAAGGGGGAACACCCCGGGGTGGGTCACTAGCGGGGGTGGAGTTGGTGCTTGCTAGGTGTCGCAGGGGCTCGAGTGGAGGGTAGAGATAGCTTTTGGGTGGGGTCAAGACTCGAGCAGGGAGCTCGCGAGGTAGGGTGAGGCTCATGCAAATGTAGTTGAGGGCGATTGGTGGCTCGTTGGGTAGGGTCGGCGAAGCTTTTTTTTCTTTTTTCTTTTTTTTTTTTAATTGCTAAGTTTTAGGGTTTCAACTCATAGTTTAGGAAAAAGAATCAAAAGTTAAGATTTAAGTGACAATTAGATCAACCGTTTATATTGAGTTGAGTTTTTTTATCATTTTTTATTTGGAATTTTTTATTGTTTTTTTTTTATAGGTTTTCTAGTTTATTTTTTATAATTTCCCTTCAAAAGACAGTTGTGGTCCAAAACCTAAACAAACATTTTCAATTAGACCATTATTGCCCCTAAAATTAATTCAAGGAGATTTTTGTCCATAAAATTGTAATAGATACCAATAGCTCACCTAAAAAAATTTCAAGAGACCTCCAACAGACCAACACCGTTACTCTTATGTTGAGGCTTTCTTTTTTTAATTTCTTAATTACCTATGAATACCTTTGTCTCAAGAGTCTCTTAGTTAATTAATTAAAGAGTTAATTACCAATTGTCCTAACTTTCTCCAATTCGTACATACGGTCCTTAAACTCAACATAGCAGTTTTGTTCCCATTTCTCTCTCTCTAACTTTTTTTTTATAAAATAATTCAAGGGTGGGGAGCTTCAAATTGGGGGAGATGTGTGAAATTATTCCTGTAACCACCTCTCTAACCCCTTCTAGTTTCCTATTTTCCCTTTTTTTTTTTTTTTTTCAAACAATAACCCCCAAGATATAGTTGAGGTAAATGTATGTACTTTTTATTTATTTAGTAAATTTAAAAGGTTAATGGATTTAAATCCGGATCCAACTCAAGTGTTCATTTATTCATCTCCCCCTTATGTCCCTTTAATAATATTATGACAAGTCAATTAAAAATGTGTATTTAATTATATTATCATTTCAAATTGATTAAAAGATTATATTAGTTACACTCGTATCATATTAGTATTGGATAAATATGAACGAGGACACAAATACAGAAACATATTAACTAAATCCTTTAAATCATATAACTAATGATATGGTAAGATATGAAATTATTATTAAACTATATGTTATCATGTCAATGTACTTCTTCTTTTACCAACCTTTCCAAAAAAATCAAAATCAAAATAATTCCATAGGTGGCCTCTAGTTAAGATAAAAGAAATTAGAAAGAAAGATATAGGAAAGCGATAGAAAAAGAAAAAGAAAAATAAAAATAAAATAAAATAAAGAAATAAAGAGAAAGAGACGCTGACAGCCAGCGACGAGCTATCTCCCACCAACGACCAATCCTTAATTCACTATTTCAACCAGAAAGAAAACAATATTTTCAAATTTTTTTGTTGCGAATAAAATTTTAATTTATTATTACAAGGATAATTTAACAGTAATTTTATGACAGACTACGTCATAAAACATATAATTTAAATCCTTCAACTCAAGTTAAAAAAAAAAAAAAAAGTTTTATGAATGCTTCTAAATACTTTTTTAAACCAATTTCATAGTCCTTTTTTTCATGAAAAAAAAAAAAATTCGTAGCCCTTTTGATTGTTTTAATTGGGGAATCTGATTCTTTGATTATGCGGCCTGTTTTTAAATATTCTGATTATTTCTTTCTAGTTAAGCAAAAGTATTGGTGTTTGTTCCCTTTTACTATAACCCCTTTTTTTTTTTTTTTTGGCTAATTTAGCGTTTTTTTTTCATTTAAAGAATAAAGTATTAAATGCTTCGCCAATATGTCCCCATTTTTATTGAAAGCTAATATATATGTATTTATTGGTATAATCTAACAGTTATTTTAAATCTAATTACACTAAAATATGTATCTCTCCATCCTCAAATTAAAAAAAAAAAAAAAAAAAAAAAAAAAAAAAGAAGAAGAAGAAGCTAATATGTCCAAAGTCTCTTTCAAAAAAATGTCCAAATTTTGATCATTTGACTAATTGTGTCTCGTTTTGGGTGGTTGAGGGAATCCCATCATTTTGATATTCCAGGATACTATAATATGAAATTAAAAAAAAAAAAAAAAAGGTACATACATCCCCTATTTCTTCTCTCAACAAAAGCCCATGTATGAGAATATTTCCCTAATGATCTGAAATTTAGTCATATATGTTATATCTCTAAAATAAAGATTATTTACGAACTATTCTAAGAAAGAAATGGAAACTACCTGCTATAATCTGAAAGACAATTGAAGGATTTGTCTATATTTAAGAATTACGATCCACTTCTTATTCTTTTTTGAATTTTACGAAATTCTTTTTTACTATATTGGCTTTTGTTTTTGCAATAAAAATATATATAGGTACGGTCCATAATTACTTTAATACATTTTCTATCAAGAATGCAAAACTGATTCCAATTTGAATTGTTTGCTAAAAAATTAGGTTTCTATGTTACAAGACAAGATATAACTTTATGAGGCAGTGAGAAATAGTGATTTGAAATTTGATAAACATATAAGAATAGTTGCTTGAATTTATCTTAATTAATCAAAATAAAAGATGCTCGTATAAATGCAAGAGCAGTTTTCGAATATTATGACAATTATCAATAATGAGACTAGCTCTAGCATAGGTTTTCCTCCATTACTATTCATTGATAGTGTCCATTTACGTCAAGTTCTCTTTATATATATATATATATATTATATATATATATATATATTATATATATATATATATATATTCGTATTATCAACACTTTTGTTAAGTGTGAAATCCTCTAAAAACTCAATTGTAATGTTTTCAAAATTTTCATCTGTATGGTTGGACAAGAATCAATAGTTACATGATTAGAGACTGATGTGTGAGCAATGCTCGAATATTTGTAATTCGATAAAAATCTATTTGGGTAACAAGTAGTACTATGTGAAAAGAAACTCAAAATCCGTAAAAAATTTTAATATGTTGAGTAGTACGATTAAAAAGAGGCATAAATTTTTTTTTTATAATTAGTTATTTGATGCAAAAGTAATATAAGAATTGTGTTTAACTTGGTGACCGTGATGTAGCTAGAGCAAATGTTGACTTCCGATTTCCATTGTTATCATAATATACTATGTGAAACTCAAACTTGAAAATTGGTTTAGAAGAGGAAGGAATCTCGAATTTATATAGTATAACTTCATTAATTACCTTATTCTTATCCAATGTGGAACTTTTTGGGATGTAACGAATAACTTGAATATCGATTCGATTTTTTTTTTAATTTATCCAAAATAAAGGAGAAACATTATTACTGTTATTATTAGTATTGAATGTAATGATAAATGTAATAATGCGCTTGAAATATAATATCTATGTACTCTACAATTTATAAGATTTCTTTTCAAGAGTAGATTTCAGTACATGTGTTAGCTAAATTTGCTCTTAGGTCGGATAATATTCCTTCTCCAATTTGATATGTTGTATTAAAGGATTCTAGTAATAACTTTTTATTATTTTTTCTTTTTTTCTTTTTTAATAATTAAAGAAACAATGCTATAAAGAAAATTAAAAAGGTCCATTTCAGAAAATTAAAAAATAAAAAGGAATAAAGTATCATTGCACCAACTAAATACCGCCCCAAGTCAAAACTTACAGTTTAACAAAACCATTTCGATCATATTTATTTACTTATTTATAAATACCGAATACATATCAATATCAAAATTCCATCTAGTGACATTCAACCACATGAAATAAATAGTTACGCCTTCACTTAGAAATTCCGTGTCCCCTAATATACTAGAGTAAGACATGCTCACAAAACAAGATTCCGCTCTCACTCCGGCGACTAACCTATTCCAAACTAGTCCGGTTATTGGCTTCGCACTACAAATTTCATGACGCTGTCGTAAACCTCATTGCCGAGTTCTATGGCAGTGAAGATTGCTTGTAAACAAGTATATATCAATAAACAATAAACAATAAACATGCATTACAATCGAATTCATACCTAAAATGAAATCAACGGATGAGTCTCATCATCGGAAAACCCATTAAGAGACCTCATTCTTGGACAACAAATTTAATACCATACGCATACAAGGATCCTTCAGCACAACCCCGAACATACAAAGATGCAGTAAAATAACATTTCCGGGCCTAGTCGAAAAAAGAAATCCGTTACACTCCAAAAAAAAGGTCTTTTGGACTAAGCAAGCTATGTTAGTTTACAGGAAATGTTGGGATTAAGTCGTCATTCATAATGTTCAAATAAAAATTTTATCCCTTTTGGCTTGAACCATAAACTGCTGTGAATGTGATAGTGTTTTTGGATTTCATATACAACCACAGATAGAAAATATAGTTACTGTGGTAAAGACATGAGAAGAATATATTACAGTGTGTGTACCAATACAATGCCCACAGCCAGATTGAGCGCAAATCTTGCTTTCATCTTTCCCAAAATTCTTTCCCTTGGAAACAAAAAGGATCCCCTTTCCGTCCACAGTTTCTACAAGAAAACAGTAACATTAAACTCTTCTCAGATCATCACCAACCTGTGGAACTCTGTGCACTTACCAGTACGTTATTTCATATACCATCTGTCGAATACCGGCATCCAGCACCACTCAGTGATTTGAATTGAATATATTTGTATATCAAAGCCTCCGCCACCAAAAGATCTAAAACTGCTGGTAGCTATGCCTTTAGTTATCACCCTTCTGATCCTAGTTAGTACCTTTGTTTTCTTTTAAACGGGTAAAGACTTCACAGATTAGTGCGCTTTAAGTAGAGTAGCACGCCAATGCCGGTGACAACAACGGCACTGGCTAAAATACCCGTGTAGGCGGTCGTCCATCTGGTACTCTGCTTGGTGGCTGTGCCTGACTGTTGTATGCTTTGCTGGTTAGAATCAGAGTAGTCCAGGTGCAACCTCAAAACCTGAGAAAGAAATAGGAAACACATAGAAAAAAGAGCTCAAAATCTGTCTCTCAACACAACCGCATGCCATCAACATCATCTCTTTTGGTTTTCACGGTTAATTCAGATTACAGAAGAAAGAAACACTTGGTAAAATCGCGGGAAACACCATGCTCGTTTTGTTCCTAACAAGGTTCAAATGAATTTTATACCAAACTCAAATTCAATACACATGGCCTACGGAATAACTACCTTCAGACCTATTGAACGAGCATGAGCGACAGCAGCAACAAGATCACTATTAGTTGAAAGTAGAACCTTATCACCTTCATCGTCTTCATACTGGGAAAAATTAAGGGAAAAAAAAATGAGCATCGATTATTTAAATTGCAGCAAACATGTAGATCTTTTGAGGTATAGACACGCAGATATAGAGAGATGAAAAGACAGCTAGAAAACTCACCAAAATCTGAGGCTGATCAGAACCACTTTCAGCCCCAATCCTTTGCATGACAGTCGATAGTAACTCATCCAAGTTTTCGGTACCTAAATTTGTAAAAACAAATAGATGAAAGGTGTAGTTAGTGTCGAAGATAAGGATGTTAATTTGAGGTACAATTGGACCGGAGTAACTGAAAACTCCTCTGCAGCTCCCGTAAGCTGTTGAAGTATAGCACATAAGCAAACATTAAGAAAACAAAAATACAACCCACCCAATAAATAACGCCCCATAAGTCCATGACTTCAAAGAACGGGGGGGGGGGGGGGGGGGGGGGGGAAGAGAACAACTAGCGTATACAGGAAACCATTGTTGGAATTACAACCAAAACCCCCCATATACCACCAGTGTACCCATATACACTGGTCCTTTACTCTTGCTCACTATATTTGTCAGAAAACTTTAGAGAAAAATGTGAAATGGCATGGTCATAATCAACAGACAGAAATAATTGACCAAAATTTAAGTAAATCCAAAACAAGGGTAAATAAAAAACTGAAGCTTCTGGTTATTGCAAGGAGTTTCTCTAGATAAACTCGAGAACTTACCACAATTTAATCTATGCTTACGGCCTTTAAAATCCTCAAATTTAAAAGCAAATGAATTCACAAGACCAAGAGAAGGGTAGTTAAACTTCCCTATCTCTGTCCCGTCAGAAGTCATAATTGCAGACATTTCGCTGCAAACAAAATCACCCAAAATAAGTTACAGAACTAACAAGATCAACAGATTAACGGCATAATCAAGCTAGTAAAAGTGAAATAAAGTTATCACAGCACAAAAGATGTCAACTGGTTATCTCGAAACTCTATCACCACAAGTGATACATGGTCGAATTTTGTCATTATGGTTGGGGAAATCTCGTAACTGGGAAGTTACCTGTGGGTGTCACAATCGTCAGGCGGCTCTAAAGCAAGTGCGGAATCCCAAAACTTCTGCATCATAGTGTTGGCCATATCATTCACAGAATCAGAGCTGTTTTCCACCTAAGAAAGACATAGAATAACCATGTGTAAAATTTGGAATACTTGACACTTCCCAGAAAATCCTAGGAAAGAGAACTTGAAAATAAAGATAATAGTATTTTACAAATTACATCTGATAAAAATGAGAGAAAAAGGAAGGGAAAAAAGAAGGTGAATAATTACCTACAGATGTTTTAACCATCTTTTTTTTTTTTTTTTGGATTCCCATTATTGCTTTTCCAGGACTCGTCTATTTTTTCTTTTAAATTTTTTTTGGAAGATTACGAAGTTTCCTTATGGACAGCTGGAATTTCCACAATTGGTTTCTCTATATTTTTGGAAGATTATGAAGTCACCTTATTCCATGGGGACCCATTCTCAGGAACGGGATTTTTGTAATTATAGAAAAATAATGTCTTAATACTGTTTGATCTAATCCATAAAGGATATAAATTTTAAATGCCCCGCTACAAAAATTATACACTTGGCTCCAAAAAATAAGCAATCAATACAAGTGGGTTTACCATAGAAATCGCTGCGTTAGTTATCTGCAGCACATCCACACAAGCAGCAACGTTTCCATCTGTACAACAATATGTCATAAAATAATCCAACACAATATGTCAATATCGAAAGTCAGCAGTTCAGATGTTACCCTCACCTTTGTCCAAAACAGGAAGATGAAGGAATTTCCCGTCATGCATTATGTGCAACGCATCAAGAATTGTAGTCTCTAGAGAAGCACATTCTGGGCTTGGTGTCATTACCTTGATACATTAAAATGACAAAAGGAGGTAAAAAAAGTCAGTCAAATAGGACTCTACAAAGGACATTTCGGCACAATAAAATTGACAAGTTTCAATATGAAACTGAAAGGGGAAAAAACAATACAGAAACTGCTCTGAAACAAACCTTTTCTACCAGGGTCAGCTCAGGAGAGATATTTTGTGCCACAACTCGCATAAGAATATCCTTTGAACTACATTCGAGTAATGAAGCACATGCATAGATTACATAAAATATAAAAGCATGTTATTTTTCATTTCAAAAGACATCTGACTTTAGAGGTAGTCTAGGAAAAGAATAATACGTAAGAATTCCCTGAATCTTGTTCCCTGTCACTACAACCACCGAATTAACCCGGGATTCCCGCATCTTTTTGGCTGCGACATAAACTGGATCTGATGGTGACACAATTGCGACCCTGAAATCACATGGAACCACAAAGTTTGGTAACTATAAACAGAATATGCAAAGAAAATATATATATATATATATATGTATATATGTCTATATATATATATTTAGTGAACTTTATGCCTTCACAGAGCTACTTAGTGAAAATATTTACTGATATCATACTTGGCATTTTCAGTAATGATGGTCGACAAGGAAGGCTTGAACATCCGATCCCTCAGAGTTTCAAGAAAAGCATAGGGAGCTGCAACAAATTATGACAAACAAAAAAAATAGTTAAACTCTATCATATAACATAGGGAAATTCTAATAGATGTCCGCTTCTTTTCATAAAAAAATGCACATGAATCTTTTTTTCCCCCCTTTAGTTTTGTGTCCATAAATTGATGATTTACTAGGGTAAATTAATGATTTACCCCATTTATTAAGAGTTGCATAAAGTTTAAACTGGCTATTTATCTTAAATCAATGTGAAAATGGACACAAGAAAAAAAAATTATTAGGCATTTCTCGAACATGGATCCTAGATATTGGCCATTTATGCAAGTACCCCCATAATATAAAGCACTCACATTTAACTATTATTTGTCATACCTCACAGAGATGACAATTTCAAGCTCTTAAAATAGCAATAAATGATGGGCAAATGAAAAAATTGAGTTCCCCACACTGGATATCATCTGACTAGAAGTCAAAACTTAAGTTCATCCATGAAGACTAAAACAACTGCGAAATTATGCACTTTCCTTTTAGATTCTCAGAGAGAAAATTTTTGCATGTAGCCATATATAAGTGGAATTGAAAAGAGAGAAACTAGGAATATCTGTTACAAATCACAAGTAGATAAACAAACAACCCAAGAAGTCATGCCGTAAAGCAGAATAATCTTTGCATAATTTCACTTTTGAGATCAACTGTATACTTTTAAACAATATGAAAAATACTATATTCTTCTCTTCTTAATATATTTTAGTCTTTATGCCTTAATTTAAATAGTTAAAGAAAGCTTGAATAATAAATTATAAAACAACTCTTGATACTTCAAATACTAATTTATACAAGTTGAAGGTAGTGGCAAGACCTCTCAGCTCTGTTGTCATCATCAATTTTTTCACGTTTCATTTGGTTTGGTTTTTGTTCTTTAAATTTAGCCACATTAAATTGATCCAACCAAGTTATAATTCCTGTATTATTGTAAACAGGAACTCTTTTAACAAGAAACATAACTTTATTAAAGGAAACAGAAGTAAGGGTGAAAACTAAAAAAGACGATAAGATATTCTCTCTTAGAAGAAGCCAAGCAAAGAGAGAGAAACAAAATCAACAAACACGTCTCTCCAACAGATAACAAGACGTATCTCCGTTGGAAACTAATCTCCAACAGTCACGAGTTTTGTACCGTATGTTGGAAAGTTATAGAGCAAGTACTGATCCTATGTTTCCCTCACGCAAAAGCCTAAGTTTGCAACTTGGACATTATTACTTGCTTAAACACTCATGTTTCATGTTTGTTTGACTAATAGTAACGATAATGTTCAAGGAATTTCGAAAATTCGAGTGAATGAAGAGAAAATCGTTAAATTTCTTAACCAAAGAAGAAGCCCATAATGAGGCTAGGAATGAATTCTATCCCCCAAAATTCAACAATTGCTTTCCATCCAAATCACCCAAACAACAGCCATCACTATGCAATTGCATAATGATAGGATATAAGTTATAACTAAGGATATAAGATAGAAGTAATAACTTAAGGGAAAATGTATATTAGCACGTTTAAGTACTCTGTGCACACGCATTATGGTTAGTCCTCCACAGAAAACAAAACTAACAAAGGGAATATGAGACTATAAAGTATATATTTTTTCTTTTTTTAAGATGCATTTATGAATGTAAAATCAATGTTCAACTAACCAGAAAAGTTGTTCCCCCACTGACGTTCAACCCCTTCAACTGCAGCAGCAATAGCACTTCCCTGCTCGGCGGCCTTCTCCATTCTTGATATAGCATCATAGAGGCATTTTGTAATATCCAACAAGGCAATAACCTCACCATTTTCCACAACAGGAAGATGCCTAAATTTACCTGTCAACCAACAAAAATTCCATACGACACCTCAAAAAACAATCATTAAATAAGTGATAGAGTTTGCATAGTATCCAAAAATGGTGTGAGAGAGCATTAAAATTTGAAAAATTAAGATGTTTAGTTGTGTTAAACACATCAGGGGGAGATTAAAAAACAAGTAACGTCCCTTTTCAAAATCCTACAGGAAAATAGGAGTGAAATGTACATTGAATTATGTAAAACACACGGCACAAACAGGTTCCAACAAGACATAGGCAGAATTTAAACTCTGAATAACGACATTAATGTTTGAACTTGAATAAATCAAAAACTCCAAAGATATCCAACCCAACCAATAAAAAGTGATTCAATATAGACTGCAACAGAAAGGAAACCAACCAATGTAGTACCAGTACACATAGAGAAACAGACAGCCAGACGCATTTAGAGCAACGTTACTACAGAAATCTAGAACAATGCCACAGCTGCTAGTTGCCACATTATTATTTAACAGCCATGGTCCAAAACCCATAGGACCATGGAAACCATGTTGTTAAATGAAAAATATAGTAAGCTGCTATCCTCTGGCTCCAGAATGCCGCAAACAAGTGCTGGCTTGCAATAAATAGCAAGATATATTAATCACTAACGCAAATTCCAGCAATGAAACTAAGCTTTGATAGCATGATTGCTATCCTTTGGCTTCATTGAAATTGAATACCACATAACTTTGAAAATATGTCGAGAAAAATACAAATAAAACTTCCAAATTACATACAGGATCTGAAATAATCCCTACAGGTACAGGTACTGCACATAAACTCCAAAAATAAAGAGCTAATAACTGCAAACAGTAGCTTGTGTTGTTACCTTGGACCATCTTCTGAAGAGCTTCAATGGCTAATGAATCAGCAGTAACAAAAATCGGATTCCGTGTCATCACTTTCGACACTATCGTCTGCTCCGGCCTTAAACCCTCTGCTATAACTCTAGTGGCAATGTCCTGATATCATTGTAAACTATCTTATTAGCCTCAAAACCAAAATTTCCTAACGCCACCCAAAAAAAAAAAGTGTATTATTTTCTTATGATACCCTGCATTTCAAATTTGAGCCCCTAATATATTAAGAATGTTATACTTGTGCCACCACTTAATCCTAGAGAATTATCACTTCTGACTACCTCTTTTGTATCCCGCCACTCTTATTTCGAAATTACCCTTTGAAGACTATTATCATCTTGTTCACTCTATACCTAACAACTAGTAAAACTGTAATTTAAGTGGTCAAAATCAGTAGTCAACTGAGAAAAGGTATAAATTCCATATCAAAATAAAATCAAAGGATACAATGTTAAACACATAAAATATATATATATATATATTTTTCAGTATATTTTATTAAGATAAATTTTACATATTTCCTCCGAACTATGTCACTAACGCCAACATGCCCCTGAACTTTTAAACTTACCAGCCACGCCCCATGAACCATAATACATCACTAGATTCACCACCCTAACTTTGAAACGTTCAATTTTTGGGCGATGCACATAAGGAGTGCAAATTCATCAATTTCTTTCAACTCTTAACTAACAGAATTAAATTAAGATTCGTTCTCTACTTATTCTTTTTTTTTTGCCTCTTTTCTTGCTTCTAAGCAACCACTCCAAAGAGTGAATACATAAAAGATTTGGCAGCCAACTAATTTATTTTGGAGCGACGTTATTCATATTACACATAACTTTAAACCAAGCAATAACTCAGCAACTACGTCGAAAAAATAATATGTTTCAAAGTTCGCGGGTGAATCTAGATTCTAGAGATATATCGATACAAGTGACATAGTTTAGGCGAATTCGTAAAGTTTTTCCTTATTTTAGTAAGCTTAAAATGCAGGCATGAAATAGTAAAAATAAAATAAAAAACTCGCCTTGTCGGTAACAATTCCCGAGAGCAATGCATTGGAATCCGTCAACAGCACGGCATCGACGCGGCGAGCCGCCATTCGCCGGCAGGCATCGGAGACGGTGGTCCCCTCGGGAATGGTGAGGGCTTTGGAAAGCCTCAGCTTCTTCACGGTCCTCTCGCCGCCGCCCACAGACCTTGGAAAACCACAAACCGAAATCAAACACAAATCTTACAAACAACGAAAAACCAACGACAGAATCGACAAGAAACTCACGAATGCGCAGGAGGAGAGGAGGGCTTCGAGAAGCCATTAACGGTGGCGGCGCCATTGTCGGGCGGCGGAGGGGCGGAGGATTTCTTGACGGCGGCGCGCTTGGTGGTGAGGCTGGTTCGCTTGGGGCCCACTTGGCCGCTCATCTTCTTCTCCGTTCCCGACGGTTCGGATTCGAAGCCTAGGGTTCAGAATTTCTTTGGCTGTGAGCTTCTTGTCCGTCTATAACAATCGATTTGACAGGATTCTAATGTGAATCTTCCGATTTCTAGAGAGAGAGAGAGAGAGGAGAGAGAGACAAGCCTAGGGTTTTGGGCCCAGGGCTAAACGCTCACCCCCTTTCTCTCTCTTTTGTCTTTTTCCCTGTTGCTGTAATAAAAACGGAAGTTTGTGACGCTAATCTGTTTTTATTTTATTTATTTATTTTTGGTACGATTCTCCTGAGATTTTGTAAAGTCTCTATTTGCCGCTAAAACTCTTCAGAAAAATTCTCATTTTTTGTTTTTGTTTTTGTTTTTGTTTTTTTTTTTTTTGTTTTTAAAGATAGATAATGCAACATGTATGGTCATGTTTTTTTCTTCTTTTTTTTTTTTTCTTTTTTTTTTCTTTTGGGTAAAATAATGCATGGCCATGTTTGTTGCCACTACCACCTCCTAAAAGATTTTTTTTCTTTTTTTTTTTTTGTACTTTTATATTATTGAATTATACATCATTTTTCAGATTGGTCTTGACTTTTAATTTTATATCACATTCTATTCAATTTTTATATTATGTCGTTAATGGTAAATTTGTCAATATTCTTAAATAAAAAAAAGGCGGAAAATGAGTACACATTGATCTTTGAACTTTAATTGTAGGAAAAATTGAAATTAAACATTTTTTTAGGGGAAAGTTTATCTGCATCAATGGTAATATCATTGAAGATATTATAGAGGTACAATTTCCCTCTAAAAAATGTTTAATTATGATTTAATCTTAGTTAGTCTTCCATGGTTTAACATGCTTGATTTCCGTTCAGTTTATTACGAAATACAAATATAAGGACCATTTGTATAACAATAGAAAAATTCGATGTAATGTGACATATAAATTTAAAAATCGAGTATCCGATATAAAACTAGATGTATAAAATTTAGAAATCATTTACAAGAATACACTTTTCAATAAATTACCAATGATCCTCATTTTTTCTTGAGTAAAAAAAAAACTAAGAAAAAGGACTCAAGGAATCAATTGGTATTGAGAGAAGGAAAAGAAAAAAATGGAATGAGTTGGGATTTTTATTTTTATTTTTTTGAAATTTCTCCCTTTAAATTCTACTAAAATATATATATATATATATATATTTTTTTTTTTAATTTATCCCTTTATTTTTAAAAGTTACAATTCTTTTTGTGGAATTAGACGGGGTTTTTTTATTTTTTATTTTTTTTAAAGGAATTGTGGAATTTGAAGTTACAAACTTGATTTCAATTTTGTTCCCATAACACATTTTATAAATAAGAATATATATATATAGGAAAAGACCATTATGTCTCCAACAAAAAAGAAAATACATTTCCCTATTTATATGAGTTAATTTGAACACATGCTACGAATCACAAAGGAGCAAACCCACCTTGTTTTGCTTCCAAAATCCTTCATACGACATTCCACCAAACCAATATCCCTCATACACTTCTTTTCCCCAATAATAATAATAATAATAAGTCCCCATGCACTTTTCAATTTCAGTTCCAATCCCCAAGCTTCAAAAAACTGAAATTCACCACAATTAGCATGGAATACAGAAACGTCACAACTACCACCATGAAAAATCACCCATGGATTGAATCCGAATCCAAATCAAAATCAATAGGCCTTAAGTCGAATTCTGAGGTCAAGAGGAAGGGCTATCGATCACTGTCGTCTCCTCTCTTGATTTCGAGTCTTGGACCTGGGAAAAGACCTAGAAGGAATAATTTAGGACTCTCCAATGTTCAAATTTGTATTCTGCTTGAAAAGATAAAAGATAGAAAAAATGAGGAAGTAATTCTAAAATGAACGTGCAATTCCCAAAAAGGATAGTGGCCTTTTTATAGCTACATGAGGGATGTGACTCTATATATGTAAGAGAATATCGAGATTAGTTTGTGTATCAAGAAAAATACGATTTAGGTTGTACTCGTTCAAAGTCCGATTGAATCGAGTACTCTTGATGGATTGAACTCTTCTACCACATCGGGTACTCTGGATTGAGTTAATCACTCCTAACACTACTAGCTAGAAAGATGACATATATTTAAGTTTAAAATTCGGATACAAAGGAACCAATCAAAAGGGTTGAACAAAATATTTTGCTCATCCAGATAGTATGAGCCAAGAAAGGCTCTTATCTGTTTGCACAGTGCAAGGTTGCCCATTCGTTGTCACGTTCGAGTCAATTGAGGAATCCGCTTGTTAATCAACATGCGGAAACCATTGATTGGAAGATGAAGTCTAACCCTAACACCTTTAGCATTATTTATATGGATCGAAATTGCTTCGTTTTGATCATAAATCATACCAATAGAAACAACAGCCACGAATTTGAAAGATAGGGATTTGTAAAAGACCAACAAAAAACTCTCAAACTAAGCAATTTGGACAAAGAGGGAGACATGAATTTTGCTGGGGAAGTGAGCTCAGCTTGCGACTATGGGGAGAGATTACACGGCATCAACCTCAAAAGTTGGTACGAGTACGAACAAAGAGAAAGAGGAAAAAAAAAAATTATGATAGAATTTAAGAGGAAAAGAAAAGGAAGGAAAGAAAGAGAGGTTTGAGCATGCATAGAGAGAGGAGTAAGATGGCCTCCATCTAGCTTTGGAATGGTCTATTTTATTTTACTTTTTTTTTTTTGCCTCGTTAAGGCATGTCTTCTTTGGCTATAAGCTTATTAGAGGGTAATCTTGGAATTTAAAAATAATTTCCCTTTCATGCGTTTTGAAAGGCTATAAAAATAATTAAATTGAATTAAAATGTGAAAATCTAAAGTATCAGTTTGTAGCTTTCGAAAACAAACACTTAAATTGCAATAATAAAAAAAAAATAATAAAAGTGAAACCGAGATGCATATATTTACGTTAACTTAGAGCTGTAAATATAGATTGAGTTATTCAAGTTAGCATGTGGCCTATCTCTTTGACCCATGGGTCGGTCCAGTCTTGCCAGCATAGACACCTAGGCCAGGTTGGCTTGACATCCGAGCCAGGTTGTGCCAAGGTTCTAGGCCTACAGGCTGTCCCGCAAAGGCACCTCTATGTCCCCCCCTTTTTTATTTTGTATAAAATAATTAAATTTTCTTAAACCTATAAGGTTGGGCCGCCCTTTCTTTTATCAGAGTCGATCCCGCCTGCTTCTTTGTATGGGCTGACTTGACCTGTCTCACATTTCGGCCTACATAGGGCGGGTGGCTCCTATACTACTACTAAAAGTTCCTTTCGTTCGTAACTTTGAGTTGAAAATTTTAAATTTTAATAGTAAATTTTTTTAAATTTTCAGAAAAGACAAAAAAAAAATTTTGAGAAAAAGATAAAAAAATTTTTAGAAAAAGACAAAAAAAAAATTTGAAATTTATGGTTTGAGTTTGTAAACCAAGCAAGCACTAAGTTAACTAAATCAAAATCATCAGAGCTAATGATAACAATTGAAATTAATAAAAAAAAAAAGTATAAATGAGTTGGGATAAAATGAGTGCGCCTATTGGTAGGGTTGTTATTAAATTAAAAAAAAAAAGTAACACTAGTCACAGGTATAGAGACTTGGTCCTTGTTTGGCACCATACTTAAAAAAATCTTTTTTTTTTTAAATTCAATTCAAATTAAATACTTCATTTTTTTAAATCTGCAATACACTCATTGTCTTTCGTCCAAACACCAATTACGTTCTCAATTTGAATTGAATTTTTTTTTAAACAGTTCCAATCATAAACCATAGTGCAAAATATACCATAATTTTGTCTTTAGAAAACCTAAAAACTAATCACAAATATAGAGACTAATTTTTCATTTTTGTAAATGTTAATTATTATTTAAGCATGTTAAAACTTCAATTAAACAAAAAAAACTGCAACAGTTCCACAACGAAAAAGAAATGAGAATTGTTTCTCTCAATAACTCTATATAATTTCATAAATATTTATTATGATTCTAAGTGTGTTAAAACTTTATTATAAAAAACTTCTGCGCTAGTCCCATGTTGGATATAAAAGATTATTGTTTCTCCCAACAACTCTATGTAAAGAACTATGAGATTTCATTTATCTTTAAAGTTACAAATAGACTTGATTTTGTCAAGCATTGTGCCTCGAATTCTAAAACTACTTTATTTGTTTCTGAATTTGGTGTAATCTTAAATTGAATTCTCAGTATTTTACATGCTCTCTATGGATAGCATATAACTTATATACTATTATTTTTTTTTTCAAACCAAAAATGTTTGAACTGAATATGTTGAAATATTCTTATAAAATCGAGACTCTACACATTCAAAATTTAATGAAATCACTATATTTATTAGTCACACATTGTTTTAAATAAGCTTTTACATTTTGGATTTCAAAACTATTATCGTTTTTTTTCCAAAATTTTCATGTATATCGTAAAATTAAAAAATAAACATTTTTTCCTATTAAATTGAGTTTTCTGGTTGTTGTCTTCAAAAGTTAGTCTTATGGAGTTCATAGTGTTCTTGGGCACTCTGTTTTTTGGGTTAAATTTCAACAGTGCCCAAAATCATTTTTGAGTTAAAAATACAATCCAATGTGTAGCCAAGATAAAGAAAATGACTCAGCGGAGATTGACAAAATCTATTTCTATTTCAAAGATTGTGTCTATTAGAACTTTATAAGGAACAATTCAAATGAAAAAGAGTGCATGATCTCAAGACAAATTACCATGACATTTCCTAAAAATCATCTAGCACTACTATCACAATAAATAATTAGTAAATTATAATGGGTCATTGTTCGGATTTTGACAAAATCTTCTATTCTCACATTAAAAAAAAATAATAATAATAATTCGATCTAAAGAAACAAGACCTTGAATTTATTCATCTCGTACCAAACATGTAAACAATGACTAAGATTTTGTATAAAAATTGATCACATTCCACACTATAAATAATTTTAAAAAAATCTTTTATCACAATCTCCTCTATAAAATCATTTAAGCATGAATACAACCACATTTATTCACTCAACAACGGCCTAAACTTCTTTGAAGATAAACTTACGAGCGTATTTGTATGATAAGAATTATAAACTTAACTCGTGATCATCACTATAAGAAGGCTGTAGGGCACGGATCTTAATATTATAAATTTTGCAATCCGAAATCCCGTCCCAGGAGATAGAATACGATGATTTATATGCGTTACCATCAGTGCTCTCTTTGAAAGCATTTCCGATGTGGTTCCCGCATTTTCGGCAGAGAAGCCTGGTTCTTCGTTGGAACAAACCCCAGGAACTTTTTGACGTGAAGAAGGGGATCCAATGAAGCTTTTCGACTTGAACAAAGCGGCTCTCGTCGATGCAGAAGAATGAGATTATCCCTCTCTTTATCAGCTTGCCGTATTTCGAACATATGACCGAGGTGTTGCGGTTGCCTGAGTTCAGATTCAGTTGGTAGCCGCAGGAACCACAGCTGCAAAAAGGGGGAAAAAAAAGAAGATGCGTTTTCATCACAGCGAGGCCTAGATTGCTTCAAATTCAATCGTTGACTGCGCTTTAGGAACAGTTGTCTTTGTTAAGAGGCGGCGTTTAGATTATGATTGACACAAAAACGAATAAGAATGCGAAATCAATCGCAAATCGCAAGCTTGTCGTGCTATGATTAATAAATAGTTAATTGGAAGCAAAAGCAGAGAAGAAAGAGAGAGGAAGGGGAGGCGGAAGAGGACCTGTAGCTGACGTGAGGGAGATACGACGACAAATGAAGCTGCCGGTTTTGGTTGACGTCATTGTCGGCTTCGGGGCCGAGGCCGAGGCCGATCATGGTGCCTCTCTTGTGTGGTTACCGTTGAACCACACAGAGTTTAAATAACAGAGAAAGAGAGAGACATGTCTGATTGAAAGAGGAAGTGTCGTGCGACTCGTGATGATTTATTTTTGTTTTTTTTGTGGTCATTAGTAAAGCTTCTTCCAAGTTCCAACGGTCAGAAGATTTGTGGGTTTGGGTTAAGCTACTCTTTGGGCTTAAACTTGCCCTAAGCCCATTTCAATCTTTTCTTTTCTTTTTTAAAGAATTTTTAGTAGATTAACTTATTTTTCTTTTTTTAGTTCTATCTTACTAAGTAGATATATTTATTGCGATTATAAAAAAAATGAAAAGATTTTCTCCGTGAATATGAGTTTATAAATTATTTTAGTCAACATATTTGAGATTCATAAAAAATAATCGTATTTAATATGATCTAAACATACGGAGTGTTAAATTGATGTGTTAATAATTAGTTTTGACATTTGAATAAAAATATATACTCTTTAATAAAGTATTATCTTTGATGTATAATTTATCATATGGTACCAAATTTAATACCAAGTATAGCTAATGTTAAATTTTTACATTTGACTTTTGTAATCAGCTAATAGAACAAAATAATAACAATGAGAACTGAAATCTTACTGCTGCTTTGTTGGGATCACAAGAGAACAAGATCTGAGCGTAGAGAACAATAGCGGAGAGGGTGTTCTGCTGACTACGAAGAAGGAAAAAGAAGGAGAATAAGGCTTTAGGTCACAAGGGAGTTTCATTGGAACTATGACAATATAAATAGGATAAAATGGGTATTACAAATAATTCATTAAAAGGAGTGCTCAGCCAACCGCATGAGTAAAACGAAGAAGTTGGTGTCACTTCATTGTGGGAGCACTAAAACTTTTTCTATAATTATGTTTTGGGCGTTTGGTAAAACACAATTAAGAGCCTAACTCATAGGAAGGAAGTATTACTTAGCACATTTTTCACCTTCTAACATAATTTTGCATATGCCTTGGATATAAATATAAATATAAATATATATATATATATATACATACATATTTATAAGATCCAGTGCAATATTTCTTGATGCAACGTAAGCTTCTTATAATCATCGTGCAATTGCTCAATGCCTTACAAATCTCATCTCATTATATAGTAAAAGATTGATTTTCATTGTCATAATAAAATGCCATGAAACACATGTTGGGTGACTTTATTTTACTCTTCATCGTCTGTATCCTCAAGATCAAGGTCATCCCATGTTGCTTGTAATATTTTCTTCAATTCCTCCCTTTTGTAGTTCTTCTTTGTAGACAATCTGACCTCTTGTTTCTTATCTCGTTTCTCTGTATCCTTCTTTCTCAAAATCTCACGAGTCATTAAGAATCCAATTAAATTATTTAGTGATATACTTGAGATCCTTTTCTTTTCTTCCAAGGCAGTCCTCACATGCCACGACTCCGGCAGAGATCTTATAATTTTGGTTACTAGCTCGTTTTTGTCAAAAGTTCTACCAAAAGAGTTTAAACCATTAATGATATCGATAAATCTTGTATACGTAGGGCTAACAGATTCATCATCTTTAATTTCAAATACCTCATACGCACGTAAGAGATGATTAATCTTAGCTTCTTTTACTTGACTAGTTCCTTCATGAACTGCCTCTAAAGCGCGCCATTTGGCTTGCTCGGATTCACATGAAGCCATTCGAATAAACTGGTTCCCATCTAATCCACAATAAAGAGCGTTCATGCATCTACATTCAAGGATAGCTTTCTTTTATCATCGTCATCAAATTCGCTACGTTTCTTAGGAACTTTCTTGTTATCAACTTCCTTAGAAGGCACACGTGCACCATTTTCAACAACTTCCCATAAATCAAAATCTATAGATTGCAAATAAATTTTCATCCTAACTTTGCAATAATTATAATCAGCCCCATTAAATAGAGGAGGTCTATCTATAGATGGACCTTCCATGTTTTAAAAACTTAGTTTTTCAAAAATTTGAGCACCTTTCTCTGGTACCGATTGTTATCCCAAGAACAGCTACCCAAGAGAAGGGACGAATTAGGTTTTAAATCTTTATCAAAATGTTTTTGATAATTATTGGAAAGCTAAGTGATTAATCACGCAAATGACGACATAAGATAATTAACAACTTAATCAACTCGAAATATCGATGTTCAAGAATCAAGATTTCTCAAAATCATATAAAATAAAGAATTATTAATCAATATGAGAGCAAATATTACTTGGTGCAATAAAAAATAGAGTAGAGAGAGAGAGAATTTGCAAACGCTATTTTTTTTCATTGGTTTGTCGAAAAGTGTACGTCTACCGTCAGCAAGCCTCTTCAACTGTTTTGATCGTCTTTTTGACACAATGGGGGAGTTTGGTTTTCCAACTCCACTCAAATTAAACTGTACTTTTTTCATCATGTTTTTGTTTTTTTTAAAAAAGTTTTTTGTCTTTTCTGAAAAAGTCAACAAAAATTACTATTCAAACTTAAAAATTTCAACTCAACTCAAACTAACTTGTGCACCAAACAGGCAATATCTTCTTGTACAATTCCTGTAACTTCTCTACTCAACGTGCATCAAACTTTCTACAATATACAACTGCCAATTTTTAACTTAGAAATTTGGTAAACTTTTCACACCAATAATGAACAAAAAAAAGATGGATATATTTTCGTCACATCAATGAACAAGAAAGAGAATATTGCCAAGACCATAAAAGCGGCCCACACTACTACATTAGCAGTGACACACAAAATGACAGTAATATATACACTATATGTATATATACAACACATCCAGCCACTTATTCGAGATTTCTTTATCTTAATTATATAATAAAAAATAGGTGAATTGACAACTGCCGAATCACATATATAGCTTAACAATGATATTACATATGACTCTATTATAAAATATAGAATTTAAAGCTCTCTACTCTTAAATTTAAAACATATCTATTAAGGATATTTTGGTATCCATTGACAAACATTTTTTTAATGGAAGAAAATGTCAATTTGACTGCATTTATAAATACTGAGATAAACATTTTCTGCCTCTGTTTTTCCATATTCAACAAGAACAGTAGACGAGTTTCTTACATCGTTCAAAGCTAAAGATGCGGTACAAATATACACAAATACATCACAGACACAGGCACACACACACACACACACACACATATATATATTTGATGACCTTTCCTGGATATATATATCTGATGACCTTTCCTGATTAACCATTCGATTCTAAACAAAGGAAAAAACAAAGAAACAGATACAAACAGAGGAGAAAGAGAGAGGAAGAGGACCTGTAGCTCACGTGATGAGGGAGATTCGACGACAAATGAAGCTGCCGGTTTTAGTCGACGACACTATCGTTTTTAGCAAGGAGAGAGAGAGAGAGAGAGATGGAAGTGTGGTGAGTGGTGGTGATATTTGATGTTTTATTTTTGTTTTTTGTCTTTGGTAAAGCAACTACCCAAGTTCTTAGGGTCAGAACTTTTATTAAAAAAAAAAAAAAAAAAAGTTCCAACGGTCAGAAGATTTATGGGTTTGGGCAAGATATAACATTGGGCTGCTTGGACATTTGACTTGGCTCGTCAGATGTGTGGACAGTTGTCAAGGCTGTTATTGTATAGTGTTCGATTCTTGTTCCGATTTCGGATTCTCATTTTAATCCAACTCATTTCGATTCATGCCTATTCCGATTAAGCTTAAGCAACACACCATGAGTGTTTGGGCTGGCGAGCTAAGAGTTAGCTCGTCTTTAGCCTTGTTTGTTGCTAATTTGAGTTCTCGTGGAAGATTGATCGGATTTAGGAGAGCGTAAACCATCGGTATACCATAAGGTAGACTATGGGTAATACAGACATTTCGTTCCACCAAAATGGTAGTATTTGTGGAAAAGTTGGTGGTAAAGTTCGGAAAAGATAAACCGCAGATTTAGAGCATAAATCACCCATTATTTTCCAGAACATGGGTGAGAACTATTATTCTGATATAATGTTAATTTATTAATTCTTTTGAGAACTTAAAACTGTACTTAGGATGTGGTTTATATTCTACAAATTTAATTGATTGTTAAATGCAATGAATTGATTATATTTATGTATGGTAGGCTTAATATATTATTGATAGGGATTATGAAATGTCATTAATACAGCTCATAAACAATTTTTTTTTAAATCAACTAATAAATCGGAGTTTCACAACAGATAAGATAAGACGATTAAGTAATGTTTTAATTCTTTTAATAGTTAGGAATGGCCACTTTACTTGGCACATTTTTCATCTTCTAATATAATTTGCATTTGTATACATATATATACACATATATTCATATTATATTATTCATATATTTATATATTTTCCCTACCAACGTGGCAACGTGTAAACCGTGCGATGCTTCGATCCTTATCCTTTATATCTCTATCCATTATTTTTCTGTCTTCATAATTTCTAATTGGCTCTACAAAACATGCCTAATGATCATTTATTTTTTTAATGAATATAGGAATAAAAGAAGACTAGGGCATGCGGTGTGTGTGTGTGTATATATATATATATATATATATCAAAACAAACTCCTAATATATATATATATATATATATATATATATATATATAAAATTTTCATCTCTATCCACTGCAATGGTCGGTTGGGACTTGAGATAGTCAAACACTTATAGTCGCCTCTAATTAATTTCTCCAATGCTTAAGGAGGAGGACTAATCGAATAATTGACCACTACGTTTTTTTTTTTCTTTTTGTTTGAAGAATTGACCAGTTTATATATTATTTGCAGAAATATATATATATATATAAATTTTAATGGAAAAAAAAGATAGATGGTGTCCTCGTACATCCCATCTATCATTTTGATTTATTTTTATCAGATTCAATTTTGAATTATCTAATTTAAAATAAATTATAACTCAGAAAGAATGTCAATTTTAAATTCAGATCTTAATTTGATAATTTTAAAATTCAGAATATATAAAAAAGAGATTTACGATCGTTATGTCTCCATCATCAATTATATATATTTATAATAATGTGACTACAAAAGTCCAATGTCACGTAAAAAGATTCCCCAACAAGTTGGCTATATGGTCTGACTAGACGTTGGCAAATTTTAATTTATTTTCAAATGAAGAAGCATGAGGATATCATAAGAAAAATATTGGCAAAGTTGACTTTAGCTATAGACTTAGGGTTGACTTTTCTTCGAACAATTTTGGGACCTCATCATGTTGTGGCGTGTAGGGTTGAGTAGTCTTTACAAGAGAGACTCTAGACTAGGTAGATTCAAGATTTGATCCCACTTGATTATTGAATCCCATTAATGTGCTTTACAGATACAATCCATTTAATTGATTTAGCTGGATTTTTTATTTTTTATTTTTTTTCAGACAAAGAAACAATAATTTTTCGTTAAAAATATTGTATCAATGGGACTTTGTTTTAAATTATCAGATATATTTAAAAGTTATCAATTTTACTTATTTTGTTTTGATATGATTTTAATAAAATCTAAAATTCAGAAATATACATTATTGATAAAACATATCCGCCGTAGAAAGACTAAAAACAGAGTTGAAGAAAAAAAGAAAAATCTAAAAACAGTCTAGTCCATGCTCATCAGAGTTATAAAGAAGAGTTGGGAAATATATAGCCGTTAGTAGTTCAGTGTGAAGATGCAATATATATCTATTGTATGAACAATTATAAGGAGCTTCACCATGTCCCATAAGCATGTATGCATGTATCATTTCTTGATTTGTGCGTGTACAGACAGTGTTAGTCTTCTTTATATATATTTATATGTATGTATGTATATTTGTTCAATTTTATCATATATCCTCGAAGGGACAAGCATTCTTAAAGAAAGGGCTTTTTCTTACGTAACTATTCCCGAGCTACACATGCACCGTGAATGCCGGGACTACCAATGTAATTTAGAATTCTGTGTTAGTGAAAACGAAGTCTTAGATTTTTTGTCCGAACCCTTACTTGTGAAAGGATTCATAAAAGGCGCATTGTGTTTTCAACTCTTTAACATTAAGGAGGGGGGGGGGGGGGGGGGGGGGGGGGGGGGGGGGGGGGGGGGGGGGGTGTGGGGAGGAGGGGGAGGAGGAAAGAAAAGAAAAGCAAAATGAGATATATATTTTTTTAATTTTAAAAATTACTGTTTTATCAGTTAGAGAGCATATTTTGAGCTGGAAAGCAGCACATATACGATATAGCTAGTCATCTAATTAAAACTAATCAATTGTTTGAATAATAAAATTTAATCAACAAATATTTAGCGTAGATCTGAACTCATGAATTCGTATCTCTGAACGAATTTATCAAAAACAAATTGCCCAATACCAATTGAATTAGTTGGGAGAATTTTCTTCTTCTTCTCCTTCTTCTTCTTCTTCTTGTTTTTTTTCCTCAAGGAATACAGCCATGGAATTAAGTCCTCGATCTGAAGGAATACTGCAATAAGACTACTCTCGACTTATCTTCGGAAAATTATTTCATTAAAGAGAGGATTTTTTCGATTTCAGTTTTCTTCTTTTGAGGAAAAAGCTAGGGTTTGGACTATGGGAATATGTGTTCTACTTCTAGGAATTTTTAAGACTGCAAAAATAATTGGTTCCGGATTTCAATCCTCATGAGCAGAAAACAACGTCCAAAACTCAGCTTTGGATGAATATTTTTCGTTCTTGCTTAGAAATATTGAAATCCTTACATTTTTTTTTGAGATTCCTTATCGTAAAAACTGATAATATTAGACAAAAAAATAAATATACATAATATCACTCTTCATATATAAATAAATAAATACGTGATAAATACGTGATAAATACATTTCGCTCTCTATTTATATTCAGGTACTTGCACGAACCAACTAATCAAGACAATTTTGATCAAATAGGAAAAATACTCACGACGCCATCAATATTAATAAAAATAAAGCTTCATTTATAGATTTTATATGTCAATCATGCTTAGATCCATTTTATATCAATAGACAAAACATACTCAATACCATCTTTTAATATTGTTCGACCAAACTATAATAAAAAAGTTTGTATATGAATAATGCTAGTGGACACCGATGTGTTGAAATATAAAACTATTGTTGGCACATCTCCTAACAGCTTAAGCTTTTGAGAGAATTAATAAACTAACATGATATCAGAACAGGAGGTATTGAGTTCGAATCCCTGCAATTGCATTCTTTATAACCCCCATTTATTATCATTCCGTGTTAATATGTTTTGGGTTTCTTTAAAATTTGTGTTGGACTTTCTAATTTAATATTTGTCCGCACATTTGTCTATTATTTGACCTGCACGTGAAAGGGAGTTGGCTCACCTCCTAACAACTTAAATTTTTGGGAAAATTGATAAACTAACATGATGATCCCATGATATAGATTTGACATATGAGACTCACCTTTTATTAATAATAATGTTTAGCATTATAGTGGTACTTAGAGCGATTATAGTCGATAAAAATAACGATGAGATCGTAATCTGATCTTCTTATTCCCTAAAAATCTCTGCAGGTACATAATTGCAAATGGAATATTATGGAAATTATGGACCACGCCACGCACCCAGAGGAGAAAAAGAAAGAGGAGAGCGTGCGTCTGCGTGTGTTTGACAGTACTGCGCTGTTTGGCACCGACTATTTGATCAAATTGGCAGGCCGAAAGTCACACACACACAAATATATATATATATATTTATATTTATATCGACCAAATATTGGTATTCATCATTGTAATAAGATTGTGTCGTACGTAAATTATCTGTATCTCATCCAGATTCCGAAACCACAAATCTTTATTTCACACACACAATAAAGTGCTCAAAAAAAAAAAAAAAAAAAAAAAAAAAAAAGAAGAAGAAGAAGAAAGAAAGAAATAAAGAGAGTCAAGAGAAGTTTATCTGGCTAGGAGTTGTGTGGACTAACCGGCCAATGGCATGTGATCATCATCATGAGGTGGGACAAAGATCATGCACAAAGGAGCGTTAACTACTCTGTCTCTCTCTCCTTTTTCAAACTTTAAATTTTTCTAGAGAGAGAGAGCGCAACGAATTTTATTAGACTTGAAAAGAAAGACCTAGTTGAAGATGAGATTTTCTAAAGGAATAATTATCGGATTTTCTAACCACTGATAGTGGTGATATGGTGATAAGAAAGTTTTACAAAGAGTTTTTGTTTTTATTACGTACGATTTTTCTTAACAATTTTGTTTTATACTTATCAAGAGGTTATATTTTGCCGGACGCTTTATTAGAATCTTATAAGAAGTACGTATTCGCAAAGAAATAAGGTTGGGTGGAGATCTTGATGAAAACTGCCTAACAAGTTCTTAATGAACAACATGCATCATGGTTACAGTTTCACACCTTGCACATATATATAGAATTTTCATTTATATATCGATTTTGTATGGTTGAGATTAGCTTCCAACAACCAATCATTAATCCCTTGGAACATTTCCACCAACAACTAAGAGAAGGATTAGATTGAACAAGAATCACTTTGAGATATAAAAGTATCAAAGCAAATACAAGATGTCTAATGGCAAACTATATATTCTATCTTAATATTACCAATCTCATACGCATTTTTTTAAATTGGATTGTCATTTGCATTTTACCTTCTGAACTAATAATCTAAAAACTTTCACTTAACTTTCTAAAATTTGAATTAATACAACTCAATTGTTTTCATTAGAATTTATGTTAAAAAAAAATACAAAAGAAAAAAAAAAGAATGAGACTCATTTAACCTCTTTTACTAAAATTTCTATTATAAAACGACCCCTTGAATTTTGAATAAGTTCTAATTAAACCCACATTTGTTAAAAAAAAACGTATTGAAAAAAAGGGGAGTTAGTCTCTTAACACCGGTTCAGTTAGGAAAAAAAAAAAGAGAAAGAATTTAAAAACGGACAGACAAAGATCACATGACTACAGTTAATTAATTTTTCATCTGTTTTAAATAGAAATTCTAAATAAGATACTAAGTGGAACTAAATCTTGATTCAGAAGAAAAAGTGAGAGTTTTAAAAGTTTAAGGGTAAAGTGGGAATGACATTCAAGTTAAAGGATAGAGATGAGAATAATCCATCTTAAACAAAAAAACCTTCAAATTTTAGCGGAAATGGGATTTTTAAATGCATAAAAGGAATATAATTAATCATGAATAACATCGATGTGATAAGTATTAATTATAGCTGTCACAATATATACACCTGTAGTGTCTAACACTACATATTAATAGATAATAAATAATATTATATGTGATTTATAATTAGGACTCACTTTTTATTAGCATGTTCAACATCATTAATGTTCCAAGCTTCTTCTTCTTCTTCTTCTTTTTAACAAATTAAAACCGCAGTGTACACACTATTATTTGATTACTAATGTATGGGAAATTTGATGCTAAACACTAACTATGATATAGGTAGATAGTAGCATTTAAATTAGAAAGAAAAAGCAGTAAGTTGTGATTCTTTAGTTACAAGTACTAAAGTACATTTTCTTCTATATATATATCTATTTAAATCTCTTGAAATCTCTGGCTCCAAAGGGACAACTTAAGGACACCTAGCTAGTGTCACTCCCTTTTTTTTAAAACTTTCTTTTTAGGCAATTAGGCTGGTACTCGTAGCTAGCTCTCCACTTGTAGTTTGCTTTTTTAACGATGATTGTGATAAATACAGTTCATAGAAGCCACCCTTTTCCATGTTATTTGGGTAGTTAATTGTACCATCAATTAGGAGACTTGATGATGGCATGAACCGATACCTGCCATGCCAACACCCAGAAAAAAAAAAAAAAAAAAAAAGAGAGAGAGAGAGACGCATTTTTAAATTTTTACGACCAATAATAGAGATATCAATTTTAATATCAACACGTGATATATATAAATTTGTATTCTTTAATTGTAAGTCTTTAAATGAGTGTCACATCAATTAAAATAATTAAACGATTACATCTATCAATAAAAAATAACAATTAATTATTATGTAGGTTGGCACTCAAAAGTTAAGATTAAAAATGATATCCGTAGTATTATTCAATTATTCTCCATTAAAAATACTACGGGTACACCAACACAAATCCAACTTTTAAATACAAACTTATGTAGTATGCAAGTTATCATTTTTTTTATTATTGGTCAGTGTTTAAAAGATTGTGAAATAATTTGATTTTAACTATAAATTAAAGATGATAACTCATATGAATTAATACTCAAATTAGGATTACAACGGATATCTTTAGCACTACTCTCATTCGTTTTAAGGTATAAATTAAAGTACCTTTTTTATTTCCCAAATTAATTTAATCCTCGAGAAGGGAAAAAGAAAAGAATAAAACTCTTATGAGGGGATCATCTTTATTTTATAATTAACTACTAATATGCACCGGATAAAAACTAGGTTGTTGGGGATCAGATTAAAAGGAAAACGATTCACTATATATCTAGCTAGAGATTGACAAAAGAATGAAATTAGGGGTTGCTTATTAAAAAGATTAATTTTGATTTATAAGTTCCTATTAACGACCATGACAAATATTTGAGCTAGTATATTCATTTTAAGTTGTGCTTGAATTGTCACCATAGAGTTCATATACACATGACAAGAACACATATATATGCTCAACCATACGTAGGCTGAATTATTTGTGAAACTATGTCCTATGTGTATCCCATATCGTTCAAAACATAGTTAATTAATTGAACTCTAATACCCAATGTGATGGCTTAACAGTAATAGATTATTGAAGTTACATCTGTGATCTAAGCCTTACTTTGAGCGTTGGATGACCTTTTTGAGGGTTTTAAATATGATCAATGCTTGTTCTTGTCATCTCACTACTTATTTTAAGATATCTAAGACTATATTTCTATATATTTGATCGCTGGAACATTCGATAAGACTAAAGTGATAAGCTCCGTATTTAAGAGGTAGGACCTGCCGTTAAGATTTTTAACAAACCTTCCTATCAACTTTTTGGCTAACACCTTTAGTAATGTCTATAGAGAATATGGTAATGACGTCGTTCCTTTTCCTTGCCTTTTTTGAGGGAAAAAAAGAATTAATAGTACTCTATCAACAACTTGGGACGGGCTAGAAAGCGGCAAAGGGCTTCTAATTGTAACCACACATTATACATGTTTAATCAAATCCACTTTATTTGATCACACAGTAGATCCGTTTCAAATTCTAATTCAAATAGTAATAGCCTTTTTTTTTTTTAAGAAGTTTTTTAATAAATTATCAAATTTTTAAAAAATTAATTAAAGGTTTTTTTTTTTTCCCCCTAAAATGGTTAATTAGTTGTCTTAAATGGTCAATCATTAATTGACCGTATGATGGTCAATTATTAATTGACCGTATGATAGTCAATCAGTTATTAATTTACGATCAATCATTGATTAATCATAACGTAAATCATTAAATTTCATAGTCAATCACCAAATTTCATAATCAATCACTGATTAAATAAATTTAAAAAATAATAAATGATTATTTTTCTAAATAAAAAAAAATTATGTCATATATTATATTAAGTGATTAAAAAAGACCTCCTAATTTAATTTTTAATTCAAATAAAAATTGACCAAATTCAAGAATTTGAACCTGTTTCGGTCATTTTGATCACTAACCAGAAGTGAGATAATTTGCTTAAGGAAATAATTTCTAGGTACACAAAAGATATTATGGTAACTCTTGTACTAATTTTTAATGACAGCCGCTGCAAATTTAGTCAACAAAACACGTGTAAAGTTATACACTTTGATCACGACTGTTCGACCTTTCTTTTTAACCTTTTATTTTCTTTTACACACATATATATATATATATATGTAAATTCATTTAAAAATACAAGTGGCGCACTGAGAGAGAAACATGATGAGAAAGGTCGGGGCAGAGAATCTACAGAGATACTGGGGTGTGGGCAGTAATTGTCACATAGAATCTCTGCTCAATCTTGTTTCAGTCTGGCCTTTCTTGAAAGTCCACGAATGAAGTGTATTCTTGTCTGTAAACAAAACAATAATTCCACATTTAGGACCAGCATATACTGAGGATGTATAGTGGAATTATTGTTATCAAATGCGTAGGTCCTTAGAACCTATCATTGCGAATAATTAGTAGAAACTGTTTAATTTCTATATTTGATTTATAATTTTTTAACCGTCGGATCATGATCTTTGATTTTTAAGTATTCACGTTTAAAAATTTATAATATATGACTACTCTAATTATATATCAAATAATTAAAAATTTAATCTATTATTAAAACAACAGTGTTTACTATTAATATTAAATTGGAGATTGTATCGTAGAAATTCCAATAAATTAATCTCTCAATGGAAAATAAATTTCATGTCTAACCTTACACATAATCTTGGCATGTGATAATAAATAAAATTAAGCTTTCAGAATCCCGTGATTAATCGAGAGACAGAATTAACATTAGTGTCAATGTTTAATAAGGAGCCCTTTCGATCACGTTCAGGTGTCATTACTAATGCCAATCTCTTCGTTCTCTAAGCTTTTCTCAGCCAAAAAATAAAGGATCGATGAAGTTTCTAGCAAGGTTAAGTCACGGCTTACTCCTTTGGCATCAACTTCCAGCTTAAGGAAATTTTGTTTTTACTTTATTTTATCTTAGGGAGCTCATGCTGCTACGTTTTTCATGTTTTTCCTTATTGATTTCCTAAAAACACTTTGTTTTGTTTTGTTTGTTTGTTTGTTTGTTTTTTTTTTTTTTTTTGTTTAAATGATTTTGAGTGGACAACTTGGTACAAAGTTTCTTGGATGGGCGTCACAATGCATCTAGCTAGTTCTGATACTGTATCTTTGATGCTTGATGCTAATTGTCACCTCTCGTCCTTTCATTAATAAAAAAAGAAAAAGAAAAAGAAAAAAGAAGCAGATTACGTTGCTGCCAATTTGGCTAATTTCACACGCATTTCAAAGTTAAGGTCTTTAGTTTGAACTCACACTCCTATGTTCATCTTTCTTTTTCATTTCTCCCTCTCTTCTGATTTCCAGTGGAAGAACTTCGAATTATAGAGACTCAAATTTAGAAGTATGTAGGTGTGGAATTTCTTTAAATGCAAACCTGCAATTATGAACAAATTTTAACTGAAACATTGATTGGTCGTATATTAACAAATGATATATGTAAGTATAGGATCACGATGCATTACCGTTCATAAGGAAACCTTGCTCTACAAGAATCTCTAGGCTGCATTGTATTTGGAGATCCATGAATATTCAAATTAAGTCAAGAAGGGCTTTGAACGCAAAGTGACTGAAAAACATAATTAGGTTACTACCAGAGAGATTCAACTTCCAAGTATAAATTATCATTAATCTCACGAAGAAAAAAGTCTTGGAAAAATCATCCGCTCATCAATTACAAAAAAAAAATTATCTTTCTTAAAAAAAAAAAAAGAAAAGAAGAAACCAATAGAAAGACTATATTGACCTTGTTTGATAGGATAGAAAAGTGGCAGGAATATTTTGGAAGGAGTGAAAAAGTTAGTCAATGGATTTAAGACTTACGGTTAATTAGTAGGAGTGATTAGGATGGAATATATTGGATAAGGTTTGCAAAACCGTCCACGGGACTCGATTATGGTTATTCCAAGATGAAAGGACTGGGATAACGAATCCACACCAAACATAATAAGAGAAAAGTTCCCTTATTTCCCTTCCTTCTCTTCACCTAAATCAAAGATCTTTCATTCCTTCCTATTTTCTTTTACTCCAACCAAACACGGCCTAGCCAAAAGTCATATTAATTAGAAACTTTGTCATGAAGAGAATTATCCAATATTAAGTCTATGTTTTTCCCACTTGAAATCTTGTGATCCACCAGCTCCAGCACAACCCAATCACGGGCTTTGTGGGAAGCAACAATCACACCCCACTTAAAAAGGAACAAAGTGCATTTTTTCAATATTATACAAAACCGTGTTATATATATATATATACATATATATATATATATATTGACTAGCATTAAATATTGGTGGACATGATTTACATGAAAGTACCTATAAGCAGGAATTTTGGCAGTAGGTACGTAGACTTCTCACATTATGGTCTTTCAAGTCAATTAATCATGTGCTTTTTCAACCACATAAATTGATATAACGATGAGTATGCCTTTACTTATACTTTTTGCAGCATGTCTCCAAATTCGATATTCGTTGATCTTAATTAGAAATAATGTATGATCAATATATAGACTGTGCAACATCGAATCCCCGTGGTGATATGAGTGAGGTTGGATCCACTATTCAAGTATAATTGAGTTAAAAAGATTTATAAACCTTAAAATGAAAATAATAATTTGGTTTTTAATTTTTATTGGCTTTGTAAGCGAAGAATTTGCTATAATAACAACTTTAAAAAGTGAGATTAACAAAATTACCCTCTATTATCTTTATACTGAGCACAGGTATATTGCATATATAGTATAATAATAAGAGGCACCAAAATCATTATCCAAATAAAAACTTTTTGAATGTGGTTGCAGACGTAGCTTAATGATAACTTCAAATCTTATTTCACCAAATGTTTGTAGAGTTTGAATTCTCCACCCCAATTTTAAAAAGTAAATAATAAAAACTTTTGAATAATCATTTTGCAAATAGGATTATCTATTAAAGTTCTTTTGGTCACTATTTATCAAACTAGATAGCCTAACAAGAGAAGTACTGGTTTTGGAGTATAATTAGCATATTAAGACAATATTTCCCCTACATTCTAACCCCCACCAATTAAGGGAGAGATTATTAGAAGCTTGTAGCTAATTTAAAGGTTTTCTTAATGTAACTATCAAGATCAATAAAGCAAAATCGCTAGGAGGGTTTTTGTAATTCACTTACATAAATTAAAAATAAAACACATGACACAACACCATTAATTAGTGCTCTAATTTTTGGATTTTTTTCCTTAATTTATCCTAGAAAACACTAATTAATTAGTGGTAATAAAATAATTCGTACCCATTTCTAGTACATTACAGTCCAAATATGTGACAAAGACTTCTCCTAACAATTCTCTCTTACTTATTGGTACTAAAATTACTAGTTTAATACTTTTATTTACAGATTGTACTTTATCTTTACGGAACAACTTGATTTCCAACAAGAAAAGAAAACGAGGTACAATTGGCTGAGAAAGAGATGGATCAATTAGGATAATGTAAAGTGGAGAAAAAGACAATACATATATATAAATATGTGTGTGTGTGTGTGTGTAAGCAATAGAAAAAAATCCGTACAAGAGGATGACAACGAAATTCAACTTGCACTAAAGTACTGGCCATGTGTGATAGTGCGACTCTCGTATTCTTTTATTCTTATCTTATTATATATCTCTTTAATAATATTATGACGTGATAATTAAAATTAAAATATTTTAATCGATATTCTGATTGATATATATGTCATATGATATTATTGAACAGATACAACAAAAACCGATAGAAATTAAGAGATATACGATCCAAATCCATAGAGAATTGATAAAACCATGCTCCACATTTTTTTGTTGAACGCACACATGATCTATTGACCAAACAATTGAGATTCCACCACCAGTAGTGGCGAGAATCCCTTTAATTTCATACTCCTAATTCTAAGAAAGGTTCAAGGTTTGATACTGCATAACGTTGTTTTAAAGTTATTGTACACTTGTTAATATATTGTGTGTGTTAAGATGTGGGATGAAGAGTGAAATTTTTTTTTTCATTAATTTCTTTTACGACATATGGCTCTCATTTATCAAAGAAAAAAAAAACATTATCAAGTTTCGGACATGAGCTCTTAGCCAAATCTCTTCCATTCTAACTAGTCCAAATACAATGATAAGGAGTGAAATTGAATCTATCATTCGAGCTAAATCATGGTGTTTTCATTTTATTGACGGGTTTGAGGATTTTTATCATAAAGGAAAAGAATGAGAAGAAATGGCTCATGATCAATAATGCCCTTTTAATTGATTAGGGGGCCAAAAAAAAGACGGTTGAGATTCCAAAACAAACGTCGTCCTTTTGGCATTTTCAAAGGTTGCAGCACTACAGTTAGTGATGACTTTGTGTCCAGCGATGACTTCACTGTATACATATATATAAATATACACTGTTTGTATATATTTGTAGTGCATGAGACACACAAACATATATATAGGTTAATTTTGTCTCTAGCTAATTCATGAATGGTATTGGTTTAATCAAGATTATGCGTCAGTCCGCATAAAGCAAAATTGACCGGCTAAACTAAAATATTGGTTTTTCTTTTTCTTTAAAATACCCACACAAAAAAAAAAAAAGAGATTATAAAGCAAAAAAGATAAAGTACTGGAATAATATTAATATTAAAGAAGATTAAATAAAAGAATATAATTACGACCAACGCACCATACAAATTCTGAAACCTGCCATTGATTTTCTTGTAAGTGGCAGAATTATTATTGGGTTGTTATCTCTCTACACACACACACACACACACACACATGGTAGACCCAAAAAGTCCCAAGGACCTGTCATTCTTGGAGGGTCCAAAGCTAGTGGTTCCAACATGGTCACTAAAGGCATTACCCAACGAAGGGTTAAAGAACTTTCCTATTTACAGTCTAATCATGCACTAATTCAAAAATAATAATAACATTGAGAGAAAAATTTACAATCATATATGAATACTAATTAGTTGGTTTACAATTTGCCACCTTTTTTTGTAATCTTTGAAAAATAGTATCAAATGGGTATTATTTGGTTAACCGCCCATACCTCTTATTTGACTTAGAATTATCACAATTATTTTTTTCAGAAGTAGAATATCACTTAATACATGTATAAAAATATATCGCTGCATAATCATGTTTGATTATCTTTTCCTCAAAATTATCTCTCAATTTTTACAACCAAGATCTCAGAATTCTTAATCACTTATACATAAATCGGCAAATATTGATATATACGCATCATAAGACTAGTTAATAAATGGTTGCAACAAAGTCTAGTGATAATTTTATATTTCGAATCCCCTCATTCAAAGTTTAAAAAAAAAAAAAAAAACGACCATTTAACAAATTCAACACTATAGTTAGTAGAGCTTTTAAATATTTTTAATATAAAATATAAGAGATAACAACAACTAATATAAAAAGAAAATAAAGTTTAACTTTAAAAATAGTTTTATTAAGTTCTTACCATGTTAGCACTACTTAGATGATGTTTACTGTAACCAAGAGTAAGTATAGAAAAAGATATTAAAATAAGTGTTAAAGTCATGTGATAAATTAACTATTTTTGGGATCTATAAACTTAGTAAAAAATAATAATAACTTTCTTTAATCTAAGATTTGACAGTCATGTTGAATTTATATTAGAACAAGCGGAAGCCGCATAGTCAAAGCTAATTAAGAATTATAGATAAGCCAAGTACGTACGTACGACGTGCTATTTTAACAGGTTAAACCTCAAACTGAATGAGATGCAAATTACCTGAATTATTACCAGAGTACTAAATATTGACCAATAATATTGATCGTCTACCCAAAAATAATAGTAACAATAAAAACTGCAATTGACACTTGAATATCTTATAATTTTTTCGTTTCTTACAATGCCCATGGCACTCACCCTCAGCATTGACTCAGTCATTATCAGTGCTTTGAAGCTTACGTAATTACAAACATATAATATTGTTTATATATATATATATATATATATATAATATTGTATATCATTTAGTTGGGCTTAACAGTTAGGATGACAAAAGGATTAATATAAACAAGTCTCCATTTACAATTAAAAACGTTTTATGGGACAAGATTGCCTTTTATACATTAATCTTACGTTTGGTGTTCAAGTTCATTTTGAACTCAACTGTATTTTACAGCTAGTTTTTTTTATCTTTTTCTGAAAAAGTCAACAAAATTTATAATTAGTTTTTGAAAAGTAAATCAATTTCAACTTAAAAATTCCATTTCATTTCAAACTCAACTTGAATACCAAACACACCATTAGTTTTACCTATAGGTGATGATGGAAAAAACAGTTTTTTTTTTTTATATATAAAGAAAATTTGGGATGAAAATTTGAACTCTATATGATATGATCGAGTTTATAAATCTAAAATTGTTAGTGTTAGTTGATGCCTGAAACAACTTAAAAAAAAAAATCATATATACACAAGCCAGTGATCTCTAAAATTAGTCTTAATAAAAGCTACATTCGTAAAATATTTTTTTTTTCAAAAATATAATTAACAAAATAATTTCGAAACAATCATTAATGATCCATTTTTAAGACTATATGGGGATTATAGGGGGTTGATCAGTGTAAAAATTAAAAAATGAAAAAAAATCAGTTTGGTTAGTTTCACTTTATGAGTTATCATTAGACAAAAAACTTCCATACACAAACACACACACAAAGAGATAATATATTTATACACACACTTTACTACTCAGCTAGCTATAGCTATATCTCCACCCAAAAACTGTTTTAATAATACTATTTGTCTGTTCTTAAAAATAAAATAAAAAACAACTTGGTTATACTTGGTAGGAATGAAACTACAGCTTAAGTATTCATTACTCCAAGATATAACTTTATTTAGAGATTTTCACCACCCCACCACCCCCCCACACCCCCACCCCCACCAACCCCCCCCCCCCACAAACCCCCCCGCCCTCCACACCCCCCCCCCCCCCCCACCCCCCCGCCCCCCCCCCCCCCCCCCCCCCCCCCCAAACAAAAAAAACCATCAATTTTAGACTAGTCATAAGATCTCTAACCAAATCTCCACTCCCATATATAATTTCCCCAACATCACTTGAACCTTCCAAAGTCTTCCATCAAAACTATCAACAAGATCCTTATAATCTTTCAAGTCACACACATATATGTATTATACACATATATAGGTCAAAAACAAGTTAGCCTAGTCCACTGGTCGTATAGCTTTTTGACAACCTCTCAAAGTGGAGATTTGGGTCTTAATTCATGTCTCCATCCCACACCAAAGTCGACTAAACAACAAAGGTGGACGGCAATGGAAATTGAATCACAACCATTTGTTTATTAAAAAAGAAAAAAAAGAAAAGAAACCCAAAAAAACAGCTTTATTATGATTCCATATTAGTACGAACAGTACACGTACTAATCAATACATACAGCAAATATATAAATCTATACGTATACATTTATATAATATTTTAATCAAAACCAACGAAAACCCTAGTAGACCCCACCACTTCCTTTTATTATGCTATATATTGGAGCCTTTGTTCCTCACATTATTCTCATCAAGTCTTGGAGTTAAAAAACTGAAAAACCATAAAACATATATTCACAATTTTCTTATCAAGAACTTAGAAAATTTCTTCTCTTCTGGCTTGTTATAATATGCAAGATCACGAGAGGAAGATGAAGGTGAAGAAAGGGTGGCTCGCCGTCGAAGTAGGGTTAGAGGATGAGGATAATGAGGGTTTCAGCGTTTCACCATTCCTATTTCCTATCTCTACCATCCCCTCTTCAAGACGCTTTTGGAGAAAGCTCATGAGGTCTATGGTTACCACACGGCAGGCCCTCTCCGGCTTCCTTGCTCGGTCGACGACTTTCTTCATCTCCGGTGGCGGATCGAGAAGGAATCGAGTGGTCATGGTCATCACCACCAGCACCAACACCACCATCATCACCAAAACCATCTTTCTAGTTCTCTGTCTTTCCACTCTTGTCGATGAAACACCACCATAGTATGTGACACACTTTTTGTAACTATATAGTTAATAATTATATCACAGTCTATATAGTATCTCTCTTCCTGAGTGTTACACTTTTTTTTCTTCTTCTCTCTCTTCTGGTCCGGAATTTGGGAGAAGATTTTCATGTAATGGAACAAAGGAAGTAAAGTTAATGAAGTAGATGTACCAAACTATATTGTTCTCAAGCATTTAGAATATCTTCCACCCTTTATGATAGAGTTAGATATGAAATTATCGTTAGGTTGAATCTGCATTTATAATATCGAGTTTCTATTTACGATAAATGAATATTGACTTAGTCTCCGTTTGATTACAGGTTCAAATCTGAAATTTAATTTAATTTTTTTTTACGGTGTTTTCTCTTATAAAAGTTTAAATTTATAATTCAAACCTATGATCCAAACGGAGCAGTGATATATACTTTCTTTTGCCCTAATTATTCTATGTTAGTTCAAGATTCCGAGCATAAAAACTCTCTCTAATTAATTAAATTTCTCAATGTCAGGAAGATTAATTAAATTGCTCCATGTCAAGAAGAAAATACAAATTCAAAAAAAAAAAACACATGATATGCATGATATTCTTGTACTAATTATTCGTTATAATTGTTTTCAGTACTGATTTTATAATTAATTTTCTCATCAAGATTCCAAATCGAGCGCTAATTAAGAAAAATAGAACACAGAGAAGATAAATATGGATAAAATATTGCTCTCCTATATTATCTGGCAGAGAAAAGGAAAAAAAGATAAAAAGAAACGGAGAGAAGAGGCGGCTGGTATAATGATGAAAATATTAGTTAATTGAGTATATGCGCCAGCATATTATACAGAGAAAAAGGCTATAAAAGTGGTGGGTGTTCTGGCCAATATTTTTAAGTTCATCTCGAGCAGGTACGGCCCTACTTTTCCAACACGTTCCACGGAACTTTACTGTTTTCCTATATTATCTTGGTTCGTGCCTTTGAAAAGTGTTTAACAGGAGAGAAAAGTGGAAAGAAAAAGAAAAGTGAAGGGATTAATAAAAGGTTTCTGACGGTCATGGTTTTTTTTGGCAAGAAAAAAGAGAAAGAAAGTGATTAGAGAATGAACTCAAATTTCTTCAAAATATCCCTATTTTGATCTTTTCTAAATATGAAGATTAATAAATGGATTTCATACCTAATGTCATAAGAAAAATAAGCTCTCCTTTCTTTATTATTTCTTTCACTTTGATGATCTATCGTTTATTTTTCTTATTTTACGTCGTTAATCTGGATTTTAGACATAAATCTTAGAAAACTAAAAGCTTTTTTTTTTTTTTTTTTTTTTCACTTTTACACATAGAATGGGGATTCAAATTCACAACCTCAATACACTTTTTGACAAGCGAAAAAAAGAAAAAAAGAAAAAAGTGAAACCTCAATTTTATGTTGGATATGAAGTTACTGCCGAATCAAAGCTCAAGTAATTGGTTGGAGAAAGAGATTTGAAGGTTTGTTCTCTTCTAGATAAATGGTTGGAATTCTTTGCCTGAATTCTTTCTTAGAGCCAGATTGTCTAGTGTGCAATCATTAATAACTTATTGATTACGCTCAAATTGTATATCGATAAAGCAGTTAATTGTAGCACAATGAGGATGATCGATCCCACGAGAAGGTGATAAAAATAACAGACAAGAAAAATTAATGAAAAGTAAACGTTAGAGAGATAAGCTAATAAAGAAAATAAAAAATAAATGTTTTTGGGATTTTTGATAATAAAATGAAATAAATAAAAATAAAATAAAGAAAAGATATGTGAGGAATCTTGAATGCTTTTGTTCAAACTTAATATTTCAATTTTATAACTCAACTACACGTTTCACATCTCAAACATGCAGTCAGAAGATATGATTTGAAAGAACAAATAATAGAAAAAGTATCTGACCAAATTAATCTCTTCTCATTAAAGTAAGCATAACTATTCTTATATGTCATCTGAAAGCAACAAAATACTCCATGATAGAATACAGTAAGGGATGTTCATATAAAAATAACTGAAAGAAAATCACATGTCACTAGTGATTTAATGCATCAAATATAACAACTAGAATTGCTGTCACTACAGAAATAATTATTATAAACACTAAGCAGAAGAGAATAAAATGAAATAAATTTATAAACGTTGAATAACAAATTGAATTCAAATAAAAGAAGAACGCAAACAAATAAAATTCACTCAAGACTTAGCCTTTCACTAGCAGTGTCTCACTAATAAAAAATGTGTCACTTACCTCAAGCTAATAAGAAAACTAAGAAAAAATAATAAAAAATAAACTGAAATATATTTAATAATGCAACCTCACAATTCTTAATCAGATAATATAAAAGACATAGCCCTCCATTTATAGAGTTTTAGAGGTTTAGTCAACCATAGAAATAAAGTAAAATGAGAAGCTAAAGATTGCAAATAAAATAAAATAGATCCAAAGAGAAAAAGAAACTAAACTAAATTGACTAATTGAGGTAGAAATCCGGCTCCTACTTGTATCAAATTAGCTTGATTGCACGAAAAGGGTTCTGCTGATGAAGAAATAAGGAAACAAAATTGTAGTACACGATTTGACACGTGGCACTATATGACTGGGGGCAAGAGCAAAGTGGCCGACAGCTGGGACCCGCTGCAGAAGAAGAGAGCGCTGATTGGTTGGTCGACTGACTCACTGACACGTGTGGACCGCACCACCTTGGGCTGCTCGGTGTTCGCTAGTGGAGCTTGTGCTGCTAGGGCCCACCGTCTAACTTGGGTTGCTTTCGACGCCCGCGTGGTGTGCTCTAATTGGCGGAAAAGAGCCTCGGCTTGGGCTCTGGCTTGGCTTCGGCTGGGGGCTGAATTAGGTGGCTTCTATGGCTCACTTGCATGACTCTTCACATATGATTTTCACATTTCTTGAAGGGGTGTTTAGTGTGTAAGTTTGAGTTAAGATTTATAAGTTTAAATAATAAATTTTTTTGAATTTTTTTGAATTTTCAAAAAAGATAAATAATTTTTTAGAGAAAAAGATAAAAAACATGATAAAAAAAATACAATTTAATTTAAATAAAGTTTTTTTGTCAAACAAGATCTAAAATTTGTAAATATTTAAATTAAAACTACACATTTTTCAATTAAGATGTCTAACTATATTAAAAGAGTAGAAAAATTTTTGCTATTCACTTTTCGTGGTCAAAAACACACCGTTTCGGTGCTCTTTTTTTTTTTTTTTTTTTTAACTTTTCTTTCCTTGTCGACGATGGGCTCTTCTTTCCCCGGATGGGCTCTTCTTCCTCCCTCACAGCAACGTCGACGATGAGCACGGAGGGAGGAGATTTTCCGACAGCAGCGACGGCGTAGAGGAGGCCGAGGGGCGCTTCCCCATGGGCGACCGATCTGCGCCAGGTCTGGAGTTCTTCCTCTCTCACAGCAACGTCGACGATGGGCACGGAGGGAGGAGATTTTCTGACGGTGGCGACGGCGTAGAGGAGGCCGAGGGGCGCTCCCCCATGGGCGACCGATCTGCGCCAGATCTGGAAATCTCCCATTGCGACGTCAGATCCACGACGGAGGTGGCGAGGGGATTGCGACGGAGCCGGGGGTGGAAACTGTCCCCTGTGGGCTCATGTCGTTTTTGGGCTAAATTTCAGGAGGGAGAGGGAGAGGGAGAGAGAGAGAGAGAGAAGAATTTCAACAGAATATGAAACAATTTCATTAATAAGTGAGCCGGAGCTACAACAAGAACAGTTTAAATCTACTTTTCAGTACATCAAAATCACCAATCTACAGATGTACACAAAATATTAGTGGAATTTCCTAAGTTACCCAAAAAAAAAAAAAGGGGAGAAGAAGAAGAGGACTATTCATTGTAGTTTTCCTCAGCCTCGAGCTCTTCCTCAGCAATAGTCTCCAACCGAGGACAATTGAAAGTCTTGTGGCGGGGTATCAAAAGGGCTGGTACAACCTCAATCCAAGCATCCATACTTTTGATCTCCTTTGCCATTTCTCCACAATAAACAAAAGCCTTTGTCTTCCTCAAACAAAATGACTTCGAAGAAGTACTAGATAAAAGCTGGTGTTTTAAGTGCTTTGTTTTAGAGAGAGAGAGAGAGAGAGAAGTGTATGTTTGTGTTTGGAGGCTTTGCAGTGCAGATTGCTCTTTGAGGGAAGTTCGGTGAAGATGCCCCTTTTTATATCTAATCTAACTATATTAAAATAGTAGAAAAATTTTTACTATTCATTTTTTTTAAGTAAAAAACGTACCATTTAGGTACTTTTTTTTTTCGACGATGGGTTCTTCTTCCTCCCTCACAGCAACGTCGACAATGGGCACGGAGGGAGGAGATTTTCCGACAGCAGCGACGGCGTAGAGGAGGCCGAGGGGTGCTCCCCCATGGGCAACCGATCTGCACCAGATCTGGAAATCTCCCATTGCGACGTCACATCCACGACGGAGGCGGCGAGGGGATCACGACGGAGCCGGGGGTGGAAATTGTCCCCTGTGGGCGACGGATTTTGGCCGGATCTATACAATCGGCGACCCCACCTCGTCGAATTTGTGCGGCCCACGGTGGACGGCTCTCGCTTCTTCGCGCGGCGGAGGGGGGCTGGTGTTGTCGGCGACGGCAGCGGAGGTCGCGGTTCTGGCTGTGGTGGCTCGCACTCTTGCTAGGTTGCGGTGGGGATGTTGGTTGATGGCCGACGATTGTTCCTTCTGTACGTCATTTTTTTTTTTTTTTTTGTTTGTTAGCAGAATTCAAACTATATATATATATATCTCGCTCTCCCCTCTTATATGCTTGATCTATGTAGTTTGTAATACTATCTTTCTCAGATTGTATAATAAAATTAGAACACATTACTTTAATAGTATCTCAAAGTGACAACTACATTTTGCTGGCTGAAAGAGTTGGGATCTTCGATACCAAAAGCCCCTTATGAAAATATTATTAGCAGTAGATTTATAAGTCATTGGAAGTCAGTTTTGTAAGGGTGAGTTTTACCAAATAGGTTCATAATAATTAGTATCAAATATAGTTCAAAATCAACTTAAAGTGATTACGTTGTAGACTGGATTAAGATGTACTCGTGAAATCGTCAACGTATCGAGCAAGTGGAGTCTGGAGTCTGATATGATGTAATAGGGCACACAATAAATTACATGTACACATGATATATCTATACCTTCAAAATCACATTAGCAGTTTAAATTTTTCCCCATTGATGGGGTCAAAAAAGAGGTCCCATAGAATCCCCTTTTTTTAGGGGGGTAAAAAAAAAAACAAGCTTCACCGACTCATTCTTATAAATATATAAAAGAGTGAATGAGAGATTTACTGTTTATTTTGATAGTCAAAAACACACCATTTAGGTGTTTTTTTTTTTTTCTTCCTTCATTCCTCACAGCAACGTTTAGGTGTTTTTTTTTTTCCCCTTCCTTCCTTCTTCACAGCAACGCACTGCTTAGGTGCCTTTTTTTTTTTTTTTTTTTTTTTTTTTTTTTTTTTTTTGTCTTTCCTCACTGCAATGCATCGTTTAGGTGCTTTTTTTGTTTTTTATTTTTAATTTTTTATCCTTCTTCACGGCCACTGCAGCTGACATTTGCTTTTTGCCTCCTACGTATTGTGCTATTGTAAGAGCTCTGAAACTTGAACTTAAAAGAAGACCATTTAATTCAAATTACAGTTTTGTCATATTGTAACGACACATTTATTATTTTTCCTACATATATAAAAGAGTAGATAAAAATCCACCGTTCATTTTGATAGTAAAAAACGCACTGTTTAGGTGTTTTTTTTTTTTTTTTCCCCTCCTTCCTCATAGCAACGTTTAGGTACCTTTTTTTTTTTTTTTTTCCTCCTTCCTTCCTCACGGCAACGTTTAGGTGCCTTTTTGTTTTTTGTTTTTGCAGTCCTTCCTCACAGCAATGCACTATTTAGGTGTTTTTTTTTTTTTTTTTTTTTACTTTAGAAAGTTTCGTTTAAACAACAGGAAAAAGAATTCTTTTTTATTATAAGCTAATGATACCTTCAAGTTTCAAAACAATATTAATAAAATTCTTTCATTTTGGAATTTTTATTTTTGCTTTTATGTCATTTTGCCATTATTTTCGGGCATATTAATGTTAAATTTGTGTTTGGATCAAGTTTTCATGTTTAGAAATTTCCTACTTTGTCTACTTTTGGAATGATCATCCGTCATACTGTAGTTGTAGGAGCTCATTATGTAAGAAATAGGCATATATCCAATATTGCTTAGGATAACACCTACTACAACTTGCCATGTGAGAACTCAGGTTTAGGAATGTATTAGCATTTCATCTATACTTATTTTTATTGAAAAACTTTGAACGAGTAGGTATAAATGTTGCCGTTAGTATATTATTCTACAACTAAAAATATTTATAAAAATAAACTGTTTTGCTTTTTTTAAACTTTGTTTGCAGATGTATGTGTGTATATGACTCTATATATAAATTAAAATGTGTGTAAAATATTCATATTGACTCTTTTTTTATTTACCTTTTACTTCATTGTTATATTTTCAAAACGTTTTTAGTTTTCTTTTTCCAATTATTTTTATCTTATTGCAATGTTTTATTTTTTGTATAGTCAATAATGGGATTAAAACCTTTTTTTGAGATAACAAAATGCAACTCTATATGTTTTGATAAAAAAAAAATCCAAAAAACAAATGAGTTGTGTGTTATTATCTTATTTATTAAAATGTTTGATTTTGTTATTATTATATATTTTATAATTGTATCATGAAGTTTAACTCTTTAACTTTGTTTATTAATCTGTATTTTTTTATAATCTCTAAAAAATATTTCTTCATATTAAACGTTATGAAAATTTTCATCACGATTCAACACGTGCAACGCACGTGCCCAAACTAGTTTTCAATAAAATCAAGAAAATGTCTAATTAAAGCTCAAATATTTAGCAATTAATCCACAATAAATATAAAAAAAAGTGCACTTTCGTATACTAATCACTTACCCTAGTCTTTGTAAAGAAACTTCTGAGAACATAATACATAGATCCTGTAATCTTACTCTAAATCTCATCCTGAATACCTATTAACTAACCAAAAAAAAATTCTTCAAAATAAAAAATTATGTCAAGTAATGTAGTTATGTTGATAGTATTCTTTGATTTTTTTTAGTAAACAAAAGCTTCATTGAAAAAAAAAAAAAAAACACAAAGAAATATTCTACAAATCGAAAACATCAAAAATCCTAAAATGAAAAAGAAAAACAACATAACAAATTTGACAAAAACAATAATTATTTAAAAAAAAGTAAGTAAAAATGAGAAAGAACAACTAGCATTAGAGTGTAGTAAGAAGCATCCCCTGACACATCCCAAAATTACAATTTCCATCTTTTTATATAAGTATCATTGTCCATTTCAAGGTTTTGATATGCAGAAGAGTCTATGAGCGTCATCGTCTTCTACATATATCCAAGATTGTCTTGTCATATTCATCTCATATAAAGTAATTAATTGATAAATCAAAACCACATTAAAAGGACTAGTAAGTCTGACCTATAAATGGACACCTGAATTAACAATGCTTTGGTCATTAATGTTCCCTGAACACTAGGGCAATCAACAGTATCCCTTAGTTTCTATATCCACTCATGCACCATTAGGTTGATTTACATCTTCAATCTTTTCCAACGAGAAATTATCATACTAATTCCAATAGTAGCAACAAAGTAAGGCCGGTTATTTCAGATACGGCACGGTGACTTGACACGAAATAAATGGATTTAGACCGCACGTTTAATAATTAGGTCGATACGTTTAACATAAAAATAAACGGGCCAGAAACGGGTTAACACGGTTAACCTGCTTATTTAAACGGGTCATAAACAGACCAACATGACCCAACCCTTTTAGACCCCATATATATAAAATTTCTCAATATATTTATAAAATAAAAAAACCCTAAAAATAACTTCATATAAAAGCCTAACCCTAACCCTAATAACCCATTTATGCTTTATTCTAAGATAATTTTGTCTTAATTATTATGGATATTTATAATTCTAGTTGTTAATTTTATATTTTATATGAATATGATGAGTTTATTGTGTTAGTGAATTCAGAATTTTAAGTGATTTTTAATCAAATATTTTAGTGTTAAATGGGTTAGAAACTAGTTTTGTGTTAAATGGGGCATAAACGGGTTTTTCGTGTAAATGAGTTATTAATAAGTTTGTTGTCAGCCTGTTGTGGCCCGTTTAATAATCGAGTTCATTTGTCATGTCGTCCTATCCGTTTATTAAATGATTCGTATTTAGGTTCTTGGCCAGTTTATTAATCGTATTGTGTTCGTGTTCATATTTATCGTGTCATGCTATAATCAGGCTGGCTCAAACCCGACCCATGAACAAGAATTGCCAGCCCTACAACAAAGTTATCTTATATCAGGGCATCCATATTTCAGAATTATCGTTTTCAGCTACAGATTAAACTTATCTCATAAAGGCACGGTCTTTACTGTTACTTATGATATCAGACTCTACTAGATTTGTAGGGAGTTTTTTTTTCTGGCTTCTAGCATGGTTTCTGGTCCTTTTGAGTTGTATTTTCTTTATCTTTCTTAACTATTTTGTAATAAAATTGAGATGGTCACTTGGTATGGAAAGAGACTGCCAATAGATGTCAACCTATTTAGGATGTGTTAGTTTTTCTAATACTAGTTTTTTTCTCTCTCGTCATTTGTATGTTGAAAGCCCCACTCGGGCCACTTCTCCAAATGGCTTAACACCGTTTGGTTGGAAATTGTTGTTTGGCTCTGCATTTCGTTTCCAAAAGCCTGTTTAGAAACAGTGAATCCATATGGATCGCACTGTTAAATATTCTCTCTGATAGTGGCAGGAGTTGTGTCATTTTCAACGGCTACTGCTGCCACTTTATTAATCTCAGCCTTTACTCCCCACCTGCGAACTTGCTTCACAATTTTTTTTTAAAAACAAATTAAAATTTAATCTTTGTTTTTTTTTTTATTCAATCAACAAAACACACTTTTCCAAATTATTCTTTTTTTTCCCAATTATTCTTTTATCAAACACAAAACCCTATAAAACTTTTTTTATTTTTTTCAAAAAATTTTTATTCCAAATTCACTTTTTTCAAAATTCATCTTATCTCTAAACATAAACATATATATTCAAAACTCCGTCTTCAAAAACCCCCCAAACGAGCCCTTATAAATGCTGTGGACCAAACTAATCCATAAGTGATGTTATTAATCATCCTCCACAACATTTTGTAGAATCTGAAATAGATTCCTCCTCATTACCAAAGCTTAACTCGAGATCAAAAAACAATCAGCTGAGTAGGCTACTTCAGCCGATATTCCATCTTTTATTTATTTATTTATTTATTTACACATGGCTGTTACTTACCACAGGTTTTCTTAGGCTTCACAATCTTATTAACTCCCATAACTGTTTGAGGATCTTTCCTCAAATAACTAAAAACACGTCTAGTAAAAAGACCATGCAACGGCACTTAATTCCTCTCTCTGGTTTTTTTTTTTTTTTTTTCTGACAAAAATTCTAACAGCAAATTCAAAATCTAGAACTTTTAAAATTTGAGTGACAAAATAAAAAGGGAAAATGAAGTAAATAGCAGCTTTTAAAAAATAATTAAAGTAAATAGTTGGTTTTTAAAAAACTTGGAGTAAAAAGTAGTAAATAAAAAATATACCATGTAAATGATTTATTTACTTTTTATAATTATGTTATTTACCTAGTAAATTTTACCTAATAAATTTACTATTTACTTCAAATATTTTAAAATCTTATTATTTACTTCAATTATTTTCATAAAAATACTTTTTATTACAATTGGTAAATAATATATTTAAAAAACATAAATAAATCATTTACCTGATAAATTCGTTATTTATTATTATTTATTTTAAATATTTTAAAAACATGTTATTTATTATAATTATCTTCTGAAAAACTGTTATTTACTTCTTTCTCCCTTTGGTGCAGCCCCATAATGCAGCCCATAAGCTTTTGGGCCACGGCCAATGGGTTGAATATTGATCAATGTTCATGACACCAATACTAAAGAAATGGAAAGTTTTTAAAGAGATTCTCCAGGTGTAGGACTTGGGAAAAAAAATCGCCAAATGGTAGAGATTCTGAGAAGAAGAAAGAGTAACCAAGTTATGTTTTTCAACAATATGAAATAATATTTTAAAAGGACTTTATCATAAGATGAGGATATGAACACCATCAAAACTCAAACTAGTATTAGGTTTCCAAAATTACAAAGAGTGCTCGTCGCCAAGACTTATGAGAAGAAGACACCTAAACTATAGATATATGAGATTCTTAAACTAGGAAACAATACTCCAATTCCACATGTACAACAAAGGCTATAAGGATATTGATCATGATAAAATTTTTCGAGACTAGCTCAGCAGATGAGAGAGGAAGGAGTTGGGCTAGGAACTCTTAAGTTCAAAACCTGAAAGTACTTTAATTTCTTTTTGATAAATAAAAGTCATATGTCTCATATCATAAAAAATATTGAACAAGATCCGCAATAAGATGATTCCTTAAACAAAAATTGCAGCACAAGTTAAAATAAAAACTCTCTGGTTTGAGCTTCCAAGTCAATAGGAAGCTTGTGATGCACTAATTAAACTCGAAATATAGATCAAGGTCAACTTATTGCTAATTAGATAAACGTACACATTTCTTGAGTGGTTAGGAAGTTGAGCTAACCCCGAGTATTTTCTTCCAAGGGCGAGAATTACGAAGAAGATACCTTTAGTTATACCAAATTTATTATGAAACTTTTTTTTTTCTTGAGATTTGAGATTTTTTTTTTTCAATTTTATGTTTTTGTTTTTGGGGTATAAAATCTATGTTCATAAATTAACTAGATATTGCTCTTCGTTTTTTTTTTTTCATTCACAAAAGACGCGATAGATGAAATTGAAATAAGTTTTTCAAATTTAAAATATGTCTGAGTAGTTTTTAGAAACAGAAGGATAATTGAGAAATGATTACGTAATTAATTCATAGATATCATCATTTTTGGTTAAGTGTAAAATCGTGTGTGCAAAATTTCGTTTTTAACCGGGTACATGGGCACTTGAAAACTTACTAGTAATTATATATATATATATACACACACATACACACACACACTCTTACATACATACATCTATGAACACATTTCTTGAGTGGTTAGGAAGTTGAGCAAATCCCTAGCTCCTAGTATTTTCTTCAAAAGGGTATAAGAATTATATTCATGATGAGGATTTTTGTTACACGCAAAGGCTACATCATACCTTTACTCGCATCAAAATAGATATCACAATCCAAGAAAACATTCCCAACCAACAAACCAAATCATAGACGAGTCATCAACACAAAAAACATTTCTTCATTGACAACAGCTAATGATCTTCTTTAAAAAAAATAAAAATAAAAATAACCTAAAAAGCTAAGATCTTAATTTAGGAAAATACCCAAAACATCCCTATTTTTAGTCAAATTATTTTGCCCTTCATATCATATAAATGTTTAAAATATTCACAGTATTTGTAAATCAGTCATAAAATACCTGTGATTTTATATAGATCGGTACGGGTTTTAAGAATTTAACCGATTTAGGGAGTATTTTGAGACTGGCTTTACAAAAACAGGGATATTTTAGGCATATGTATAATAAGATGACTAAAGTAATATTTTAACTAAACAAAAAAGATGTTTTTAAAAAATAAAATAAAATGATGATCAGAGAGAGCAATTGACATAAAGACTAATCAAGGGCTCGTTTGTTTCAACTATTTGGAAACATTAAATAGGTGTTTGATAATTCAAAAAGTGGCCGAACATTTGAACGGTGAAAATGTTGAAAATGATTAATAAAAACAATCTAATTAAGTTGTCACTTTAATAACTCGGTAATACGCTAATAATCAATGAAAATTTATTTTAGAAAATACAACTTGAAGAAAAAAAAATGTACACATATCCTTGAATCATATAGATTCAAAATATAGTACAAATGCAAATTTTAAAAAAAAAAATACCCAAAATAATTTCTTCAAGGCCTGAAAAAACCAATTTACGTTGATGAAGCTATAGCACCGTCATCACAACTGATCACATTGAGTAGGAATAAATGACAAACTTTCCTCCTCAAGATCATGAACGACAAGCATATTCTGCTGCTGAATGTTACCAAAGATGGACATCCCACTAGAACCTCCCATGGCCAAACAAAGAACTCCCAAATCCAAATCACTCAAGATATAATTCTCCGCGGGAAGCTCCAGATCCGCATCTTTGAAATGAAACACGATTTTCGGGACTTCGACGGTCTTCGAATCCTTAGGCAAGTTGAAGCAAAGATCCAAACCTTGCGAATCCGAATTGTCCACGGAAAGATCCTTCATTTGTGAAACAAACTCTTTCTTAAGAACATCAAATCCTTTGTGTTCGAGGTACGTGATCGTCGTGCCAGAGTCGATGATTAGCCCGCCGCTACCGTCTTCCTTGATTGAAAACGTGTCTTTTTTAATAGGCAAAAGGGTGTCCCCTACGGAAATCCCTTCAAGAGAAAGGTAGTAGAAAGATGGTTGTGAAGGGTTTTTTTATCAAAGGTGTCGTTTTTGCAACAAACGACGTGTCGTTTTTGTTAACCCTAGCTAGTGACCCCATCAAAAGTGGGCTTGTTTCGGATTCATCAGCCATGGAGGTCAAGCAATATGAGAACTTAGGCTCCTTGAGTTGGGAAACAAGCGATAACGGTCCCCGACCGAGCCCGACTAGTCCCGCACCTTGGCTAAACCCGTCGCCCTCGTTGTCGCCGCCGCAACCAAACCCTATACCGTCCACCGAGACGTCTCCGAATGAGAAGGTTTCCGAGGCTAAAACCCCTTCGGTGGACGAGTAATCCCCGTAGGCGTAAAAATACTCGCACCCGTCGCTACAAGTCGATGTCGGCAGCGCCTCGCAGAGGCTGCTCGAGCACGAGAGCTTCGAGAAGGACGAGGACTTTTTCGGGTCGAAAATCGGGGTCTTCTGGTCGAAACAGTTGGAGCAAGGCAAGCACTGCGTCCATATAAGGTCGCTGCCGGTGTCCACAATTGCGGATAAGCTCTCCGGCGGTGTCCCGATCGATAACTTCATCAGAAACTCCCCGTTCCCCGCTTTCACCGGGGTTTCGAAAACCGAAGAAGAAGAAGAATCACCCGATTTTGATGCTAATACCATGGCGTTTAGTCTCTGCAACCTGTGTTTCCCTCGCTTGATTCCTCGCTGAAGACGCTCGAACTTCGTCAGGTTCTGGCCGTGATCTACGCGCTTCAGCTCGACCCGAAAACCCGGATTTTCGATCTTTTGACGATGAAGAGCTCCTCTTGAAGTTGAACAAGTTGGAAGAATCAATAAAGATGGAATTGCTAGAAGCAATAGAAAAGTTATGGACGATAATGAAAATGAATTAGAAGCCATGTTGTGAAATGTAGATTTTGTTTACGGATGGGGTTTTTATGGGAAGCTATATGTGTGTGTGTGTGTGTGTGTGTTTATATTATATGAAGTGCATGATAGAGAGGAAAATGGAGAAGAAAGGTGATCAGCTTGGGAAAAATGAGAAATATTAGTCAAGAATTAGTATTAGTTGTTTTTGTGTTTGTTATAGTAAGTGATCAGAAATATATAGTTCTAGGGGAAAAAAAAAAAAAGGGTAAGAGGATAAGAAAAGAGAAGGAAAATATTATTACTGAGAGAGTTTACCGAACTTGGAGTGAGAAATTATGGAGGTTGAGATATCCGCGTTAACTTGGATGAAGCTATTCCCAGTCTTGCGTGTGGGTGGATGGAAAAAGATAGGAAGGGTAAGATTTTTAAGCTCAATTACAAATATATATATATATATATATATATATACATAGTTTAGTCTTATATCCACAATTTTGCATAACTATTAGTTGGTTTTAATGTAAGTCTATATGTAACTAAAAACGAATATATAACTTTACGTATGTGTTCAATACTTGAGGAAAAGCATTTGAGGAATAACATTGACCGCTCATTTATGACATGTAACAATGGCTAACTTTAATTGTTTTAATAAGCGGTCAAACTTAGGGAGCAGTCAATTTTACGAGCGGTCAATGTTATATATATAGTACAATCAAACCCTATTAGGGAGCAAAAGCATCAAAAATCCAAAATTGTGAATTCAGTTTTTTTTTTTTTGGCGGATGAGAGGTAATGTTTTAAGTACGCAAGTATATAGGATGATGCTTTAATTGGTTTTGTTTTTTACTCTCCAAGCTTTGGAGGTTATCTAATTTATAACAAAGTTTTAAAAGAATATTGTCCTTGTCGAGTAAATGACACATAATATTCTTGGACACCAAGTTGGTAGGTGTGTTGATGACTAACCTCAAAATGATTTCTAATGGGGGGATGATTGTGCTTGTCGAAAGGGTTTGATGGAAAGGAGTACCACACTTTTTTCAAAGTTTTGGACCTCTCATATCATGACTTACGTCTACAACAAACTCACACACACATGAATATATATATATATATATATATATATATATATACACACGCACACGCACACACATATGTATATATAATTTCCATATACACGATGGAAGTTTCTTGGGATATATGAGGTGACGATGCATTTATGAAAATTTTATTATTGTTTTTTCTAACGAAATTCTAAGTTAAAAAATGAGGTTATATACATTAAGCAGTAATTTTATATTTGATTTTAGTATAAAATATAACATTTAAATCCTCTCATATTTACGTTAAATATAGATAGATGTATTTAAATACTAATTTTAGGATCATTATCATTCTGCCTCTTTATAAATTTTTAAAACTTTTATTTCATATTTTGAAAGTTAAATGTGTCCTATTTTAATTCATCTTATTAGAATTTCCATTAAAAACACATTAAAAAGAAGGAGAATAAGATAGCTCATGTGGTCTTTTTTTATCTGTTTTTAATAAAAATTCTGACCACAAGGTTAAGTGCTATTCCTTTTTTTTTTTTTTTCCTCTTATGTTTTTAACAGAAATTTTAATGGAAGGGATAATTAGCACTAATTCAAAATTTAAAAGGTCTAGTAGGAGTTTTTAAACTTTAATTTAGATTAAAAAAAAAAGTAAGAATAGCCATAAAATTCAAGGGCATAGGTGATATTCGTCTTGAAAAATAAATAAAATCCTTAAGTAAAAAAGTGGATGAAAAAAGAACTTTCATAAGATATACAAGTGAAGGACACACGCATACATGTGGTGAATTGGATGTGGGTTGGTGGCCTAACTGGTTTACTAATTACACGCACAGATGCACACTTGGAGGAAAAACTCTTGGGGTGGGGGGATGTTTGATTAATTTCCAAGCATACACATAGACATATGCATATTATATGTATGTGTGTGTGTGTGGAAAGAATGAGAAGTGGTAGACTTTTATAAAGTTAGGTGATAGGATTACCTGAGAAAAAGACGTCTGTAATAATTATAATAGCTTCAATTTTTTTTCTTTAATTAAAAAAGTATGGAAGGTTAAAAATCTAAATAAGAGAGCAAAAAATATAAAAATGTCTATTTAAGTTATTTTTTTCACAATTTTATATCAGGATTCGTAATCTCTATTGATATTCTAACATAATAAATGATGTCTAGCAAATTATATATTATACCATGTTATTTAGGAAAAGAAAAATTTTAATTTGTTTTTAATTGATTTTTTCATGCTTTAACACATGAATCCATTAAATGATGTGTATAATTGGATTTTAAACTCGTAACGTTTGAACTGATCTATATCTTATTTATCCCTGCAAGCATTTGAGTTCGTATGTGATAAGTATAGGATTTAATTATTTTTTTTAACGGTCAATAAAGGTCTTTTGCTAGAATAAAAACCATTAAAGAGATTATCAAATGATCATAGAGCATGATACATTTAAAATAAAAGAATAAAAACGCATATTAGCATTGCAATTCTCTTTCCAAAAATGTATATATTATTAGTGTCATTTCATCCCATTTGTCACTTTAACCTCGTTTTCTTACTTAGCCATCTTCGAGGATCGTAATTAGCGTCAATCTAATTTTTTCCATTAGTCAACCTCTTTGTTCTTTATACTACTAATTCATTTGCAATTCAACTGCATGGTTTGGTGTTTGTACTAATTGGAAAGATTTGTTCACCAAAACACGAACACGTAATAGATGATTTGGTGGTTAGGTCCACCTTTCTTAATTCACGACAGATTCTGTTTTGAGTTGGAACATCTTTTTTTTTTTTTTTCCCTCCTTAGTTTAAAGAGGTTAAATTAATCCAAAAATGTTAAAATTAGTTAATGGATAGAAATTAGCATCAAGTGCGTTTGGAAAAGTTTGTTGATTTAAGATTTGTAAGTGTAATACGGGGTGATATTTTATATATAGAAAGTACAATGTTTATAATAAGTTTACTTACCCCAAAAAAAAAAAAAAAAGGTGTTTACTATAAGTTTGACCAACACATTTATTCGGTGTCTATTGAATTGATGAAGATAAGAAATATGAACGACAGATTGAGATCACCTGTTTAACTTTAGTATTTAAATAATGTCTAACAAATTATATTACGAGGCACCAGTTATATCTCTTATTACTTATTAATAGATGGGATTTATTTTTAATTTATTGTGATGCATAACATGGCTGCTGATGTTCCAACGTGCATATTTATATATAGATACATTTTTTTTTTAAAGTTAAAAATCGCCATCACCACCATTATTGGAAAGAAGAAACCTGCAAGGAATTAGAGGGGGGCCCATGGCAAGTTGAAGAGTATGTTTCTTGGAATGAAATGATGTTTCTTGGAATGAAATGAAGTTATAACTCTCTTTACTTGAAAGGCAATCTAGTGGGTTATGATTGGGGTTTGCCCTCCCCTAATTTGTTCACCAAAAGTTTTTTATTGCTTTTTATTGAAAGCAGTAGTAGAAAGGCAATTTTCTAATTCAAGAAGTAAGAAGGCAATTTTCTACTTCTTGAAAGGCAATTTTCTACTTCTTGAATTCAAAGTAGCTTTTTATTGCTTAGATGAGCATAACAACGAGTCTTTTATTGTGATACGATTAAAAAAAAAAAACATGTTATTAGTATTGTACAACTTTAAATCGTCAAATCTAACTTGTTTATCAACAAAGAAAAATTCAAAGTAAAAAATAAGTAATAATTACTTGAGTGAATTTAATGAAAACTTGATGAAAATTTTACATTCTAGAAGCGACAAGGTTTTTTTTGTTTTTTAATTTTTGGTGCTCAACAAAAAAAATCTCCTTTTTATGTTCTAAATCAGAGTAATAATACTTAACTTGTCAAGGGTTTTTATTTTTTTTTTTATTTTTTTATTTTTTTTTATTTTTTTATTTTTGGTGCTCAAAAAAAAAAAAAAAAAAAACTCCTTTTATGTTCTAAATCAGAGTGACAAGACTTAACTTGTCAAAGGTCTTTTTTTTTTTTTTTTTTTTTTAAATCTTATAACATGGTGTTTAGAAACGCGCAAACATACTTAATGTACTGAACCCTGTGCCTATTTTCCCTCCATTTTCCTCCTGTCATATTTCCCACTTTTACTAGTGGAATTCTATGATCCAGTTATATATCACAAGGGTGATGGTCCACGGACCACATGAGATCCTACGTCCAATGTTGATTTAAGGATTAGTAATAGCTTAAGGTTTCACCGTTCATTTGATGAGCAGATAAGACTAATCCTTCTTCTTGATAAGGTCTTAAATTCAAATCAATCTCACCACAATTGACACGGTAGGTATACAGGCACTCCATTCTATGTGGTATCCATACGAGAGTTCAGCTACGTAGGTTTCCTTCAAATTTCAATATAGGCTATTTGATACTAATAACCCCTTGAACTTTTTGAATTTGACAATTTAGTCCCTAAACCTTTTTTTTCTTTGATAATCAAACTAACCCTTGAACTTATAATATTTGGCACCATCGTTCCTTTTTTTCTAACATCCGTTTAAATTTGGACCCTTTTTTTTCATGTAATAGCCCAAAAAGGACAAAATTGTCAATTCGAAAAGTTCAGGAAATGTCGGTGTAAAAAAAAAAAAAAGAGCCTTCACTATAACAAAGGTTTTTCAGGATTGTTCAATGACTTCAATCCAAGTAAATAATTGACAAGAGGAAGAAGATAATTGCAAGACATAAATTATCATTACAAGCCAATACCAAAAGACTTGGGCCGGGATTTATTCTTACTTAATAGCTTCATTTCTTTTGCATGTTCTTCTTCCTCTTCAAGTTTCTTTCTCCTAGCAGCCTCTTCTTTCTGTCTTTGAATCAACTCCAACTCCCGGTGCCGTTCCTCCTCCTTCCTCTGCAGTTCTAAAGCTTCTCTTCTCTGGGACTCCTCGACCCTCCGACGATTTTCTTCTAACATCTTATCAAGCTCTTCTCGCTCTTTTCGGGCTTGTTCCTGATGAATGACAAAACCATATTATATGATCATATAATTTGAACATTAAAATCAATACCCAATCAAGATGCATGATTCCGTATGTGTTGGTAAATTTTTAATGTTGGTTCGATATTTTCCATAACAACATGCCGAAGAACTAATATAACCGAAGCAGCATCTAGAATATCGATGTTTGTCAAGCTATCAAAGAGGACATGAGATAAGAAACCGCGCTTGTTTGAAGACGCTTACTTCTTTTTGCCTTGCTTCAATAAGAGCAGCTTCCTTTTCTTTCTCAAGTTGAGCTGCAACATCGTCAAACAATTTCTTTCGTCCTTCTTCTATGCGTCTCTCTATTTCTAGCTTAACTTCCTTCGAGCTCAGCCTCTCCTCCACATTTTTTCGAATTGCTTCCTCTAATCTTCTTGCTGTCTCTTCTTCTAATTGCTTCAATTCTGCCTCATGTTGACGCCTAACAGTGCATGCAAAAAGTCATGAGTGAGAATGTTCACAAATGAAAATAACGTCAACGAAGCTAGTTAAACTTAAACCGGGGAATGGTAGAAAATAGTCAGTGAAGTAAACTGGAAGAAATCAGAAATTTTCTACTTAAAGGTAATCCAGATCCTAAATCTTCGATGCTAAATATTCAACACCAGTAAAGCATGGTCATGATTCGAGATTATTCGATTAATCACAGTTGTCATTTTACTTTCTTGTAGCCCCTTCTCGTTCTCTTAGTTTATATTCATTTAACCCAACTTAAGTTGCGTAAATCATCCTCTTTGTTCGTCCTAATGAGTCATCATTGATCCCACCCCTTGTAAGATTTTTCTTATTGTGTCTCTAGGGGTGAAAAGAAAGAGAGAGCATAATTATACAGTACGTCATCGATTTAATTTAAGCATGTTTTTTCTCCAATAAATTAAGTCAGCTTCCTAATTTCTCTCCCATAAATCGTCTTTTTTTTTTTTTTTTTCAGTGTTTGATCAGTCTCGGTTCTATCACAGGCACCAATGTAATTTTTCCTTGTTTTTTTCCTGCTTGTTAGCACCGAGTTACTAACTTAAGAAACTGTCTTAGGCCTGTAAATCAATCCTGCAACAATCATAGAATGTCTATCCACCAAACCGGGGATACAAGACTATCAAATTTATATTATCAGAGAACAGCTTGCCTAATTGTCAAGAAGTTTAGCTCGGCAGCCTCTTGACGATGCTAATGCTGAGCTAAAAGCAGAAAAGATGGTGATGTGTGTCACATTATACATAAGTTTTCACAGCTATGTAACATATAAGAACAGAGCGCAAAAGCTTTTCATTGTTTGTTGTTGCCGATTTGAACCAAGTATTTCTCTCATTTTTCTCTTCCTCTTCCACTATTGTTCTATGTGTTTGGTAGGAGAGGAAAATGGAAGGAAGGAGAGGGCTAGAAGGATTTGTGAAAGGATTTTGATATTCATGGTTGTTTGGTAAGAGAAAAGAGGAATCAAGGGATTAGGGAAGGGAATCTAAATCCTTCGAAACACCCCAATTTACACAACTTCTAAGTTGGACAAATTATTGGACGGATTTCATGTTCTAGATATAATAGTCATTTTACAAACAAAATCTTTTCTTTTCTTTCCTTTCCCTTACATTCTATACCAAACAAGAGAGATGGTTTTTGTCTTCTTTAGTTCCTTTCATACCAAACATCAAGAGAGAAAGGATCTCTCACTCCTCCATTTCCGTCACTTAGGTTATTTACCACTCCTTCCTACCAAACACACCCTTAAAGTTTATTACTTGACTAGAACAAATAGAGAAAACATAAAGCGTAATTAATGAAGGATTGATGAATGAAAAATAACCTCTTCTTTTCTTCCTCCTCTTTCTTCAGCTTCTCAGCAGCACTTTTACGCTCGGTTGATAGACTAGGACTATGAGACTTCCTTAAAGGGGACAACGACGTACTTCTACTTCTATGTCTTCTATGACGCCTCGGAGTTGGAGACCTACTTTTACGTGACCTGTAAGTAGGCGATCGGCTTCTGCGTCGACGCGGGGAAATGGAACGACTTCTCCGCCTACATCATGCAAAACAAATTTGTTAAGATTTAACTAACACAGTTAACAATAAGAATTGAGCCAGCCAGATTGAGCCAATATACTGATGATTGAAATGATGCCCTTCACTTCAAATCACTATTAACTTTAGCTATTTACGCAATTAAAATGATGTAGAAATAGATTATGAGGGAAAAACTACGTACATAGGCAGTTTTTTTAAATACTTATTTAAATAAATGGCTGAAATTTTTTTCAGTTAGGAAAATGACGATAATCAGTGATTCACCAAATCAATAGTCAATCATTAAAAAAATACACATTAGCATTGGTTAATTTTGTTAAAAAAACTTCTTATAAAAAAGGTTATTTACTGGCATATTTCAATTATGAGTTTGGATTTGAATAATAATCTATAGAATGTATTTATCTTTATTATTTAGGTTGAATTTATTTTTAATTTTATTTTTTTTGTAGAATATTTAGAATTTACTTTGTATAATCATTGTTTTTTTTTTTTTTTTTTGGGACGATTTTAGTTTAGAAGATTAATGACTATTGAGTTTCTAGTTTGTCTTGTTCATCTTATTCATTTGAGGGCTTTATTCAAGTGTCAATTCATAGACATAATATTTGCTCAAATACCAAGCCATCATAAGTTTGATTTTGCATCTACAAACCAATTTTCACTTCACTGGTGGAAAAATAAATTAATAGACTAAAAAAAAAAAAAGTATTACCAAAAACATATAAATAAATAAAAAGAAATACCTGGTGTGAGAAAGAGAGTAAGGAGACCTCGAGCGGCTCCGCTCCCTTCTGCTTCGTCGCCTTCTGCTGTACGACGGAGATCTCGACACGCTTCGACCCATTTCTTTTCTATCTCAATTGGGATTTTTTTTTTTTTTTTTTTTTGAGTTGAGGAGTTTTGGGGTTGGTTAACGTTTGACGTCGTACTTATCAAACACCTTCGAAGTTAAAACAGCAAGCATATTTTCGTTTTGTGGTGGTCGGTCATGGACGAGGCAAACGACTTGCGTATTGCCAAAAACATTAAAAATATATATATCAACGACGGTGCGTTTTTTTTTTTGGTCCGCGAACGACAGTCGTTCCAATGTGTCAATGAAATGAGTTGGGAGTATCAAATCGAACGACCTCTTTTTTTTATTTTTATTTTTTTATTATTATTTTAATAATTGGGATGAGTTAGGTGCGTTTATTGTGGACCTCTGCCTGCAATCATAAATGAGTAAAAAAAATCTTTTAAAAAAATTATGGGTATAATGTTATAACATGACTCATTGTCTAACATGGAAACCAAGGGGAAATTTTGGAGAGCATATAAACTCCCAAGGCTCCATAAAAAATATAAAAAAAACTATGGCTGCATATATAACTTAGGTTTGTTTGGCATTTTCACTCGAACTAAAATTTTTCAATTCAGTTTTTATTTTTTTCTCAAAAAGTTTTTTATCTTTTCTGAAAATTCAAAAAAATTTACTATTGAAACTAAAAAATTTCAACTCAAACTCATTCACCAAACATACCCTTAATGATTGTTTTATCTAACTCTATCTTAAAGGTGTAAAGTTCAAAACTCTCATATTTAATTATTTAAAAAAAATGTCACTTCTTGTGGAAGTAAACATTACCTAATAGTACCTTTACACCCAATATCGTCATAAGATCTAAAATTTAAATCTCCAGAAAATATTGTTCATTGTTTTGAATATATATATATATGCATTTAAAAAGAAAAAGAAAAAAGAAAAATGTAAATTTTACCCGACCCAATATTCAGAAATACGCACTAGAGATGTCTTATCATAAAAAGCTCTATTGTCTTTACAAACATAAGTCAGAAAGCAGAGAGTTGCTACAGCAAGAGTAACAAATCATGCAAACCTCATTATTCAACCATGTTTGTTTCTATACTTTCAACTGTATTTTTACATTACCATTTGATTTTCAAAGCATCTTTCCATAACTCACTGTCTCTGTGTCGTGTAACATCTTCACTATCTCTAATTCTCAATAAATTTCCCAACACTAAAGTCGAAAGATATATATTTGGACATCATCTTACACTAGGTACAAAATTTACATGATCCCCCCGTTCTTTATGCCACGCGTTTCTTCGCCCCACTCGATGATGAATCGATGATCGGTAGTGTTTCCACAATCTATCTTCGTGTTTCGACTCTGTCTATGATGTCCAATACTTTCTCCTTGTCAATACCGAAATCAATGATTCGAACCCCAGAAGAAAGCCTATTCAAAGGCAACAGTTCCCTGCTTACTCTCCGGGGGGAATGGCTGTTACTCCTAGTCAGCGAGCCGCGTTTTCTCAAACTGATCTTCTCAGTGTCGAAGTCAAGACTTTTGCTGATTCCTGGGGTCCGCTTTTTCTTGGTTACAGCCTGCAGCATCTCCCGGTCTTCAGGCATCAGCACGGGTGATCGAGCATTGGCGACTAGGTCCTCGGGCTGCTGATTCGCCTTTGGGAGGGGTGTGGACTTCAAAGGTGTCTTGTTGCCCTCGGTGTCGCTGATGGCCTTGCTTCGAGTGGCCAAATGGTGAAGCCATAACAACATCTCAAGCACACACGACTCCGTTTTATCTTTATCTGCATGGTGGAGTGTCTCGATTCGCATTACATCATTTTGAAGAGCTGGCTTTCGATTCCCATCAGAACTTCATAATTGATAGAAGACGTTAGAAGAAAAGTACAATTAAAAAAAGTTAAAAATGAAATATCTACATATATATATATATTTATATATATGTACATGTGTGTGTGTGTGTGTGTATTCCTTGTCACTTACCCAGTGTTTGCCCACTCTCCAACCCAGCCAAAACCATGATGGGCTCTGGTTTTTGCAGAACAAAAGCAACAAACAAAGCGATTATTAGCCATAAATCCATGAATTGCAAGGCAACACACATTTTTTTCACAAAATCGAAGTGATGCATGAAAAATGAACTTCTTACTTCGCTGTGTTCGTAGCTATTGGAACGAGCCACCCCAAAGTTTTTTCCATCTCGTCTTTAATTTCTTTAACAGTCATCTGTAGGAAACAAATTTCGGTGACAGTAAGCATTATAAAAACATGATATTATTAGCAAATGATAAATAGGCCCGAAACACGAATTGGCAACTAGTAACTTTTGTTCGTGATTACCTCTTCTTTAACATGAAATGATTTTAATTTCGAGCGCAAAGATGATTTTAGAGTAGGCGGCAAGCTCTGGAATAATGCATCCCTCATGTTTGGGGGCATGTTGCTTGATCTCGCTACCTGGTTATTAGTGCAGTGGAAAACAAAAGGGTTAAAGCAGAAGACAATGATTTTCATAAGAATAGAATGAAATCCAACACATCCGTCATTAGCCAGTTATCGTAACAAATTTCTCAATCTACCTCAGTAGAGTGACTTCCAAGGATCATCCTAACTTTTATCCCAACTTTTTAATAATTAATACCAACTACATGACATGTGGTTTTTATTCTTTCATCGGGAGATGATTAAAAATTTATTATGTCAATTAATATTAAAATGTGCATCTACTATTGGAGCGATACCACGTCACCGGCCACTTTAGTTGGCATAGAAAGTCGGGATCCCTTGCACTACTCTCACAATCTATTCCATTTACCCCCTCAATTGTCGCTTTGAACAAAAGTGAAGTCAGAACCACAGTAGTAACAAGGTAAAATATACAATGCACGCGGATAAGATTCATTATGAGATTAACACTAAGATTAGAGATAATACACCTACAAGGGTATCAATTTGAATGATCATATTTGCATAATGCAATGCCAGGCCGGCAGGTCCAAGTCTGTTATCACTGTTGGTAGATTCCGCATCTGGTTTATGAGCATCTGCACAACCAAATTCAAGAGTACTATTTTGAAGAGAACCAAAGAGCAAGGGACAAAAAATTTAAAACATAATAATAGTAATATCTTTTGGGGCAACAACTGAATCATTTTCATATAAATTTCAGGCTTCTTGATCAACTTTAAAGAAACCTCCTTTTTAAGTAGCGTGACAAAAGTACGACTCACAGATGAAATGACAATGTAGACAAGAGACAAAGAGAACAAAATATGTGTTGAGATATTTTAAAATGCTAGTTCCTAATACAATTTTCAAGTCAATGCACAAGAACCCAAACACAAGCATTTCAAATACTTGAGGTGTCACTGAACTAATTTTCCGGGAAGATGCTAAATTCTGTACTGGATGTCTCGATTTACAAATTTAGTACTGGATGTCTCGATTTACACCAAACAAGCCCTAAGTATAGAAAAAACTCAGCACAAGTCTAAATATGGCCAGAAAGGAAAAGAGAATTTTAAAAGAAAAAGTCTCAGTTCTTGGTCGGGAAGGGAATGGAGTTTTGGACGTATATTTTGACATCAACAGCCTAAGCATTTGAGAGCATTCTTTTTTATTTTTTTCTTTTTCTTTTTTATGTTTTCTGAAAAGATTCTACTTATATAGTTCCAAATTTTTTGGGAAAGTTAAAAGTAGCATGCTGCATGAAACAGACGTCAACACCATATCAAAGTACGTGAAAATAATGTTTACTCCTGAAATATACATACCAGCATCACCGAATTCATTTTGTATCTCCAGATGTAGAAAATGGACGATATCTACAAGCTTCTCCATCACCTGCAATAAAAGAATATAGTAGGAATCCCGTTATCATAAACTACTTGTGTAAAACTTAACCGCGGAACAAAGTCCTTGCGTATGAACAACAATGTTTTCAAGGCTGTAAAAGCATAAACACCCATCTTCGATATTTTTAATTTAGATTAAAAAGTTGTAACTTTTGAATTGATGATTGGATCAGAAAGTTCATATTCAACAGCACAAGTTCCAACATCGCTTGCTAGAACATTATCCAAAAACAAGTCCTCAAAAAGCATCTTCTGAGGCTTAAAATCCAACGAATACTTTCTAAAACCAATGCCAAGCAGTAATGAACGAAAGGAAGAAAGTTACCTCTTCAAGACTTTTGGACCAAAGTGACTTTTTCTTTAAACTTTTTACTAGTTTCTTTTGGCTTTTTAGTTCTGACCTCAAGATTGCAATGTTATCACCTACGGGATAAATGAGAAAATTATAAGCATTTAGTGAACACTAGCTTAAGAACAGAATAAAAAGACGTCAAACAGAAGAAGAAACAAGAAAAGAAAAAGGTAATGTACAATGTCGTTAGAAAAAGACATATCAAATAACTATGAAAATAAGGATTTCTCTGGAAACCCTCTTCATTTGAGAGTACCCAATAGTTACCTCTTTGTGTTCCTGTTGAAATCGCCTCTTCTAGACGCTTACGCTGAAAGTCTTGATCAAATCGATCCATCGTATGAAGTTCATGGTATAATTCCTGCGTCCAAAACAAAATTGACCATTTCTCAATCGTTCTTCAAAACTTAAAACACAAAACAATGGAAACAATAAAACACAAAGCTCACCTTAGAAATATATTTATGTATATATATATATAAAGAGTCTTTTCCGCTTACATAAGATTACCTTCTAACCAAGTTACCCTTACTAAACATGGTTCTCCTCTTTAAGAAAAATGAGTAACATAAAATAAATGGGAGGGGAACCAATAGTTTTTTCTTTTTTTTTTTTTTCAGAAAAAGAAGAAAAAATCAGAAAGAAAGAAATGTGATTATATTCGAGATCATGAAAACATTTAAGAACTGTTAAGCTATTGAAAGATGAGAAAAGAAAACCTATCTGTCAAAAATAGTTTCTAAAAGGGGGTTACTCATACATTTTTTTTTTCATTTTTGTTATTGTTCATTTGGTTTACTACAATTACTCTTCCATCCTTTATCCAATTAAGATAAAGATCGGTTTTCAAAGAAAGTGCTTTTAATAGTGATAAGAGAATATTACTCACGGCGGTGTGCTGGACCATAGTCATAAGTTGCTGAATCACCAAATCTGCCTCCTCCTTCAAATTCCTTTGAGGACCAACTCCCTTGCTGATTCTGGAAGATAAATATAGGACGTCAGCAAATAATACACAAGCATGCCGATCTAAAACATAAGGACGACTGAATGCGAGGCAGTATATTACTTCTCAAAATAACGATCCAAGTTGTGCCACTGAGGATCTTTACTGCGATTTCCAAAACGAATCACCTCCCCTGCAAATATTTTTAAGTCCTGCCTACAAACCATAACCAAGAATTATTACCGATCGTGAAATCCCCAAATCAGAACCGCTGTTAAGTATTTGACACGTTGTTCATTATCCACCTTTTGTCAGCTGCAACAATCCTCAGCAATTCATCCATATCTTTAGAAACCAAGTGCTGCACGCCTTTTGAAAGAAGCACCTCTTCTTTCAGTTGCCGAATACTTCTTTGCGAGAGGGATTGCATAAGATTGGAACCCTTAACAATAGTATTTGCAATCTCGAATGCTAAAATTGCTACTTCGTTGCCTTTAGTTGGTGCCATGGAAGCAAATCCATTGCTGGAATTAAAATTAGTCATGCTGCTCCCAAGTGTATCCAAGACCTCCACCGCCTTACCTAATCCTGCGGTACCGGCTCTACCTAAACGTGAACTCACCTCAGAGACCTGCAATAATACAACATGAATACAGGCTTGCTTCTATTACCTTGTCCTAAAACATATTTTGATTTTTAAGTTTTGTGCTTTTACCCTAAGATATGCCGACTAAACCAGAAAGGAACAAAACAATGTTTTGTAATTTGCACGTGATCATAAAATAACCAAGATACAAAGAGATTCATGAACAAAATTTTAACATTGCAATTAAAGATACGTAGGACAACACCACTGCCATGCTTAAAGATCCAGAATTTCGACATTGCAAATAGAGCAATTCAAGTAACAGAAAATTTGTCACTTTTAACTCGCTCAAAATGGAAGCAGACTGTTAGACTTCTGTTACAAGTTAATTAAGGGAGTTCATAGGAATATGGGTCATAAGGAACTGTTATGTGTGTAGGCGCTCGAAATCCTATCAACTTGATCGCTATTTCTTTCTTTCTGATACATTACAAGAACTTTATGCTATTTCTCTAATGTGACTTCTCTGTAAAACTAGAATTCTATCACAGGCCTAGCCAATATAAGTAGTTTGACAAAATCAATATTTCGTTCAATCTAAATGCCGTTAATGGAATCACACCAAAACAAAAAACAGAGACAAAACAGCTTCAGCAAATGCAACTAACCTTCGCCACGGCGGCCTGAGTTGATCTTACGGACCGGGATTTCTGTGGATACCGCGGGATTCCATCGTAAAAAACATCATCAGGAGCAACAGGAGCAGCTTGTCCATAAGGAGCTTCTGCTGTAGCATCAACTTTCTTCAACCCAACATCCTCCTGCAACTTCTTCTCCTTAATTCCCGCCACCGGAGGTGGCTTAATCACGGTCCCGACATTCGACTTGTAGCCTCCTCTATCAGTCTTTGAACGATCATTAAAATGCCCATTTGCCTCCTGGAAAAGGTTATCAACAGTGGACCTCCTCGAGCAAATCCCACCCATATTGATCAAACCTCTCTCTAACTCAAAAACTCCACCATATATTCACAATAAAAGGACAAAACCCAATATTAATCTCCCATTCAGCAGCTGAATAAGAACCCAAAAACAAGAACCCAGATACAAAAATCTGATCTCTTTTTTCTTTTTGCCACAAAACTGGCAACATAAATCTCTTCAACACAGAAACTTCACTACGTATTCACAATATCAGGACCAAACCCAATACCAATCTCCCATTTATCAGCTGAATAAGAATCCAAAAACAAGAACCCAGATACAAAAACTTGATTTTTCTTTTTCCCCACCTTCTAATTTATTGAGCTAAAACAAATCAAGACAAAAACTGGTATTTTTCACTTACTTTGCAGGGTCAAAGATGAAGAAAGGGACAAACTTTGGAACCCAAATTGATCAAAGATTCTAGCTTTTCTGCACCAGATAGTGAGAGAGTTGATGAAGGAGAGATCAAAATTTGCAAAACCCAGATGAAGAAGCAGGTATTGTCAAGAAGAGTGGGAAAATGAAGAGAAAAGTGGGAGTTTATAGTTTTGATACAAATGGGTACTCAAAAACAAAACTCATTTAGCAGTCCGCTGGCTTCTTTTTTCTTCCTTTGCCAGTCTCAAAATGCGTTTGTCTGTTCCTCGCTACTTACCTAACTCAAATTTTAAAAATACATAATTTTACATAAATAAATATAAATTAATTAATTTTTTTTAAATTACATAAAAATTATGAAATAAACAAAATACCTTTTATATTAATTATTTTTTTCAAATATATTTTAAATTTTTATATTTTTTTAACTCAAATAATTTAAATAATAAATATATAAATAATTCAAGTCGAAATTTTACTGTCCAAATGTTAGTGTCAAAGGCAGGCTGCCGGATTGGACTGCGAGAATTGGTCAAATCTTCAAAAACTTGCTCTCGTTGACTTCTGCTTCTTTCTCTTTCTTTTCTCTCTTTTTCTTTGTTTTTTTCATTTTAATATTGCCCAGTGTGCGTTTTACGCTACCCCTCCTAAATTATTTGAGTTTACTGTCCTGAAGAGTAGGTACAATCGCATTTTAATTCCTGAATATTAATGTTATGATCTGCTTAGATGAGGTATTAGAATAGCCCTTATAATATTCAAATGCAATACATATTTGGTTGAGTCAATATTGGAGCAAAGTTTTTTTTTTTTTATGTTTTACTATTTCATAATAATTAAATTTAAATTCATGTCTAACTATTCATTTTTTAGAAATTCATATTGTGTTCATTTTTCTATTTTTACACGGATGTAATATATTGATTTAAACTGACCATTAGTTTATCTCATAAAAATCCCTTCTTTAAGAAATAATTATAAGATCAAATAATTAAAAAATTAATTAGCGAATAAAATGCAGTTTTTTTCAAAGTTGAATTTAAGTAGAAGTATTTATACAAGATGACCATTTTTGAGTCAGCCTTTCAAAATATATCTATAAAGTAACTTATTTGCAAATTTGAATGGATTTTGAATTTCAATTATTTTCCTTTTCACATTTGCCTTTCCACAATCTGCGTTTGCATATCAATTTAAAAAAAAAAAAAATCTTTAATTTCTGAATTGAATGCTTCAAATTTTGATTTATTGGTATGTTTTTTTAGGGGAAAAAAATTCAATCCCTTATTTTATTTTATGGATGCATGATTTATGGAATTTTTTTTTGGAAGTTCGATTTCTAAATTGATTAGATATTTTTTCAGTTATTTTTTTATTGTTATTTACATTTTTGGCAACGTTGTTTTTTTTTTTTTAATCAACAAATGCTTTTTTTTTTCAACTTGTTGTGTTGTTTTGTTTAATTACATGAAATTAGTTTTTTAAAATATTTTTTTCGTTTAATTCTTTGAAACCATGTTCTTTATTCCTGGGTTTTAATATTATTACTTGTTCTCACAATCCACATTTATAGTTATATGTACTTGGTCTATATCAAAATAACAAAAATACTATGTACAAATAGTCTGTGTGGTGGATATTGTTTTGTGCTACTTATTTCATCATACTATAATAACAGAAAGTCTATAAAAATAGTTTTATGATAATATTATAATGATCATATCAATATGGCTTACATACATCATACTTCATATCATATTAAAATTATATATGGTCTATAGAATAATGATCATTATAGTATATGTTAAATAGAAACTTACTTATTAGTCTGTGATGTCTTAAATAAAACAACATGATCAATATAATATGGACCAAGAATCCTCAAGGACAGAAACCAAAAGGACTAAAAACCAAAAGAAAAAGAAAAAGAAAAAGAAAAGAAAATGTATAGCGCCACAGTCAATCACGTGCTCATCCAATGGAACATTCTTTTAAACATCCTGGGCAGGTTGTTGCTTAGGCCGTTCGTTATCAGTTACCAACAATCATTTACCCTTTTGTTCCCTTGTATATTTTGGACATGTTTTTGTGATGGTACTTTCTTGTAAACGTAAAAATCGGAACCATTGACTGAATCTAACACTTTATAAAAATGTAAAACTCGGCTAGAAACCATAAAGACTTAGCCATTACAAAAGTGACCCGATCTTAAATTAATGACCAAATACAATGTTCTCAATATCAAACAGAAACAAACATAAAATATTTGTCTACATTATAATTACCAAGTCTGTACAAAAATCATCTTCAAATCTATTTATTAAAAACCAATCAACAAATACAACAAAAAATATAATTTCAAGTCCATAAACACTCAGTCAATAATATATCAATGACATGACAAAAATTATCAATGTACATGGTTTATAAATTGTAAACGAATGTAATGACCAAAACATTTAAAAAACCAAAAAAGTACCCAAACCATATAGACGGGGACTACATGATATTACATAAGGATATAACGATAAAATTTTTCTGAAAAAAAAAAAAAAAAAAAAAAACGAGCCGATCAGGAGTCCATAACCACTCAGACAATATAACAATGACTCAACCATTTTTTTTATCAACTGAATCGCTTGATACAATATGTCTATGAAACTATCAAATACGTAGCAAAAAATTATCAAAGGAATTGGTCTTCAAATTTCCAAATAAAAATAATGATCGAAACCAATTGTTTTTTTAAAGGACGAAACCCAAAGAGACATGGTCAATATGAAAACAACAAAAGTACATAATCATGAATTTTTCATTAAAAAAAAAAAAAGGAATCACGACATCAAAACGATCATATAGACGTAATCGATATGAAAATGACCCAATTCTTACGTACATGCTGATTCCCGTCCCCATGAGAAGAACAAGCACGGTTGGATGTTGAAGTGAGACGCCTAGATCACCTTGGTGTGGGGGACGCCGACCCAACTTTGATGGGATTTTCGACAATTTTAGGTGACTGATGTGAACAAGCACGGTTGGATGTTGAAGTGAGACGCCTAGATCACCTTGGTGTGGGGGACGCCGACCCAACTTTGATGGGATTTTCGACAATTTTAGGTGACTGATGTGCTGGGTTTTTCTTACTCATTAGCAACGGCGGTTGGTTCGACTGCAGCCAGAGAAGACGATGAAGAGGAACATCATTAGGGTTTTTCGATGGAAAGGGAGGGGGGGGGGGGGGGGGGGGGGGGGACGTGTCCTTCGATTGTTATGAGATATGGATTGGTTTTTGTGTGTAAATGAAATGTAAATCCCACTAATTTGGGGATTTCCAAATTTTGAACATATTAACCGGAGCCTAGAAATTAGGGGATGATTAGATTTTCATTTTCCCACCAATTTTAAGAAAGGGGTAATTTTGTCAATTTATACATAATCAGTTATAGATTTTGTTTATTTTTGTAAATAAGTTGATTTGTAGAGATATTTTAACAGCAGGTGCCAATATATGTAAATAATCCATTTAAGTACGCTCACTCGATAGGGCCTCACTTTGTGCTCTAACAACGGTCGTCTCGCAATGAGAACAAATTGATGGGGATACACTTTTGGCCCTTGTCGTCGGCTGCTACCATGTTAGTTTATTGTTGAGCTAAATTGACACTTTGATGTATATATTTATATCTCTCTGTCCCTATCATATTATAGCTTCTTGTGTTTCAACAAGACCGGCACCGGTAGTAGTCTACCAGGCTACAGGACTACTACGGGCCAGCACTGACGGTAGCCTTCCAGATTACTAGTGCTTAGACTACTCTATCACAGATGGGGGTCTCCTTGGTTACTGATGATAGCTTGCTGAGTTACTATGTGAAGGGGGAAAAAATCATAATTTCTTTCTAATGTGAAAAACACTAATATACTGATTTTGACAATAACGTAACCGCAATTCAAAATCTGACAAAATCCGAATAGATGTTATAACTATTTAGTACTTGCTATTCATCATCCAAATTTTGTCCACTGCAACAATCTAGTTCATAAGTATTTTTTTTTTTTATATATATATATAAACTAAGAGGATTATAGAGGTAGATGATGACGTACTCAGATAATTCTAGAAGAAGGACAGTCTCCCGTGTGATATATGAATCCCTCTCAAGTGTATTGTCTATTTATCCTGATATTACGGTGGTGACAACTTGAACCCAATTCATCTAATTCAGAAAGCAAACACCTTATCATCCCATCTGATCACCCGATGGTAGTTTATATGTGTGTATAGAAACAGCAAACTGCACACCATTGAATAAGGAAAAACCTCTTCTTTCAATCCCCGATAAGATTGTTCAAGAGGTTAGCAAGGCTAACTATCATTTTGTTTTGTGTGACTTCATTTTGTAGTTTCTAGATACTAGTGAAGCACCCCAATAGCGTTGGTAAGGCAACGGAATAAAAAGTTTGAAAGGTGAGTTTGAATCTGGATGTCAAATAGGGACTAAAGAAAATAACATGATTTTAAAATATTTAATAAATAATAAATTTGCTAGTAAATAGATTTTAATTTGTAGTAAATAGTAAATTTGTTAATAAATAAATTATTTATCTACTATTTATTGTTATTTAATCTAAAAGATTGATAAAATATGCTATTCATTTAAATAGTTTCTGTAAAATTGCTACTTACTTCTTTCTCTCTAAAAAATAGATCCGTGATATGAGACCTATATATAGGGCTCACCTTCTAAAAGTGATGGTGTTTTTCATTAAAAATTTTAGGACCAACCAAGTAATAAGCCAGATCCGTTAATGACAGTTAATGGATTCCGACATTCTGTTAAAAAATGACATTTTTGTACTTTATTAAGATTTCAGGATCATTTTAGTTAAAAAATGATAAAAAAAAATTTACGAGTATAATAATTTAGGTACTCATCTAGCAATTAAATCTAACTTTTTAGGAAATTAATCTTTCTTTGTTTCTTCTGCTTTTATTTATTTATTAATTTATTTTTTGTTGTACAAGGACTATACTATATATCCTTCGTTCAGTGGATTGATTTGCGTCTTACAATTGAGTTGGCTAAATTATTGCATTCACATGTTCATGATTGCAAAATAAATTATTACTCACGTTCTATCATGTTAATTTGCAAACTAATTATGTCATCATAGATTTTAATTTTAGCATCAATATTACGCTATACATACTATAACTCATTTTATATATCTCAAAAAGTTGAAAATCTATCACTTTTTTTTTTTAATCATTATAGAGCTTGACATGTAAAATTTTGTGAAACCTTGCGTGATAATCAGTGTTTAAGAATTAACATGCAAATGTAATTGCAAGACATAACAATAAATTTCATCCTTAATTTATTATAAAATATAGAGTTCGAATACCCAATCTTAAAATTAAAAAAAAAAAAAAAAAAAAAAAGAATTAACATGTGGATATGGTTGCAGTGCAAACTCTCAAATCCAAAATGATAATAACATTAACACATGACTATGTGATTTACATAGCATTTCTCTATCATAAATGTTACAAGCAAGTCATACAAGTGGTGAAAATTGGAGAGTTCAAATTTTTCATACTCAAATTCAGGAAAAAAAAAACATTACATGTGAATATGTGAATAACATTACATAACTCTCTCATAAATGGTACAAGCTAGAGCTCTCTGATTCTTTTGTTACATTAAAAAACTCAAGCACATGAAGCCATTGATCCCATCTCTTAAGTCTATGAACAGCCATAGTTTCTGGTATGAGCTCATGAGAGCACTTCCCATTTGTTCCTGGATAGTCATACATGGCAGGTTTATTGGAAACCCTATTCTTGCCCTTATTCCCCATCTTCAACCATTTGCCTACTTGCCTATCCTCAGGGCCAAACAGCTCCGATTTAGGGATGTCGGACTCCGATATCCACTCTACAATGTCCCAAGAGAGCAAGAATCCCATCCCCGACATGTATTTCACAAAAGGGTTTTGGCTATTGCATGGAATCACGAATCCGAAATACAAGTCTAGTCGAGGCAATGGCTCGAGAGACGTCGCCAATGGCTTAAGCCGGATGAAAACGTCGTCGTCCGCCTTCATTACGTAGTCGTAGCTATTTTTGAGGATTTTTGGAAGAGAAGAAAAATAGGTGTAGGTTTTTCCCTCGTTCATGTTCTCGGTGCAATTGAGGATGATGATGTCGTCGAATCGGAGGATTTCTAGGGCAACGAAGACACGTTGCTCGGGTTTAGTGAGGTTGCATAGAACGAATTTCACGTCGATTTTTGCCATTGGAGAAGATTGGATGCCATAGACGAGGCGGAGGAAATGTCGACGATCATAGTTGTCGGGGCGGGTTAAGATTCCGATCAATAGGCTGAATTTGTGGTGGGTTTGAGTGGTGATTTTTGGTGAATTATTTAGTCTTGGGGATTTCATTACTTGGAGATGAAATAAGATGAAGATGAAGAAAATTGAGAGAGAAAATAATGAGGGGAAAAAGACTGAAGTTAAACAAATTCTTTTCATTGTTGTCCTTGATTTCTTATAGAATCTAATTATTGTGAATTTATATTTAAAGGGTATTTGTGGAGATTTATTTGGAGGTATTATCTGGCCTTCTTTATTTGACATGCTCATGCTTTGCTCGCAAGCTTCTAGAATTATAAATATATATATATATATATATATTAAATAGTTCTTGATATTGGTGCAATTTGTAACTCCTCTATTAAGTAATTATTAATTAGTTAAAATATATACCTCTCAAGCTGCTTAGAGCAGGTATTTTCATGTGAAAATAAAGCTTGAGAGAGCTTTCTTTCATTGGGCTGTGTGAGAACTTGGAAGCACCTAATTCTCGTGAGTAGCTAAAAAGAGATAAGAACGTGTATCGACTGGTTTCATATCTTTAAATTATGTCCTATTTTTTTCTAAATTAAAAAAAAAAAAGAAAAAAGAAAAAAGAGGCATGATTTAAAGAAAGCTCTTGGTGATTAAAAAAGAAGAAGAAGAAGAAGAATTTCTCTATGCTACACAATTAATAAAAATAGAAAATGTTAATTGGTGCCAACATCTGTTAAGTATATTGTAGGATCGATGCTCATCCTCCTCGCTAAATGTTTGGATTTAAGTTGCTCCCACCGTGTTGGTACAATTAATAAAAATAGAAAATGTTAATTGGTGCCAACTTCTTAAATGCGTTCAATGTTTGAGTTCAAGTCGCTCCTACCGTGTTAGTCAGGGTATATGGGAAAATCACTTCGTGAGTGATCAATATATCAAGTGGGGAGGCATTCACCCCGGGTTATTTTGGTATGCCAACCTTAATCCCTATAACTCTCTTCTTTAAAAAAAAATGTTTATTGGTTAAACAACAAACTAACCACCTTTCCAAGCGGGAAAAAAAAAAAAAAAAAACACAGTTGTTAAAATTAGTTTTGCCAAGATTCCTTTATTAAAGATCCCTATCAAAAGATGCCATAATCACAGATTTTCTCTTATGATTTTATTATGATTTATTGTATGATTGATATGGGCGCAAGCCTCAAAATTCTCCTATATACTCATGTATTTCCTTAATTAACATGTATATATGCATATATCTCATTATTAATTCCATATAATGCCGGTAGTTGCAATTAATAGGCATGTATGTACTCTATGAAAATTGGATTTCACAAATCTGTTTAACTGTAAACCGACTGAAAAAAAAAAAAAAAAAACTCAAATTTTCAAAAAAAAGGAAAAAAGAAAATCAGTTTCGAATCCTTCAAAAGTATTCACTCTTTTGTATAAATAATAACTTATTTCCACTTGATTCCTCCTTATAGGTCCACCTGATTTCTATTTTTGAAAGTTTTTGTGATTGATCTGCCTCGTGAGAATTTGTATGCGTATGTGCTTGTTGTGTATAAAAAAAAATTACGGAAATAATACCTAGAAAATAATAAGAAAAAAAAAGTTATATATAAGAAGTAAACAAAGATCATTCGTCATTTTTATCCCTTCTTTTCAGCAAAAAGAACATATTTTTTATACTTATATAAACATCAATGATCATTGGCGAAATGTTTGTAATCATGAAAGTAGCTGGGTCACTTGGTTTTAGAGAGAGAGAGAGTTATCTTTTGTCACTTGAGATGGAAGCTTTTCAATGGTAAGAGATACTACTTCGGTCAATAAAATCTTAAGTTACAAGAAATAATAATGGTATTAAACATGAAGGTGTGAGGTGTGTAAGAGAAGAAATAAGCCAATGTGAACTAAATCAAACCATTATATTCAAACTAAAAGTAAAAAGAGAGAATAATTTTCAATCGTTGAATTCACTTGATAAAAGATTATTTTTTTATATGAGTTATACATTACAAATAAATATATATATATATATCAGTAGTGTTCACACTCTTATGGTCGACGCTATAGCAGAAATTCATTAATAATAGTATAGATGAAATGATTTGGGATACTTAATATAAAAATCAATAGATTGTAAGTCAAGATCCAAAGTCTAATTCCAATGGATAGAGCAGATATTAAAATTACACTTTCACTGTGAGACTACAAGAATCGAACCTAAATTAGGAGAATGGAGAGATTTAAGTGGACTTTTCTCAAATCATCGTTGTAAATTATAGATTATTGATTGAACTAGCAAATATGAAATAGATAGATATATATATATATATATATATATATATATATACTCCACATAAAAAGGAATGATTCACCATGTCTCCTTGAATGTGCATTTACATTAACCTCATATAGCCGGGACATGAGTAGTACTGTTATTTCTTCCTGAAACTATACATCCTTGATACATTTAATTTGCGCCAAAAAAAAAAAAAAAAACTCATGTTCTTGATCTTTCTTCCATTAAAATTACATAAAGTGAAAAAAAAAATGGCAATTAGTAAAGTAAAAGAAAAACAAATTTGTAAAATATTCCCCCAAAAAGATAGAAGGTAAAAATTACTCTATAGTTGGACAAAAAGGCCTCTCAGAGCCATCTCGATGACTAGGAATTCTGAAGTGCCTCAACCTTCCTTCTTGTTCCCTCATATAATCCTCACAAAGAAAAGCCTTTGAGAACTTATTTTCAACAAGCCTATTCACATCATGTACAAACACATCTGTCTCCGCCCCTTCTTCCCTATTCCTCGCCATCATCCCGGCCGTATATATCGCCGTCATTCTCCCCGGAGCCTCCTCGTAGTACCCGGTCGGGGCATCGACCATGATCAAGTCCCACTTGACATCATACACTTCACTAGGTAACCCCTTTAGGGCTAGCTGGCACATCGAGTATCTAGGGTTTCCGATGGCGGTGCACTCGGGTCCCTTCCCGACGTCCATGAGCCCGTCCGCCTCATTGACCTTGCTATCGTACGTGACATGGTACGATTCGAGTGTTGGGAAGCGCCTCCTGATCTGCTCGATCCACGCCTCATCCTCCTCAAGGAACACGGTGCGCCCGCCGTGGTTCAGGGTGGCCCACATGAGGCTGTCATGGCCGAGGCCAAAGACGAGGAAGTTGCATGGTGACTTCTTCTCGAGGACTCGCGCAGTGACCGAGATCTCTTTTAGGGTTTGTTGCGGGGTGATCGTAGAGGTTGTGTAGTGGATTAGGGTTTGGGCTAAAGTGAGCGGGATTTTGGCGCACGTTTGCTTGCAATTGTTTCGTTGATCGTTTTCATTTTCGTTTAATGCGGGTTTTGGTGTCGATGATGATGAATATTCCTTGTTTGGTACTAGGGTTTTTCGGGATAATATGTTGCCATTTTTGTTCTCAGCTGATGACAAGTTTGTTCTTAACAAGAAGAGGAGGATAAAGGCTAGCAACATTCCAAGAAGGATAAGCTTGAGGCTGAAAAATTGATGGGTTTTAGTTGCTCTCATGATCACCGATTTTTTCAAAAAAATTTCTCGGAAAATCTCAAGAATGAAAATCTGGGTTTTGATCAGCTCTTGAATTTTTGTTGAAGTGGGAAATGAGTGGAGGAGAGATCAGAAAGATATGGAGATGAACGAACTAGGTGATACATAATTTGGTGTGTGTATATTATATATATATATATATGTATATATATGCTTAAACATGAAGCGATATATATTGAATGATAGTATACTTGATGAAGACATAAGAGCTGCTAAGGTTTTGGATGAAGCAAAGAGTTTGGTCGGTAGATCTGCAGAGTTCGGTGGAATAGTTCATTTTCTGGTTTTTATTTGGTTATTATTCATTTTCTTATCTTTCATTTTGGGGTTTTGTTTGAATGCTTGTTTTTTGGAAACTTGATATATACTTCATAGTTCTCATACATAGCCATAATCCTATAAATATATTTATCTAAAGGTTAACTCAACGAGTGAAAATGGAAGAATGAATGGAGGAATTTAGATAAGAGTTCATAAGTTTAAAATTAGGAACGATTTTTTATATTTCGATAGTCATCGGTCCTATCTTGAAATATCTACATCTAAATAATCAAGAACATTGTTTACTATTTAATAAAAATAAATAGATAAAAAGATATTTATAATATTCAATAAAAAGAAAAAGAGTTTAGTAGTTTTTAACTCTTAGTAATTCGTTGGCCACTAGTGTATATGAATATGATGATTGATAGCTATTGTAGTTTTACAAGATCAGGACAAAAAGAAAAACTTTCCAAGGAAAAAGTAAAAGAGAAAAGCATGAAGAGTTGGCCAGAAGATGAATGATTTGGAGAATTGATTTAGCACCATCTTTTATGTTAAAATTGTTTCAGTACTTGAATGGAGATCTAGAGTAAATTTTGATTAGCTTTTCCCATTAGCAATTAGTATTTTTTTTTTTAATCTCTTTATTTTCAATTAAAAAAAAAACCTCAAGGCAAGCTTTAAGAAAGATTTTTCCTATTTGGTGATCATGAAAAGGTGAAACCTAAAATTAACAAATGTAGAAAAAAGGCATATTCCTGAAATTGAGCCCTTTCCATTGTAAATAATGCTATATATATGTGTATTTATAAATTGTAATCTATATATAGCTTCATTGTAATCTATAAAGGAACCGAGTTGTTATTTATTTATTTATTTTTATAGATGATTGAAATAAAAGATGGAATGCTACCAATATATGATTCATTTCTTTTTAGAAATAATAAAATAAAATAGACCAATATTTTCATGGTCAAACTATTGTGACAATTAATTAATAGATTTTCACAAAACATAATGCCCTATAAGCGATTATGTTGATCTTTATATGTTTTGGGCATGTCCGTTTCCGCTCCGAAGAAGAAGAAGGTTTAGATCTTTCATTCTTATGCCGTTGCTCGACTTGCGCCTTTGCACGCTCAACTGCTCTCCCACCCCACTTGGCCCATTCTAGCGGCGTTTCCCGGTCCTTTTCTTGTAGTGGTTCGACCCGAGATGGTATCAATACAGTCATTACGACTAGACATATTTCAAAATAAAAAGCAAAAGAAACCCAGACCTTTAGTTCCAAGAAGATGAACTTGAAGCTGCATGGCAAATGTTGTTGCTAGTACTTGTCTCATTATATGTAGCACTCCAAAATAAAACTGAATTTTATCGGTTAATTTCGGTAACTCCAACATTTTAAGCAAATTTTGCTCCAAAAGAATTATAAAAATACAATTTTAACTAAACAATTGGAGTCACTTTTTCTTTTTCAAGAAAATTAGTATTTTATTGAACAATAACAAATAATTCATTATAAAAAAATAAATAAAAACACACACACAAAACTATTGGTTATGAGAGGATTTATTGGGCAATAGTGGCCCCATGCACATGTGGTGTTAGAAGTAGAATTATTAGCATCAAAGCTATTAGCAATGGAAGGTGGACTTGTTGAAGGAACTGAGGGTTAAAGGGGAAGTAGACTCAAGAGCTGAAAAAGCGGGTTGTCCGGCCTAGCCCGCCCCATGCGGGCCTAGAAGGAAAACATGCCGGGGCTGGCCGTTTCCTTATGCAACCCAAGATCGGCCCCGGGCCGACCTGGTATGTTTCGTATGACAAAAAGTAAAAACACTTGACCAAAAAAAAAAAAAAAAACAAAAACAAAAAACAAAACAATATGTGGGTCGAGTCAAACGTTATGCTAATAAAGAGGCGGACCACGGACCGACCTGTTTTGGCCAGCTCATCTTTACACCTTCAAGGAGAGAGAGTGGCCAGGGACAACGATGGTGTGGAAGTGGGAAGAGAAAGCTTCTTACCAAAGTTATTTCCATTAAACTCATTCCCTTTTTTTTTTTCCCCGTAATCATTTTATTAGAAAACAAACTAAATATACCAAAACAAAAGGGCTAAACATATATTTACAATTATCCCATCATAATCATCACTTAATCACTATTCAACAAAGATTAAACTTGGATTTTAACCCAATATATATATATATATATATATATTTCAAATCGTAGGCTAACTTTATCGATAGAGCTTTTGGGATTGTGTTTTATGGGTGTTGAAATTCTTCAATTCTAAGGAGTTGGAATCTCAAAATTTCTCACAAAAATTCTTCTAATTCCTACTTTTTTTTTTTTTTTTTTTTTAACGAAAATTCTAGCAGAATGGGTTAAAAGAGATTAATTCAAAAATTTGGAGCATGCAAAAGGAAAGGATTTTTTCATTGAGTACCAGAATTAATACATAATATAGTTTTTTTTTTTTTTTGGCCGGAACATATTTAGTTAAAAGGAATGCTATTGTAATGATTTCCAGTGAAGAAGGTGTCAATGCAAAATTGAAAAACTCTTGGTGTGTTAGTCGAATTGTGCCAGTAGTAGCCTGTCCGGTTACGAATGGCAACCTACTGTACTACTCCTTCAATGTCAATATCTGTTGTTCCAAATTTCATGTCTCAATATTTGTCTTCTCAATAGTATTATGTCTTATCATCTGAATATAAAAACTTAGTCGCATAAAATAAGTTAATTACTAAAAATTTTTGAACAAAATGATGAGTTTTTAAAGCACTATTGAGGAGATAACCATTGAGATAGGATAATGGTCAACGGATCTAAAAAATAAATTTTCTACTTGCTTAAAGTTTTTTTAAAAAAAAATTCAATTAGTTACAAGGATAATTAAATGTTAAGCATATTTAGCTACTTTGACATCGATAGTAGTCTGCCAAGTTACAACTAGTAGCCCACTAACATAGCAAAAAAAAAAAAAAAAAAAGTAAATAAAAAAACTTTTTTTGCTGATGAAAAAAAAAAAAAAAAACCTAATTTGAACCATAAAGCAAACAATTATCTCTGCAGAATTCAAAATTTTTGTATCAGAAATTCACTCGAAGTTCACAAATCTAACGGGATCACAAAATACCATTACCATATGTTTTATCTAAAAATGTAATACAACAATTTTATAAGAATACTAGTTGATGATGACATATAAAAAATTTTAATTATTAAAAAAAATAACTAATACTCAATCGTCTAAAGATTCTATCGACTAAGAAAAATTATGACCTCAAGATGTTACCTATGTGCTAAGACTTACATACTTTCTCATTATATAATATAAGATAAGATGCAAAGTTTAATCGAGCACATGTTACATTAATTTATTCTTTTTATTGAGAAAATTATCTAAAAAATCACTTCTTTTTTTTCATCTATTGATCAATATGATACAAAATTTTCACTATTGACCAACATGACATAAATTTTAGCTAACTTTAGTTTAATTTTGTGTTATATTGATCTAATATTAAATTTTTATATCATATTAGTATAATAATCTTTAAATGTGTGTCATTTAAGTTCCCTTTCATTATTTTTGTTTAATGGATACTCTACTCTTTTGTCACAAAAATTGAGGATTTAGGCCCCTTTATCACCAAGGCCTTTGCTTCCAGGAAACCAAAGTCCAATCGTTATCAATTTTAGAGGAAGAAATGAGAAGATAAGGAATTTGGATTTATTTATTTTTCAAAATTTAAATGAAGATAGGAATGATCAATGAATGGAAAAAAAAAAAAAAAGGGGATCAATTTTTTAAAGAATTTTATATTTCTTTCTTAAAAGTGAAACAAAGGGTCAGTTTTCACTTTCGTTCAACTTTGTAAATAAAACTTATTTTTAGAAGTTTTCTTAAAAAAAAAAAAAAAAAAAAAAAATCATAGTCGTAATTTGACCATCCATGTAATTTGATGTGATTTACACTATGCTATCACCGCAACGATCATTTATATTATATACTTAAATTATGAAGTGAGTCGAGAGATATTGTCCAATAAATTTTCTTAAGGCACGTCTACTTTGCATAAAAGGGAAAGAAAAAGAAAAAAATGAGTAGTTATTTATTTTTCTATTTAGTCATGCCTTTATTTATAATTAGAAATGGGAATTTAGTAGGCCTCACAAAAAATATAAAGGATGAATGTGTTCCATGTTAATAATTTTTTGATTGTGTAAAAGGTTATTTTAGAAATTGTATGGATATTTAGCACTAATATCCCTTAAACTTATTACCCTTTAGTAACTTACTACTTAAATTTTTAAATTTTGACAATTTATCCCTTGAACTTGATAAATTGTTGCAATGTACCTCTTTTAGTTAATTTTACACTAATTTAAAGATTTGAAATTAGAAGATTTGCATTAGGATTTGAATTATATTTGGAACTTTTTAATTGAAAATGGATTTTTTCGGTATTTATCATGAGGTGTATATGGGTTTTTCATAATCAATTTAACATAAAATTAATTGATAGGGGGTAGATTGTTACAATTTAGCAAGTACATGGGGAAAATTACCAAAATTAGAAATTTGGAGGGTAAGTTACCCAAAAGTGACAAATTTAAATGACATCAGTAATAAATACTCAGAATTGTATTAATAAAATTAACGTTATTAAGTTTAGTAAATACTGAAAAGGGAAAGAAATTATTTCATTTTACATCATCTAATAGATAGGTAAAAAAAAAAAATCATCTTCTTTTCTATAGTTTTACGTTATTTTCTAATCTTAATACCTTTCGCATTATATTTTTTACGGTCTCGTAAACACCTCCTTGATATCCAACCTTATAAAGTATTGGCCGATAGATTAAAATCGTAGGATCACAATAAAAGATTTATTGAATCAGCAATGAGTACACCTCACTGAATAATCACTCAAAACTTGAGCCCAAAAAAAAAAAACCACCCTAAAAAAAAACTAAAAAAAAAAAAAGAAAAGAAAAGAAAGAAAAGGTTGGTTTGGTTTGGAATCCAAACAACCTGGCTGTTTGGCATTTAGCAAACACCATCCTAAGTTTCACTCTGAACTCAGTGAGACTCCGGCTGGGGGAGAATCTTTTAACGCTGAACCAAACAACCCCCAAACAATAAATAAATAAAAAGAAAAAAAAAAAGAGCAAAATTTTTTACAACAAACGCCGCCACGACACTCCCACGTAGGTTCGGACAGAGTCCGAGCCAAGCTGTTTCAGTTCTCGAAGCTGTTGCCTCGGCGGACACAGCTGGAGACAGCCTGTCACCAACAAAGTCCCACTAACCTATTCCCCCTAACTACGTTCTCTCACTCTCTCTCTCTCTTCGCGCGCGCTCTCTCTCTCTCTCTCTCTCTCTTCTTTCTCTCTCTCCCCTCTCTGTTTCTCTCGGTCTGCCTGTCTGTGCTTCGCTAGGGTTTCCTGATCTCCTCCTGCGATTGTTGGATTCCCGGTCGGACCTCATCAGATCAAGATTTTCGCTTCCGTAAGTTCTTGATTGATCTGCTTTTTGCTCGATTTGGTTCTGTTTTTGCCACCAATTTTATCGCTTGTTTTTGTATTGTTAATGCGTTTGTTGTTTTTTTTCTTTTGGTTTTTTTTTTGCTCGAGTTAATTTAGTTGTGGATTTTTACCTTTTTATCTGTTTCTTTCGGATTTGTAACGTTGATTAGTGCGAATTTTGTGATTTTTTGTTCGTATAATGTAATTTTAGCTGAACTTGTTTAGGAATCTGGCTGTAGAAATTGGAAGAAATTTGGCTTAGAGGCTCAAATGAGGTTATTGTTTATTTTTTTATAATATTTATTTTTTTTAAAAAGTTTGTCTGAGAAGCGGAATAATCTTTTATTGCACTATACCAGTTACGAAAATTATACTTGGTTGGAAGAATTTTTTTTTAACAGATATATATATATATATATATATATAAAATTATAGTTTTCAAAGTTTCCACTTTCAAGTTATATTTATCTGCATTCCAATTGGGTTGTTTCTTTCCACTTTCAAGGAGTTGGGCAAACTTATTTTTCTCGAAATTTTTGAAAAATGCAGATTTAGTGTTGTATATGTGGAAAATGATTCAAGTATTATGCATGCAAGAAGAATTTTGTTGTACAAGTCGGTGTTTGTTGCAATGCCATTGAAATTTTCTGTTTAGTTGCTGTTTTTTCACCGTCCCGAGTCTTGGATATTTTAGTTTTGACTTTTTTTTCAACATTGGTACTTAGGTGGATGAACTTACCTTATTCAGATGGAGAATTTTGCATTGTTAAAATTTTAGCTTATCATTACACGGTTTCAGTCTGGGGAATGTATTTGTAAATCTGGTTCTTTTTTTGGTGGTTTGTTTTGTTGAAATTGGTGGAGAAATTTGAGAATGAGAAAATGGCATTGATGTATTTTCACGGGCATGGTAGATTTCCTAAACTTGTTCAAAAGTTGGCCGGTTCTCGGTAGTTGGCTTCGTTTGTTCTGTTTTCTTTGCTCGTTGATTTACTTCTGTGTTGTAGTATAGTCTCCACTACGGAAAAGTGCCTCTTTTGTAAGTATTCTTGAGTTTTATGCTTATGTTTTTGAGTGCAATTTGATTTGCATCTGAACATTGCTTGTTTTAAACTCTTGGTGAAGTTAGATTACCCGTTCCGAAATTTGCTGGTGTGCGGTTGTCCTGAACTCATGATTTATTGAGTCCCGTGTCTTCCCATTGAATGTAATGGACTTGAAATTTTCACATTATACATGGGGTTACTAAATTTTCTGTTTATGCTTTTACATCTTACGATTCTATGGAGAATGCATATCTTGGCTTTTTGGGCTCTGGGAACATTTTTTTTTTTATGAAAAAGAAAAATAGTTAGATTACTTTTTCTGTAATATTCAACAGATGTTATTCTATTGTCATCCACAATATAATAAGTAGAACGCATTACGTATTTAGATCCTTCTAATTATCAATTGCTAATGTTGTTTCTAATCTGCATCAGGTGTTTGGACCATATAATCTACCAGAGCCAAAGTTAAAAAGTTGAAGCCAGAATGTTACTGAAATGGCAGCCTGAGTGACAGATTGTTAATCTGGGTTCAATGAGCATTTTCCGGTATTACAAAGAAGTCATCCTCTGTAACTCTTTCTGATTCTGGCAAGGAAGCATTTAGGCTACAAGAGGATCTTTTGTATCCATGCTGGCAGAGAGCATGCGTGGAATCTGTGCTTCGGGTAATGCCCCTGACGAGATTTGCTGCCGATGCGTTCGGTGTGTCAACATTATGTCTAGTATGTCTCTTGATTCTTCTAGGTCTACTGTGCATCGGTTACTCATTTTACTTCCGCTCTCGTATTCGTAGTCAGGGTTTTATTCAACTCAATTTCTTTAGTGGTCCTTGGATCATCAGGATCACTTTCATCTTGTTTGCAATCTGGTGGGGTCTTGGCGAAATCATTCGTTTAACTTGGTTAAGACGTAAGGGAAGGGTGTTGAGCTTTGACTTGAAATGGCAGGAAACTGTCTGCAAAGGCTACATTGTGTCGAACCTAGGATTTGCAGAACCTTGCCTCTTCCTAACTCTGGTATTCCTCCTGCGTGCGCCCTTACAGAGGATGGAATCAGGAACTTTAAGCCGAAAATGGAATGGGAAAACAGCGGCTTGTGTTTTTCTCTATTGTCTCCCGCTGTTTGTTCTTCAGCTGTTCCTTATTTTAATTGGACCCCGGTTGAGCAAGAATGAGAGCTTACGCGAAATGCCACATTACTTTACGAGTACGATAAGAAAGACTAATGATACTGCTCTCTGCACTTACCCTTTAATGAGCACCATCCTTCACGGGATTTTTGCCACTGTCCTAACTGTCTACTTGTTCTGGCTGGGAAGGCGGATTTTGAAATTGGTCATCAACAAGGGTCTGCAGAAGAGAGTTTACACATTGATACTATCCGTTTCAAGTTTCTTTCCGTTAAGAGTTGTCTTACTTGGTTTCTCTGTTTTATCCAAACCAGAGCATTTGCAGTTTGAAGCTCTTTCTTTCTCGGCTTTTCTTGCTCTTCTATGTTGTGCTGGGGTGTGTATATGCATGCTTGTTTACTGCCCAGTTGCGGATTCTTTAGCCCTGGGGAGTTTACATGACTTGGAGGCTAGGAGAATAATTAGTGATGATCAAAATGACACAATTTCCCTTATTGCTAACCAAAGTCATCTCGAAGAAAATTCTGCGATTAGTCCCGGGAGGAACTCTGATGATACATCGACAAAGCGGGGATCGATTTCGTTTCGAACTTTGGAGAAGGAAGGCTCTTCAAGGGGGAACTTTGTGGAATTAAGTCTCTTCTCTCCGAGTCGAGACGTAACCCCACCGGGATCACCTCCGCTCCTCGGCTGGCCTATGCGCCCTCCTGCACCATTTCATGGAACATAAGAAGCTTTGCAAGATACTCAGTAACGCGTGGGTGAATATCAATTTTGTGTTAAAGAAGAAGAAAAAAAAAAAAAAAAACTGATTGTAAAGGGTTTTAGCTTCAATAAGTATTCTTATTCTTGGTTTGTTTTTCCCAATTTTAGATAATTATGGTTTTGCTTGATGGTATTCATGATCTATTTTTTTTTGATTTTTTTTTTTTGGCTTCTCTAATAGTACCACCATAACCTCACTAGAGCTTTTTCTTCTTATTTTTTTTCCCCTCTTATTATTATTATTATTATTAATTTTTTTTTTTTTAATTTTGGGGTGGGATATTCGAATTCTAGATCTTGAGGTGGAATTAAGTTTGAGATTACTGTTAAGCCATACTACTTGCAACCACTTTCCCTCTTCTTTTATAGTTTAGTAAATGGTTGAATAGGATTTTTTAATTACGGATAGTTAAGCAAATATACATTAATCCAATCGTATAATTTTTTAGTTTGCCTTGATTCGGTGTCACTCGTGGACCGTCAAGAAGTGCTTTACCCCTAGCTGTGCCTCAATGCATTTTTGTTTTGGGTTTTTCTTTCCTTTTTTTTTTAATAAATAATCTTTGCCGCAATAATAATATTAATAATAATAAAATATTAGGGAAGTTAATTCTAATTTTAATTTTTAGATATTAATTTATTTGGTATATGAGTTATCGTTCTTTTATTAGTAAGTGTTTAAAACATGATCATATCAATTATTGCATCTAACAATAAAAATATGACATGTGAGTTGGTACTTAAAAAGTTGAGATTAAAGTTAGTGTCTCAAGCAATCATAATAATTAATGGCATAATCTAGTAATATAATAAGAATAACTTGATGATAAATTCACATTTGACAGATTTAATATATTTTTTTAAGTCAAGTTAAAAAAAAAATGTATACAGTAAATAATAAAAGAGGGTGGTTATTTTTAATCTGAAATCTTTGGCTTCTCTTGCAGAGAAGCAAAAGAGATTTTACGTCTCATAGTAATTGTTTTCCCAGAATGTAATTAGGGAGCTTCATGGTATTATGACATCTTATTTTACACTATTGATATTAACCGTTTTTTTAGCCGTTTTATTAGTTTTTTTAAACTGTTTTATGAATGTTCTTCTGAAATGAATCACTTTAACATAATATTTTGAATTTAATTTTTATATCAAAGTGATGTAAATGAATTACTAGATTTCAAAAATGATAAACAATCTTATAATAACACCCTATCTCCCTTGCAATGCTCATGCCATGGAGGTAAATAATTGATTGGACTTGGAGACGCTTGTTCCTTCCTTGATTTCAATAGGGCCTTAAGAGTGTTATTTTGCTATGTGAGATGAAATAAAGAAAATATTAATAAAATACAAAAAGGAAATAACAAAAAAAAAAAATCTTGAATTTAGTTGCTTTTGGCTACGATGGCTTCAAAATTGCACTTTTTTCTATGATAAGAAGACAGGATGTATCTTATGTAATGGTTTTAATTAACAAAGAGAAAATACCTAAGATATCCATGTATTTAGTCTAAAATACTTTTATCTTTCTATTATACAAATGCGCAAAGTATTTTTATTTATGTAAAATCAATTACAAAATATCTGTTAAAGCAATTAATTTTTATATTATCAAGATTACTTTTCCTAACTTATATTAAATTCAATCTAAAACATTAAACTAAACAATAATATTTAAAAATAATAATAAAACTATAAAAATTATCAAAATAATTAAAATGTTTATTTGATCATTTTCAATTTTTTCTTTATATAATTATTGCCTTATATAAATTAATATGAGTTAGAAATGATAGTCTTGGAATTTTCAAAAATAGAATAACTTCAGGAGTATTTTACGACTTATTTTACAAACACATAAGGTGTTTTAGGCATTTGCATAATAAGATAGATAAAGGTAGTATTTAGGCTAAACATATCTAGTGTTAAATCTGCCTTTCATTCTTATTCTTTCGAGATGTCTCCATGTTGGATTCAACAATCCCACATAGAAGGTTTTGTCAATTATGCGGGATTGGTCTTGATAGTAATTTGCGTCAAATTAGATCCATAGTTTGAATATAATTTGATAAAACTGATTCGCTCCATCAATAAATTTAGAGATTTCTTTTATTATATTTTATGATAAGGATGGAGATAGGTGGTTGGATGGTACTAAATAATTCTTCTTCTTCTTCTTTTTTTCATCATAAAAAAATAACAAAATGAACTTTAAGCTGTAAGAATCTTTCGGCCGGAAACAAATCTAGATTGTCAAATGATGACAAGTGAGTGAAGTTTTATATATAATTTTTTTTGCCCTTTGAAGGATTAGTAGAATATTAGTGCCCTTTTTCTCTTTTCCTTTTTTTCTCAAATTTCTCATATACTTGGGTTTCCTTTTGTGTGAGACTTTCATTACCGCTATGGTTGGTGAAAGTGATTGGCGGTTTAGTGAGTTTTGGCTGTGATGAAGTCAGAGGGTCCTAGTTGGAAGTTTCTCGACCAGATCTAGCCTGATGAGTTTGCGGCTGTTTGGAATCCGGCTAGGTCTTATTGATCTGATGGTTGGTACAGCGATCTCTTACCTCCAATCGAGTCAATTAATTTCCTCTGAGTTGTGTTTTGCGACAGAGTGGTTGTTCTACGTGGGGCGATAATTTAATGGTCAATGTTATTTTATATCTATGTTTTATTTTTTATGTTTTAGTTTTAATTTTGTAATTAAGGAGGTAGTTTCCCCACCTCCGTTTTGTTTGTGTGTGTGTTCCGCTTAAGTTGTTCTTTGGTGGTATATGTCTATGGGTTTCGTTGGTATTATGACTATGCGGAGATTGTTGCAGTTTCTGTGCTATGAGTGACTGTCTCTCAATCGATCGGTATATTCCATCGATTGCATATGTTTTCTAAAAAGAGCTTTGTACATGCTTGATTATAGGATTGTTGAGGATTTCAAGGAATTTTGCCGTCACCGGGTCTCGGTTTATGTCCTCCTCACTAAGTTTTATCAGATTTTACTGATAGAATCGGTCTTAATCAAGGTTGTGTCTCTTATATCATAAGGTTGTTTTATCTTTGATATTAGTGTTTGTATCTAATTTTAATTTGAATGATAATTTCCCTTTAAAAAAGAATATTAGTGCTCCCGATCAAGATGATTGTAATACACTCATCATCTGTGATAGAACAAAAACAACATTAGTTAGCACCCTTAGTTTGTTTGAAGCACTGTATGTTATAAAGGGAAAAACTACTAAGAATGGATATACGATGAAAAATGTTTGAGATATTATTGGTATATATATATTTTTGAAAAGCAGATATTATTGATATTAAACATTACTATTAAAAAAGATACATGTCGTATTTATAAGATTCACTCGTGAAACTTACCTCTTAAGTGATATAAATATGGGCCGCCCAGCCCATACGGGCGAAAAGAGAAATATATGAGCTAGGTCTATATAAAGAAGCGGGTTGGGTCAAGTTAGCCTTAATGAAGGAAAGTTAAGGGCCTAAAATCTTGGTTTAGATATTAGGGTCGGGCCAACTCAACTTTAGTGTCTATGTGGGTTGGCCCATGAGCCACAGAGATGGGTCATGGGCTGACCCGTTTAACTCATTCCATATTTACAGCTTTCTATCAATACCCTTTGATAAGTTGTAAGTTGTAAATCGTTTGAGATATTACCGGTGCTAAATACTAAATGCAAGCACAACAAACGTCTCGACATCAAATTTGTGATTGACACCTTGCATGTTCCCATATTCGAACCCATTTTGTTCCAATACTGGAAGTCACGTTTGAAGCTGAGTAGATTGGGAATCTAACCAAACGAAAAAAACGCCTACTTATAAGTTAGGCGTACTAGCATACCATGCAAGAAAATGGGGAGACTGATTGGCTAGCTTGTGTAATAAACGAAAAAATCCATTTCCTTTAATATAAGAAAAATCCTATATCATAAAATTTATATTTTATTAGTGGATGGTGTAGCAAGGATGTTGGTTAATATTATTCATATATGATCAGCTTGAACCATGCTGCTCAAGACTAGTCAACAAAGGTGGCCAAGGTAAATACCATGCCAAATCTTCTTTCTAGAAAAATTTTAACGTTATGCTTTCTTTTCTCTTCCTTTTTTTTTTTTTTTAATCTTGGAATTTCTATTGTTATTCCCGTCAAAACCTTTTTTTTTTAGGACGTCAAAGCCATTATAAATTAAGATAAAACAAAAAGAAAAAATAAACATTGGGACCCAAATTAAGTTGAATAATATCACCCTACCAACCAGCCCACGAGGACCAATAATCTGTCGTTCAATCCACAAAAATATGTTACATTAGTCAGAACCGAATTGGGCCAGCGCAAACAGTTATATAAGTTTGACAATCCAATGGTTTCTCAAACCTCTCTCTCTCTCTCTCTCTCTCTCTCTTTATTGTTGGGAACTCTCTCTCTCTGTCTCTCTCTCTCCTGTTCCAGTACCATAGTCATAGCTCTTCAGGTTCCTCCATTTCTCTATTCGTTTTTTTTTTTTAATTAAAACTTTCATGGGATACTTTTGTTTTTGTTGTTCTGGAAGTCTCTAGGATTGAAACAAATCATGCTTAAAAATATCGTTTTTTTTTTTGTTTTTTTTTTGTTTTTTTTGCCTCCTTGGGATTGTTGGGTCAATGGCTTTCTTTGATTTTATTTTATGTTCATATTCTTTTCCTCTTTTTTTTTTTTTGTTGTTGTTGAAATTTTACGTGCCCATTTTGTTCTTTACATATATATGTGTGTGTGTGTGTGTGTGTGTGTGTACATATAGTTTTGGTTTTTGTATATATCGGTATATCAACGTGCATGACATATTTTTCTGTGTTATGGGTGTGATTGGATGAGTTTCCGGTGAAGCTTGATGTTTCTGCAGAAATTTGAATTACTTGGTTCTGTTTGTCATTCATTTTTCTAAAAAAATAAATTTCTAGTCTGGTTTATGATTCTGTTTCTTTGTTGGGAAATTGGGAATCTAAAATCTGAGGCTTGGAAATATTACTTTGTCTGTAGATATAAACACATATTTTGAAGCGGCACAAACTTATAATTTCACTCGTTTTAATTATGGGCATAACTATATAACATTTTAATGATCAAATTCATATCTGTCATTAGTTTCTCACTTTCTTTGTTTGCAAGAAATAAGTAAGGAACTGTGATAAAGCTTGGCAAGATTACACACACACACACACACACACGCACATATATGTCTGCTTATAATGAATAGGACTCATTTATTTACTTACATAATCCGAATGCTAATTTGATGGTCCCCGTATTATATACAGAATTGGAAAAGCGAAAGTCAAATCCTAAGTTACGGACCTTTTAGTACTTGAGCTATTGGGACTTCTATTGTTGAAGTGAGTAAACACTAGAAAGGGAATTGGATTGTTTCTGATCTACTTCATAATAAGTAAATAAATACAAGAAAATGAATCAATGATCCTCCTTCTGATCTCTTTCTTTAGAAAGTTAGTATTGTCTTCTATAGACTTCTTGATAACCAAATGAGAGTAACATGAAGATTGTGATTTGGGTTTTTGTCTATGCTTTGTTCAAGGTAGCAAAAGATGTGCCAGGGGGAGAAGCAGGAGAATGGTTTCACGGAAGGTGATGAAGAATTTCCTAATTCCTCAATCAATCAGGTACGCCATATTGAAAAAAAAAAAAAAAAAAAAATACCGCTTTGTTCTTATTTACGTTTTTCTGTTGTGTGTCTTTGTACATACGTACTTTTGTCACTATTAAGTGATGGAATCTTATGGTGAGTAACTTAAGTAGCATGGAATCTTCTGTTGATCTATAAGTGGACTTGAAATTAAAATGAAATTTACCTTGTGATAGATTGATATCTTCATTTTGTCACTTTTTATGGGCGCGGCAAAGTACCCTTGTATAGGTTCATCTCTTGTGACGGAGTATTCAGATGAGAAGCACTTCCCCATGCAACCTTAATAGTGAAGTGAACTCATGGAATACATAAGGATAAAACTTCAGTTTAGTGACACTTGTTTTGAATTATTAGTCGCTCCGAGTAAGATGAGCCGTCAATGGGTTTGGACTTATGAAGCAAAAATTTTTTTTTATACCAGTCTATATTTTGCGTTCAACACAAAGAAAATAGTAAGCTTTAAATGCTCTTCACGAAAGAGAAAAATCCTGCTTTTGGATTTTGGAATTTGTTATGTCATTAATAGGTCAGTCCAATAATGTCCATCATTTCTCTTCTGATATTGAGGGTAAGAGATTGCATACAATGTGCCTCCAATTAATTTTGGTGAAAAATAATAAAAGAGTGGCCTTTTTCGTTGAACAAATGATTCTATACTGAAGAGTACTGTTGTTTGCCAATATTTGTGGAGCAGAACTTGTGTATTGTGAGTGTAGGTATAAATTCAATTCAAGAACGATCAAAGACATATAAAAAGAAAAAATTTATATAAGCCGATAAACCGGTAACTTAGTTGGCTGTTGAATGTTTTGGAGCTTAAGAATTGACCTATGCTACTCTTTGTTAACAGTCAGCTTAAACTCTGTTTTTATTTGTGGCATTTGATATAAGACCTTTTTTCATATATATATATATGTGTGTGTGTATATATATATACATACATATATATGTATATAGAATCTAATTCTTTTGTACATTTTCAAGGTTGATCCTGGGGTACCTGCATCACTAACCTGGCAGAGAAAATTAAACAGCGAGGGAAATGTTCCTGTGTCGTTCTCTATGTCTTTGAAGGATATGCTTCATTTGGTATGTCTGATTAATATAAATGCGAGAATCTGTACTTTTAATCCATTAAATTCTTTTGGTATGATATTGTTCTTAATCAGAAGCATTGCAATGCTGAAACACATTTACTAAGGATTCAGAAAATTCTTTGGTGCCTGAGTAAGTGATATCAGATATAGTTCAGTATAAGGAACTTTTTCTGATTTGTATCCTCCCTTTTGGATCATGAAAAGAGGAAGGAATTGTTTTCAGTACATAGCTCAACAGAAAAACATATTTATAACCTGTGGCAGGTTCTGAAAAGAAAAGTATCTTTCGGAATTTAAAATCTTAATCACTGCTACTTATATTTGCTGTTTTACTTATCCCATATTGTATTAACTGAATTAAATTCATCCTTTCGATCTCACGAGAATGTAAAGTTATTCTTTGAATATCTCGAGTTACAGAAGTGAAGATCAGTTTCTGGTTATTGAATGAGCATTTTTTATTTTCCTTGTTGCTTTTTAGGCTCCAATAGGTGTTCGTTTATTGCGTCATAATCGAGAAGTAGCTGCCTCAGGAAAGGTAATTTTCCTGCTTTGGTGTACTTGTTACCGAAATAAAAAAACCGGATTAAAGGTCCTAATGTCGATTTTGCATCTCTTTGTTCTCTGTGAAGGGGCCTCTTATTGATCCATTTGCTAAGCACCATATAACTTCTTCTCATGGCATTCCTTTAGGCGGTATTGGGTAAGTTCTTTTCTTTATGTCTGTTTGAAATCTTTGTGGAATCATTTTACACAATTTCTTCTCGTGTAATCATTTTTGCTTGTTGAAAAAATCAACCTTCAGCGGAGGGAGCATTGGCAGAAGTTATAAAGGCGAATTTCAGCGTTTTCAACTATTTCCGAGAAAATGTGAAGAGAAACCTGTTTTGGCAAATCAGTTTTCTGTAAGTTATATTGCTCTTGTCCTGGAAGGATTGCGTCAACATATATATTGGCACATTCCCAACCGATTAATAAAAAATTAAACTCGACCAAAATACCCAATAAATAATTCTGCTCAAACCAATAGGAATGTTCTATATCTTAGTTAACTACGAGTTGAAAGTCTTTTGTACCACAATGCAAGGACGTATCATTTCTGTTATTAGCTTGAATGGTTTCCGACGGCTTTATTCAGGTTTTCGTTTCCCGTCCTAATGGTGAAAAGTACTCTACTGTACTGTGCCCAAGGAGCCCTGAGGTCGTCAAGTAAGCAACTACTACTTACTGCAAATTTTTATATTTCTGATATTTTCAAGAGCTAACACTTATTGTGAGTGATTTTCGATTTCGATAGAGAAGAAAAAGGACATGTAAAGAGCCAACTAATGACATGCTGATAAATGTACATAAACAGAGAAAACGAACCTTCTGGGATTGGATCATGGGACTGGAATCTGAATGGACAGAGTTCTACATATCATGCTTTGTACCCAAGAGCCTGGACTGTTTGTGAGGGTAATTTACCTTATATAACACACCTCTGAGCTTATTACAACGTTTTTTGAGAACCACGAATACTTCCCATTTTTTCATCCCTTCGATGATGAAATAAACAATCTAAGCCGTTTAAAAAATTTACTCATATGTTTTTCATCTTGAATAGTTTTTCTTATTCGTATGCCTTTTTTATTTTTTATTTTTTATTTTTTTTAATGTAGGTGAACCTGATCCAGCACTCAAAATTGTTTGCCGTCAAATTTCACCAATTATCCCCCATAATTACAAGGAGAGCAGCTTCCCTGTCTCTGTTTTCACTTATACGGTACAAACAACTCTTATCAGAAGCTTGTTTTCTGGAAATATGACACAAAACAGCTTATGTATTAAGGTGTTATTTTAATTCCTTCTTTTCAGCTACATAACACTGGGAACACTGCTGCCGACGTCACATTGCTTTTCACATGGGCCGTGAGTTCTATCATAATAATACATTTTTGTTTTTGTGCTACTTTTTTTTTTTTCCTTACTCCACCAAGATTTCTGTTTCAGACATTATCAGAATTTATCACGTCCTCTAAACAGTATTTTTTTCCCCCCTATATCTCTCAATGTTTCACCCTGTCTGTTGATGCATAATTTAGTATTAAAAGGTTGGAGTTAATGATACATTTTAAGTTACTAGAACTCATGAAAAATATACATTTTTTATATTTGGCAACTCAGAATTCTGTTGGAGGGCCTTCGGAACTTTCTGGTCATCACTTCAATTCGAAAATGGCGTAAGAAGATTTTCTTTCGTTTGATCTCCTTTTTTCATTTTAAAATTTGATTCTTTGACTTACTGTATAATGTTATATATTATTTCAGTTAATGCATATGTATGCGATGTTATGTAAAATTGACTTTTGAGTTTTTCGATATTCAATTCTAACCTACAACATTGTTTACTTTTCTAGGGTGAAGGATGGGGTGCATGGTGTACTTCTACATCACAAGCAAGTTCCTCTAGATTCTTAATCGGTTTGATCAGTTTAATTGTTAGTTCTTTAAGTGTTCTCATTTTCTAATTAGTGCCGATAATTCACCAACACAGGACCACCGATGAACACCCTCCAGTGACGTTTGCAATAGCGGCAGAGCAGACTGATGGTGTTCATGTGTCAGAGTGCCCTCGCTTTGTGATATCTGGTAACTCAAAGGGTATCACTGCAAAAGATATTTGGTATGAGATAAAAGAGGTAGGTAGCGTTTACTGCTATTCTCTTGTAGAATGGTACTCATAGTTTGTTGACATGTGATTTTCTGATCGGTTAAAAGAATGTAGTTAGTCACCGATGGTGTAAATAGAGCATCTCTCCTTTCCGTACGGCATTTCCTTGACGTTGTTAGAAAATGCTCGGGATTTTTTTTCTTTCAGCAAATTTATGATCGGACAATGATTATTTCTAGAAAGTTCTTACTGATGCATACAAAATATAACATATATGTTGACACCTTTATCAAACCATATTTTTTCCGTTACTTGTTTGCACTTGTTAAGCGTCTTGGAGCCTTAACGAGTGAGTAGCTCTGAATATGTAAAATTATAAGCTGAGACTATCATTTAGTCTATTCAGAACTTTGAAGTTCTGATGCCATACACTGAACCATCGTGAGTGGTTTTAATGTTCTTTTTAGTCCATGGACTCTTACCACGTGAATTTTTCTTGTTTGGAGGAACGTTGTCTCTTGTTGTTTTGTTATAGTCTTCCCTAAACGATATTTACTTCTTCTATAACAGCATGGATCATTTGATCGCTTGAGTTCTGTTGAAAGGCCAGAGCCTTCAGAACCAGGATCGTCTATTGGAGCAGCTATTGCTGCGTCTGTGACAATTCCCTCGGATGCAACACGGACAGTTACGTTTTCATTGGCATGGGACTGCCCTGAAATAAGATTTTGCTATGGAAAGACTTATTACAGGTGGGTGAACCGAAACTTGTCTGTGAAGTAAGACAAGCTGAAATAAATATTTCCTTTTAACCGAAAATTTCCATGTACAGGCGCTACACTAAATTCTATGGCATTCACGGGGATGCTGCTGCAGATATCGCACATGATGCTATTCTAGGTAAGTTCTATGTGCAGTTTAAATCGGCGATTTTCTTGGAACTTTAAAATTTCCTACGGCATTCATCAATAAGTTTTATGTTCTCGTGTTATCTTTTGTTTCTTGTTAAACATAGAGCATCGCCATTGGGAGTCCCAGATCGAGGCGTGGCAAAGACCCATTCTTGAAGACAAGAGGCTTCCGGAATGGTGAGTATATTAAGATGCGTTAACTTTTGTCTTAGACCATTTTCAATGCATATGCTAATGCTAATGCTAATGCTATATTTGGCGCAAAAAAAAAAAAAAAAAAAAAAAAAGTGTCGAAATGGCATACTGTGTGCTATTCTATTTCGATTTTCGTGCTTCAACGCATACTGCGTGCTGGAGCCACATCCTCTGTCCCCTCTCCATGTCCCCTTCTCTGTCTCCCGAATAAGAGATTGACACGTCAGTCATTTTTACATTAAATGGTGGTTTGGTCCTAATTCTGGGTAACAAAAGCATTTTTAAACCTCAAGAAATTCCCCTGATGGGCATCCATTGATTTCTCGGTCTCAATCAATTTTTCACTTTTGGGTATTTTAAGAATAAAATTTTCTGAAGTCCAATTCTCCTTTTCTATATCACTTAATTCATTCAAAATTTAAGTTGTAGAAAATCAATATTGCCTTGTTCTTGAAAAGAAAAATGGTCACTATTTACTTCCAGTACATGGCAGGCTTAGCAGAGGCATAGAGAAAATGGGAGAGTGAGATTTTCTTCCCCAGTAGAAAGAGGAGGAAGAGCGAGACAAGTAAACCATTCAAGTAACAAAATTTTCAGGGGAAAAAAAGTAACGGGAGGAATTTTCGTTCCTAACTCCGTTAGTTACCTTTAGCACGTGTCAATCTCTTATTCGGGGTACAGAGAAGGGGACATGGAGAGGGGCACAGAGGATGTGGCTCCGTGTGTGCTACTGCTATATCTATTTTTGGTCATAAATTTTAAGCTTTGGAATTGGTAAAGCAATATGAAAATGACAATGTTGTGATTATTAAGTGAAAAGTCAACAAATCAACCAATAAGCAAACCGATGTTAAATTTGGCATTTGCTGTATTTGGTGTCAAATTTGGCACCAAATTTTAGAGTTGTCGTAGAGATTTGGCATTGCATTGGAGTTGCTCTTGCATGTTAAGTCTTCTTCTTAATGTTCTTTGCAGGTATGCGGTTACTCTTTTCAATGAGCTCTATTATCTCAACTCAGGAGGAACGATTTGGACAGGTATTTCTGGAGATTGGAGTCCACTGCTGTGAAACTTGCCCTGTTGTGCCAGAGGATACATTCCTAATGTTTTTCGTATTTATCTTTTGCAGATGGATCACCACCACTGAATAGTGTAATAAGCATTGGAGGAAGGAAGTTTTCTCTCGATCGCTCCTCATCGGGTGTGAAGAATATTATCGATGCATCTGATCGGAATGATACTGCAGTTGACATTCTTGAAAGAATGACTTCAGTACTCGAGCAAGTGCACAATCCGGCTTCATCAACATCTGCTTGTGGAACAAATCTGCTTCAACAGGGAGAAGAGAACATCGGTCAATTCCTTTATTTCGAAGGACTCGAGTATCAGATGTGGAACACCTATGACGTCCATTTCTACTCGTCGTTTGCACTGCTTATGCTATTTCCAAAACTTGAACTCAGTATCCAAAGAGACTTTGCTGCAGCTGTAATGATGCATGACCCGAGCAGGATGAAACTTCTAGCTGATGGACAAGGGGCTCCGAGAAAGGTTCTTGGAGCGGTTCCTCATGACATTGGAGTCGATGACCCTTGGTTCGAAATAAACGGGTACAACTTATACAACACAGATCGGTGGAAGGATTTGAATCCGAAGTTTGTCCTCCAAATTTACAGAGACGTGGTTGCCACCGGCGATAAGAAGTTTGCGCAAGCTGTATGGCCGTCTGTTTATGTTGCAATGGCATATATGGACCAGTTTGATAAGGACGGTGATGGGATGATTGAGAACGAAGGCTTTCCCGATCAGACCTACGATACGTGGTCCGTCACTGGTGTTAGTGCATATTGTGGCGGACTGTGGGTGGCAGCATTACAGGCTACCTCCGCCCTGGCACGTGAAATAGGCGACAGAGGCTCTGAGGAGTATTTTTGGCACAAATTTCAGAAAGCAAAAGCCGTCTATCAGAAACTATGGAATGGATCCTACTTTAATTATGACAGCAGTGGTCAAACTGCGAGTTCATCTATTCAAGCCGATCAACTGGCTGGACAATGGTATGATCAAAATAACTTCTTGGATCTGTTTTAATTTCATCTGGTCTGAGCCGTTTACACAACATATTGGTTCGCTTTTTCTCAACAAGAAGGAAAATTTTTGCTTGGACATTGCAGGTATTCAAGAGCGTGTGGTCTTTCACCAATTGTTAACCAAAAGAAGGCAAAAAGTGCACTGGAGAAAATTTACAATTACAATGTCTTGAAGATCAAGGATGGGAGACGGGGGGCAATTAACGGAATGCTACCTGATGGAACAATCGACACGACGACAATGCAGTCAAGAGAAATATGGTCTGGAGTCACATACGCTCTTGCCGCAACAATGATCCAGGAAGACATGATCGACACTGCATTTAAGACCGCGGCTGGAAACTATGAGGCTGCATGGTCTGAAAAAGGACTTGGGTGAGTACTACTTGTTTTCGACGCCATTTTCCCCATCTTTGCCACTTCTCTTCAGGAAAATTATTTTTTCTAGTAGTTCTTTGCTATCATCAAAAGGATAGTAGTTATTTCTCTGGCTTGTTAACCTCTTGTTCTTCAACATCTCAACAGTTACTCGTTTCAAACCCCGGAAGCTTGGAACTCGGATGATGAATACAGATCATTGGCGTACATGCGTCCCTTGGCCATATGGGCAATGCAGTGGGCACTAACAAGACCAAATCTACCCGAGCAGCCAGCGACAAGACCGGAGATTGACGAGATTTCATTGCTGAAGCACCATGCCGGGTTCTCGAGAGTTGCCAGGCTGCTCAAGTTGCCAGAAGAAAAAGCACCTAGAAGTGTTCTGCAAGTTATCTTTGACTATACTTGCAAGAGGATGTGGGTGTGAGTTTTGTTCCTGTCCATTATCTGCAAATTTTGTTCCAAAAATAATGTTTTATTGTTGTATTATTTATAGTAATATTTCTTTTTAATAAAATGTTAGTCACCAGGGGTTCAGTTATACAACTTCTACAAACATTCTTGTGTAGAACACTATACAATTGAACGTTGTTCTTTATAATGAAATACAAACATTTTCTAAATATTTTCTTAAAATTTTTTTTTGTGCCACCAAATTTAAATATATGCATCGAAAAAAAAAAAAAAAATATTTTACTATGTTCTTTAATTGTCCGACTATAAGTTGTGCATGAATATTCGGGTATCTATGAGGATTTGTAGTTCTTGGTAATATTAATGTTGCGTTTTAGGTTCATAGAATTAAGTTCATTTTGTATATTGATCTGTAATTCTTTCAATTTTTGTACATAATTCTTGAGATTATTTCGTATGAAGTAGTTTATGGAATACTTATTAGCTAAAAACATCTTTTAATGACATTTTATTGCCTGTTCTGTCCAAATTATTCTAAGCCACGGACAAGAATGAAATTAAATATAATTTTAGTGGTTACAATGATAAGTATTGAGCGTACATTTGGAGAGTTGACTTTGACTTTTAAAAAATGAGGTCTAAATATCTAATTAGTATCCATAGAAACATGCACTTGTTTTTTCTTTTGTTTTTGTTTTTGTTTTTGTTTTTATTTTCGGGATAAATCTGTGATGGGGTTTTTTTTTTATATAACTTATCGATAGAGCTCATTTTTAAACCATTTAGATATAATCGAATGGCTGTAATATAATCGTTATAATGTACTTTAACTCATAATAATATTACAAAAAAATAAGAAAAAAATTTAACGAAATTAAAAAAAAAGGGCGTCCAGATCCCCCCACCCAACAACCCTCTCGGGCCAGATCCCCCCCACCGCACGACCCTTGTTGGCAGATCCCCTCCCCCACACCACGACCCAGGCGCTGGCCAGAAATTCTCCTCTCGATAAGCCCCTCCTTCCCAAGAACGCCCCCAAACACCCCCTCCCCCACCAGACCAAATGATGAGCCTCTCTCCTGTCAATGCCAGGCGATGGATCACCCCTAGCCTTGCCAACGTCGAGTCCCCCCACCCGCTGGCCAGATCTTGCCCTACCCGCGACCTAGGCCTTCATTCCCCCTGAGCCTTGATGACGAGCCCCTCTCCTCCCGAGGCCCACAACCTAGGTGATGGACCACCCTCGCGGACGTTGAGTCCTCAGCGAGCATCCCACCCGCCGGCCAGATCCCGCCCTATCCGTGACCCAGGCCGCCTACGACGCACCATCCTCTAGACGATGAGCCCTTCCCCTTCTGACCTAGGCGATGGGCCACTGGCGAGGAAGCCCCCTCCCAACTTTCCACCAATGATGATGGTTGGGGTTTTTTTTTTTTTTTTGAATTTCTTTTGTTTTTTAAATTATTTATTTAATTTCTTAGTCAATCTATTATGAGATAATGTGTATTATAATTACCATGTACAAGCAACCTCTTAGCCGTTTGATTACAACTGAACGATTTAAAATATGCTCTATCGATAGGGTATATAAAATGACATGTTCCATGGTTTAAAAATGTTTTCATTTTTGTTTTTTTTTTTGTTTTTGTTTTTTTTTTTTTTGTTTTTAAGTTTTGTTTTCTTGGGTGGTGTTTAGCTAAAAGAATGAAAACCTTGTAACTGCCGATTGTGTTTATACCATATCTGAATTATCCATTTTTTTTTTCAAAGGAGAACATGTGATGGGATTTAAAAAATAAAAAATAAATATTATTGATAGTACAAATTTCGTCACATGTTCATCAAATTAATTGAATAATCTTCTTCATTTTAATCAATATTATCCCGGTGTTAAATGATGATACCCATTTTAATACTCATCATCATTTACTAATAAAACGTGGACGATACCCATTGTAATACTCATCATCATTTACTAATAAAACGTGGACTCTATCGATAAGAGCAACCTCTTATTTATTGTGGTATTTAACACATTTTATTGTAAAATATACTCACCAAAATTCTGTTGGACCCTGAATTTGTTAGGTTGTGTCCTAAATTATTGATCAATTCCGTCTAAAAATTAATAAAAAAAACTATTATAACAACATTTTAATAGTTTGAGTCATTTAAAAGACGAAAAAAAAGCACATCGATCAAAATTACATAATTTAAAAGTTAATGGACAAAATAAGCAATTTACCCATGATTTTAATACATGAGGGTATGATTTGTAACATTCTAAAATTTGAGGGCCAAAATCAAACAAAGTCCATAATTCAGGGGCCAAAAATTAGAATTAACTTTTTCCTGAATTTCAAAGAAAACAACAATATAAAAGGATACGAAACGACTCAAAGTGGATTCATTTGGAAGAAGAAATAGCAAGGAAAAAAAAAAAAAAAACTGTACTAAAAGAATGGCGAGGACTTTCTCCGACGACAACAGTGCCGGGTTTTTCCATTTTTTCGTCCCTGAAAATAATTCCAAGCATTTGGTACTTGTAAACTTCTTCTTCTTCATATCTCCATACTATCGTGTGTGTGTATTTAGAGACTATAGTCATAAACTTTTGCTTGCTTTTTTTTTTTTTTTTTCTTCCTTTTTTTTGGGTGAAAAAGGTGTTTTTCATTTCTTTCTTCTTTTCTACTGATAGCTATTGACGTTTTTGTCTTTTTAATGTTCTGATGCCCTGTTTGTTTCCCTAGAAAAATCAAAGCTAATATGTGGAACTAGACTAGTTGTTGTATCAATAAAATTCTAATACGAACAAAAAAAGGAAACAGCTCACGACAAAACCCAGATTTTGTTTTTATTAATCTTTTTATTTTTTAATTTTTGAAAACAACCCTGAGTTTATAATCCCTTTAATGTTTTTAGTCCTTTTTTTTCCCCTTAATTTCTGAGCTCAAGTTGAAAATGTGTCTACACTTTGAGGGAGTTGTTTATCTCTCCTTTTTTGGACAGTTGAATCGTGAAAGTAGTGTGTATAAGTTTCAGTTTGTCTTTGTTTATTGTTTTGTTTGGTTTGTTGCTTCATAGTTCGTATTGTAGATCAAACCTACTTACTGTTTAGAAGAAAGAACAGAATAAGAGCTCGTTTCGAAGATAGGTTGAAGTTGGATATATATTTATATATATATATATATATATATTAAAAATGTATCTTTTGTTGAAATGTAAATTGAAAATGAACTGTGAAATTCAAATAGTGTAAATCCTGAAATGCATTCGTATTTTAGTTGACATTATGAATCTTATTTTGTTTTCCTCATTGTTGTGAGTATCTAACAAGAAGAATGAACTCATTTTGACTTGAAATAAGAAAGTTATTGACTTTTTGAATTTCATGAAAATGAAAGAGATGAAAGAAAAAAAAGAGAGAGAGAAATTTGTATTACAGATAATTTGCGTAGTAGTTTTGGAGACGAGTTGTGCAATCAAATATAAATCGAAAATCGACCTTAAAAAACAAAGGTTGGAGTTAACGGGCCTTGAGAAATATTTTATTGCAGTTGCTTTATTTTATTTTGAATTTATTTTGGAAAATGATCCTTGGCCTGGTGTTGAATTTAGATAATATCTATTTTTGGTTTTTATTCCTTGGTGTTTCCTTTAAAGCAGTGAATACTACACGACCACCACTACTATCACTTCTACTATTATTATTTCTATTATTTGGACAATTCACTTTCAATTTCAATATCAATTTTATCTATTATGTTGTAGAGAATTCCACCAGCTTTTGTCAGGAGATATTTGCAAGACTTGCCGGACAAGGCAACTCAAGAAGACCATTGTGGGAGGTATTGGGATGTTGGTATGGTGGTTGTGGAAAACCATTTGTGTTTTGGGACTGGTTGGGAAGACTTTGTTAGAGAGCATTGCCTTGAAAATGGAGACCTTCTCATGTTCAAACGCCTTTGCACTTCTGTGTTTGTTGTTAAGATTTTTGGTCAAAAAGGATGCAAGAAGGATGTTAAGGTGATTCCGAAGATCCTTGAAGGTGCCGACGGTAACGAAGAAGAAGAAGAAGAAGAAGATGTTAAGATTTTTGGTCAAAAAGGATGCAAGAAGGACGTTAAAATTTTTTGGTCAAAAAGGATGCAAGAAGGACGTTAAGGTGATTCCGAAGATCCTTGAAGGTGCCGACGGTAACGAATGTTAATATTTTTGGTCAAAAAGGATGCAAGAAGGACGTTAAGGTGATTCTGAAGATCTTTGACGGTGCCGACGGTAACGAAGAAGAAGAAGATTTTTGGTCAAAAAGGATGCAAGAAAGACGTTAAGGTGAGATTTTTTGCCAAAAAGGATGCAAGAAGGACGTTAAGGTGATTCCGAAGATCCTTGAAGGTGCCGATGGTAATGAAGAAGAAGAAGAAGAAGAAGAAGAAGAAGAAGAAGAAGATCAGAGTACTCATAGAGGACCTTCTCATGCTTATAAGGAGACTTACTCATAGAGGACCTTCTCATGCTTATAAGGAGACTCAGGATGAAAGAAGAGGCCTAATGGGATCAACAAAGAAGCCGGGTTAGTACACTATGTACCTTTTCTAATCTTATTGTGCATTTACTAGTTCGTTACATGATGAATTGAAATGGAAAATGGATTTTTTTGAAGGAGAAAATGGAACTGAAAATATAGTGAAAGGAAGAACAAGGACAAATTTCACGTTTGTCAACCAAACATTGGATCTTGTCACAAAGTGTCCCCTGAATTTTAGTTTGTAACATTCGTTTCCGCCAAACATCCGTCTCGTTGAGTGTTGATCTTCCACGAATTGATTTGACATTCTCTTTTATATTGTCTAACCTTGTTTTAACTTGTTTGCAGTGCTTGTGTTGAATAATAAGTCTCTAAAGTTGACTCCAGAATTGAGAAGTCAGACCAACAAGCTTAAAGTCGCAAACTCCGCTTCTACTACTCTTCAAATCGCTACGAGACCTCGTGCTGCTACTGATGCTGCTCTCATGTCTGGTAAGTCTTCACATTGCCATGCAATCGTTTTTTGCATTGATTGATTGATGCGTCGATTAAACTCATTGTCGTCTTTGTTTTGCAGCCTCAAAAGTGAAGAAAGAGCCCCCGTCTCCGTGGGAGGAGTTGATGAGGATGGTGAATCACAAGTCCTCGGCTAGGAAGGACAAAACCAAGGTTGGCTACTCGGCAAAGTCGGCTATTGAGCCGATTGCCCTTGAAATTGGCTTGCCGAAGTCCTCTCCCACTACCTGCTCGCTGAAAAGAAAGCGAGGCGAGGCCGGGACGTCATTTGAGCTCGTCCTTCGCGACATGGTATCTCTCCAAGCTGACTTGGAGGCTGCTTCTCAGCTTGGCTTGAGGATTCTCACCCAAACTGATTTGGATCTTCTCCTGAACCTCAATCCTCACGAGCTGATTGATGCATTCATTGGTCGCTCGATTCAGGTTGGTGACTCGACTCTTGAGTCGTTGTAGTTTTGGTTGATTCTGTATTGTTCCTTATGTGTGTCGTGTGTATTTTGCAGAACCTGCAATATGGACTCGTCCTCGCCTATTGCTTTGGTAACCTTAAGCACGATCAAGCAGGAAAGGATTGTGAAATCAAGGAGTTGTCCGGCAAGCTTGCGAACGAGGAGAAGAATGTGGCGGAGCTGAAGCAGAAACTCCTAGAGCATGAAGTGTCGTTAAAGCGGCTAACCGAGGAGAAAGATTAGCATATCAAGCAACTAGAGGAGGAGGTGAAAGATCACTACTGCATTGGTTGGGCACGAACTCGTCTCGACTCACTCCGCGCATTCCGGGATGGTCTTCTCGTTCTCGGATTGCTGATTTAATGTCTGACGAGGAAGAGGAGGTGGAGTCGAAGTGAGTGCTTGTTGAGTCTGCTGGAGCCTTGGGTCGAGTGAAGGAGGCTGTTGTCAAGCCAACTCCTGCAGTCGAGCCAATAATAAAAAAAAAAAGAGCAAGTCAAGGAGACAACCAAGTCTGCCGAGTGAACTCTTGCTGTTGTTGTTATATCTCTCTCTCTCTCTCTCTTTTTTTTTTTTTTTTTTTCAAACTTTACCTTCTCCTCGTTGAGCTGGGACAATATTTTGCTCGTAAGTTATGTCGACTCGATCTATTGGGTTGTATTTTTGGTACTTTGATATCTGCACTTAATGATATATGTAATCGTTTAATAGATACTGGTATGTTATGTTCATGCTTTTACACCTGCTGATTACTTGAATAGGTTGATTGGCAAGTTGTGATTGACTGTTTAGTCAAGATTGTATGTTTGGTCGATTGATGAGACTTTCTAGGATGTAACAAATATCTTAGAACGCCCAACCATCCGGTAGCCTCCCCCCCAAAGTTTTTGTCCTATTATTTTTGGAATCAGACAAGAACTTGAGAGTAGAAGGTCGTTTATGCAAGCGCGTGTATAGTCGTCGAGCCGACTGTTCCCGTCGTCTTCCCTAAGCTCCCACCCTCCAATTGCAAATCGGGAGGAACTTAGAGGTTATGTAAGAGAGATAGGACGTTAGGATGGTCTCAACAAGTGAATATGGTATCAATTACTTCAACCATTTAGTTGGCCTCAACTCAGGTTGGCATCGACATGATGCTGCATCGAATTGTCAAGTCGGCATGAAGTGATTCTCTAATCCACAAATCGATTAGTACCTCATTAGGTGAGGGCTGTACTCAGTGCAAGGCTTTTAACCTGTGTCGAGACTTTCATATTGATTAGTAGGTGTTCTTTTACTTTGATGAGTCAATGTATACTTCGTAGGAATACGAGACACGAAGGATATGGCGGGCATTAGAACTACACGCAGATCACACAAGAAAATAGTCATTTATTAGAGAGAGTTTCTTAAAAAAAAAAATGTCATTTATCTATAATTAACACCAATTTTTTATCGAAGTTTTTTTTTTATTAGAAAGTTTGTTTTACTAATTATGTTTGTTTTTTTATTGCATAAATCAAATCAAAATTGGAATTAGAGTGGGATATGAGAGGGACAAAGAATATTATCTATAAGAGTATTAGATGGAGACATTTATCAATTCCGTTCGTTCAATTTATGTAACCACTCTTTTTTAAAAGCGGCCATGAAACAAATCACAAATTAACATTCATTATCTCTAAAAAAAAAAAATTTAAAAAAAAATTGATCCATTATGGAGATAATGTTATATGCCCTTTGTTTGTTGTTGGTTTGTTTTTGTTTTTTGCTTTGTAACAACGGAGTCCCAATTTCAGATTTTGTTGGAGCGAAGATATCAAACACCTTCTATATTTTTAATTTTATACAAGAACGTGGCTCGATTTTTATCATTGGTGAAGGTGCTTTTTCGTTATCAATTATACATGTTTTTAACTGTTTGATTAACTTTGGATGTAAATATATAATTAGAGCATCTCTATTACAATACTAAATTAATATTTTAATAGTAAATTTTGATATTTATATGAAAAAATTACTCTTCAATATAATACTAGCTTTCATGTTCAATATAATACTAGCTTTCATGTTAAATTTGTCAGTATATTAAATTTTATGACAAATTTACTACAATATATAATCAATGTCAAATTTTATTTTTAATTTTAATTAGTTGTTATCTCGTGTAATTATTATGATATATTTTTTATTTATTTAAATACTAAATGTTTGTTTTTACAACTTCCGAATCATAATAATAATGATAAAAAATAAAAATAATAATAAAAATAATTTAATACATTGAAACATAAAGTAATATAATATTTTTTTTATATTATGTTGTAACAAAGACAATATTGACATACATAAATACTTAAAGATGATCTTACGGGTAGTTGTTTCCGCTAAAAAAAAAAAAAAAAAAAAAAAAAAAAAAAAAAAGCGTTAGGTTAAAATACACGGTTTCCAGCGATGCTGAGGAAGTACCAGCTTTACCCCATCATAATTTTTCCCCATCATTTCTCATTGAGAATAGTGAAATATTAAAATAACCAGAAAAGAGAGAGAGAGAGAGAGAGAGCGAGAGAGGAAGAATCCAAAACGACAAAGAAAGGAAACCAAACGACTAAAGGGGTAATAATTTGGAAGAAGAAAACAGCTAGCAAAGAAGAAGAAGAAAGGTTCAAGGATGCAGGCGAGAACTTTCTATGGACCGGAGTTTCTCAAATCTTTCATCTCTGAAAGTAGTTCAAAGCATTTGGTATTTTTTCTCTTTTACTATCATTCTCAATCACTGTGAAAGTTTTGTTGTTGCTTTTTGCTTTTTGCTTTTTTTTTTTTTTTTTTTTTTTTTTAAATAAATATTTCCACACTGAAGTAATTTTTGCTTGCTTGTTTGCTTGGGTTTTCTTTTCTTTTTCTTTTTTGCAAAAAAAAAAAAAAAAAAAAATATTCATTTCCTTCTTATTTTCGGTTAGAGGCAGTGAAGTTTTTGTCTCTAGATATTCTGATCTGTTTGTTTCACCAGAAATTTAAATGCTAAAAACGTACTACTTGTCTAATTGTATTAATAAATTCCAGTAAGAACAAGAAAAAGAGACGGCTAACGACAAACCTTGACTGGTTATATATGTGTCTGTGTTTATATATATATATATATATGAATGGTTTTAATGATTATTCTAATATTTTATTATCACTATTATTATTATGTGATGTAGATCAAACGGTTATTATATATTGGGTAATTGATTAAACAAATTTATGATAATTGATGAACATTGAATTTAAAAAGCTTAATAAATATTTGTAGAGTGTTAACTTGTTCCTAACCTATTGATATAATTTTCTTAAAATATTTTTTTTATTTAAATAGAACATAAATTAAAATTCATTTCTTGATTTTTAAATCTCATTCTTGGATGTCTATTAAATTTTTCTTCAAAAAATGCTAATTGGCATCATAAAATTTAACTCTGCAACAGCTCCATTGATTATAAAAATTAATAGATTTTTTTTATCTGTGTTTTATTTGTTTCTAAATTGATACATTTTTGTTTAATGTAGTTTGCTTGATTTCAAATTTACAATTTGTTATATAAGAAAAAGGCTTCCTAATTCAAAAAAAAAAAAAAAAAAAAAAAAATTTTGTGCTTAATGCTTCAACAAAAGAGAGATAAGGAAATGGTGGAACATCAAAGTAAATAAAAATTAAATTGTTGGCATGAAAAGAAATATGAAATCATGGAGCAGTATTTATTTATTCTTTTTGGAGTAGTATTGATTTATGAAAATAATAAGGGGTAATTTTGTAATATATAGGGGCCTGTGCAATAAAAAAATTTAATCATTTGAAAATTAAGAGGCATATGTGTTTAAAAAGGAGTTGTGGAGAGTTATAAAGGGTGTGTTGATAAAACTACTCTTTTTCAATTTATTATTCAAAATGCTAAGTAGCCAAATGATGGAGATTAAAAAATAAACAAGAAATACTATATCATTTCGAACATATTTTCTCCTTACCTAAAACCATTTTATCACTCTATGGATCCATTGCCATTGAAAAACTTTTAATTGACACAAATTCTTAGGAATTTTTCCTATAAAAATACAAATTTTTGTTTCCTAATTTAAAAAAAAGTAAAAACTTATTGTATCGCTTTTTAATATATAGTTTTTAACCGCTTAACCTTTTCTTCAACTCATGCATATATCTATTTAGAAACGTTTATACACCACATATTGATTAATTTTGTTAATTTAGTTACAATGTGAAAAAAGTGCTAAACGGCCCCTTTTTTTTTTTTTTTTTTTAAGAAAACTTTAGCAGGTTGTTTTACATTAAATTAAAAAAAAAAGTGTCAAATAAACTTGTTGTAATTATTTTTAGTTTATTTTAATATTTAAGATTAACAGGTTTTAACTTGCTATAGCAAGTCATGTAAAATGTCCTATCATCAAGTATAATTAAGGCATATACTTCTTTTTATATAGTTTTGTTTGTAACTATCAATAGTAACAAAAAAAGAGTAACCATTGAAAACTAAATATATATATATATATATATATAAAAGACCCACCTTGATTTTGCATTCCTTTCCGTGTGTGCGTGTATATATGTATTCCAGAGAGTCTAAGCTCAAAGTAAAATATATATTCCAGAGAGTCTGAGCTCAAGTAAAAGATATGTTCTAAACTTTGATGAGGTGACATTTTTCAATGGAACCCTCTACCTTGAAAGAAAAAGAAAAAGAAAAAAAAAAATAGAACTAGGTATTTACTAGTATTGCCTTTTATTTTCTGATTATTATTATTTTTATTTTTGTTGCTGTAAACAAGTTTATTAGGCCCTGGTGTTGCTTATAAATAATATGTACATGTATTTTAGGTTTTTGAACCTTCTTGTTTGCTTTGAAGTAGTGACAATGCAATATCGATTTCGGTTTCTATTTTATTTTGGATTGTAGAGAATCCCGTCCGCTTTTGTTACGAAATTTGTTCAAGCGTTGGAAGAAAAGGCAACATTGAAAGACCACAATGGGAGGTGTTGGGATGTTAAAATGGTGATGATAGGGAAGCACTTGTATTTTGTGACCGGTTGGGAAGAGTTTGTTAAAGGGCATTTCCTCGAAAATCGGGACATTCTCATCTTCAAACGCCTCGGGAATTTTCTGTTTAGTGTTAAGATCTTTGGTCGAAACGGATGCAAGAAAAAAGTAGAGGCTGTTTCGAAGATCCTTGAATGCGTTAAGGTTGAAAAAGAAGATCGGTATACTTATAGAGGACCTTGTCAAGTTCATAAGGCGAATCGGGATGAGAGAAAAGGCCTAAACGAATCAACAGAGAAATCAGGTGCGAGTCCATTAACTATTTTTCTTATGGCGCATTTTTTACTCCGCTATGAAATGAATTGGAATGGAATATGGATTGAAAATGTCGAGAAAAGATAAGAGTAATGAGAATCAAACATGTGATTCAAGTGTGTACTAGAATTTTCATGTGCATGAATTATGTCAAATTAATGGTACAAAGTATATTTTGAAGAGTCGCCAACGTACACTTTCCGCCGCAGGTATGGGACCTAGCACCGCGAATATCAGGTCAAGTCCCTCGGTGAAGCGTGGCCCTACCCTCCGGCCCACCGAGCCTCCTAGGGCTGTTGAGGTGACCGGGGGAGTGAATCACCCGACCACTTGCACAGGCGTAGCTTCTCAGATTGTTGACTTGGTGGAATCGCAGGCTCAGGACTTCTCCAATCCAGATGTAAGTTTGATCTCCTCTCTCGTTTTTCGTTCGCCTGTTAGAAACTTCTAATGCTTTTTTCTTCTTGTAGTTGGTGAGCGACCTCAACCTTCTCCGATTGCATAGGGATGTTGAAGAGCTGCGCCAGAAGGTCGCTTGCCAAGACAAAACCATCGAGTCCCTAAAGCGGAAAATTGATGCTGTCCTTGTGCTGGGTCATTTGAACGTGTTCCAGGAGAGGGACGCTGCTCGACAGGAGCTCGTCGAGGCTAAGAAGCTCAGAAGCGGTGACGAGCATCAGAATACTACATTTCGCACTTATTTTCGGCGTAAATTTAGAATGTAGTGGTAAGTTCATTTTCTTTATTGTAGTTTGAAGAAGTTTACTGATGGTTGGGTAGTTTCCGTTATTTGTTAGATTTTCTTTTTATATTTTCTTCCCGGATTTCCTTTTTGTTGTTCATCATCTTCCCTCCCGAGAAGAAGAACACAACATGAGGAAGATATGATTGATACTGCATTTACGACTGCGGCGGGAAACTATATGAAGCTGAGTTTTTTTAACTTGGTGGTGGGGGTAAGGGTGGGTGTTTTGAAATCTACACTTTTTGATGGAGTTAGGTGTGAAATTACCGTTATATTTTACCTGCAATTACGAAGCTGCTTGTTTATTTACTTTGCTGTTCTATATCTTAGAAAACGCCTTCAAATTTTCCCTTAAATAATAACTACATCAGATTGACTACTGAAAAAACTAGATAACGTCCAAGACATAGGGCTTGTTAGGCAGAATTTTTGCTTTTTTAGTCGGTAGAAGGAAAGAGGTAAAAGCTATGGTTTTTCGGTAAGTATTTGGGAATTATATTTTTAAAAGAGTATTTGAAGTCATTGAGTTTTTTTTTCCCCCATAAATAATAAAAAATATTAAATAAAATTTAGAATGTTTAACATAAACTTTGGTACATGTTTTAAGGTGCAGTCAGAAATTTTATTTATTTATTTATTTATTTAAAGTTGTATTTTCTGATTTTGACATGAAGTTATATGCAAGCTCTTCTGATAGATCAACTAAACACTTTCAGAGACAGTTTTTAGACTGCAAACCAAAGGCAACTTCTACAAAATTCTATCCAATTAACCTCTTAAAGACTAATTGCTAGTGGTTTACGGTGTCAATCTGCAAAATTTTTTTATATCTCTTAATTATGAAAATATTATAAATTAAGCCAAAGGACTTAATTATGTAAATATGAATTTCTAGTTTGTATTTATATACATATACATATATATATAGTGCCTCATTAAAAGTTTAGTGCACATTTTTTTCCCCTATGCCTTTTGGAAATTAAGCAAAGTTAGTAACTAGCTAAATTATAATAACTTGAAGATAGAATACGTTCACAAATACAATATCAAAATGATTTCTTCGACATCATTTTGTATGTACCTCCACAAATTAATGTTAGCAACTTATGACATGCCCATCAAGATTGATCATCAACAATAACGTCAGATGCATCTCATTAGTGTCGTCATTGAAAATATAAAATAAAGTTTAATACACAAGATAAAATCTTCAACTGATACCGAATCTCATCAGTTAAATCTCTCATAAAGCCTAAGGAGGACATATACTCAGAATCGATAACGAGATACTTGCTCAACACATTAATAATCGAGCATGCATAGACTCATTTTGATAAGATCTCTATCATTGATAGAACTCCAATCGATTGAAAGCAAATAACCTATAATATTAACGGGTTTTTCCCCCTTGCTTATAACTTATGGCATGACGGCTTCTAATTGTCTTGGTTTTTTTTTTTTTTTTTTTTAAATTATTGTTTAGTTTCTTGCTAACGAAATATTTTTCAAAAACAAATTTATTTAAAAAGAAAAAAGAAAAAATTCGTTAATAAGCAGTTTTTAACCACTAGCTTAAATAAATAGCCATTTTGATTAAATAAAAATAAACATTAATTAGTGATTGACCATGATCCAATTAGTTGTCAATCACTATTTACTATTATTAATCAGTGAAAAAATACTCATCAATCAGTAAAAAAATACATGATAACATTTGTCAATTATTGATTAACCATAACAATATATAAGTCAATCACTGATTGATATTTTTTAAAAAACTGTAATTTTTCTAATTTTTCAGAACTTCAGTCTTTAATAATAATAAAAAAAAACTTCTCTTAAAAAAGTTATGTATCCATAAATCCCTTTTTTGTTTTTCAGAAATTTTTAGTTGAAAGTTTGTTCTACTAATTATTTGTGTTTTTTTGTTGTATAAATCAAATCAAAGTTAGAATTAGAGTATATAAGAGGGATAAATTAGATATTGTAAAACATTATCCACAAATGTGTTAGATGGCGACATTTATCAATTCCGAGCGTTCAATTTATGTAACCACTCTTTTTTAAAAGCTGCCAATTGATTTAAGTGAAACAAATCTTAATTTATCAATAAAAAACGGAAAGATATATAAAATGACATATACATACATGTAGAAAGTTTATTTGCAAAACTAACATTCATTGTCTCTCGCAAAAGAAAAAAAGAAAAGAAAAGAAAAAAAAAAAAACCCCATTATAGAGATTTATTATATGCCCTTTGTTTGTTGTTGGGTTTTTGTTGTTTTTGTTTTGTAATAAAAGAGGTGATTTTCTCACCTTCAAATTTGGTTTATGTGTCTATTCCATTTGATGTCAGTGTCAGAGTATCACTATATTTGTTTCATGCTGCTACATGTTACTAGTTCTCAATCATTCAGAAGATTATATCAAAACAAGCCATTATATGTGCTCAATTATTATCAGATTATGTGTGCAACACTGCCTATTCTAGGTTGAATAGGATTTGTTATTGTCTATTCTAGTTTGAATAGGATTTGTTATTGTCCATTCTAGTTCAAAGAGGGTTAATTAGTCTATATATATGCATAAATTTGGGATAGTCACTGTATAATGACGTTTGGTATTGGAAACCTTACTTCTTTTTTACCAAGTCTCCCCGCTCTCTCTACCCCCACGCTCGCCACCATATCCGGTAATTAAAATTTTTTTCCCCCAATTCTTGTTTCAAATTCAATTTTTTTTAGTAGTCTTTTGCTTCTATTGGATGAATTTTTATTTTTCAGATTTATTTGCTTTTTCATTAATTTTACAAATAACCCATGAATTATACAACATGTCTTATATTGACCTCTAACTTTTGATTTTGTATATCACTCCTCAGAACTTTTTTATTTATTTTTAATTGACGAGTTATTGAAGAGACATAAATGTAACATTAACATTAAGATACATGAGTTGAATTTTAGTTTATTGTTCTTATTTTTAACGCTAGAAAGAAGTTGATATTCTTATTTAATTTTTTTTCCCCTTGCATTTAATTCCACTCCAAAATAGTTTGTGTTAAATTAGATATATATAAAGGAGAAAATTTATTTCCATCTTGCTTTAAACTAGCTTTTCTTGTACTTAAATAATACTCGTCAAGTAAATAAATATATGGCTTCTTGATTTGCTTGGAGAGAGAGAGAGAAAAGCCGTGTGTTTATAAAGCTCTAAACATTCTCTGAGTTATTTCCTTTAATTTACAGATTTATGTCTGCGAAAATGTCCAATATTCGAAGAAATGACAGCGAAGAACCAGGGGACGAGGGTATCGATCTAATCTCAAAATTACCGGATCCTATAATTCATCACATTCTCTCTTTTATTCCGACAATTGACGCAGTTCGGATGAGCGTTCTTGCCAAACGTTGGAGACGCATGTGGTATTCAGTACCAACATTAAATCTTAGTGACAAGGAGATTCAACGACGTAATTATCCTAACTGCCACAAATTCATAGACAAATGTTTGAAATGGCGAGACAGCAGTACGCGTTACATTGGCGATTCATCCCTAAACCGATTTAATCTAGAAATGTCGTATTACGGAGGCAAAGATCGTGTGGACAAGTGGTTAAATTTTGTTGCCAAGTACAAAGTGCCGGAGCTAGATCTTCGTTTAAGACCAATGTATAACGGGAATGCATATAGCTTGCCTGAGTCCATTTTTAAGATTGTGGAATCTTTTACTCTTCTCAAGTTGGACGGCCTGAAAATGGATGGTCGTCGCATCAGCCTTCGGTCTTTGAAACTTTTGTCCCTCAAAAACATCGAAGGATTGAACGATAGTTCATTTGAAGATCTACTGGCCAATTGTCCTTCTCTCAAGACATTGGAATTGAGAAGATGCAATGAATTGTCATCTCCTCGAGTTTCTTCTCCGAGCCTGAACTCCTTCGAAGTGGAACTTTCCTTTAATCAGACAATCAAAATCGAAGCTGCTAATCTTCAGTTTTTACTCGTTCAGTCTAGTACTCGGAACTGTACAATTACTCTTGATCCAATAATGAACCTCAAGAGACTTTCCTTGATTGAACTTAAATTCGATCCCCAGTGGTTGGAAGATTTTGGACTTTCCCTTGAGAGCTTGAAGCTAAATGAATGTGACGGATGCGAAAATCTCAACATCATTAGTCAGCGCCTCAAAAATTTCGTTTTTTGCAAAAGAACCCATCAGAAAATTGACTCTATTACAATTGACACACCAAATTTGGTTTCCTTTAGCTACACAACTCGGAATGTTCATCCGTTTGAAATTTCTTTGAAGAACACCCCGAATCTGCTGGTTTGCAATGTTACTATAGTCGGTTGCCAATTAAAATACGATTCAAACTGGTACTTTGGTCTGATAAGCTTACTGTCAAATCTCAGCTGTTCTAAGAGCATATGCCTGCATGTTTACTCGGACGAGGTACTATGTACTATTGATCAATTTTGTTATTTTGTTATTTCGCTTTTCTTCTTCCTTTTTTTTTTTTTCTTAATTATCTAATCGTCTCAGTAATTTTTTCTCATATTTGCAGGCTCTCATCTTTCCAACTCAATTGAGAAGAATTTGTCGCCCTTCCTTGGTTTCCTTGGAGAATCTGGAAGTCAAAACGTATCGCCCATTGTCGAAGGAGCCCGACCTAATTAGGGAAGCCTTGTATTGGCTTTCACCTTCTCTGAAGTCACTTTCTACGGAACATCAGGAGAGAGGCTTTTATTAATATACTCTAACGGACGACTTCACCACTACATTATGCTTGCAACTGCAGCTTTTCATTGTATTGATACATGCATTACATAGAATAAAAGGAATATTACATTTTTCTTACATTTTCACTCCTATATGCTCTCTTGGTTATTTAAATTCAATTGAGTTTGTCTTTGTTTTAATACGAGGGCTAAAGGGAAGAATACTAGAGTTTGCGATTGTAATAGTAGAAACAGATTTTCCAGGTAGCCATGCACAATTTTATGTTTTAAGAAGAAATGTTCAAATATCAATTTCATCGATATCATCAATTTCGTAAGTATCATTATTTTTCATAAATATCAATTTCATCCCAGAAATACGAGACATTTAAGTCAAATTGTCTTTATGACAATATCATTGGTTGAATTTGAGATTTTTTTTAAAAAGAAAAAAATAATAATATGTCAGATAAAAAAATTTAGAAAATACAAGGGAGAAAAACAATTTTTTAAAAAAATAATCCAACATTACTCTCTGACAACCGTAGTCGAAGATGGACGATAATTTTGTATTAAAAAAAAATTATCTAATAAATTACAAAAAGTACTCTATCATAATATATTCTGGTGACCTTTCAAAAAAAAAAAAAAAAAAAAAAAACTCTTGTGATTGGAGACCGTCCTGTTTTTGGCTACTCATGGATAATTTTAGAAGAATATTTCATATGTTGACTTATGTCTTATCTTATGGGAGGTCAAAAATTCTGAATTCATTATAAATAGAGATAAAACCAACTTTATTGTTTCGGTGGAGTTTCTTTTGTGATCGGAGACCGTCCTGTTTTGGGCTAGTCATGGATAATTTTAGAAGAACATATCATATGTTGACTTATGTCTTATCTGAGAGGTCAAAAATTCTGAATACATTATAAATAGAGATAAAACTAGCTTTATTGTTTCGGTTGAGTTTCTTTTGTATATCATCATCTTATGTGAAGAACAGAGGGAAGAAAGAAGAAACGTGGGGCTTCTTAAGAAAAAAGGTGGAAAGTTGGAGAAAACAGAGTTGACTAAGAAATAGTTAATTTTTTATATTTTTAAAAAATAGAGGTTATTTATTCGTTGGTGGATAAAAAGGATAAATGTTGTTATTTAATATTTAAAATCTAATTTGATGGGTGATTTAAGTGGTGTTCTGGCGCATGTTAGTGATGACGTTACCCCTTTTTTTTTTTTTTTTTGGTTATGTATTTCTATAAATAAAATTTTGAATTTAAATCTTTCACTTTTAAGGAAAAAAACACGAAAATTCCAATACTATAAAAAATTAGCTTAATTAGGATTATTTTGCGCCAGTTTTATGAGTTCAGGGACTGATCAATTGAAAAAAAAAAAAAAAAAAGTTTTAGGATCAAATGGTACCCTCATAAAAAGTTCATGGACGAATACAGCAATTTACCCGATTCCAATGTTGTTAATCGCATTCATATAGCCGTGGAAGCCACCGCTTGTTTCTTGCTCTCCAAGTGATCTCCTCGCTTTCACTTCCTCCTCCCACTAGCCACCCTCCTTTATCTGGTAATTATAATTTTTGTATCTTTTCTTGTTTTATATTTAATTGTTCTATTGGATGAGTATTTATGCACTTAATTATTTTGGTTTCCAAAATTTGGAAGATTCGAGTTTAATGAGAACCACATATGCTTATTTCTTCTTCTTCTCGTTCTTGTTTGTTCGTCCCCCCCACATAATCGTCCTATTATTATTATTATAATCATTGATGTTTTATTAAAATCTGTGAATTGATTTGTACCGTTGAAAAAATGTTAGGGCTGACGAATGATGGTTCTTGTTTTCTTGTTCTGATTTTCTGTCGTCTTATTTAGGTTTTTTTTGCTAGGATTTTGTAGGGTTTTTTTTTTTTTCATAGAGATATATTTTATAATCTGTCGAACTTTTATAAGAGAAAACTCTAAAAAAAAGTTTGAATTGTGGATTCGAACATATTCATCAAACGGGGGATTAATTTGCATTCCAAAATATGTGGACATTCAATTAAAATGCGAAAATTATATTCTGATTATCTTGATTTGAACTGGGTTCGCATTACAAATCTTCATCTCTTTTAATACAATCCTGCAGGCTCTGATATTCCTAATACAATATATGAGCAAAAAAAAGAAATTTTCTATTTTCTTCCATGATTTGTATTGATTTGAACTTGGTTTGAATTCCAAATCTTCATCTCTTTTTATCTCAATCCTACAGGCTACAAGCTCTGAAATTTCTACAGGCCAGTCCTCCATATTTCCTTAGATTACTAGTTATGGCGGGGAAAAGAGAAAAAGTGCTTGATGGAAGAAGGAAAAGGAGTGAAGAATCTGAGTGTGAGCCTATGGACCGAATCTCGCAATTACCGGATTATATGATCTATCATATACCCTTTTTGCTTCCCACCATTGACGTAGTTTGGATGAGCGTTCTTTCTAAGCATTGGAGACGCGTATAGTATTCGGTTCCGACGATAAATCTTTGTGAGAAGCATGATGGCGAAGAATACTTCAAGAAGTTTGTCGGCAAGTGTTTGAAAAGTCGGAAGATAGGTATGCGGCACGTTGCTGATTCATCGATAACCCGATTTAAGCTTGCAATGTCGTTTGAATATGGGGGCAAAACTCCTGTGGATAAGTGGTTAAAATTCGTTGTTAAGAACAAAATTAAGGAACTAGATCTTCGAATAAGACCATGGTATGATAAGAAGCGAGACTTCTACTACTACTTGCCCAAAACCGTCCTTCGTGCACAATCCTTGACGCTTCTCAAGTTGGATGGCCTCAAAATTAAGGGTAATTCTCAAGTAGGCCTTCCTTCGTTGAAACTTTTGTTCTTAATAAGCGTAAGTGGATTGAACGATCATGTATTGGAAGATCATGTATTGGAAAACTGTTCCAAGGGCAGTTTTCAACCTCAAATGATTTTATAAAGCACTAATCCAAGAGTTTGGATTTTTACGATTTAAGTAAAGGATTTTTATAAGTTAAGAAAGAAGTTTTGGGATTAATTTCCCTAAATTTTCCAAGTAAGGAAAATGAATTTTTCAAGCTAGAGTATAGCAAGCGATTAGTTTACGAAAGGTAACCGGGATTTATACCCGAGTTACTGGATCAAGCCCAAGGCCCAAAGGTTGACCCAACGAGGGTTGACCATTGTTGACCATAGTTAACTTTGATTGACTAACAAGTGGATTTTAGTTTGACCTTAAGGGTTACCCAATATAACCCTAAAGGATACCCGTTTGAGCTAAGATATAAGTTTAATTAAGGTAACCCAATAATTATGGACAAGAATAAAGCCCAAGGTTAGGAAGGTAACCTAACCCTAATGGTATGTATAAAGGTTTAGCACATGAGGGTATCCAACGTAACCTCTTAAAGATTAATCCATATTGGGTTGTTTTAAATAATAGGGTTACTATTTGTAACCCAGTAAGACACCTAGTATCGGGGACATACAACTAGGATTATGTAAGCATGTTGGTTAGATCACCAACACTCCACAATACTAATTAGAACCTCACATATGTCATTCAACAAGCAGGAGGGAACCTGCAGCTGTACTCAGAAAAGGAGCAGCACTACGCAGGACATAGCAAGAGAGGTAAGTACAATTCCGCCTACAGCATAGGCCCTTTGTTGTTACTTACCTAATGTGATGGTATGTTATGGCATGTGATGATATGTTATGGCGTGTAATGTTATGGTATGTTATGAATGAGGTTATGTTATGTTATATGTTGTAATATTGTGACATCATTAAGCATGTTCACTAATGTTAAACCACCTGGTAAGAACAAGACAAGTAAGATGTTGTGTCGTACCGACTTGCCGCAAAGGCGGGTTTAAATGGTATGGTTAATGGTTTGAGTTGGATTGGATGGCTACCTAAACTACTCCATGTTAAACTTTGTGTTTCATGGTTTGAGTTAAAACGGACTGCCGCCTTCAACCATTCCTTGGCTATGTACCACGGTACGAGCACACATGATAAGTAAAGAAATAGAACTAAGCTAAATTATGAATCCATATTTGATTTATAAGAGGTCATAATTGGTTCATGCATAATGATATGTGTTTTGCGTCGCGGATGTAACAGTTGTACTTGCTGAGCGAAAGCTCACGTCTTACGTCTATACTGTAGGTAAGCAACCTGCCAGCAATCTCTGATGCAATACTGTGGAAGGCTGGTGCTACGGACTGTGAAATGTGGGATGGACACTGCCACGAATTTTGAAAAAAAAATATAGACTCTATAAAAAAATGTTGTAATGAAAAATGGTTTTCACATTTTCATGATGTTTTAAGTATGAATGACAAAGTTTATGTATGTATGGCAAGCAAGTTGCCTCTTGTGGTACCAATCCGCATTAAGTCGGGTTTAGTATACAATTTGATTACGATGGCCTTCAAGGAGGGTTTGAAAGTTCGGTACTCGAGTAAGTACCTATCAATAAGTATGAGTTTGAGAATGAAGTTCAAGTTCAAATTTTTAAATTAAAGTTTAAAAAAAAAAAAAAAAAATTTCTCCCAAATTTTCCGCAAGTTTAAGTTAAGTATGTAAGTAAGGTGACGACCCGGCATGGGAAGTCGGGGCGTTACAAATCTTCCCCGATTAGTGTCTATGGTTATTCAGTGCTTGCCTTAGAGCGCATGAATGTTATGACGTATCGTCCATTAACGGAAAGATCTAACCTTATAAGGGACGCCACGTTTTGGCTTTCACCGTCTTTGAAGTCGTTTTCCATAAGACAATATACGAGAGATTTCTTCTCATTAACATTATTGAAAAGGTTTGTTTCGTTTCAATACGCCGCTACATCGTCGACAATAAGCCTACTGAATAATGTTGCATTTTTCACATTAGAGAAAGAGACAATACTTGTGTGTTTTATTTGTTATGAAGAGCAAATTGGAAAGTGGAAAGTTGAATTTTTTTTTTTTTTTTTGGGTTTTCTTTTCTGTTTGTTGTTTTCAGTTGAATTTGGTTTCCTTTAGCTATAAAACTTGGGACTTTCACCCGTTTAACATTTCTTTGATCACCCCGAATCTACTGATTTGCAATGTAAATATCGTCGGATCCTTAATCTACGATATCGATTGGCATGTCAGGCTGATATAGGTATTATATATTATTGATGTAACAACCCGTCTACGTAGGCTGTTACATTTACTGCTTAAACATAATCTTCACTTGTAAGTTTTAACATAGTAAACTTTGGATTCAAACTCTTGAAACAAACAAGATATTAATAAGACTATCGTATATTGTTTAGTCAATGATTGATATCAGTCGATTACTTATTACTGAAATCAATCACTACTTTATATGGGATAAATCATTATTTACTTCCAATTCAAGTAGTTATTTATAAGGTGACATGTGCTACAACAAATGTATTCTTTTAAAACAAAAAATAAGTTATTTAACGGTAAATAATATTATATTAAATAACCCATTTACTGTAAAATTCTTTTACGAAGCATATTTAGGGTAAATATTTATAAATAAAAAAAATTTCTCTCTATTTTTTTTAACCATTGTTTCAGGAATAGTTGTCCCAAGTCTAACGTGGATTCGCCACTGCCATTGACTAACAATAATATATACATGGAAGAATTTTTAATAATTACTCTTTTTTTTTTGTTACCGTCGGTGATTACAGACTAAATTATAGATATAAGTGTAAGTCATATTTACATTCGATGACAAGTCATTTTATGTGACTTGTTATAGTAGGTTACACAACCTATTAACTTTAAACAGTATAATTGTGTTTTTTTTTTTTCATTTTTTTTTTTCAAATTGTGTTCCTAAAATTTGAAAGATTATGATGGGAAGATTTTGAAGGCATCTAAAAATCGATGTAGATGTTGTATTTGATCTGTTTTATTTATTTTATTTGCTGGAAAGTTGTATTTGTTGAGTATAATGTTTTGGTTTTAGTGATTTAAAGTTGACTAAAGTAATAGAAACGAACAGCGCAACAGGGGGGGCAAATCATAAACCCAAAAAAAAAAATGACATGTTGCACCACACCACCATTAATTAAAAGTAAAAAGCAACGGAGCCAAATATCAACTGAAACAAAATGATGCATTACAAAACATCTACATATATCAAGATAAATAATCTGGAGAAAAGGGGGAAAAAAATAGAGAAAAAGAACATAATCAAAACAACGGAAACAAATTGAATTTCAAAGTGAAATGCAATCGAACTAACATCAACATGAGCCGTCTTTGACGGAGAAGGATGCTCCCAAAGGGAGAGTTATCAATAGTACCTCATCGATCCGATGGTTAAAGGCTTTCAAAAAAAAAAAATATTTAATGGGGAAAAAAGCTTCAAAACGTTAGCTTGCGGAAGAAAAGTGAGAAAATAATAGAGTTATTTTAAGAGGGCATTTGGTATGCAGTAATCAATAGGAATCAGATGGATGAGAAAGTGATAGAAAATAATATGATTCCAAAGAAATCTATATTAACACGTTTGGTTGATGATGTAAATCTTTTTTCATATTCCCAGGAATGTTATTTTACTGTGCTTGGTTATATATGGTAATGTAATATTTTTTATTATTTTTTTAAAAAATTAACAATTTTTAGTATTTTAAGATTATGCATATCTTACCTTCAAAAAAGAAAAATTATGCATACTTATAAAAATAAAATAAAATAAAAATTATGCATATCTGCCGTGTATTGTTTTTCAAATATTAAAAAAAAATCAAATACCTAATTAATATTTTTTTTTGTTTTTGAACCAAAATACCAAATAAATTTTGAAAGTTTAATTCAAAAATTAAAGCAAACGAATTTTTAAAAGAAAATTTTTGAAATTTAAAAAACAAAAGAAAAAGAAAAAATCTCCACCATAATTGTCGCTTTCCCTCTCTCCCCAAAGCTAAAGTGTTGCAGGTAGCTACGTTGAAGCTTGGCTAGTGGAAGGATCTGGCGGCTTGGGCAAGGCTAGCGAGAGGTCGGGCAGTGGGGCGAGAGCAGATCTCGATGAAGAGCATATCGGAAGTTCGCGGTTGCAACGATGGGGGCTGCGACGGTGGGCCGTAACAGTGGTGGGATTGGTGACCTGCGACGGTGGACTACGACGGTGGTGGCTGCAACAATGGTGATGGGATTGACGACGGTGGGGCTGTGACGGAGATGGCGGTCTGCCGGTGGTGGGATTGGTGACGGCAGGGCGGCGACGGAGATGGTGGTCTGCTGGTGGTAGGATTGACGGCGACGGTGCTGCGGTATGGTGGTGGGGTTGGCGACGGTGGGCTACAAGGTGCAGCTATGGTAATGGAGAGAAGAGAACTTTTAAAATTTTTTAATATATTTTTCCATGGTATTGAGATTCGGATGAATATGAATATTACCATAATGGATAAGTTTAAGATTCATTTTGGGATAAAGTGAATCCCATGTATTGAGTTTCCTGGGAATGTAAAAATTTTAATTCTTGTACCAAACAAAGGAATATGAGAAGATTTCCATTCCCATGTAAAGATTATTGCACACCAAATGCTCAAGAAAATAAAAGAAAAGAATCGTTTAGTAATTAAATTCGAATAAACAAAATCCGAAATCTAAAATTAAATATGGATTGAGATTTCAAAAATTAGGGATGAGTGTATAATTTAGATTTCATTAAAAAATACTTGAAAAAAGTTAAGTTAGTAGATTAATAACAAGTTGCTTATCTAAAATCACATTTAATAAGCTCTCTTTATTCAATGCTTAATAATTACCATTAAATTTTTTGGTCAACTACTTAATTCGTTACAACCATCTGATCTTTATTACACGATTAAAATAACAATAATCATCGGTGGCTAAATATAGGAGTAATTATTGAAACTACATCTATATATATATATATATATATATTCAAAGGTGAAGAATCTATTACATACAAATAATATTTAAAAGGACGAATGTACTATGAACAATACTTTCCTCTTTGTTCATGGACTGTCACTTGGCAATCGAGTCATCGTCACGAGATGGTCTAGTTACAGTCATGTAGATTTTTCTTCCTTTAATTTGCTTTGTATGTCCCTGCGTGTGCTCATCAACTAATATCTAAAATCTAAAAAAAACAAAACAAACAAAAGAGACGTGAGAGAAAACAAAGTTGATTATAAAAAATAGTTAATTTAGGAAAAAAAAAAAAAAAAAAAAGAAGAAGATTATTTGTTAATGAGAGAAAGACCAAAATAGCATATTGGACTACCATTCTTTAAAATTATATCAGAAATGAAACTATTATAACCAAATAATTAGGTCAAAAAATTAAAGTGAAAATATGAATATACCCTTCAATTAGATCCCCTAAGACCTTCCTCAATTCAAATCTTAAAAAACATAATAACTACCGAGAATAAAAAAGTAAATCAACATAATTTTACAGTGACAAACAACTATATTATGGCCTCGTTTGGCATTCGAACTCAAACTGTATTTTTTCATCTCAGTTTTTGTTTTTTTCTAAAAAAGTTTGTCTTTTTTTGAAATTTTTTTTGTCTTTTTTGAAAAGTTAACAAAAATTTTCAAATCAAACTCATTCACCAAACGGACCCTATATATTTTAACTATATCTTTATAATATGCCATATAGTATAAATTTTGTTTTTTTATTAATTGGTGGATAAAAAAAGATAAATGTTATTATTTAAAATTTGAAATTTAATTGATGGATGGTTGATTGGTGTTGGGAAAGACCACCGGCGGATGTTACCTTTTTACTTGTATCTCGATCATAATGGGTAGAGTTTTAATCTTTCACTTTAAATAAAAACTAAAAAAAAAAAAAATTAAAGAACATATATGTTATATACACGTATATTTCAATATTATTAATTGGATTCACAATGCTGTGGAAGCGACCGCTTGTTTCTTGCTCTCAAAGCGATCTCCTTTCTTTCGCTGCCTTCACTCCATTAGCCAGCACCTTAATTCATATGCTAATTATGATTTTTTCCTTTTTCTTGTTTTAGATTTAGTTGTTGTTATTATTGTTGTTGTTGTTGTTATTATTGATTTGTACCCTTGAAAAATTGTTAGGGCTTACGAAGGATACTTCTGCATTCTTTTTCTTCTGATATTATGCCTTCTTATTTTGGTTTTTCCTTTCTTCTTCAGTTGGATATTCCGTTTGGTTCATATAAATTTGAAATCAAATTTTTGTGAGAGAAAGTTCTTAAAAAAAAAAAAAAAAAAAAAAAAAAAAAAAAAAAAAAAAAAACTAATGGTGAATTTTGAACCTATGAATCAATCTGATGGTTTAATTTCCATTTCAAAATATTTAGCCATTAAATTAAAACACGAAAATTATATTATGATCATCTTGATTTGAACTGGTTTGTATTACAAATCTTCATCTCTTTTTATACAGTCGAGCAGGCTCTGATATTCCTAACAAAATATATGAGCCAAAAAAAAAATGGGGTCTTATTTCTTCTGTGATTTGTACTGATTTGAACTTGGCTTGAATTCCACATCATCATCTCTTTCTGTTTGATCCTACAGGCAGATTACACAATGGTTTGACTAAACTGTCGTGTAATCTTGTTTAAGACGACGGTTTCACAAAAACCGTCGTGTATTTTCTGTCGTGTAAGCCAACTTTTGTAGTAGTGTTTGGAATAGTAATAGAGTTAGTTTTGCTGGTTGTGTGAATCTCAAGAGTCTTTGTTTGTTTGACGTTTTGTTCGATGACCAGTGGCTCGAAGACTTAAATTTCGGACTTACCCTTGAGAGCTTGACTATAAGTAAATGTCACGGATGGAAACATATCCACATCAAAAGTCAGTACCTGAAAAACTTGGTTATTTCTGAAGGAATCAGGCACAAAGTTGACATAAAAATAGATGCACCAAATTTACTTTCGTTTGCCATTAAAGCTTACGATCCTCAGTTGGTAAACTTTTCTATCAAGGCTCCAAATCTGCTGGTTTGCAATGTAAAATTTGGGGCGGCAATTGGACTCTACAATTTAAATTGGTATGTCGATCTGATAGGCTTCCTATCAAATATCAGTTGTTCCAAGAATATATGCCTGCATGTTTTTTCTGAAGAGGTATCATATCTTGTATCGATCATTCTCATTATTTCCATATAAATTTTTGTCATTTTAGATCCTCTATGACATCCTTTTTATTACTTTCTTAATTGCAGGCTTTGATCTTTCCAAATATTATGAGAAGTTTCTGCCGCTCGTCCTTGCTCGACTTAGAGCATCTGAAAGTCAAGACATATCTTCCGTTGTCGAAGGAATCCATGCTAAGGGATGCCTTGCATTGGCTTTCACCTTCTCTAAAGTCATTGTCTATGGAACAACAGGAGAAAGGTTTCTAGTACTATTCCAGGTTGAATAGGATTTGTTATTGTCTATTCTAGTTTGAATAGGATTTGTTATTGTCCATTCTAGTTCAAAGAGGGTTAATTAGTCTATATATATGTATATATTAGGAATAGTCACTGTATAATGACGTTTGGTATTGGAAACCTTAATTCTCTTTTACCAAGTCTCCCCGCTCTCTCTACCCCCACGCTAGCCACCATATCCGGTAATTAAAATTTTTTCCCCCTATTTTTGTTTCAAATTCAATTTTTTTTTAATAGTCTTTTGCTTCTATTGGATGAATTTTTATTTTTTAGATTTATTTGCTTTTTCATGAAAACAAGGGTTAATTTTACAAATAACCCATGAATTATACAACTTGTCTTATATTGACCCCTAACTTTTGATTTTGTATATCACTCCCCATAACTTTTTTATTGTTACGCAAAGGTCCCTCTGACAACATTCTGTAAAAAATTTTTACAAAAATTGAACATATTCTAATTACATAAGCTTTATTTATAGGTGAAGTCATAATCAAATATACTATATGAAAGGAAATTATACCTTAGTCAAAGATATTTTGAAAGTAAATTGTACTGTAATCAAAGAAAGTTTATAGCGCAAAATTATATGTCATAGAACTATTTTGATGATGCAATTTCATATTAAAATATGTAATTATAATTTTAACCTTAATTAAATATCATGTGGTCTAAAAAATTTTAATCTCTGTTCATTCTTTTTTTTTTAATTAAATATTGATATAGGGGTCATACTTGAACTCATGTTAATATGCCATCTATCTTTCTTTCTTTCTTTCTTTCTTTTTCTTTATTTTATTAGTAAACAATGTAAAGCATTCCTCCTTTTACTCTCACCCTCCCTCCAACTCTCTCCATTCCTCCTCTCCACCCCTCCTACAGACAGCCAACAATGCCCTGGAGTTTTTCATGTATATATATATATATCATATATAGCTAGTGAAAGGCTCAGAGCAGTCTTTTCTTCTTCTCTAACTCTTCGTTCTCTCTAGTCTATCCAGTAGTTACCTCTTTCATCGACCTTTCCTTCCTTTTTTTTCATTTATATTTATTTGTTCTTAGTCTTGATACTTAAAAAATAAAAATTAAAAAAACTTTCTGTAGTCTTAATTTGCTTTTATTGCATGAATATTTCAGAGCTTTATTTTCAATATGTATATATATTTATATATATATTTCAGAGCTTTATTTGGGTTTTCGTCAAAAATTAAAGTAAAATAAAGAACATCTGGTTATTTCTTCATTTCCTTTTTTTTTTTTTTCCTGTCAAATTTATATTTGGGAGTCTAATATCCCAGATTCATGTTAATTTCCTTTTCTTTTTTTTTTTTTTTTGAGTATCGGTAATTTCGGTTATTTTGAGGCAGCGTGATATATACGCGCGTGTGTGTATTGCTGATGAAATGGATGTTAGGGCTTCGGTATGATGCTATTCTGCTGGTTCTGTACTCTTAATTAGGTTTTTTTTTTTTTTTTTTTTTTCCATCTTTAGATTGAATTTTCACTCCATAGTATTTGAGCAATCAAAATCTTGAGAATCTTGGCCGCTTAGTTCATGGGTTTGAGTAGAAAACTGTAGAAGTTTGAATTGTGGGTTCGGATTCAAATGGTTTAGTCTTTTTTCGTGATTTGATCTGGGTTTTATGCGAATTGACTTGTGAATTGTGAGTTTGAACCTATAAATCAAACGGGTTAGTCTTTCTTCATCATTTGAAGTGGGTTTTATTCCAAATAAATTGTGAATTGTGGGTTCAAACCTATAAATCAAATGGGTTAGTCTTTCTTCATTATTTGAACTGGGTATTATGGGAAATGACTCGTGAATTGTGAGTTCGAATCTATGAATCAAACAGGCTAGTCTTTCTTCATCATTTGAAGTGGGTTTTATTCCAAATGAATTGTGAATTGTGGGTTCGAACCTATAAATCAAATGGGTTAGTCCTTCTTAGTGATTTGAATTAGGTTTTTATTCCAAATCATTGTTTCTTTCTTTTCAACTGCAGGCTCTGATAGTGCTATGCTCTAAACCACTTTACTTTGTTTGACTTATTTCCATTAGCTTAATGTGATTCAATGTTATCGTTGCAAAAAGCGCAAAATGTAGAAAAAAGTTTTGAATTGTGGGTCAAAACTATGATCCAAACGGGTTAGTTTGTCTACGTGATATGAACCTGTGATCGAAAATGTAGAAAATAGATTGAATTGTGGGTTTGAATGTGTGATCCTAACGGCTTAGTCTGTCTATGTGATTTGAACTGGCTTTTTATTCCAAATCATCATCTCTTGTTACTCAACTGCAGGGTCTGATATTTTTATGCTCTAAACCACTAGACTTTCTTTGTCTCGTTTCCTTTAGATTGATATGATCCAATACCATGGCTACAAAAAGAACTAAATTTTGTGACGGAAGAGAGAAAGGTGAAGAATTACACCATGGGGCTGTGGACCGAATCTCTAAATTGTCGGATTCTATAATCTATCACATCCTCTCTTTTCTTCCTACGATTGAAGTAGTTCGTATGAGTGTCCTTTCCAAGCGTTGGAGACGCATGTGGTATTCGGTCCCAACACTAAATCTTTGTGACGTCGATATTTGCATTAATGAGGATCGGAAAGTACCATTCAACAAGTTTGTAGACAAGTGCTTGAAATGTCGTGAGACAGGTATGCGTTTCATTGCCGATTCATCCATAACCCGATTTAAGCTTGAAATGACGTATTATGGTCGCAAAACTCTTGTGGATAAGTGGCTAGATTTCGTCATTAAGAACAAAGTGGAGGAATTAGATCTTTGTCTGACACCAAGGTATTACCAGAAACGATGTTTCTACTGCTTACCTAAGGCCATACTTAATGCGCAAGCCTTGACCATTCTCAAGTTGGAAAACCTGAAAATGGAAGGCCCTTTTCAAGTAAACCTTCCGTTTTTGAAGCATCTGTTCTTGAAAAAGGTCCATGGATTGAATGATCGTACACTTGAAGATCTATTGGTCAATTGTCCTTCTCTTGAGGATTTGGTTTTAAAGAACTGCAAGGACTTGTCAACTGCGCAAGTTTTGTCCTCGAGCCTGAAGTCTTTTGAAGTTGAACTTGCCTTGGATCAGACAATCAAAATCGAAGCAATTAATCTTCAATGTCTGCAGCTGCAGGTTTGGAATAGCAATAGAGTTAGTTTTGCTGGTTGTGTGAATCTCAAGAGTCTTTGTTTGTTTGACGTTTTGTTCGATGACCAGTGGTTCGAAGACTTAAATGTAGGACTTACCCTTGAGAGCTTGACTATAAGTAAGTGTCACGGATGGAAACATATCCACATCAAAAGTCAGGACCTGAAAAACTTGGTTATTTCTGAAGGAATCAGCCACAAAGTTGACATCAAAATAGATGCACCAAATTTACTTTCGTTTGCCATTAAAGCTTACGATCTTCAGTTGGTAAACTTTTCTATCAAGGCTCCAAATCTGCTGGTTTGCAATGTAAAATTTGGGGGGGCAATTGGACTCTACAATTTAAATTGGTATGTCGATCTGATAGGCTTCCTATCAAATATCAGTTGTTCCAAGAATATATGCCTGCATGTTTTTTCTGAAGAGGTATCATATCTTGTATCGATCATTCTCATTATTTCCATATAAATTTTTGTCATTTTAGATCCTCTATGACATCCTTTTTATTATTTTCTTAATTGCAGGCTCTGATCTTTCCAAATATTATGAGAAGTTTCTGCCGCTCGTCCTTGCTCGACTTAGAGCATCTGAAAGTCAAGACATATCTTCCGTTGTCGAAGGAATCCATGCTAAGGGATGCCTTGCATTGGCTTTCGCCTTCTCTGAAGTCATTGTCTATGGAACAACAGGAGAAAGGTTTCAAGTACTCGTAACCGTCAACGTCCTTTTTGTTTTAGTTTGCCACCGCATTCTCAACATGAAGTGGATTCAACTTGCACTTTTCACCTTGGAGAGGAGATTCTCATAGTTTTTGTGCTTTATTCGTTATGAAGTGGAAAGTTGGATGTTTTTATTTTTGTTTTTTGTTTTTTGTTTTTTGTTTTGTTTCGGTTCTTTTTTCTTTTTTTTTTTTTTCCCAAAACGGAAACAAACTTATGAAGCTGATCTTCTAGTAGAAGTTGTTAGGTGTACAAAACAGCACATCATAGTTATACCTATAGTTTTTCTTTTGAGACTTGTACATATTGTTTAGGATTTCCTCGACTATGTGTCTAGTTTGCCCACCAATATCCGGTACTAGCATTAATTACATGCCTTATGGTACTGTCATGACATTATGTAGCAACAGATCTTGAGGAGACATAATGAGAACTCAGCTGACAATTTGGATCACAATAGGAACATGACACGAAATTGGGAGGTTAGGGATAATTGGATTTAGGTAAAAAGATCTCGGGCCAATCGAACAACAGGACAATCGAGATAAACGTATTAGGATTGAATGATCTTGGGTGAGGGATTGTTCGCTAAAAATATGTATGCGAAAAATATTACGCAAGTACACGTAATCGAACAAGTAATATAGTAGTAAGCAGTAAGTATCGTCTCCACAGGGATTGTATCACCAAAAATCTAATTACGAAAACCAATCGTTCTTAAATAAAATTGAGAATTGATTTGAACGCTAAAATAATAAAAACTAATGGGAGTAATTAAAAATGCAAGTAAAAGGTAAAATGTGACAGAATCAAAGGTTTAGGCTATAAATCAATAATGGGTGATGGCTAGGATTACTGATTTCCCCTCGGTTGTAAATCTGATTGCAAATGCTGTAGGAATGCTGTAGCAAAGTTCATTCAGTCAACCAAAAGTTCTACACAATCCGCTTCCGAAAGATTTATGCATACAGTTCTTTAAACCAAAATCAACATATTCATATGCATTTTAGTCTTCCAAACATAAGATTAAGCACCAATTTAAGTGGGTTGTACAAGGTATTAATATATTCTTATATTATACTCTTGTAAAATTCAAGCTAGATCCAACCAAAATTAACCTTCCCAGAATTAATTCTAGTTTGTTTCCCCCATAAATTGCTGGCCAAACAATAAACAGAGATTAATCACTCCAACACGCTTGAATAAACTAAAACGAAAATCACTGAGCATTCAACATAATACGCAAATCGTCAATTCAACCTCGGTTCCATCAATAATCCTAGCTAAGAAAATTAGTTCATGATTTGCTCAACAAAATCAAAACCAAAAGAAACAACAAGAGAAAACATAGTCATAGAGAGAATACAAGAAAAATCCCAACAAATTAATACGACTAGAAGTGGAAAACCAAGGAGATGAGCATGTGCAAAGTGATGAATTCCTTCTTTCCAAGCAATAGTGCACGACTCCTTCGATCCCCTTCTCTCTCTTTTTCGTTCCTTTTTCTCTAAAAATCTTCTCTGGTTTTTCTTGCTGCTTTCTTTTCCCCAAAATGGTCTATGTTTTTCTCTCTCTTCTTGCCTCTGAAACGGCTCTCCAGCTCTTTCCTTAACTTTTCCTTTTATACCAATCCTCCAAAAATTGCCCTAGTTGCACGTGCCCTCTTGATAATTAATATTGATGGCCTCCTCACAGCTGTCATGCATAAACAAATTGGGCAACTAAGTCACTGCCAGCTGTAAAGCAAACTTGGGCCTACATGCTTTTATTTTAATTCTTCACTGCTCCATTATGCTGTGACATTGCTATAGCACTGCTACAGCATTGGCCATTTTCCAGCTTTATTCTTCTGTCTTTTCTTTTCCAATGAGCCATTGCTTAGTTGACATTGTGAATACCAGCTGTAAATCAAAACACAAAAATTAGATTAAACACCAAAAATTTCGATTAAAGCCAAAATAATAAAAACTAAAGAAAACAAATTAATATTATATAAAATACTAAAAATACGGCATATTATTTTGAAATAACAACAACTAATAAGCTTAAAAACATGCTAAATAACTCTATTTCATAGAGTTAACAGGGATCAATGGATCACGAAGGCTAGAAACCGATATGCCATCACCGTGCCAATAGAGCAACGAAGGCCTTTGATCAATAAAGCACGATGACAAAGAAGGCTGCGCCGGATCATTGATGGGTAATAGCCAACACAAGAAAGTACCATGAGGGAAGTATCTTGCCTGCCATGACTCAATAGAGAATAGGATATGCTTTCATTAAATGGTGGCCGAAATTTTGTAAAATTAGCAAAATTGTCATTTTTTTAAAAATGATGGATTTATTATTTATCGATTGACCTTGGTTAATCAATGTTCATATTGTTAAAATGTGTTTTTTTTTTTTACTGATTGATTGTTGCAAAGCGAGGTAGGAAGTTTAAATAATGAAAGAAAGAATTCCATTCACCTGAATCTTGGTTTCCAAATTGAAATTTTTGTCTTCTTCCTTCCGTAATCCATAGTCATTTTTAGGGCTGTTTTTGTAGTTTGTTCTCTTTGATTTTCACAAATGACTTTTTACATTCCCTTTTCTTCTAATGGCTGTATACTCTCTTTCTAAATGGAAGCTGAATATGATTAACATTAAACAATTTAAGCCTACAATTTGATGGATATATTACAATGTGATCAGCCCTTTTTTTTTAAAACTTAAATAGTAAGTATCAATTTTATAAAAAAAAAAAAAAAAAAAAAAAATTCAAGTCAATAGCAGGTTTTTGAAATATTTGTAGTAAATAATATATTTTTCAGGTAAATGATCCATTTACCATTTATCTGGTTGATTTAACGTAAATGAATCATTTACCTGATAAATTTGCTCTTTATTATAAGTATTTTAAAACCCTACTATTTATTTTAATTGCAATTTGAAAAAAAAAAATCATCTCATTACAACTTCAAATGATAAGTTATGAATTTTTAAAGTTTAAGTTTTTTGAAAATGTTTGGAAAAGTGAAATATAAAATTGGAGGAAGAGGACAAAGGAAAACACTTTTCCAAACATGACCACAAACGGGGCCGTAGTTTGTTTACTTGATGGATTGTCAATCACTGATTGATCGATATCAATATAGGTTTTACTGATCAATCAATTTTTAATTACCATCAACCATTTTCCTTCTTTTAAAATTTTTTTTTTATCTATTTTTTTAAATAAGTGTCTAAAAACTGCTAATCTCCTTTTCATACATATTATATTATAAGAAAAGTTAGGTAAACAGACAAGTTTTTGAACACTTAGACTTTGTTTGGCATTTCATCTTAACTCCAACTAAATTATACTTTTTCATCTCAGTTTTTTGTCTTTGAAGAGTTAACAAAAATTATTACTAATTTTTAAAAGTCAACCAATTCCAACTTAAAAATTTCATCTCCAACCCGCAGCGAACCAAACGCAAACTAGTTTATTTAAATAGCTGAAACTTTTTTTATTTAGAAAAATACATGTTAATCAATGATTAATCATAGTTAATAAATGAAATATATATATTAATATTGGCCAATTATTGATTAAAATTAACGACCTTTTTTCTAAATAAAAAAAATTAACTATTTATTAAAATAAGTTTTCAAAACATGTACAAAAAGGAGAATGACAGTTTTTTTTATACTTTTTTTATTTAAAAAAAAAGGTTAAACTTTCCTTTTTTAATTTTTTTTAAAAGGAAAATAGTTTGTGCTCGTTAAGATATTGATTGCTCCATTTAATTATTCAATGACTGGTTGACCATTTTTAAAAACGGTCATTTTCCTTATTTTCTAAAACTTCGGTGTCATTTACCTACTCATCCCAAATGTTACATACACGTGTATATATAATATAAAATGTATATACAAAGATAAGTTTGCAAATTCACCTACACTCTCTCTCACGGTAAATTAACTTGTGGAAAAGGAACGCTGGCTTCTTGCGCTCTGAAGTTCCGTCGCTTAGATTAGATTGTTCTTAGTTTTATGTTTCTTGCTCTCCAAGTTTCCACGCTCTCCCCAAGGCCTCCACCACTAGTCACCGTCGTCTGGTAAATAACTTTTTTCTATTCTTCTTTTTATATTAGGGTTTTTTTTTTTTTTTTGGTAAATTTCTTTCAAATTAGATTGTTATTCTAAGTATTTATGAACTTTTTTTGGGTTTTTCAGGGGAAAAAAAAAATCGGAATATTGAAACGAGTTATTCAGAACAACATCTGGTAATTTCTTTTTTTATTATTATTATTTTAATTGTGCGTCCAGCACCCTATATGAGTTATTCGTGTTGAATTTTCCATTTTTTTTTTTCTTTTAGTATCTGTAAATCTATTTCCATAGATAAATTTGTACGTATTTGTGATGTAAAACCACTATATATATATCTTTTGACTAATTTCTTTTACAGATTTCAAGTTATGGCTGCGAAAAGGGTAAAATTGTTCGAGGGAATAAACAAGGAAGAATATGAGTGTGGGGATATGGATCGAATCTCGAAATTGCCGGACTTTGTAATCCACCACATCCTCTCTTTTCTTCCCACCATCGATGTTGTTCGAATGAGTCTTCTTTCCAAGCGTTGGAGACATTTGTGGTATTCGGTACCGACAACGAATCTTCGTGACGTGCATTTTCAAGGTGATAGGAAAGAATGCTTCAAGAAGTTTGTAGACAAGTATTTGAAATGGCGAAAGATAGGTTCGCGTTACATTGTTGATTCCTTCATAACCCGATTTACACTGGAAATGTCGTATCACGGTGGCAAAAATCGTGTGGATAAGTGGCTAAATTCCGTCGATAAGAACAAACTCTACGAGTTAGATCTTTGTATAACACCGGTGTATCATAAGAAAGGAGATTTCTATTGCTTGCCTGAGGCCACACTTTACGCAAAGTCCTTGACGATTCTCAAGTTGGACGGCCTGAAAATGGAGGGTCCTTTTCAATTACGCCTTCCGTCTTTGAAAATTTTGTCCTTAAAAAACATCGTCGCATTGAACGATCATTCATTGGAAGATCTACTGGCCAATTTTCCTTTTCTCGAGTCGTTGGTTTTGCAAACGTGCAAAGACTTGTCATCTCCTCGAGTTTCTTCTTCGTGCCTCAAGTCCTTTGAAGTCCAACTTGCCTCTCATCAGACAATTAAAGTCGAAGCTACTAATCTTCGGTCTTTGGATGTTCGGTCTTGTTGTGAAATTAGTCTCGCCGCCGCTTGTGTGAGCCTCAAGCGGGTTTCCTTGTTCTACCTTGAATTCGACGACCGGTGGTTCAAAGACCTGATTCGTGGATTTTCCCTTGAGAGCTTGACTCTGTTGGAATGTTCTGGATGGAAAAATATCAGCGTCGAAAGTCGGGACCTGAAAAACCTAGTTATTTCCATAAGAACTAGACCCCAAGAGGAAGGTCAAGTTATTCGAATCGATGCACCAAATTTGGTTTCCTTTACCTGTAAAACTTGGGATGTTAAGTTGTATCACATGTCTTTGAACTTCTCAAATCTGCTAGTTTGTGATATAAATATTGTCGGATGTCGTCCCTACGATTCGAACTGGTATGTCAATCTAGTAGGCTTGCTATCGAAAATCAGCGGTTCCAAGAACATATGTCTGCGTGTTGATTCAGAAAAGGTAAGATATAATCCTTATTTATTTCTAAATTTTTTTTTTTAAGTGTATGATCCTCCCTAACATTGCTTTAATCCTTTTTTTTTTTTTTTTGTAATTTTTAGGCTCTTATCTTTCCGAAAAATTTGAGAAGCATGTTTCGCTCTTCATTGCTTACCTTGGAGCATGTGAAGGTCAAGTCGTCTCGTCCACTGTCGAAGAGTTCCGACGTAAGGGACACCTTCTATTGGCTTTCGCCTGCTCTGAAGTCGTTTTCTATCGAGCATGGCAGACATTGCTACTGACGTTACGCGGCTGCATCGTCGACAAGAAGCCTACTCATGGTTGCACTTTTCACCTTAAGAGGAGATTTTCGGTTTTTATATTTAATTTGTTAGGAAGTAGAAAGTTCGATGTTTCTGTTTTTCGCCTTCTTTTTTTTTTTTTTTTTTTTTTTTCCTTTTGTGTGTGTATTTATTCCCTTAATGGAAAAAAACTATGAAGGTTTCCTCATATTCATGTATCTGGCTCTTTATATGAAACTTGTGCAAATGTTAGGATTTACTTAATTAAATTCATGTCTAATTTACCACCAATCTCCGGTACTGGTGCATTTAGGATTAATTTCATTTTTGGTTCTTGGTATTATAGTTTCAATCCCATTTTATTACTCGAACCTTAAAACGTCACGTAATCAATTCTCAAATTACTAAGACACTGTTACAAACTGAAGTGGAAAAAAGAAAAGAAAAGAAAAAAGTTTGCTTTTCTTATGTAAATGTTCAAAAACTGTCATCTGACCTGATTTTTTAAAGTAAATATAATAATGACCAAATGATGAAATCTCTTGTGTGTTTTGTAATGAAACTGGCTGCTCTCTTATCCGAGGGAAGAGAGATTGTTTTCGGAAGAAAGAGAAGAGAAATGTTGAGACTTGCTCGGTTGCGCAATATTAGCCACTCCTCGGACTAGGCAGATTTTCTTACAAGAGCTGATGCCAAGTTTTGCAAAGATTTAATTCACTGTTATCAGAGTAATCACATAACTGAGAATGTTATATTATAGTGTTTGATTTTGTATAAACATGTTTAATAAAATTAATGAGAATGTTAGACTTTGTATAAACATATTTAATAAGATTCCTGAGAATGTTAAATTATTGTGTTTAATTGTGGACAGGATTATTTTTTATTTTTCATAGAAAGACAAAATCATCCTTAACTAAATTAATACAATTTCAATAGGATTTAATTATAAATATAAATACAATAAAATAAAAAACAATAAAAATAATTCAGTAAAATCCAATTACAAACAACACAAGCAAATATTGTAATCTAAGAATCTAAGAAAATTGATAATCTAAAGAAAATTAATAAGAGGAAAGCACCTAAATGACAGAAATTTTAAGATCATTGCACCAACATGACATAAAAACTTAACACTAGACTAAATGACACAAAATTAAACTAAGTTAACTACAATTTGTTTCATGTTGGTCAAGAATTGAGAATTTGTGTCATGATGGTCAATAGATGGGAAAAAAATGTAGTTTTTTAAGTAATTTTCTCAATGAAAATAATTTATTGAGCTTATTTAAATAAATTATTCAGTTAATTATAATGGTAAAGAAAAAAAAAAGAAGAGAAATATATATAAATAAATGAAGAAAAAATTAATAAAAGAGATAATATTCCAATGCTAAACTTTAAAAATACAAAAAACAAAAACAAACAAAAACAAAAAAAAAAAAAGAATGCGAAGTTTCGACATAAGAAGAGGACGAAACAAAGTTTAAAAGTTATATTAATTAGAAATATTGAATAACATTACGTAAAACCCGATCGAAAAACAAAAACAAAAACAAAAAAAACAAAAAAAAACAAAAAAAAAAGAAGAAGAAGAAGAAGACGAAGAGAAGGATTAATAAATGGGAGAGATGAATTGCCGGTACAGAGCCACCTCAGCCAGAGAGAACAAAAAATAGGTTTATATATATACATGTGTATGTGTATCTTTCTATTTTTATATAAAAAAGGATAATTGTGCCCTTAAAAATTGCGTTTAAATTTGTTTAAATATTAAGATTACCATGTGTTTAAATTTATTTAAATATTAAGATTATCATGATATTTAAATAGAGATAATCTTAAACTCATAGGAAACATGAGTTTCAAATTATTCCTTTATAAGTGTATATGATCCTTATGGCATTCAGATATCTGATTCTCATAGAATTTAGATACCATGTATCTTAAAATAAGATAATCTCATAATAAATAAGACAATATTAGAATTCTCATCCCCTTATAAAAACATTACCTGATACCAAGACCTCCTAAATATAATGTGAATTTTAAAAATTCATCTTCTTTATCTGTCACCGTTAAGGCGTGAAATAAATAACTCGTGGAAGACGTGGAACGCTTGTTTCCTGCTCACCAAGTTACCTCCGCAAGTAGTCACCACACCATCTGGTAATTCAACTGTTTTCCTTTCTTCTAGGATTCCTTATTCGACCTAATTTTTTCTTTTTTCTTTTTTTTTAAGTATCAATAAATTTATTTGCAGACATTACTTTTAATCAATTTTCGAAATATTACTTATAAAATATTATTAGTGCATAGGTATATAGTTCTCTACGTATTAGTTCACTATTCTTATATTATCGTTTAAAAAATAATAAAAAAAGTCCAGTGTTTTTTTTTAATTGGGTTTTTTCCTTTTAGGGCACATTTACTTATCGGGAATTCTAGAAATGGGAAATTAATTCCATGAAAAAAGAATTTAAATTAGACAGAATTAAATTCCAGATTAGATAAAAATGTTTACTAATCTATCAAGAAATCTATTTATTTGAGGAATTAAATTTCTATTATGTTGTTTACTTTCTACAAGTTAGAAGGATTGGGAATATAATTATTGTAGTTATGAAATTATCCTTAAATGAAAAAAAAAATTAAATAAGAATAATGATATATTTGGTATAGAGTTAGTTACTTCCTATTTTTTTAAGGAAATGAATGTATTTATGTATGTAGTAGGTGGGAGACAAGTTCTCCATTATCAAGGAAATTAATTCCCTATTTTTAGGTGAGACCCACATCATCTAATTCCCAAATATAGAGTAAACATTGGAATTTAAAATGATGAATTTAATTCCATTTTCCCACTTCAAGAATATTTTGTTCATTAAATTAAATTTAAAAAAGAACGTGAAGATTTATGTTCATCTTGATTTGAACTGGCTTTTGTTTTTTGTTTTTTGTTTTCTTTTGTTTTAATTGAACATTGAAACTGGGTTCATAATCCAAATTTCATCTTATTTACTCAACTCCGTACCCAAATAGAAAAGGATCTAAGAAATTATTCAGCAGATTGGTATACCCCTTCAATAAAAAGTTGATCTTTGGTACATTAATTTATGTCAATTCTAGAAAATCATAATTCTTTATCTAAATCATCAAAAATCTCTTCTGCTTAATTTTGAATGATATTATTTCTCAACTCTTAAAAAATTTATTTTCTGCATAATTAATTTAGGGAATCTCCTTATACTCCATCACCATTCCCCTGCACACCGGGTTTCTTTTTTAACATATGTATACATATTTTGATTAGTTTGTTCCCGCTTATTTTCTTTATTCTTATTTTTTTAAGGAGGGTTTTATTATTATGGGCGATGGAGCGTAGGCTCGTCATTCTAGTTTTCTAAACTAATTAGGCAGAAAAAGATTTGTTCAAGAATTAATAGTTTACTTAAAACTAATTGTTATGACATATTTGTATGTGGAAGAGTTATGGGGATTATAACTAATTAGCAATTAAGATAAATAAAGAATCCTAATTCAAATAGAATACTTAATCCTGATTCTAATAATGTCAATATTAAATATAATAAAAATCCTAATCAAACTTATAAATATCCTAATATGACTTGAACGGTTGAACCACTATATATAAAGGTCTACACATTTGTGTATAAACCACTAATTTATAATTAACAGATTTGTGATTATGGTTGTGAATAGGGTAAAAATGTTCGATGAAAGAACAAACCATGAAGAAATAGAAGTTGGGGCTATGGATCGAATCTCGAATTTGCCGGATCCTATAATCCATCACATCCTCTCTTTTCTTCCCACCATTGAAGTAGTTCGGATGAGTCTTCTTTCCAAGCGTTGGAGACGGATGTGGTTTTCGGTACAAACATTAAACCTTTGCGAAATGCGTTTTCAAAGTGGCCGGAAAGCACAATTCAACAAATTTGTAGACAAGTGTTTGAAACGGCGAAAGATAAGTACGCATTACATAGATGATTCATCCATAACCCGATTCAAGCTAGATATGTCATATTGCGGTCGCAGAAGTCGTGTGGAGAGGTGGTTAAATTTCGTTGCGAAGAACAAACTTGAGGAATTAGACCTTTGTATAACGACAGTGACTCGCTATAAAGGACAATTCTACAACTTGCCTGAGGCCATATTTAATGTACAATCCTTGACTCGTCTCAAGTTGGATGGCCTAAAAATCGACGGTCCCGTTCAAGTACGTCTTCCATCTTTGAAGCTTTTGTTCTTAGAAAACATCCACGGATTGAACGATCGTTCATTTGAAGATTTATTGATCAACTGTCCTTCTCTTGAGAAATTAGTTTTAAAGGAATGCAAGGACTTGTCAACTCTACAAGTTTCGTCCTCGAGCCTGAAATCCTTTGATGTCGATCTTCCGTTATCTCATCAAACAATCAAAATCGAAGCTATAAATCTTCGGTCTTTGCTCATTCGGTTTTGTTGTAAAATTAGTCTCACCGCTTGCGTGAGCCTCAAGCATCTCTCTTTGTTCTACATTCAACTGGACGACCGGTGGTTCAAAGAATACATTTGCGGATATTCCCTTGAGAGCTTGACTCTACATGAATGTTATGGATGGGAACATATCAACCTCAAAAGTCAGCACCTCAAAAACCTCGTTATTTGCAAAAGATTGCGAATCGAAGTTCATGACATTAAAATCGACGCACCAAATTTAGTTTCCTTTACCTATACAACTTGGGGTGTCGAAAATTCTAACATTTCTTTGATCTCCCCGAATCTGCTCGTCTGTGATGTAAATATCGTCGGATGTCATACCTACAATTCGAACTGGTACGGCAAGCTAATGCGCTTGCTATCGGCAATCAGCTGTTCCAAGAACATATGTCTGCATGTTGACTCAGATAAGGTAAAATAAATTGTGTATAAGATCAATAAATTAATCTCATTCTTTTCCTTTTTTTCAGTGTTAATAGTTTTTTTTTATCCTCTGACATTTATTTTATTAATTTCTTAATTTTTAGGCTCTGATCTTTCCAAATTCTTTTAGAAGCATTTCTCGTTCGCCCTCGCTTACCTTAGGGCATGTGAAGGTCAAGACATACCATCAACCATCGAAGAGTTCCGACCTAAGAAACACCTTCCGTTGGCTTTCACCTTCTCTTAAGTCATTTTCTATAGAACAAGAGTAGACAAACATTAGTAATGGCATTATCAAAAGGTCCATTTAAAAATAAAAATAAATAAAAAACCAAATTACACAGCAGAAAACAATAGCCGTAGAAACTACAAATGTTAGGATTTCTTCAATAAATCTGTGTCTAATATGCCCTTTACATATTACGTACAGGGCCTTCTCAAATCATATAGCTATTTTGACCTAAAACTAATTAATAAAAAAAATTTCTGGAATTGTACTTCTTTCTAGTAATTTCTGAAAAAAGAAAATTAATGAATAAACTAATATAAAAAAAATTCAGGAATTGTACTTCTTTCTAGTAATTTCTGAAAAAAGAAAATTAATGAATAAACTAATATTCTTCGGAGAAAATAAATTGTTCAACCCTCTAAAACAATCCAATGAAAAATACTCTACGGCGTGTGGTAGCATGTTGTAGGAGGGTAACATATATAGATCATTAATATTGACAGAAATAGTCATTTTATCTTTTTTTAACCTAATTTTATTTGGTTTAGGATCTTTAATTATGATATATCGAAATTTTAAAATTAGTTTTGTTTTAAGTATATCAATATTAACATTTATTAAAAAAGACTTTTTGTACTCTTACTTATTAACCCATATGCAAGTGAGGCGGGTGAATTACCATAATAATATTAATAACACCAGTATTTTGCTACACACTTTTAAGTTTATAAAAATTGTCAAAATTGAAAGTTTAGTCTGAAAATTTAAGAGAATATAAATATTACATTATTGTTTTAGAAACAATTGTAATTATCTAGTTAGTTTCTTAGTTTAGATTTTTTTTTTTAACTTTCCTAGTTTAGATTTGGAATTTACTTTATTTGTAAAGTTTGAATTATTTAGATTAGGAAAGTTTGAATTTTGAATTTGGTATACATATCCTTGATTTTATCAATGGAAAGGATACGCCATATTCACCAAAATTCTATAGAAAATTATAATTGTGTAATAAGTTTAGAAATCACCTAATATATTTATATATATTTGAAGAAAACTTGGGACACACCAAGTTACATATATGCTTGTGTCGTTTAGCATTATTGTATATATATAAATGTATGTATTTATATATTTATATATATACACACACATCTTTTCACTTATTTATTTATCTTTGCAAAATTCACCTACTTTTATTTATCTCTAACCATAAGGCCTGAAATTCTGTGGTAGTGGAACACTTGTTTCTTGCACACCAAGTTTCGTCGCTTTCTGTACCTCCACCACTAGCCACCATCATCTGGTAATTTTGTATATATATATATATATATATATATATACATATAGACACACCTATAATTAGAATCAGTTGTTCAGAGCAACGTCTGGATCTGGTAGTTTCTTTTTCTTTTCTTTTTTTTCCCCCTCCCTTTTTCACTTGTGCCTCTAATATCCCTGATTAATATTAATTTTTAATTTTTTGTAGGATCAGTAAATTTGTTTGCGCTGATTAATTTAAATCAATTTGCGAAGTCTAACTCTTAAAATAGTTTTATATTAGGGTTTAGGTATGATTCTCTGCTGGTTTGCAATTCTTATATTTTACAAAAATATATATACATACTTAATTTCTTTGACTTATTTCTTTTAAAAAAAAAAAATTTAATAGTTATGGCTGAGAAAAAGGTAAAAAATGCTTCATGGAAGAGAGAACGGTGAAGAATTAGAGTGTGGGGCTACGGATCGAATCTCGAAATTGCCGGATCTTATAATCCATCACATCCTCTCTTTTCTTCCCACCATTGAAGTAGTTCGGATGAGTGTTCTTTCCAAGCGTTGAAGACGGATGTGTTATACGGCACCGACAGTAAATCTTCGTGACGACATGCCGACATTAAATCTTCGTTGACAATAATTGTTGGAAATGGCGAGAGATCACGGGCACACGTTACATTGTTGATTCATGCATTACCCGATTTAAGCTGAAAATGCCGTATTATTATGGTTGCAAAAGTCGGGTCGATGAGTGGTTGAACTTGGCTGTTAAGAACAAAAACTCGCCGAATTTAAGTTTTGTTTAAAACCAGGATCATACAACGGAAGATATATCTACTGCTATTGCCTGAGGCCGTACTTAACACACAATATAATCCTTAACGATTCTCAAGTTGAACGGCCAGAAAATCGACGGTCCTCATATTCAAGTAAGCCTTCCATCTTTAAAGCTTTCGTCGTTAAAAGAGATCGACGGATTGAATGACCATTCATTTGAAGATTTAGAGTCCGTTTGGTGAATGAGTTTGAGTTGAAAAAGTATAGTTTGAGTTGAAAATTTTTGTTGACTTTTCAGAAAAGACAAAAACTTTTTCAGAAAAAGACAAAAACTGAGATGAAAAAGTACAGTTTGAGTTCGAACGCCAAAGAGACCCTAGTACTGGCCAATTGTCCTTCTCTTGAGACCTTAGTTTTAAAGCGATGCGATGACTTGTCAACTCCCCTACTTTCTTCTTCGACCCTCAAGTCCTTTGAAGTCGAACTTGCCTCTCCTCAGAAAATGAAAATCGAAGCTATTAATCTTCGGTCTTAGGATGTTTGGTCTTCTCATATAATTAAGCTCGCCGCTTGTGCGAGCCTCAAGCGGCTTTCCTTGTCCTGCATTCAATTCAAGGACCGCAAATTCGCTCGAGAGCTTGACTCTGTATGAATGTGAAGGATGGAGAAATATCAACCTCCAGAGTCAGCACCTGAAAAACCTAGTTATTTCCCTTAGTATTATCAAAGAAAAAATTTTCAATTAACTTTGTTTTAAGTATAAATTTGGGTTAATATTGATTAAAAAAAACCTTTAATACTCTTAAGTAACAACCTATATATAAATCAAGTGTCAATTTTCATTAAAAAAAATTAACACTATGATCAATGAGAGGTAAATTGCTAGAAAATTATAAATTCAAAATGTAAATTGTCAAAATTAAAAGTTTAAAATGAAAATTGTAACTATCGATAAGTTTAAAGTGTACCGGCGTAAAAATTAAAAAATAAAAAAAAATAAAAAATAAAAAAAACCTTTTTTTCTGTTTAAAGAATTCCAAGGTATTTTAACTAGAAAAATAGATGAGTGACCACACACTCACCTAGTTAAGAGTTAAGTGGTATTTTAATCAAAATTAAAATAATCAAAACCAAACTCTCATCTACCAAATAATTTGGGGAGCAACAGAACACTTTACTCCAAAACGGAAAAAAAAAAATACTTTTTCAAAAGAAAAACTTACGTAAACAACTTTAAAAATTAAAAAATAAGATGAAATATTAAAAAATATATCAGCAATAAGATAAAAAAAAGATTTCCTTCAATCTTAACCGTCCAATATTGTATAAAAGAGCCTCAATTTCAAACAACCTCCCACACAACATTTGCGGCCAGGGGTGTTCATCAAACTAATTAAACCAACCAAATCAAATCAAACCAATTCAAAACTAAACCCATACAGTAATTGGTTTTGTTTGGTTTGAATTTTTAAAAAACCAGTTAAATTGGTTTGGTTTCCGATTTTGTTCCTAAAAAATTCAAATCAAACCAAACCGATTTCAAATTAAAATTACATAAGTATCTTTTTTTAATTATTTATGTATGTGCAAAAAAAAAAATGTAATTGATTAGTTTATTTAAATTGTAATTTGCTTATATGTGTTATCAAAATGTATTATATGTGTTTAAAAAGATTATTTATAACTAATTTATGAATTTTTGTAGTTTCATTGAAAATGTTTTATTTTTAATTATGAGTATTTATTTTGATTTGGATACTTGATTTTAAGTCATTAATATATATGATTTAGAAATACATAAATTTTTATCAAAATAATATTTTGATACTATTTTACTTGTGATCAAGAAGAGATTGATGAATATTAGTTCAAACCAATTAAAAAACCAAACCAAACCAATTACAATCAGCTTAGTTTGGTTTGGTTTTGATTTCTTAAATGATTTAGTTTGGTTTGAAAATCTTCAAATCAATATATGTTTGGTTTAGTTTGCACTTTACTTAAAATGAGCGATTTGATTTGATTGAACAACCCTATTTGTAACCGCGGACCAGTACCTTCTACTAGCAAGCCACCGAGCGTCACCCGGCTCGTCGATGCATGCCACCATCTGGTAGCTTCTTTTTTTTTTTTTTTTCCCCTTTTCTCCTTTCATTTTTTTATTGGATAAATATTTCTATCACTACTTTATTTAGGTTATCAAAAAATAAACAATAAAAAATTGCATTAAACTTATTTGGAAGAACTGGTTGTTTCTTTTTCTTTTTCTTGTTTCTTTTTCTCTTATTATTTTTTTTTTTTTGGTTTCTTTTATTTTTTTGTTAAATCAGTAAATTGGTTTGTACGGGTTAATTCGAAGCAATGCGTGAAATATTACTGCTGAAATAGCTGTTTAAGGCTTTGGTTTTATGCTACTCTACTAGTTCTGAAATATTTTAGTTTTTATGCTTCTTCTTTTTTTCCCTCTTAGTTAATGTCATAAGTTTTGTTAAATTAGAAAAATGATTTTTTTCTCAAAGAAGATCAATGACCATTAACTAACCGATATCAAGTATTAATCTTATTAATGGTACGATTCAAAATGACATTTGCCAAAATGACAACCCAAAAAATTGAAATTAGCAAAATAATCTTCTTTCATTTTAATATAGGAATGGCTGTCTAAAAACCCAGTCGTTCCGAAGCCATTTTGTTAATAAAATATTTGGAAGACAATTCAACCAAAAAAAAAGAGTTTTTGTTATTTTGCTAATCGACTCCAATGCATTTGTATGAATCAGTACACTTTCTTTGAGTTATTCCCTTTGTAGGTTCCTAGTTATGGCGGCGAGAAGAGTAAAAGAGAATACGGGTGAAGACAAAATCTCGGAGTTGCCAGATTCTATACTGCATCACATCTTCACTTTGGTTCCCACAATTGATGGGGTTAGGATTAGCATTCTTTCCAAGCGTTGGAGACGTTTGCGGTTTTCGATAATCCCGGCGTTAAATTTTTCTGAAATGCATATTCACTTCCTTGCTCGTAAAGAACACTTCAAGAAGTTTGTTGATGAGTGTTTGAAATACCGCGATACATCCATAACCCGGTTTTCGATTCAAATTAGGTGCCATGATCGTAGTACTACTCTTGCGGATAAGTGTTAAGAACAAAGTTGCGGAATTAGATCTTTGTATGATACCATGGTGTAACAAGATGGAGATGAAACTTCTTCTACGTACTGCATGCCCGATGTCGTACTTAATGCACAATCTTTGACTCTCCTCAAGTTGGAGAACTTGAAAATGGCGGGTCCTTTACTAGTAAGCCTTCCATCTTTGAAACATTATTTGTTCTTAAAATGGCGGGCCATTTGAGAAATGTGAGATTAGTCTTTCTGCTTGTATGAGCCTTTTAACTTAAAAAGTCTTTCTTTGTCTAACATCCAATTCCATGACGGGTTTTTGTGGACTTAACCTATAAGAACGACCCAAACTGGTTTGTCGCTCTATTGTGCTTGCTATCAAATCTCAGTTGTTCCAAGAACATGTGTCTCCGTGTTAACACAGAATAGGTTTTACATATTATATATCGATCGATTTCATTATTTCTTAGGTATTTTTTCTTTATTTCTGACAATTATTTGTCGTTCTTCAGTGCATGCGTTAGATCGTATGAAGGTCAGGACGTTTCGTCCATTGTCCGAGAGTTCTGGCCTAAGGGATACCTTGTATTGGCTTTCACCAATTCTTTGTAGTCATTATCTACAGAACAGTCTACGAGAGGTTTCCATTTTCAGTCATAACTAAAAGGTCTGGTTTTCTTTTGGTATGCCGCTACAGTCTCGACTAGAAGCCTACTTACGGTTGCACTTTCGACATTAGAGAAGAGATTCTCAGCTTTTTGTTCTTGTTTTTGTTTTTGTTATCAAGTGGAAATTTGGATGTTTCTGTTCTTGGTCGTTGTGTCTGTTTATTCATGAATTTTTGTCCGCTGTACCGAATTGCTTGTCGTCGAATGCAATCGATCATTAGCTCTAGCTTTACTCATGAAACTTGTACAGATGTTTGGATTTCTTATATTAAATTTGTGTGTAATTTGCCACCAGTTTCCGGTACTAGCATTTACCTGCATTTAGATAATACGTGCCGTGCAGGGCATTCTAAATACGAAAAGGGGAATTTCTACCTTAAAACCTCCTACTTGCACTATTGATAGAAATTTTTGTCCTAGTCGTTGGATCAAATTTTCAACGGTCCGATATATAACTGAAGCAGTTTTATATCACACACTACAAAATTTAAAGTTGGACACTAATAAATCAGACTGTTAAAAAATTAACTTTAACTGTTAAAATTTTCGATGGAATTGTTCCATTGGCACAGGAGACACGATGAGAAGTGATGGAGGAAGTTGCTTCTTATTGATCTCGCCATGTGTCTAGCAACCGCCACTGTAAAAGTAATTTGCATCGTTCTGATGGTTGCTATATGAATAAAAATTGGAATTATACCGGTCGGGTCTGACTATTGTAATTTTCTTTTTAAAATCAAATAATAACTAATTAATTTACATATAATCTTCTGGATAATAAGATATCATTTGGAACTATTAGTTAACTAATTAATTTACATATAATCTTCTAGATAATAATATATCATTTGGAACTATTCGTATAAAGTGTATGTATCATTACCTGGTTAGTTATATTATCGTAAAGAAAAAGTTACAAATGCCATCTTATACTAGTGTCAAATGAGACTATAAGTATAATATATTTGTTTACATAGAAGGGAAAAAAAAAAAAAAAAAAAAAAGGTATAAAACACATAGATCAGTCCTCTGTATCTTTCTTTTCCTCGCATATAATTTCCCACTTGGACATTCCAATAAGAATTTGGCATTTTAATTGTTATATGGGGAAAAAAAACATTTTAAAAAAAAAACATGAAACTATGAATTTGCATGTACCAAAAACTACAAAAATGACATGCAAAGAACATCAACCAACATGCCAGAAACCCGAACTTACACGAACGCCGATTCGATCCCATCCCTTGGTTTCTATACACATCCCGACTTCATTTTCCAGATATCAACATGTTCTATTTTCCACAAGAATTGTTACTACGCTAGTTGCTTAAGGTATGGTGTATTGGATTATAGATTCCTATGAAACGACGAAATCTCTCGGGTGTTTTGATGCGAAACTGGCTGCTCTCTTATCCGAGACAAGAGAATCGAGACTTGCTCGGTTGCAATATCTAGCCTCTCCTTGGACTTGGTAGATTCTGTTACGAGAGCGGATACCAAGTTCTGCAAAAACTGAATTCTCTCTGGGTTATCACTTGGATTATTCTGAAAAAGTTTCGCGGGCGTGCTGATCCGGCGCCAACGGATGGGAAGATACCTATCGGGGATCTGAAAGCAATTTCCAGTTGAGAGGACTCGAAGGGTATGCCGACAGAGAATTCCAGAGAACTCAAACTGATGGCAGCTGCAACTTATGATGCCTTCCCGAGGCACCCAATACACTTTCCGACCTCCCTCGGCTTTTGTGTGGTGTCTAACAAGAAAGCCATCTTCCATTTGGAAAGACGCGTAGTGGGCAGCCAAAACAAGTTGTTCTTGGAGCTTGGAGAAGGCAAACGGAGTTAGAATCGAGGCAGCATGGGATTCCATGGGTGCCCCTGTTTTCAGGCTTATATTTTGGAGATTCTGCTGCATCGTTTGTTGTTCTCCGGCTTGATCTTTAAAATCGACAGCAACAGCTACCTGCTTGTGCAAACCAAAGTTATTAATCCAAAACCAGCGTAGAGCACAACTTAGGCTTCCTTCAAAATAACCAAAAAATAATCATAATCCTTTTTATATTAATCATAATCCTTTCATAGACTATCTCCCTTAATGCAAAAATATTCAAAATCCGCTATTATACCATTTTCTCATAAATTTGATGTAACATTGTTCTAAATCTTTCACAGGTTCATTAAGAAATCATCATGGAAAATCAACATCCAATATTGATAATCGTAAAAAGAAACCAAAAGTAATGGAGCCTATTACTAGTCAGAGTAGCGGTCAGCCCACGTTCTTCCCTTCAAGTCCAATTTCATCCTGCCACAGTCTTTACAAACTTCCATGTTATCAACTTATCACACTCTTCCTTGTTTTCAAAATCAAAGTCCTGTCCTGCTAATTACGTCTTCTAGTCTTAGGGGATGTTTGGTGAATGAGTTGAGTTTGAGTTGAGTTGAAATTTTTAAGTTTAAATAATATTAACTTTTTAAAACGTAGTTATAAATTTTGTTGACTTTTCAGAAAAAGACAAAAATTGAGATGAAAAAGTACAGTTTAGTTTGAAATAAACTTGTGAACCAAACATCCCCTTATTATTTTGCCATGTTTTGTTGCAGAATTCCATTCTCATTAATGCTTCTCATGCACAAAATAGTTTCTATGTTTGTTTGGTTTTCAAGAGAAGTATCAATCTCAGCTTGGGTGCTCATATTTTAACGTATTAATATTTCCCTATAATATGTATAAATAATACTATCCACTATCCGCTGTTTGACAAGCCACATATAAGGGGTAACCTGATGAAAGACCGAGACCAGTACCAGCTAGACTTTGTCAAACATCTAAAAACAGAAAATTCTAAATAGGTCCTCGGAAACCTCAATCACCAAGCTTTCATCTCTTGTTATCCTCGTTAACCTTGGTCCTAACTCCTAAGTCGATTACCCTAGATCTTTAAGTTGGTCAAATTGTATGTAGGAGAGTAAAGATTACAAAATGTCGGAGCCAAAAAACTGAAACGTGACAAGTAGAATATAAGAAAAACATGAAAAATTAAAACAGAGCAGAAAGCAAGAGCAGGGGGTAAAGAACATACTTGTTCTACAAAGTGGGCAAGCCTGGTCTGTGCGCTCAAGAATCGTTGGATAAAAGCATTAATTGACTTCGACTGGCCCATTGTGGTCATTCCAGCAAAGAAGTGGCTTCTTAAGAACGGTAATGCCCAAAGTGAGCGTAAACCATATAAGTTGGCAATATGCCTGTTTGTGTGAAGCCCAAAAGAATTTACCATGTCCCTCCACCCTAGCTCAAAATCCTCTATAGACTCCAGATTATAGAGTCGATAAAACTCGCTTTTCCACTCATTGTAACGTTCCCCCAGAACTGTATTGAACCAGGAAGGAAATTTGGCCACAATCATCCATATACAAAGAGCATGTTTGGCGGTTGGCATTTCCATGCATATTGCTTCTTTAAGACACATATTTTGGTCAGTGAGTATTGTCTGCGGCGCCTTTCCATTCATGAACCCTAAGAATGCCTTCCATATAAACAATGAAAAACATATAATAGAACAGTCAATTTTCATCCATACACTTTGAAAATAGTCTTCCATCAAATTTAAATTTTCTTGTTGAAATTGAAAAGTTGTGACCAATGAACAAAAGGCCATGGCAATATACGATGGGCAGTTCATCCAAATGCATTAATTGGGTAAAAGAAAAAATGATGAAGGATTCACAGGAGTTAACTAAATTAATTAAAGAAATTCTTAATCGTTTTTTACTTTTGAGAGACTCTATACAAGTCCCTCGCTTAAAATTCAGTCAATTAGGCAGCTTCCGTTTCGTGCAAAACCATAAACCTTAAACAGTTATCCCCGAGTTTAAAAATCTCTTGCCTTCAATTACCCTGTCCCATTCCCCAACAGGGCCTATTGTACCACACGAATGAACTTATTGATACAGATACAATGATAGCGCAATACTAAATACAGCCATATGTGCAAGATAAAGTGATAGGTTTATTGAAGACACATACAAAAAGGGTATATATTTTCACCGTTACCTTCAGTGCCCATGAGTATGACCTCAAATTTTCTTCTCGTAGAAGCACACAGCCAAAGAAGCAAGGCATGCCATAATTATTCATTCCAACCCAAATACCAAGTGGCATGTCAAATGCCGTCAAGCGATGAGTTGTATCAAACACCACTGCATCACCAAAAATGTCATATGACTGAACTGACGATGCATAAGACCACGCAACGTTCTCTAGTCGGTTGTTTGAATCAAGGGTGTACTCAAATCTGAAGTTCGGGTCTTTCTCCTTAATATTTCTGAACATTCTTAACAAGTCTATGCTCTCCTCTTCTGAATCAAGCTTCCTAAATGACTGTAGCAAATTCCTCACGTCCTTCTCTGTGAAAGGAAGATATCCTGGTTCTACACATTTCTCGAGCTCCATAAGCCTCATCATTTGCTGCACTGACATTCCTGTTTTGGCAAACATAAGGATTCGACTCTTATCTGACTCTGAGATGGTTCTGTAAGCAGGAAGGAAACGAACTTGGTTTGGCTCTAACAGCTCATGGTTATGATGGTTTGCAAAACCTGTGACACGCCATTCCTGCCCTCCCGAGTCCGCTGCCTTGCTAATACGCATGTATGCTTGGCATCCACATCGGGATGATTTTCTGTTCCTTTGAGGTTTGCTCTCATTGGAGTTTTTTGTAGGGGTATTGCCAGCCCGGTGGCAAACAAAGTAACGTCGGGTAAGTCCTTTTCCAACCCCATCTTTTCCTTCTGTCCGATGCCTCCGGATTGAGAATCCACATCGCTTTGCAAACTCACTATAGAATTCATAAGCAGCATCATGAGTGACAAATCTTTGCCCAATGTATGGAATTGTGTCATTTGTGGTTTCTAATGACAGCCTAGTTTCATCGAGCGATTCCTCTGTGCTGCTCGTATCATCCAATGACAATGATCGATGGTCCGAAGGATCATCATAACTCGCTAGCATCTGTCCGGGTTCATCAGACATTATGCTGCCCTCATTAATCTGAATAACATTGACCTAAGACCCTAGCTCATGTACTGGACAAACAACAAAAGAAAAAAACTTTTACTTCCATACCAAGAACAATGAAAAAAAAAAATGGTTCAAAACATTAATATAAACAACCACTAAATAATTTTACTGACTTGTCAACTAAAACATCAAAAACATTAAGTACCTACAAAATGAAGTATACAACATAGACATATATGTGTGTGTGTGTGTGTGTGTTACTCACATATATATATATATATACAAAGGCATATGTCCTTCACGAAAAACAGTCCTAAAAATCAAGGATGTAACAATATATTTATTTATGTGTAACAATCACTTAGAAGATATATTACAAAACAGAATATGCCTATCGTAAACCAATATTAGGCCTTTTTCAAGTCATTTTTACACGAAACTGGATAATTTCAAAGCAAAGACAAAAAAAAATGCAATTGCTGCTTCATCTGCCCCAACAATAAAAGAAAAAAAAAAAAAAAAAAGATTAAAATCCCATATCAGATTGGCGTATTCGATGCTCGCAAAGACACGAAAAATCAATTTCTGTTTTCGATTGAACTGGAATTTCAGACCGAAATTGTGGTCACGGATACACAAATGAGTAAATGTCGTATTCAAATCGAAAGAACCGAAATGTTCCACACAAAACACATATATATAATTCACAATAATGAGCATAATATTACCAATATATATATATATATATATATATATATATATATATAGCGAGGGATTGAAATCGAAGGTAATAGAGGTGTGAAGATTAAACCTGAAAGCGGAGGGCTTCGGAGGCCGAGAGGGGGTCTGCTAACATTTCGAAGGCATATCCCGACGATTCCTAAGCTAAATTTTCCCGAGAAACAAACAGAGGGATCGGATAGCAATACCGTGGAGAATGATTATGAGGGGGAGAGTGAGGCCTTGGGGAAGCTGCTGGGAGTTTCACCATTTTTTCTCCTTTTTTTATAATGTAAATGTACTAAATAATTACTCCAAAAATTAGAGAAAATACACCTTCGATTTTCTTTTCTATTTTTTCTCCGTGTGTTATGTTTGGTAATAGGGATTGGAACATAGAAAGGAAAGATGAGTAAAATATTAGAGGGTTTGATTGGTTTTTACTTGAGTTGGAGATTGGAGTTATTTGAGTTGAATTTTATAAGGTGTTTGAAGTAACAATATCAATCCAAAAAATTTAATTAATTTTTATCTTTTTATAAAAAAATTAATAAAAATTTTAATTAATTTTTAAAAAGTTAAATTCAGACAAAAACTCAACTCTAATCTATACACGGGTCAAATTTAACTAGAATTGTGTGTGTAGTTGAAAATAAACTATTATATATTTTGTTTTTTTTTCCTTAAAATTAAATATAATTTTTATATAAAAAATCATTTCATTTCAATTTGAAATAATTAAATTATAGATTTTTAAAGTTTGAATTTTTAAGTTTAGTATTGAAGATATTAATAGTGAAATTGAATTTACTTTTAAAGAAATAGACAAAAATAAAAATAATTAAAATTGTTTAGTTGAAATGGATGTGCTAAAACTTAATTTTCTTTTTTTTTTTAAGTTTTTTTAATGGACTTCTCTTTCTAAAAAAGAAAATAAATTTTTTTTTCCATCTCTTTCTTAAAAATAAAAAAAAATTATTATTTTAATAATAGTTTATCATCTCTACTCTAATCTACTCCCCATAAACTTCAAAAACTCCAACTTATCATTTGGATTTTGACCGATCTTACTTAACACATTCTATTAAATTTTAGTTAAAACAACGGAAAATGAATAAAATTAAACTCACTTAATTCATTTTATTAGAATTTTTGTGAAAAAAAAAAATTACAAATGAAAAAAGACGACTTTAGCATACTAAAGTAAATGAATTTAAAATGGGATAAATTCAAAACTTAAAAGGTAAAGTAAAAGTTTTCAAAGTTCATGACTTTCTATATATTATTAAGATGTTATATCCCGTCTTTTGTTTAGTCAGACAATTATTCTCACCTATAACCCTCTAAAAGTTTAAAATTATTTCAAATTATTAAAACTTGGATTTTACTTCTTGAATTTTGAATTAATTCAACTTACCCTATTTGTTAGAATTTCAATGAAATATAGACAAAAAAAATGAGGATAAATATGGTCATATTATCTTTTTTTTTAACAATTTTTTAAAAATGTTTTTAACAAAAAAGGATTAAATAAGCCTAATTTCTTTTTTTTTCCTCTTCGTTTTTAATTCTTGTAAAATATGCTAAATAAGACAAATTCAAATCAAGAGCAAAATGAAAGTTTCTAAAGTTTAAAAAGCAAATTGAGAATGACTATAAAATTATGAGATCACATGTGACATTGATTTTATTACTGTGAGCTAATAAATAATGTTAAAATTTAAAAGAAAACACCTTTATGTTTGCAAAATGATGTGCTCAGATCATTATTTGGAATTTCAATCTCATCCAATAAACGAACACATGTAAAATATATGATTAATGATGTATTTGGATGTCCTATTGTATTCGGTATTATATTAAAATGAAATGGATATATTTTAATATGCGTTTGGATGTCATATTTTTACATTTAAATGTTTGTATTCTAATGGAATGTGCATTTGAATGTCAATATTAGAATACATTTGAATTCGTGTAAAAAATAAATGGATGTCTGAAAAATGAGTGTGTTGGAATGTGTGTATTCAAATGAAGAATAGTATTTGTATTAAGATTTATTTAAAAAGTAGTTGGGTTTGTATAGCAGTTTCAAGTTTGAAAGTCGATCAATAATACGCCCGTATTTGACAGTAAGAGTGTGTTTGGTTGGAGGGAGAGATAGAGGGAGGGAGAGGGGTGGAGGGAGACATCAATTTCCTTGTTCGGTTGGAGGGAAGAGAGGAAGAAGAGGAGAGATGGAGGGATGCCATCTCCCTCCCGGCCTACAATTTTACATCACTCCATTGATGGAATGATGAAAGCTCTCATTTACCTTTTTCAATTGAAAATACATTTTTATCCTCAAAAAATTTTAGAAAAGATTTTATAAATGAACAATATAGTAATTATATAAATAATTATCATTTATCATTTTAACTCTTCCTCCTTTTTACCAAACAAAATGAGGGATCCCAACAATCCTCTCTATCTTTCACATTCTTCATCCCTTCAACACTTTTCATCCCTCCTACCGAACATAGCCTATTTATAAGACAATCTTTGTCAAGACTCAAAATTTTCTTTAATATGGCCACATGTATATGAGAATTTGTTGGATCAACACAAATTTTATTTCTCCTCTTCAAAAGAAAAAAAAAGGAGAATGGACTGGAAAAATAATCAATTTTCTTTTTGGAAATTAAAAACGTAAGATTTTTTTTAGCTCAAAAAAAAAAAAAAAAGAATTCTACAATGAGAGTGTCCCTATTGCGTAAATTTGTCAGCTTAAGGTGTGTTTAGTACATTGATTTAGAATGGAATTTTTATGTTATAGTTTGTTGACTTTTAAAAATTAATTAAAATTTTTGTTAAATTTTCAAAAAAAGATAAAAATTAGTTAGAATTTTTGAGTATCCAAACGTAAACTTAATTTCAGTATTTAAAACTGATAGTATTTATGAAATAATGTAATATTACAATATAAAAAATTCTCTTCTAGAATCTATCCTCATACAATATAAATAGTTCGATTTAAATCGCATAATTGCAATCAACCGTCGTATGATAACCAATGATCAGGGCACCTGATGCAGCCTGGTGTTCGACCAGGCACACATGAAGGTGAGCACTGGTGTTTTGGATGTCTTTGGGTTGATGTCGTTTTGGGGATATACTCTGCGTTGTGGGCCTTCATTGGCTTAGGCTTCTTTTCCTCGTTTAGGCCCACTGTCATTTTTATATTGAACTTTTTATGCTTCCTTTAAAACATGTCATCATCTAATATTAAATACTGATGATTTTCAAACCGTTAAAAGTAAAGAATTTGAATCTCCATATCCCAAGTTTAAAAAAATAAATGAATATTTTACCGTGGTTTAAACACCACAATTTGAAGAAGTTATCCCCAACAAAAAAAAAAAAAAAAAGAGTCATTAGAATTTGAAATAAAAATAGGTTCAAACTCTTTGCACGTTTCTTCCCAAAGAAAAAATAATAATAATAATAATCAATCGACCTTTCCTTTCCCGTGCCCCTAAGCAAACACACCCTTAAGTATGTATGAAAAAAGAAAATGTTGTAAAACATACTTCAGAAATGTAAATTTTTAGTTTGTAATTAAGTAAGTAAAAGAGTATAAAGGACGCATTATTTTCCAATAAAAAGGCCTCATTATATTAGGAAGACATTTTCAAAAGAAATCAAAAACAAAAAACAAAACAAAACAAGACACCATTTCAATGTTAACAAAATTACAGGGCATTTCATAATAATCGCCAAAAAAAAAAGTGTAAAATGAGGTTTTATAAACTATATATAAAGAATACTGGACAAAATTAGACTGTTTTTTTTTTAATTATAATTCGAGGATTCAAACTCTATATCTTATAATGAAGTTATGTATGAAATTACCGTCAGATTATACATATAAATATAGAGAAGCGTATTTTTAATTATATAAAAAAATTAAAATAAAATAGGATAAAAGAATACATAGGTTATTAACTTATCACATTTAAGAGGTGACAACCTTAGACCGCACCATGAGCAGCCAAGGCCCCTACAATGAGCACACTAATATGTTATACATGTAGTATATGAATATTATCATTTAAAACATAAGACTTAATAGCATTGACCAATAAGTATTTTTTTCAAATGAAAAAATAAATAAATATTACTAATTAGGCCTCTTTTAGCATGACAAATTTAATTAATAATTTACTTTTTTTTCATCAACTTTCGAATTTTTTTTTATATAGTCGCAATTAACTACTAAAGAGTATAAGAATTCCTTAAAAAGGATTAACTTTGCTTTGTGACTCTTTTCAAAAACATTCAAAAAATGTATATACTCTATTTTTGTGCTGAATTCACCCTCTAAATTGTATTTTCAATTTATTATTAAGTTAAAAAAATAATAAAAAAAACAGAATATAAAAATAGGAGATAGTATAGCTTCTTCTCCAAAGCTTCCAGCTATCAAGTTTTTAACAAATTCCAACCTTAAATTCTTCTAAATAATTATTGCATAGGGCTTGGAGAGTGAAATACAAGGAAGCTTAATCCTTCTTTAACAATTTCAGCTTCAATTTTTTTTTACAGTAATTTTTTAATTAGCTCTTTAGTATATAGTGTCTTGTTCTTTTTTATTGTTGTTTGGAAAATTTCTTGTTGTGTTGGGTTAATCTCATATTTTTAGCTATTAGATGTCAAGTAGAAAATATCAATCCGGATCTGATAATTTGAAGGGAAAAAAAAAAACAGATTAGAAAAGCAAACCGAATTCAATGAACTTGAAAGACTTGCATTTTTTAGTACTTACCATCTAATTTTTCTTTTTTAGTTTTTAATACTAATATATGAAAATGTTTATAATTTTCAAACACCTTAGAGTCCTTTAACTACTATATTTTTTAAATTTATTTTCTGAAGTGTCATCTACTACATGGAAAATTTTCCATGAAAAATTGTTTTGCAAGCAAAAAATTTTGCTTGAGTAATATATATATATATATATTGAACAAATTTATTGTGCGAAAAAAAACAAATCTGTGATTGTTGGAGAGAGAGTGAGAGTTATAGCAATTAGGTTATAAAGTTTCACATCATTACTTAAACTTAGACAACTTCCATATAAAGAAAGAATTAATCAAATGGCAAGTTGACAAAACATTTTTATTCCTTGTGGCAAAGAGGATTCTTTTTTCTATTATGCTTTTTCATAAATCCCAAATCATGATGAAATTAATCAAGAAGATTCATGCTGTTATTAGACTAATTAGTAAGTATGTATTTATATATGCCCAATAATTGAAAGAATGTGTTTGCCATGTTGACTTCACAAATCAGTTGCAACCTTTTTTTTTTTTAGGCAAATGTTTCCCTTAATTTTCAATTTTTGTCATGTATTCAACAAAATATTTCTATGATAAAAATGCCTTGACATCATATAAATATAATTTTCTATTAAAAAATATGAAGATTTAATAAAATTTAATATGATGAAGAAAAACTGTATTTTATTAATAACATTTATAGGAACATGACTTTTTTAAAAGTCATTTTTTATAAATATTCCAAGTTTTTTCAATTTAAGAAAATAAAAATTAAACAAAAAAACAAAACGATCTATCAATGATGAACTACTTGATGATTAATTACTGTCTACCAATGATTTTGTTAATCTATAGATCATCAAATATATCACTAATAAATTAACCGGTGCATCAATATACTCTTGATCATCGTAAAATAAAAAATAAAAAATAAAAACAACCATTTAACTAAAAAACAAAATCAACCTCCCCATCATTTAGAAATTATAATTCTCCTATTCCATATAGAAAGAATGGTAGCTTAAAAGGTGGAGGATTCATCAGATCATCATTTACAAATGTTGACGTAGACTTTAAAATGCGCCCTCCACTTGCGTGCCATTATGGTGGTGCCTATAGTTTTTTTTTTTTTTTTTTTAAATCAAATTAATAATTTTCTCTTTCAATGACAACTCAACTCTTCCATTATTTGTTTTGCTTGTGCCTACTAAATTAATGGTGATCTAAACCCATATAGGGCAGCCAACAAGTCGTGCATTGTAAACCAATCCTTTCTTTTTCTTTTCTTTTATTTTTTTATTTTTTTTATTTTATTTTTTGTGGCGTGTAATCTTTTTTGTCAAAGCATATCTGCAATGGGAAAATTAGCTTCTAAAAAAGTTTATGTCTACGTTTGATACAAAAGTTTAACTCCAATTAAACTGTACTTTTTCATCTCAATTTTTATCTTTTTCTGAAAAGTCAACAAAATTTATAATTAATTTTCAAAAAGTCAACCAACTCAAACTTAAAAATTTCATCTCATCTCAAAGTCAATCCAAACACCAAACGAACCTTATAATTTTTAATTACAAGTATTATTTTTCCTTGGAGGATTAAGAAGGTTGACCATGTCCATAAACTTTTTTTTTAGTATTTTTTTTTTTACCTTTTCTTTTAATGAAAAAAGCACTGTAATAGGACGGCAAAGTCGCAACAATACTACTCAAACATTATACTAATTTCATGGTTTATTAATGAAAAAAAAAAAAAAGAGTACAGATTAGGTTTGGGTTTATTTGATTGTCACATTACAAATGTGTCAATTTTGGGTCGGCCAATAATGATCATCTACTCCATTCGAAGCGTTGAGATCATGACACATAATCATATTAGGAAAGTTAATTATGTTATAATTACCCTTATAATTATGTTAGAAGAGTAAATGTTTAAAGCTGATTGCCATTTTTTTCTCATACTTTTCTTTTGCTTTCTTCTTCCTGTGACCTAAGAATATTTACTATTTTAACTTAATTATAAGGGTAACTTTGTAATTTCACTTTTAATATCCCAAACTTATGCCCAATGAGTGTCATGTGCATTTTTCCATAAAAAATTTAACTGAGAGATCGGGGAAAATAATGTTATAACTCGACATTTTTTAATATTTTTTATGACAAGACCTAAAGTTCAGATATTTTTTTATGACAAGACCTAAAGTTCAGAGGAATATTATTTTAGTACAAGATTCGCGTGACATATTGAAATCAATGGTTTTGTATATTACCTGCCCAAGATAATGTATACAAATCTAATGATTAATTTTTAGCCAAAAAAAAAAAAAAGGATGGTTATTAGGAAAATCAGAGAAAGATGAGACTAGTGACACGTTAGGGCTTGCATTAACATTATTTGCGTCGACAAACAAAGCCTTTCACTATTGAAAATGAAACATTCCTAATTATAGTTGACAATCGAAGCAAAAATCACGAGTTTATTATTATTTATTACTTATTTTTTTGTCGTTAACACACAAGTTCTTATCAATTAATTGGCATGAATTAATTACATATGCAAATATAAATATAAAATTCGCATGCATGTATTTAAAATTGGGGATGCAAAAATGGATCATGAGGATAATGAGGATGATCAATAAGAATCTTTTGTCTTTATTCGAAAATTTATACCGAACTTATTACTATAACGAATCATATATTTTTAGGAATTATTTTCGGAAGAAAGTAGTAAATAAAGTAAATAATTCGAGTAAATAACATGTACAAAATATATTTAAAATGAATAATAAATTTATTAAGAAAATAAATAATAATATTTTGTCTTTGCTTGAAGATTTAAACGAACTTAGTACTATAATGAATTATATATTTCTGGGAATTGTTTTTGGAGGAAAGAAGTAAAACAGTCAATTATATGGTTTAAAAATATTTAAAGTAAATAAAAAATTTACTAAGAGAATAATTTATTTACAAGAATTGCTTACTGTAAATAAGTTATTTATTTAGTAAATTAATTATTTACTCTAAAATTTTAAACCTGTCTCTTATTTTAATTATTTACGTAAATATGTTATTTATTACAATTTTGGGAGTTAAAATTTGTTTCTAAAAAAATTAATTTCAATAGCTACCACAGATTGGATTTATCTCAATTCAACTATTGGCTGAAACAAAACACAAGAGAGAGAGAGAGAGAGAGAGAGAGAGTTTATCAAATACTTTCAATTAGTTAGAATTTTCTTATTTGGGGTCTTGAATTTTTTTTGTGACAGATATTGACCTTATATTAGCAACAAAATAATGTAAACTCCTTGTTCATTTTAGAAATCTGACAGTTCTTTTAGGTCCACAAAAGCTTCTCATAAACATATTTTAGACTTTCAACCGGTCAATTAATTGCTCATAGTCATAGAAGTGCCGTTACCGTCGGGGCTATTTTTTCTAACCATTAAAGTAAATGCAAGTTTCCAACTTTGATTCTTACATGAAAAGTTAAAAAATTCATGTTTTCATGTGGGCTCTCTTCGTCTCTATCTCTAACTTTCCTCAAGTGTGTGTTAGGATTTACGTCATTTGTGTTTCTCTCTTGAGATGAGGCCAGAGACTGGTGCTACATCTTGATTGGTCACCAGACTCTTGATCAGTCTCTAGACTTTTGATCTTAAAGACGATGTTTTGGACTTTATAGTGATGACTTCGTTGTTGGATATGACATATTTTGGTCTCTTTAGTCGTGTTGGTTGGCTTGTTATAAAAAAAAATATTAGATATAATTATCAAAATAACCACATTTTTTTATATATTGATTAACATAACACAAACTCCACCATGTTGATCAACTTGACACAAACTTTAGTTTAATTTTGTAAATTTTTTGTATTATGGTGATACAATAGTTTTTAAATTTATGTCATTTAGGTATTTTTTTCAAAATATTATCCATATAGTCGGGCTTTCTTTTATTGTAATTGGGGTTATGTTTTTTATTATTATTATAATTAAGGTCATTTAAATCATTATATGTTTGTATTTTCCTGATTTTGATTACAATTGTCCTTTCATTTTTTTTGGGTTTTGAAAAAAGAAAGCAAGAACAACTCCTTTAATATTCTTGTGAATCAAGAATATGTGTTTGGCGAACTGTCTATTAAAACAGATAAAGTTAACTCACTACTAAAAAAATCAATCTGTGGATATCTCTTAATTTTATAATAATTTTAATTTTATTTCCAAGCTTTTAAACTAAGCTTTTATTTTACTTCTTGAATTTTTAAACTAACCCTATCGATTATAATTTTTGTTTAAATAGATTTAAAAAAAAGGGAGGGATTAAGTACAATCATATGATCTAAGGGTTAAATGAAACTAATTCAAAATCTGGATGTTCCCTTGGAAAAAGTCTAATAAAAATATGGTCAAGTGAAATTAATTCAAAAATTTTGAGGAGAAAAATATCCTAAAATTTGCAGGAGCAAATGAGGATAATTTTTAAACAAAAAGAGGCCGGGGGGGGGGGGGGGGGGGGGGGGGGGGGTGGATGTGGGTGTTGAAGAAGAATGGAACTCTATGCTCGTTGTTTACACTCTTTGTTTTGTTTGTTAACTTTTTAAATATATTTCATGCAATTGATTTGTGTGTAGTCAATGTATTATACTTTATAAGTTTTTTTTTTTTTTTTTTTTGGGTATCATCACACAAATAAGTGACGGCGAGCTTAGAGAGACAGAATTTTGAATACAACTGTCGTGATGTGTGCCATATTATTCTATAATTCTACGGCATCCTCTATCATGTTAAGGATCATATAATAATTAAATAGAATTGGAATAAAATTTCGTGCAACACACTAAGGGAATAATCAAGTGAGATGGTAAAATCAAATAAAGTAATACGATCGGTAAATGAAGTATTTAGGAACGAAAAAAAAAAAAAGAAGAGTAAAAATAAACAAGAACAAAGCAAATGTCACAATGGAATAATCATGTGAAATAATAAGACATTTACGTTATCGATTATATATTTTGGATTCAAATCGTCATCATTACAGTGATCGAAATATATGAGTAATCTATTTCAAAAGGCATTCATATATCACGCAGGAGGTTCTTCTCTTAATCAGATTATTAAGTATGCATGCTTCCTCTATGTATTAAGCCTCCTTTAACTTTTTTTTTTATATATATTTATATTATGTTTTCCTTTCAACGCAAAAGGATTTATGACAGAAAGTGATTATTTGAGTTTTATTCTCTAATTCATTGGAGTTTAATGCCTTCTTAATTGCAATTCTTTACAGTTTAATCCGTTTTAATTACAATAAAGATATTTACATGTCCATAATCAATCGGTCTTAATATATATTAATCGTGCTCATTTAATGTCTTTAACTAACTATCGTTACAATGTAATACTATGCTTGAGCTTCTCTCTAATTTTTGTGACAAAATACCCTCAACAATCACTTTTTCTAGCACAAATAAAATATAGAACAACAAAAGAAGAAATGAGGATTTTTTTTTTTCTGCATGAAAAAAGGGTGAAAAGTGCCAAAAAAAAAAAAAAAAAAAAAAGAGAGAAGAAAAATTTCCCGATGTAAAACCCAAAAAAAAAAAAAAAAAAAAAGGAGAGAGAGAGAGAAAAAAAAATCCACGATGCAAAAACCCGAAAGGCACGTGGAAGAAAAAAACAGTGGAAACTTAAAGAAAGCGTAACATAAGATAAACAGCAGTCGTAGTGGGACCCACCACAATAAGCACCTTTTCCCACAACCACCGCCTAACTCTCTCCCTCTCAATATATATATATATATATATATATATGCGCGCGCACTTCAAATATCATGCTATGTTTTGTTTGGCTGATTGAACAAAACAACTTTCATTTTTTTATAAGTTTATTGTTATTTTTTTAATTTAGAGGTGGGATATTTAAGAATTTGAACTTTAACATATTTTTATTAAATTAGATAGGGATTTATTATTATTATTATTATTATTATTTAACTAAAGTGAATGGATTCAAATTCTGCACTTTTAGGTTAAGTCAAATGTGATATTATCATTAAATTATGCTTGTAATCACAATAAAGATTTATTATTAATTTATATGCCTGCAATTATTTATTTCTTACAATTTATATTCTAATTAATTAATTCTTAATGCTAAAATATGACAGACTCAAAATTGATTATCACTGTTACAATTTAGATCAAGATGTCTTTTGTGCACTTCGAATTAGCTTCTGTTTTGTGTTTTGTATTTCAGTTTAAATAAACATTTTTCATTATTTCAAATGTTTTTATTTCTTAATATTTTAGATGGGTTTTTGAAAAGCAACATTTGAAAAGGTACATACTATTATAAAGTATTATCATTTACAACTTTAGAAAAAAATTTAATAATTAAGAGACAACAGTTTGATCATTTAAAATTTTTTTTATTGTGCTAAATAATTTTAATGTTTTCATCCAAATATTTCTCCTAAATACAATCTTAATTTGTTTGAAGTACATAAATTCGAAAAGGCTAGTATTAAATATTGGTTTTTCTGTATTGGTACACCCTAAATTTATCATAGAGTTGTAATTTACACTATGAAATTTTAATTTTGACACTTTACATCATGAACTTATAAATATGTGATAATTTACACTCCATTGACAATAATACTAATTTTTTGAAGGAAATTGATATTTGATTTATACATGAATTGTGATTCAAACATAAATAGTCATTCTTATCTTTGTTAATTAACAATCTATATACAAGTAAATTATTAATTTCATTAAAAAATCAACATTGTTTATCAATGAGGTTCAAATTACTATATATTAATAAGTTTATGATGTAAATTGTCAAAATTAAAAATTCAAAATGTAAATTGTAACTCTATAATAAATTTAGGGTGAACCAATACAAAAAAGAAAGCCTCAAACATTTTACTAAATTTATTTTTTTTTCAAAATTAAAGATTTAAGACCCACATAATTTAGTAATTTGCAGAAAATTAATGAGATAAATGCACATTTAATCAGCTACGTTTCCTCTTTTGGCTTTGTTTCACTTGAGTCAACTCACAACTCACAATTAACTACTATAAGGAATCTTATCCTCCATCCCTTCCTTAAAAATCCAAACAAATGAAAACGGCAAATTGATTTTTTCTTCATTAGAAAAAATAAGTGAAGGAAGATGAAAGGAAACAAACAAAAGAAAGTAATTAATGAATAGTTTGAAGTTGAAATGTTTATTTAAAAAAAAAAAAAAGTTGAAGTTGAAACAAAAAGTGACCTCTTCAAAAAAGAAAAAAGAAAAAAAAAAGAAAAGAGAAACAAAAAGGTAATGGAATTGAAATAGGATTCTCTTTTTTCCAATACCAACCAAATGTGAGTGATCAAAATCCAGATAAGAAATTGATTCTTTTCTTTCTAATTATGCTTATCTAATATTCTCTCTAAACTTTTTTTTTATAAACTCAAAAGTTGGTCCTTTTTCACAGTCAGTTGGTCCCCTTTCTTAATAGTCAATTGGTCCTAGTCCCCTTATAATTATTGACCTTTTTGTGCTTGTCCTAAACGACACCGTCTGAAGGAGTTTCGTCACCTTTCTTTTTCATGTCTTTTTTTTTTTTTTTTTTTTTCAATTGAAAATTTTCACCTTCCACCCCACTACTTTTATTTTGTATTTTTTTCTGCTAATTTTTTAATTAACAAATAATCAAAAACTAAAAACTAAAAATAATAATAATATAATAATAATAAAAAAATCGCTTTCCTTTCCCCCCACAGAGTCGTCTCTCGTCCTCACTGTCTTTCATTCTTTGCTTTAACTTTCAGACTTTCTTCTGAAAACTATAAAATTGAAGAAAAAAAAGAAAAAGAGGAAATAGAAAGACAAAGACAAAGACAAAGAAAGCTCTTTCCTTTGAAGCTTATTTCTTCCTGTGGAGAACAGAATAATGAAGGCTTCTGTTCTTTCTGTATGTTTTCTCTTTACACAACACACTTTCTCTCTCATATATAGACATATACATATATATATGTCTGTATGTATATGTGTATTTGTATTGCTTTAAGGTGATTGTGTTGAAATTTCAGAGTCTCCTGGGAATTGGGTTGTTACAATTTTTTCCTTTTTTTTTTTTTTTTTGAACATGTTTGTGTTGGGTGGTGGTGGAAGTTAACCGTCTTATGTGTGTGTGTGTATATATATATATATATCTTCTGCAACTGTTTAGTTTGCGAGAGAGAAGTAAATGAAAATGAAAATGGAATTAACATCTGGGTTTTGTCAGATATCATTTGTTTTTTTATTTTAAATTTTCTTTATTGACGACGGGTTCAAATTTCAGTCTTTCATATTTGGTTTTGGGTTTGTTAAATGATGTATATTGTTTTTTTTTTTTTTAATTTGTGATGATCATTTCTTATGTGGCTTTGAATGGTTGAACAAGTTCAATATTCACGTTTCTATTGTTTGTTTGGTTACTGAGAAAGTTGGGAGAAAACACACTCTTTTTATTTTTATTTGTTTTTGTGGGGGTTTTTTTTTTTTTTTTTTTTAACAAGAAAGGATTTTATTTTTGACCAATAATTCTATTGTGTCATCATTTTAATGACCAATTAATGATTTTTGCTGAACTTCCTTTTTGACAACTCTAAAGGAACAAGAAATGAATTGATTTTTGACTTTCGAAGACTGTAAAGAGGGGATTTTTAGGCTGCCCTTTTGAGCTTACCAATCTCTGTTTCTGTGTTTTTCTTTCTTATTCTGTCTTTCAAGTCCAGATTTTTCCAGTAACCAAACAGAGTGGAAACAGAGGCCAGTGAGGAAAAAAATAATAAAAAGAACTGTTTGTTCTCAACACTGCATAATTTAATTCTTAATTGTTTTTTCATTCTTCTTCATCTTATCCCTTGGAAATTAGAATATTTGAATATTTCAATTTATCGTTTTTTTTTTTTTTTTTTTCAATTGCTTTGGAGCATGGAATTTGAACTTTCTCCAACAACCTTTTTTTTTTTTTTTTTTTTTTTCATCATATTGTAAGGAAAAGAGGATTATAGGGATAGAGTCTCGCATATCATCATACCCCGGGGAGACAGTGCATTTCCGTGTTGTACATGAACCACTCATGAAGTGGATTGCTTGTACCCGACCACAATAGGATTGACTCGAACCTAAGACGTTTTTGTTAGATATATGGCTTGTAATCATATTAACAACTTTCTGGTTGCATATTTACCCCAGATATAAAGCCTTTAGCATCTTTTGTCTCGTAAAGAAATTCAAGTTTATATCTCTACCTCTTACACTTGGTCTTAAAAATTGTTGGGAGATCTAAAGAAAATTGACACAGCTAAGAACTTGATAGTTTATATCTTGTCTTTTTGTTTTTAATTTGGATCTATGGTTTCATGAGGGTAGCTGGTGAAGAATCCACCGGAAAATTTTCTGTCATTCTTAGTAATTACACAACACTTGAAATAGCCCGTTTTTTCACATACCCTCTAGCTTTTCTTATTGCAATTTTAGATACGGTAAGTAGTGTAGAGGAAAGAAATCCGTTTTCACCTTCGTTCAAGTATTAAGTTCGTGTAACTTGCAATCGTCTTAAAACTTGATTGCCGATAATAGAAACGATACAAGGATTCTTATGTTGTTACTAACTGAAAGCAGGAGGATGGGGTGAATGCATTAGTTGATACATAGTCGTGGATTCAAAAGTTTCTTTTTTTGCTTTTGTAATATCAGACCATTGGAATTATGGTGTTTATGAAATTAAACTAAGAACTCTGACACTCTTGTGCTCCTTTTTTTCCAGGCTACCGCATTCTCAGATCCAAAGAGTAGGTCGTGCTTGTGCAGTCTGTTCGTTGTAGCTTCTTTGATTTGCGGTGCTTACTTCATCGGTAGTGCATTCATTGAAAAGGAATACAAAGAAGTACATATCCATGCCTAACTGGTGTTTTTCGATACTATATTGTGTTGTATTGATCATCTAAATCTGGTGGCATCTTCGAATACTTTCTAGTCTGCAAGATGGAATATTATCCGTCATTTTTTATAAATGGTTCCATTTACTCTTCGGCTGCTGTTTCTTATTTGAGTTAGCTTTGAACTTAATAAATTGGGCTGCTTCTAATGCCATTGATGGTTGAATTTATATGACATAGCATGGGAAATTTGATTTATTTTCGGTATTTAGATGCCGGTATTTTACTTTAATGATCTGATTGTTGACCTGTAAGTTGAATTTGCTTGGATATATTAGAAGAAATAGAAAACCGTTAATTATAGCAAATTCCGTGGTCCTAACTTATGTTAACTTGCTATTTGAATTTGGATGCAGAGATTGGCAAGATGGAAATTTGTTTATGGTTTGCAGAATACAAAATCAGATAATAATATGTGCCAGGTTTGTTTCATTTTTGTTTAACTTTTTTCATAACGACACTTAAAAAGTTATTTTCAATTTTTTCTAATAAAGTTTCTCTTTCCCTCAGAATCGATGTTATCCTCCAGAAACTGCGGCGTTACCAAAGGGGATTATTGCCGAAACATCAAACCTGGAAATGCAACCTTTGTGGGGTGCTACCCAGAAAAATGTACGTGATGAATTTCAAACCTACGAGTTGTGGCATGCTAGCTACCCCAAAACACATCTGCTCATACAGTACTTGTTTCATCATAAATACGTAAATTATGTTAGGACTGCATCTGATTGAAATTTTTTAAAGATGACAAGAATTACTAAACTTTTCTGAAACGAGACAGGTAGACTGTATTTTAGCACAAGAGATGTATTTATTTTGTATTTACTGGCTAAAATGGAACCTTTTTGTTTCAGAATAGTTCAAAATCTTCGTTGAGCTTGCTGGCCATTGCCGTTGGAATTAATCAGAAGGAAGTGGTGAACAAAATTGTGCAAAAGGTGACAGTTGCTTCTCTTACACCCATTTTGATTTCTGAACATCTCGTCATGATTCTGATCAGTGATCACTAGCTGTTACTATCTTGCAGTTCCCCACCAGTGATTTTAGAGTGATGCTTTTTCATTATGATGGTTTTGTGGATAAATGGAGGGACTTGCCATGGAGCGATCTCGCAATTCATGTGTCTGCTGCAAATCAAACAAAATGGTAATACTGATTATTTGGAACTATATTCTTTCTGAAATTAGAGTTTGTCATGGCAAGTTAGCAGATTTGGTGGACACAAGTCGAGACACATTTTAGTGAAACAAAATTTTTTTTTCTCTATGGTGACGCAGGTGGTTTGCCAAACGTTTCTTGCATCCAGATATAGTTGCTGAATATGATTATATATTTCTCTGGGATGAGGACCTTGGAGTTGAGAATTTTGACCCGAAACGGTTAGCATGACCAGAATTAGCTGAATCTAAACTTGACATAGTTGTAGTGGTTACTGTTAAAACTCAAGTTTGGCATTACTCCGTAGTATCTTGAAATTTCAGAGGACAAATTATATTGCATTCGCACAATATGTTTGCAATCATGTATGTCACCATGTTGTTATTACGCTTTAACATGCTCTTTTTAGTGGGTCATGGTTATTGTTGAAAAGTGACATAAGTGGCACAAATGATGAGACTGTCGAAAATCCTCTTGAACTTTTGCAAGAGTAATCTGAGCTGTAATTTTCATTTAATGGTAGTCGAATTTAGAAATGTATTACGAATTGAATATCCTGCAGATATTTATCGATTGTTCAAGATGAGGGACTTGAAATATCACAGCCAGCACTTGATCCTGTTAAGTCAGTGGTGTATCATCCAATTACCGCTCGCCGGAAGGGATCAAGAGTGCACAGGTTAGTATACATTTTCCTGAACATTATTATTATTACTTATTTTATTTCCGATCACTGTCAAGCAGATGTGTTGCTTGATTATTGTGTTATAATATGTTACAATTGAGTTTGATCCATTTTGCACAATTTTCTATGACAGACGGTACTATAAATTCAAAGGCAGTGGAAGGTGTGATGACCATAGCTCGTCGCCTCCATGCGTAGGGTAAATGAAGAGCCACTCCGTAGTTTTCTATGTTGAAATTTATCACTTTGCTTCTTTGATCGCCTGTATTATTGTGGAGAACTTTCGTTACAGTATAAAACTTGTTGGCAGTTGGGTGGAAATGATGGCTCCCGTGTTCTCTCAAGTTGCTTGGAAGTGTGTATGGCATATGATCCAGGTAAGAAACTTCTACAAAACACAGTACCAACAATGTCCAAGTGTTCTTCGTTATTGATGAGTAACACCATTTCTTTCTAATAATTGGTTATTGGATATTTACAATAACACATTGTAACGATCCCGTGTTTCAGAATATTGGAAGATGTACCGTTAACTAACGCGTTGCGAGAAAATAACACTTTGCAAGATGAAATCGGGCTGATTAAAGACTTAAAATATGTTTACTTTGTGTAGGGATTAATCCGCAACCATTTAGTAATAGTATGAACCGTTAGGAACTCTAAGCTTGACACTTCGACACTGCGTCTTGTCTCTTCATGGCGTTTATCTCTTTATTATTTGTTACCCTTGCAGAATGACTTGATCCACGCATGGGGCCTCGACATTCAGCTCGGTTATTGTTCACAAGTAATTTTCTGCTCTTTATTGGCTTTCTTTTCAAACTTGGTTAGTCATCTTACTTACCATGTTCGGACTTTTGTTCAGGGCGATCGAGTTAAAAAAGTTGGAGTGGTTGATGCAGAATATGTAGTTCACATGGCTCTTCCCACACTTGGTGTAACTAATGATAATAAGGCAAGAATCGCTCAAAATTTTTTACCAATTAGTTCTTTGTTATCTTGCGAAGAATTGCTCAACTATGTGAATGATGTGAACAACATCATTGTTTCACTCGCTCTACCATCCATCAATCTTACTCTTATATTAATGTTAAGGAGAATTCAGTAGTTGGGTATAAAAAAAGCCCTGTCGCAGTTCTGAACCATCTAATCTTATCTTATAACATCAAGTTAAGAAAATCACGACAGTTTAGTGGAACTGAATTTTTTTTCCCTACCGGAGAATTCGACTTCTTCATAGAAAGTGGAGAGAGAACCATTAACATAAAATTTTCCCTCCTTGAGCTAAAGTATGATGAGTTTCGTTTTTTTGTTTCAATTGCAGGCCAAATCTGGCTCCCAAAAAGTTGATAATAGAGCTAAGGTACGCCTTCATAGACATCCTATATCACTCCATCGCCTTACGCAGTTCGACTTAATACTTGTTTTCATATCAAGTGCAATCACTCATATCCTATTTCCTCCTTCGGGGTTGCAGGTCAGGCTTCAATCATCGATCGAAATGAAGATCTTCCAGGAAAGGTGGGAGAATGCGGTAAAAGAGGATCAGTGTTGGGTCGATCCATTTCGGTTATCAGCAAACCAAAGTAGCCAATTATTATAGTAGTAGAGCCGCGGACCATCGGCAAGCAACATAATGTTTGTATTTACCGACGTGCATATTAAACCACAGAAATCTGCACAGATCATTATACATATATACAAAAAGTTTCTGGTATAGAGAATCTTAAAACAGCTGTGACAAATACTTCAAATCTGACAAGAAGAGAATTTTCAACGAATAACCGTTGTATTGTAGAGAGGTCACCGAAGTCGTTGTTATACATCAGTCAAGAACAGCAGTTGAGCCTTTTCTTTCGTGATGATTGTATCATGTATTCTATTCTTTTGTAATGTAAAATAAACTATACATTATTTATAGGTCGTCCATTCTTTTATGTAAACTTTTGGTTTTGGTTTTAGTGTTAAAAAGATTGTACAGTTTTTGACTTTGTTTGGTACATTAGTTTAACTCTAGTTAAAATGTATTTTTTTGATTGGATTTTTGTTTTTTTTTTTTAAATCAACAAAAAATATAATTAGTTTTTAAAATGTCAATCAATTCTAATTTAAAAATTTTAACTCCAATTAACGATTTAAATGGACGCAAACTTCTTCAAAGGTTTTTTCTGTTGTCAAATTGTGCACATAACAGCATATGTATACATATATATACGTACACGCATATGTATGTATAGGGAGTGAACTTCACTGGTGGTTAGTCTTTCTTTAGCAAGAATGTCTTTTGTTAAAGACTAGTATTTGACGGTTTTTTACCTTTTCTCTGTGTAACTAGTTGTATAGCGAAATAGACAAATAATAATAATAATAATAATAAAACCCTTATATGACAGTGATTGGACTGTTATGTGATGGATGACGGGACAATCACGTGACAGTTTAAGAACAATGGACGAAACACTTGTTTAAGCATGATTTGTCCTTTTAAATGTAGTTAGAGATAGAGATTAGCAATAATTAACTTATCAAAAAAGGATTTTTGCACACCGGCATCTCTTGAATTTTTAAATTAAAAAAAAACATTTGCTTACTGAAATATTTAACATTAACACTATTTTCATTTTTTAAATGTTTTTTTAATATTGGGCATCTTGAATTTATATGTTTTGCGATTTAAACCCCAAACTTCTTATTTTAACAAATGTGATCTTTAAATTTAAAATCCATTGCAATTGTAATCCAATAGTAAACATACGTTACAATATGCATCCTAAACTTTTCAATAATTGACAAGTTGGATCTTGAATTATTTGATCTTGACATTTTCAAAGCCTAATTTCTGTTTATTAATTGGCATCCATAATTGATGGATTACGTTTCTAAATATTATAAAATTAAGGTCCTAAACATTAAAATTTTAATTCTATAAAATTCAAACTTCAAATGAGGAAAACTATGGAATGCACAGGAAAGGAAATTAAGGGTGTACATACGGGTGGTTTGCGGATCCACATTCTTTGTCCAATTTTTAATATTCAAAATGATGTATAACCAATAATATTATGTTAAGTCGTCTTAAAAAGTTTAAAATGCTTTATAATTGATTTTTTATATCTTAAAATCTAACTTTTTCAATAATGTGTCGAAATATAATTGGTTTAAACATCATTTAGAACACAAAAATTAAACAGAAAATGTCAATCTGTGGTTTGCAGGCGAGAGTTGTAACGTAGCAGTTTGGGAAAAATTCAAATTGGGACACCCGTCACACATGGTGGGCAGTTTAATATCAAGTCTATAAGCGATTTGGGCCTAATTGACATTATCGGAAAAAACATGAAAAATTACTAAAAATTATTTTATAAAGGTAATTTTATAGTTATGTTTTTAGTATGTTTAGGGTTCATTTGATGAATGATTTTGAGTTAAAAAATTTTGTTGATTTTTCAGAAAAGATAAAAAAAATTTCAGAAAAAGACAAAAATTAAAATGAAAATTTTGAATTTAAACTCAAATGTCAAACGATCCCTTAGTTTTAATTAGCTTACTAACATTTAAGGTAAAAAAAAAAAAAAAAAAAAGGATAATCAAATGCTATTTATCATTCAAATCCCAAATTCCCAACACACGTGTAATAGAATGAAAAACGTGCAAGGTTCGTATTTGTAAAAAGACGGTTTAGGAAAAACCCAAACCATAACTGCTTATTATACATGGCGAGACGGATATTTTGAAACCGCAATTTAAGAAGGTGATGATGAGGTGGTATAAAAGTTGACAGGCCAAGATGATTTGGCCGGTTTTTTTTTTTTTTTTTTTTTTTTTTTTTTTAACCCCTAGCAAAAATTACCCCTTTTTTTGTCTTTTCCCTTAAAAAAATTTGTTAAGGGGGGGGGGGAAAAAAATCCTTCACTGTGTCTTATTTTGTCGTTGAAGTCTTGAACAATTACTTGTCGTCTCCATTTTCCCCATTGTAGGGTTTAAGCATTTCTCTCTGTCTCTCTCTCCTAGGGTTTCTCTCTGTCTCTCTGTCTCTCTCTCTCTCACCCCAAACGGCGGTCATGTCCGTCTATCGCCTCCTCCTCCGCTCTCTCCGCCGTCCCTCCACCACTCACGAACCCCTCACAACCACCCTCCTCCACCACCACCTACAGAACACTACCACCACCATCGCCACCCCAGAGCTCACCATCCTCCGCCGTTCCTTCGCGTTCTCCTCCGCCGAAGAAGCCGCCGCCGAGCGCCGCCGCCGCAAGCGCCGCCTCCGCATCGAGCCACCTCTCCAAGCCCTCCGCCGTGACCCTCACTCGAATCCCCCTCCCCCTCGTGACCCCAACGCCCCTCGCCTCCCCGACTCCACCTCCGCCCTCGTCGGCCCTCGCCTCAACCTCCACAACCGCGTCCAGTCCCTCATCCGCGCTGGCGATCTCGACGCCGCCTCCTCCGTCGCCCGCCACTCCGTCTTCTCCAACACCCGCCCCACTGTCTTCACCTGCAATGCCATCATCGCCGCCATGTACCGCGCCAAGAGGTACCCTGCATTCCCCCATTTTTTCGCAATTCAAACATTTTCTCCGGAATCTGTTTAATTGCAAAATGTGCACCAAAATTTCTTGTGAATTTTCATGCGCACTTAGCTTTTGCTTTAATTGCACTTTCATTTTCAAATTTAGAAACCCAAATAAACTGAAAGTTCGTAACCTTTTGGACTCTATTATTGGTTTAGAGTTTAGAGGGGAGAAAATAGATTACAAGAAAGGGGGGGAAAAAAAAGAAAAAAAAAAAAAGAGATAGAGTCTGTTAACGAGGACCAAAAAAAAGTATAATGAGGTTTTCAATATTTAGAAAAAATTAGGTAATTTACATTTTTAAACCCTAAGTAATCGCAAAATTTTTTTGATATGAAAATGGCCGTCAATGAAAAATACATATTAATTTTGGATCCTTAATTGATTATATTAAATAAAAAAAATAAAAAAAATGAAAAAACTGACCATTTTGCTAATTTTACAAAACTTCGGCCATTTATAAAGAAATTTCTTGAAAAAAAAGTCTGTTAAGCCATATATCCCTAATATTAATTGTACCACTATTTTAGTTCAAAATTTTGGTTTGACTCATGCTCGGAAAAAAATAAAATAAAAAATTCGGGCTCTGCTACTGAACAGGTACAATGATGCTATTGCGCTTTTCCAATTCTTCTTCCAGCAGTCCAACATTGTTCCCAACATTGTCTCTTACAACAATTTGATCAATGCACATTGTGATGAGGGGAGAGTTGATGTGGGTTTGGAGGTTTATAGACATATCATTGCCAATGCTCCTTTTAGTCCCTCGCCGGTGACGTACCGGCACTTGACCAAAGGGTTGATTGATGCTGGGAGGATTGGGGAGGCTGTTGATTTGTTGAGAGAGATGTTGAACAAAGGGCATGGTGCGGATTCTTTGGTTTACAACAATTTGATTTTGGGATTTCTGAATTTGGACAATTTGGAGAGAGCTAATGAGCTTTTCAGCGAGCTTAAGGAGAGGTGTCTTGTGTATGATGGGGTAGTCAATGCCACGTTTATGGATTGGTTTTTCAACAGAGGGATGGAGAAGGCGGCAATGGAATCGTACAAGTCGTTGCTTGATAGGCAGTTCAAGATGATACCGGCTACTTGTAATGTTCTATTGGAGGTGTTGCTTAAGCATGGAAAGAATACAGAGGCTTGGGCGTTGTTTGATCAGATGCTGGATAACCATACCCCACCAAATTTTCAGGCTGTCAATTCCGAAAGTTTTAACATAATGGTGAACGAGTGTTTCCAGCTTGGGAAGATTGAGGATGCCATTGCAACTTTCAGGAAGGTAGGAACTAAGGTAAATTCAAAACCTTTTGCTATGGATGTTGCTGGGTTCAATAATATCATTACCAGATATTGTGAAAATGGGATGTTGTTAGAGGCCGAGAAAATGTTTGCCGAATTGTGCTCCAAGTCGTTGTCCCCAGATGTCCCTACTTACAGGACTCTGATTGAAGTGTATTTGAAGGAAGAGCGGATTGATGATGCTCTGAGGACGTTCAACAGAATGGTGGATGCTGGTTTGAGGGTTGTTGCTAGTTTTGGTAATAGGGTGTTTGAAGAATTGATTAAGAATGGCAAAGCAGTAGACTGTGCACAGATTTTGAAGAAAATGGGAGAGAAAGACCCTAAGCCAGATATCAGTTGCTATGAGGTTGTGATTAAGGGGCTTTGCAACGAAGGGGCATTTGATCAGAGTCGAGATTTGGTAGAAGAGGTTATGAGGTACGGAATTGGTGTTACACCTGGGCTGCAGCAATTTCTAAATGAAGCTTTTGCAAAAGTTGGCCGGGAACAAGAGATTGAGAGAGTGTTGAGCATGGATCGATGGGGATATGCCCCACCCTCTCGAGTAGAACGACCAGGACATCAACCGTTGGGGAGAGCTCAAATGGCAGGACCATCACATGCACCATTGGGACCTAGTCAAATGTCTACATGGTCGAATTCTTCATCAGGATCCCCACAAAGGAATGAATTTCATTACCCACAATCGGGGTCTCCTCAGATGGCTGGACCTTATCAAGGTGCCCCTCAAATGGCAGCACCCCAAAACTCATATTCGGTGTCTCCTCAAACAGTAGGAGTCCAGCACCCTCAGTCAGAACCTCCTCAAATGGCTGCACCACGATACCAACAGTCACCATCTCCTCAAATCGCAAGACCACATTACCAACCATCACAATCTCCTCAAATGGCAAGACCACATTACCAACAGTCACAATATCCGCAAACAGAAAGTCCACATTACCTACAGTCCCAATCTCCTCAGATGGCAAGTCTAAATTACCAGCAATCCCAATCTCCACAAATGGAAAGGCCCCGTTACCAACCGTCAGAATCTCCTCAAATGGCAAGACCATATTACCAACAATCACAATCTCCTCAAATGGCAAGTCCAAATTACCACCAGTCCCAATCTCCGCAAATGGAAAGACCACATTACCAACAGTCACAGTCTCCTCAAATGGCTGGAACTCACCAGCCTCTATCACGACCCCCGCATATGGCTGCAACCCAACATTCTTCTTCAGTATCTCCGCCAATGGGAGGACCCCAGCATTATCCATCAGGAAACCATCAAATGCCGGGATTCCAACAGGTGGCTCCAACCCAACATTCTTCTTCAGCATCTCCAACGACAGGTGGACCCCAGCTTTATCCGTCAGGAACCCATCAAATGCCTGGATTCCATCATCATCCACCCGGAAACCCACAAGTGGTAGGGCCATCTAATTCTGTGTCACAATGGAACAGCAGATCACCACAGCACACCCTATCAGGATCGTCACAGACGGCTGGACCATATCCCTCGGGGTTGGACTCCCATCAAATGTCCGGGCAGCAACACCACCATGGATGGAACAGAGGATCACAGCACGACCCTGTATCAGGATCGACACAAACAGCTGGACCATATCCCTTGCGATCGGACTCCCATCAAATGTCCGGGCAGCAACAAGTGCAGTCAGAATCTCATCTGTCCCAAGTAGCAGAACAGGTAGCGTCTGCTTGATTCTTTACTAGAAATTGATCCCATTTCGTCCCCGATTTTATTCGGGGTCCAGCGCATGCCAGTGCTACTTTTTTACTTTTTGCCAAGCGTAACCTCATGTTGGAAGCGTATACTGTTAATTTATTGAGTATTATAAAAATGAGGTAGATTTTGCTAGGGTATATTATATATGAGGGTATGCTTGAGAGAGTTTTGATTATCACCAAGATTAAAAGTGACTTGATTATCCTTTATACGTTATACATCTACTTTAAAAAAAAAGAAAACGAACTATTAATTATTCTTGGTACTCTCACGCTCTAGATATTTGACAGAGACGCTTTGATCGCGATAATAAATTTAAGATTATCATTTCTCTATTCTGTGAAATTGATGCACTATTTTTCTTTTCCTTGATGAGAGCAATGCTATAACCATTGGTGATCGTTGGCAGATCATTTCAATCAATCACAAGCTCATACTGCGTTTTCTTAGTACCGAGTTCTATGAGCACCGTTTTTGAAAGAAAATTTTTCTAGATTTTGAACTTGAAACCTCACAAGGTTTTACGTCAATTTCACAAGATTCTTATTAGTCTTACATAACGTTCCCCAAATTGTTGTCCTAAAGCTTATTATTGTTATTATTATTATTATTTTCTCTCTCATTGAAAAGTAGGAAATGCTGATTTTTTTTTTATTTTTTTTTTTGGGTGTGTGTGTGCTGGTTTTATTTTAGTCCCTTGAACGGACTGGAAATTACAAACAAAAGGAAGCGACTCATTATGCTAGAATATGCCCTTATTTATGAGCTTGAAAACTTGGGAGGATTTGTAATTTCTCCTCTCAAATTAAAGGCAAATAAAAGGTTCTCTCAAGTTGATTGGCAAAAGAAAATTTCTCTTTAGACAAAAAGATTAAAAGAACTAGCACCTGTGCATTTTGCACCAGGAAGCAAAAATAGTTAAGACCACCATAAATGATTGAAAACTATATATATTCAATAAAAAGCCCTGTCAAAATTCTAGGAATTTGAGGGGTTTAAAAAAAAAAAAAAAAAAAAAAAAAAAAAAAAAAACTCATCACTGATGAACCAAAAACTCAAAATTCCATCACTGATGAGGCGAGGTCAAGCAAGGCTCCAGAGCACTTGCAGCAAACTTTCGAGCAAACAGGTAACAAATGGACGTCGTCTCCAAGTTGTACTGACACAGGGTTCTGTTATTCCTTATCGACTGTATAAAATCTATTGTAATGTTAGCTTCTCCGTATGTTACGGGGTGAGGACCTCCGATCGACCAGTTAACCCAAGTTACGGTCCGGTTTGAATTTAGCGGACCATGGAACATGTTGATGTAAGTTGGTAAGTAATGCTCGTCCGGATAGCAAGCAGGCAAACAATATTTCTTGAAAAGGGTATAGTACTTTGTATCCGAGACAATATGTACAGCTACAGCGCGGTTAAGTTCAAACCATTGAGACCCTTTTCGCCATTGATAGAGCTTGATATCGGGAAGCATCCTGCGGCTGTAACGGCCACGCCCATAACGGGTGGGCTCATCATATGACTCAACGAAGCTATGGGAAGAACCGATGAGATAGTTATACACAGTTGAGAAGTTGTAGATTGGGATGCAGCTTTCGGAGAGAAGAACAAACCGCTCGTTTGAGAAATCCAGCAGCGCATTGGCTAGAAGACGCCTCTCTGCATCAGCCAGTGTTACTGTACCCCACGAAACATGCTGCAGATGATAAAAAGACAAACAATTCGTACATAAAATATTAGTTATTCAGTATTTGGAATATAACTGAAAAATAGAACAAATAATCAAAGAAAAAGTAAAGCCTTCTGTCGAAGCTACACAAAGAAGCAGAAATTTTTTTTGCTTTTTTGAACGTATCCACCATCACCATCTCCGTATCCGAAGAAATTCAAATTGCCCAAAACAAAGAAATCACAGTACTCTTCCACACGACTCTAGCCATCTTATTTGACCCAAAAACGACAGGTTTCTCAAAAAAATAGTGAATTAAATTTTATTAAAAAAAAAAAAAAAAAAACAACAACAACAACAACAACAAAAATGAGCAAGAACTGCCCGGAGAAAGCCAGCTTCACGCACTAATAGTATTTGAGTTTATGGCTTTATTTGCATAATTATGATTCATGTGATGAATGTATGGATAACGAATTTGAACGTTAATTACATGGCTCCTTGGATAAATTTCCATAGTTTAGTGGAGTTTTAACCGAAAAATGTAAAAACAAAGTGTCAAACCGGGTGTATATCATTTCGTTTTGGGGGTAAGTGCAAACCTTAAATTTACCTTCCAAGTTAAATGAACTTAGTGAGAGGAAGTGTGTCAATTCCAAAAGAAAGACAAAAAACTTGACGCCTCATAATGAGGAGCCGTTTATGGACATCTACTCTCAAGTTTGCAACAAAACAATACAAAATTGGCACTTTCTCGTTTCATATTAGAAAGAAAACAAAAATGTCAGTAAAGCTTGGGATTTCATACCTGACTTGGGATTTCCCGTCCATGAAAGACAGACGAAGTCGAGACATTGAGCTTATAACCAGGAAGAGCGTGGACATAAATAGAGAAAAGCTTCTCGTGCCCTTGAAAAAATCTCTCCCACAACGGGAGCAACGGCAACGGTCCTCTTGTCAAAAACATGAATGCCACTTTAGGCACTCTCTTGTACGGAAACCCTTCCTTTTTCGGGACCATCGAAGATCTCCAAAAGAGCTCGTTATCCGACATATGATGCGTCAAGTTCTTCGGCCTGAGAAACGCATTCAGGCTCGAACAATCCTCAACCTTCTCACAATCCCTCACAATGGTACAGTTATCACCCTTCACACCCGGCGCATCAGTCGAAAAATGATTGATGAACGAATAAACCTCGGTTTTCGAAACGAAATGCCGATTGATGTGCGAGCTCGTAACCAATCCTAACACCACACCCGCGACGAAAACAACCAAAAATGAAAGAACCTGCGCAAGCTTAAGCAACCCCATGTGCTTCTCGATTTCTTCCTTCTCATTTCTACTTCTTGGCATCTTGTTTTTCGGTTCTTTTCTCCCAATCCTATGACTAAAATAGTACTTGGTTATTGCTCCTTGACACCAAATATATCAAAATTGAACTCAATCCACTAAATAATGTCATAAAGTACCTACATTAAATCGAATGTTCAAACTATATCAACAACCGAATTTCAAAAAAACAAAACAGAACAGAACAAAATTTTAAAAATAAAATAAAAATAAAAAAGCCATGAATTTTTCAACAAATAGAACATTTATGTAATTATATCAGAAATTTTGAAGAACATGATAAAATAATTGATAAGCGAATATGTTTGGTCCTTAGCGTTCCATCCTTAAAGATCAACCTATTAAGAGGAGTAATCCAAGTCCTTTTAAGCCCATTCTCAATTCCATGTCTAACTAATGAGGCACTTTTTATTCGCACATACTCAACAGAATATATATATATATATATATAGTGATTACTGCTTCAGATGAATATATATCAGAGTTGAAACTCAAATCACTCATAAGGTATCTACTAAAACAAATATTCAAACAATTTCACCAAGCCAATACACAGAAAAAAAAAAGAAATTTTATTTCATACAAAACACACACACACACAATATTTCAACGAGCCCATCAATTGAAGAATTTGGTCAAAAATTTCTAAGCAAATATATATAGAGTGATTACGGCTTCGGATGAATATATACAAGAATTGAAGCTCAAATCACCCAGAAAGTACCTACGTTAAAACAAATATTCACAAATATTTCAACAAGCCTATAAATTTTCAACAAAGACAAAACGCAATTTAAAGTTCTACTACATATATATATATATGTGTGTGTGTGTGTGTGTATGTGTGTATGAGAAATTTTGAGGAATACGATAAAACTAGAAAGCATCAATTTGCATAATTTCGAAGCAAAAAAAAAAAAAAAAAGACAACAACAACAACAAAACAAAACAAACAAAGAAAAAAAAACAAAAAAAAAACACGAAAATATTTCCATCAATTAAAAAAAAAAAAGAATTTGATTCTGGATTCTCGTACCTTTGGGAAGCCTCAGCGTATCCCAACGATTTCTCGCATGAATTTTCCCGAGAAACAAACAGAGGGACGGGACCAAATCAGATATAATTGAAAAATTTTAGGATCAAAGCACGGAAGGAAAATAAGGGCATTAACCAGCAAACTGCAAATAAACTTTTAATTTATATATATAAATATATATATATATATATATATAAACGTATGTATCACGAGGACGAGGAATCTCTGTGTGGGTATTGGAGAAAAGTAGGTGTAAGACAGGGAAAGAGAGAGAAAGTATAGACAATGTAGAGAAATTCAAAACCCATAAACCATTAATTATGAGGTAATAGAAACAAGCAATAAATGAGAAAATCAGAAAGTGGGGTTTTCTTTTTCCCAATGATTTCTTATTGAAATCCCAGAGAGAGATAATGCAGAGAAAATCAAAACCCAGAAACCATTATTATGAAATAAGGGTATTTCTGATTGAAAAACAACAACTGGTGGGGTCTTCTCGAAAATCGAAATCGAAAAGAACAAAAAACACAGAAAAACAAAATCTGGGTTTTCGAACAGTTTTGAAAGCGGTTATTGGTAGGGACAAAACAAAACTCATCCCAGAAGCCAAACCCAAAAAAGGCTCTATTTTTTTTATTTGACTTTTTTTTCACTCAAATAAAAAAAAAAAAAAAAAAAGTCTTTTATTTTCTCTCACCCTTTTTGGGTGTTGTTCTCTTGTGCTTACGTGGAAGTTAGATGTACATGCGCACGTTAAGATTATATACGCCAACTCAGTCAAACTATCTCCTAAGATGCGCCTAATCAAAGATGTTTAGATGCTAAGCTGCGAACGTTGCGATAGCTAGTACATACTTTAATTATATTAGGATATGTGTTAATGTATTTATTAATGTGATGAGAAAAACAATTTTTTTTTAAATAATGAGAAAGGAAAGTTGTTGGAAAGGAAATAAAATAAGGCAATTATTTTAAGAGAGTTTTTGGGACATCAATTTAATTTTAATTTTGAAGATTAACTCATGTGACATTGAGTTGTAATCTTTTATTATTAGTTATGTCCTTTACTTTTTAAAGACTTATCTCTTAAAAAAACTATGACTCATGAGTCATGGTATTCAAAATTTAGGATTATAGTTAGTATTTTTTTAATATTTTTCTTATTTTAATAAGTATCCTTAAAATTAAGATTATTGTATTTCAATTTAAAATGTGTAATTAGTTATTTAGTTTTTAATTTTAAATACATATTTATGTTTATCTTTTAGGATTATTTATATAATATTTAATATTAAATTAAACTTATCTTTTTGTTAATTTAGATCTTTACAAGTAGTTGAGTGATTGTAATTTTGCTTAAGAAGAGTGGATGATTGATTTAAATATTGACTTTCTAGTTTAATTTTTTGTTGAATTCTCAATGGTTTTATTCTCTTATTAATTTTGTCTTTTTTATCTTGATTCTACATCCTCTAGATCGGTCCTGTATCAAGTCCACTTCTACTTAAGATTTCCTTTATGAAGGGATTAAGTACGATACGTAGTTTTTTCCATTTGTTTCTAATGAGCGACAGGTTTTGATGAAGAAGGGCTTCTTTTTTCTTTTTTTTCTTTTTTTTTCTTTTTTCTTTTTTTCCTCCTCCTTATAAAGTGGGCATTTTTAAAGTTTGGATGGTTAAAAAAAGAATGACACTGAAATTAGAGAGCACATGTGAAAAAAAAAAAAGATTAAATCAAAATTTGAGAGCTAAAGTGAGCATTTTTAATGATTATTAATGAAGTAAATTTGTGGTTCATTCCATATGAAAAAGTACTATGGAGTAATTTAGATTCACTTTCATTTTTTTCTCTAAATTAATGTTTCTCATTTGTACGTACACTGTACAAATGTACATATTTAAACAGAAACAATCTTTGACTTTCCCACTCATAACAAATAACATGCTCTAGTACCATTGTCTAATTCGAAGTCCCTAAAAAATACTAAAACATCTAAAATTGAATTATAAATATAGTAGTAAATTCACGTCCATATACGTTTTCTAAAATTCAAATTCTAAGTTTTCATCTTAATTTTTGTCTTTTTATAAAAAAATCAACAAAAATTATAAATAATTTTTGAAAAATCAATCAGTTTTAACCTAAAAATTTCATTTCAAACCCGTATATTAAACACAAGCTAAATATTAAATTTATGATTAAACTATTAAATTCATGAGTTACCCCACACCAGTTCGAATAAACTATTAAATTATGATTGTAAACTAAGTTGATCATTCACCTTCAATATTAAAGTTTCCAAACTTAAGTTCCTATCAATACAATCTGGATGTAGTACTAGACCAAAAAAAAAAAAAGGGATTTTTTTTAATGGATAGTGAACCTTCCAATTGAAAAGCAAAGTATCCAATGATTATCATATATATATATATACACACACTAATCTAAAGCATGTGCCACATATTAAACATATTTAAGAGAATTAATCTTAGTAGAGATAAATTAAATTAATAAGTTAAAATATAACTAAAAAAAAAGCGAAATACTTGAAATTTTTTTTAAAAAAAAAAGCATGAAAAATACTAAGAAGATAAAAAGAACTAAAATGTAAATAAAAAAAATTGACTAAGACAGAAAAAGGACTAAAATGAAAAAAAAAAGGGTCAAAAGGAAAAAATTGAAGGGTTACAGGGAAAAAGGAATAAGATTAAAAAATTAAAAAAGGCCAAAAAGAAAAAAAATTGAAGGACTAAAATGAAAATAAAAAGTTTTTCTTCCAAAACATATCTTTTGAATGAAAGTGAAAGTGCACAGTAATGCACTTAGAGCTAAAAACAAAAAAACAAAGTACCTGAAAATAAAAAAATGAAAAAAATACTAAAAAGATAAGAGGACTAAAATGTAAAAAAAAAAAAAAAAAAGACTAATACACAAAAAAGGTCTAAAAATGAAAGAAAAAAAAAAAAGGCCTAAAGAAAAACAAAATTGAAGGGCTAAAAAAAGGACGTAAAATGACAAAAAAAATTAAAAAAGGCCAAGAGAAAAAAAAGAAAATGGAAGGATGAAAAAGAAATAGAAAAGTTTTTCATCCAAAACACACCGTTTTGGACGAAAAAGTAGGCACAGTAATTTTTTTTTCTTCTTTCTATAATATGTATAGATATATATATATATATATGGATAATATTTGGAACGGTTACTATATGTGTCCGTCAGTTTAAACGTAGCATCATGGTTTTATTGCATGAGGACGGCTAGGATACGTTGTTTAAAGTTAAAGGATAGTCAGGAAAAATTCTGACATAGCCTCAGGTTGTAAGGGTCAGACAAAAACAGAGTGCAGAGGCCAAAAATTAGGTTTTTTTACATTGATGCATCCTGTATTTGTCGTTTAGTAGCAATTTACACCCCAACTTTTATTTTTGATGATTTACACTCTAAATTAAGGAATTTGTTGCAATTCACACCAAATTGAAAACGATTGTCAACTGGATTAACGGAGCTGAGCATGTAACGAGCACATGAGCAAACTAAAAGGGTAAAGGGTGTAACTTTCTCTCATAAATCTCACTCTCGTAGCCTTTGGAGGGAATAGCTATCGTGTTTGGGAAGAGAAGATCAAAAGTTACGAGGTAGGTAGACCAAAAGTTCCTCAATGTGAGATGAACTGAGAACTTGAAAGGAGTTCCGGCGACTCAAATCGAGTGCTGAAGAGGAACGACAATGGCCATTCTTCCATGGAATGAAACATAGAAGCCCGAGTATGCCTGTGAAAGCTCTGATTTTGATTTCCTTTTGTTTATTAGGTACCATTTGATGCGATTGACAAATATTTTTTTCCCAATAGTCAGATGGAAAAGAGGATTGTTTTTAGGCATGGATATTTGTTTAAATATATATATATATATATATATATATGTACACCGTAGTAGCTTTTGCATCGGGTTCATGTGGGGCAAATTTGCAAAATCCAAAACGGATACTGCACCCAAAAGTTGATAGAAAATTAATGCGTTGAAGAGATCATCAGATCTCCAATCTGATCACGTCGGGAATAACGTCCAGTAAAATTTGATCCTTCACCAGATCATGTGTTGCCTTTGGACTCTGATCCCCGTAGGAGCTCTCTCCCCCTCTCTCTCTCTTGCTCAATGTAAAGATCATTGATCTACACATTATCCTGTGTCGAGCATCGTTAGAGATCTTATTCGTGATCGGTAGTGGTGGCCAAACAAGTTCTTACGCACACAAACAGAATTATCATCATCTACAACTTTGTTCTCTCTACAATTTTCTATGACGCTCTCCATAAATTGTTCAACAGTTAAACAATTTATTGATTAATACTTCGTTTAATTATAATAGATTTCTTTGATTCCAATGCTAATAATTAATAGTATATACTCTTTTTTTTTTTTTTTTTGTGACTAAATCTTGATCTCATAACTAGATATGGCCTCCAACATTCACATCTTTTGACCAAAAATATTTTGTCTATCTTAAATCCAAAACTTCCAAGATCCAAATCTACAACTCACTCTCATTCATTTTCAAAAACTTAAAGTTTTGAAAGTTCATAACTTTCTATTTCAATCCAAATGACACAATTATTTTATTAAAATGCTCACAACGACGAGATGAACAAAATAAAATACATATTTTTTCCCGAACACATTTTATTTTATTTTATTTTTTTACATATTTTCTATATCACAATTTATTTTCATTGCACCTTCAAAACTCCGTCTTCAAAAGTCCCTCCGAACTGACCCTATTTTTTTGTAGTAAGTTTTGATGTTGTAATTAGATTTTTTTTTTTTTTAGAATATTTTTTTTATTAAGTGGAACCGAAAAAAATATTTGGTAGACTATACGTATCTACTAAAAAATACTCTCCTAGCAACCATGGCCAGATGTCTGGCAATATGTAAAACTCCTTGACTATCAATCTTGGACTGCAGGCTACCGAAACCAGTCGATGATCATCGCTGGTTCCAGCGGTACCTAATAGATTATCGGTGAAAATCAAATTGTTGACCGGCGGAAGCATTTTGGTAAATCTTATTTTGTTGACTTTCCATGACACAAATGCGAAACTTCAACATCCATAGGTAGAAAGAAACTAGAAACTCTATAAAGGTTGGAAGTTTTTAACGGCAAGGGGAATTTCTCGCAAATTATACTTGCTTATTTAGACATAGTTGGGCTATTAAAAGCCCAAAATTGTTGGTCTATTCCTCAAAATAGCCCGGAACAGTCTTAGCCGAAAGTCGCTCAGCCCAAAATTCGTTTTTATATAATGGAAACTATGGGCCGGTTTGGCTCTCAAGTTTAACTCAAGTTAAATTGTATTTTTTTTTATCTTTTTCTCAAAATTTTTTTTATCTTTTCTGAAAAAGTCAACAAAAATTACTATTTAAATTTAAAAAATTTCAACTCAACTCAAACCCCAAACACCCCCTATGGAATGAAGCAATAGAAAACGTGAAAAAAAAAAAATTTCCCTGCTAAACAAGCGTAAGATGGTTCATTCAATAGAATGTAGTCAATCTAATTTTTCTAAGACATCCATTCTTCATAATTTCTTTTTTTTTTTTTTTTTTTTGTTAAAGATTATTGAGGATAGAAATCAGTAGGTACAAGGGAACATCTTAAGTAAAATGGCACCTCTTTAGTACCTTAGTCCATTCTTCGTAATTTCTTAATAAGATATTATTAAGAAACGTAAGATGGTTCATTCAATAGAATGTAGTCAATCTAGGTACAAGGGAACATCTTAAGTAAAATGGCACCTCTTTAGTACCTTAGTCCATTCTTCGTAATTTCTTAATAAGATATTATTAAGAAACGTAAGATGGTTCATTCAATAGAATGTAGTCAATCTAATTTTTCTAAGGTATCCATTCTTTATAATTTCTTTTTTTTTTTTTTTTTTTTGTTAAAGATTATTGAGGATAGAAATCAGTTGGTACAAGAAAACATCTCACGTAGAGTGGCACCTCTTTAATACCCTAATCCATTCTTCCTAATTTCTTAATAAGATAAGAAACTTGTAGAATCATCATATGGTCTTAAGTGAAGTGCAATGTTTTAATCTTGAATTTTTGGAAATTATCAACAATTTCTTCTTAGACCATCTCCCTTTGAAAATTCCTCTTTCGTGACATCTTTTAATTGGCCGACATCATAAATTTGTTCAACGATTTGACCATGCAAAAAGATTTTTTTCCCCTCAAAATTCATGATTATTTTTAGAATTAAATATCGCACCATGATCTTCCCATTATTGATCCACAAAATATAGGACAATGTCCATTGGCAAATGGCTCTTTTAAAGCAAATTAAAAGAGCAATAATTGAAGTTTGACAATGGTACCAACATGTTTATCCTACTTTGAAGCACAAGGACGATATTTTTCTTCTCCAAAGGACAAACGTGAAACACAAATCATGTCATGATTATTTTTCTTTTCTGTTAAATATGTTAGAGCCACATCAAATTAAACAAGAGGCCCCTCATCCCCCTCTAAAGTTAAAATGTGGCATATATATTGCAATAAAATAATGCAATTGTGGACAAGATCCACTATCCATACAAACCTATATATGTAATATCAAGATTAACATCTTATACTATTAATTCATTAACGTACAACATTTTTTTTATTAAAATTTGTCATTTATAGCAAAAGTTCTAAAAGATAACATGTTACACATGAAATTACATAATATTAAATATAAATCAACTAGTATAGTTAAATGAGTGAAAAAAAATAGTTACGTCTCCTTGACTTATATGACTTTTGGACATGAGACTCATTCTATAATTTTGTGGTTGCATGTATATTCTAGTGGTAGTTTTACATTTGATTTCCCTTTAATATGTAAAATTTGAATTCTCTGCTCTCAAATTTTAAAATACTATTATTATTATTATGTAGATGCAGGTTTAATTGTGTCTAATGTTGCACTATTTATAACATTCTTTAAAAAACACGAATGTGCTTTTTCATCACCACCTCTCTGGTTGCCATGTGGCAGCCAAGTGATCGTCACGTAGCTGCCTATATGGCGACCCAATTAACGCCACGTGGGGGTTTTTTATTTTATTTTATTTTGTTTGCTTATTTGACATTCGCTTCGCAACTACTATTTATTTATGTGGTATATGACTATTTATTTATGTATTTTAGTTTTAGTTCCTCCAAAATATCTGTATGATCAATCTGCTTATGACTTATATGCGTTCTTTACTTATATATACACACACAAAATATAATCACTTCAACAAAAGTTTTAAATTTTTTAAATAATATTACATAATATGATTAATTAAACATCGTTAAGAAGATCGAGTCCCATACGAAATCGCATTCCGTGACAAGTTGAGACTTTGTAGGGTGCAAAAAGTCTGTGGGTTGGTGGGGTCACAAACTAACGCTATGAAAATGATTTATTTATTTATTTTGGGTAAAACTATAAAAAATGAATTCATTAATTGCAAGACGTGCACAAGTCCAACTGTAATCCTATGGTAACCGACCAAAATGGGCGCGCAAAAATCATGTCACGAGTCTTAGTCTGTCCTTCTCAGTGTATGAACACCACAAATTAAACACCAAAAAAGCAAAAAAAAAGTAAAAACATGTGACCAATTCACGGATGCTAAGATGTGAAAGGCTGAATAATTGTCATATATCACACGATATGAAGGACCCGTTTGGAAATCGTAAGATTTACGGCAGCCTATTTTGTGCTTTTTTTTTTATTTTTTTTTAATTTCGGTTTGTTATGATTTCGATCGTATCTAACATATATAAACATGCATGGCCAATGGACTAGGAATGTTTTTGGAAATTTCTGTTGGTTTTGATTTATTTTCTTGAGTGTTTTCTACAATATGAATGTCATATTAACGGTATATATTTCTAAACGTTATATCTTATCACAATCGTATCAAATAAATATATATATATATATGTAACTAATATAACTTAATACAAAGTAGAATTCCCATTGTTTTCGAAGCTTTTCTTCTTTTACAAGGCAAGATTAAAATATTCACTTTAGTTAGTCCAAATATAAAAGCTTTTTTATATTTTTAAAAATATTGATTTTGTCATATGAATATTTTTAACCATATAAAATTAACTGTATCTCTTTATAATGGCACAAAAGCAACGTATAAATTACATTGTCAGCTTAACTAAAACTAAGTACACGAAAATATACTGGAGTATTACTTTTTAATGGCTCCTGACATAGAAATAGCAAAAACGTAAATTTTTTTTTTAAGTATTGATTTTATAATTTTAGCGTATAATTTTCAACTTTATTTCTTTAAACAAATTAGTTATCGTTATGATTCTCGACATTTTATTATCCCTAAAGTTTTAAATATGCATGATTGCATGTCCAATTTAGTTTAAATTTCCTACTTGACTCTACTAAAAGGTGCAGCTATAGAATCCGATCCTCTCCAGTTTGAAAAAACTTTTGAATGTGCCTTTTCTTTTATATAGGATTAAAAAATATATATTTTCAAACAGTTAATATTAGCTAAGCCTGTTATTAGGAATAACTTTGGTATAATTAAATGAAATAAACATATGTATATATATATACACACACACATTGATCTCCGTCACTTTTGTCGGATAAAAACGGCTGCCCCCTTTAGGACCTTTGGATGTAAAAATGAACGATGATGATGAAAAAGAAATTATATTATAATACAACTTCTCAAGTTATAACAACTCTCTCTACTGGAGTCCAACTCTGCCGGATAACAAATTACTCTTCTTTTATATATATTTATATATAGAAGAATATTTAATGGGAGGTATACATGTAAGCAAAGGGGTGGTATATATAAATAAAACAAACACGGAGACACAATCAGGTATTTTTTTCGATCAACAACCATCTTCGACAACTAAATGAGGCACGAAATGCCTCATAAGCAATTGTTTAACAACGATGGCTTAATTGCTATTAAAAGAAGAAGAAGAAGAAGAAGTTAAACAACGATGGCTTAATATCCGATAATGCCTCTTAAATGAAAATAAGGAGAGTGATTAAAGCTAATAAAAAAATATCCGCATTTAATTAATTTCTATTATCCATGCTTCTTCTTTCAATTTAACAATTCACAATATCTTCATAGTAAACCATATTAAATTTAAAATAGAAAATACTTATCCATGATGATTGATTAGCCTATTTTCATAAAGCAATAATAGATTTGATATCAAGTAAACCATTAGACACGATAATTAAGTAAATAAATATTTTTTTTTTGATAAATAGACAAGTTTTAAATACTTATTTAAATAAATAGTCGGATATTTTTTTATTATAAAAATATCGTTAATCAATAAAAAACATACATTAACATTGGTCGATCTCTATTTTAACATGATCACTCAATCAATGATTAAATGAATATTTTCTATAAAAAAAAAAAAGGTTATTTTCTTAATTTTACAAAACTCTTGTATATTTTCCTAGATTTTGTACTTCTCTACCTTTTTTATTCGAAAAGTAAACAGCCCAAGCTCATGATAATTTTTTGTTTAAATACTAATAATCCTCTAAGTACTAGGGAGGGGCCAACTAAGCTGACTTAATTGTATATCAACTTATTTGTTTTTAAGTAGTCAACTAAAATTTCACTTAACAAAAATCAAGTGCTGGCAAAGTCGGCACAAAAGTACTATAAAAACGTCGCAACAAGTGCTCTGGATATATGTCATTTCTTTTTATGGAAATATATACACATATAGAAATAGCACTAATACATAATGATACATTATAGAGCACTAGTTATAGTGTGTGGTTATATATATTACATATGATTGTATGGCAAATCGGCTTAAAAGTCGGTGGTTTATACAAATATATTTATGGAGTAGCGTTCCCAATTATTTCAGTCTACATGCCTTTGACACTCCAATAATTATTTATTTTATCCAAAATCTAATTATTTATTGGACATTATCAAAAGAAAGATATTTATATATATATATATATATATATATTTTATTGGACAGAGATGTGGTGCTGGCTTAGTCTCCATTTTGGGAGTCGGTAATATAATATTGTGCTGGCTATTGATTATCACTTCCCTACTTCCCTTGATTATGGTTGATCTCCTATAGGAATTTTCTAGATTGGTTTTCGGCCTTCTAATTAAACATATCATTTTATAAGCAAATAATATTAATTTTAATATTAATATAAATAAAGGTATCATTTATTTGACTTATTCATTTGTCATTATTGTTCGTAGTTCTTTCATTTTTTTTTCTTGGTTTGCTTAGGCTTTGTAATAAAGGTATTTTTCCGAGTTTTATTTATAAAATTGTTCAGTGTTTGCATGTTTTTTTTTGTTCACTAAATTTACTTACTTCAGATTATTATTATATATTTTCAACAGTTATTTGAATATTTTTATGTGTTACGGTCTTTTTGAAAGGATCTTGTTTATATATATATGTGTGTATGTGTCTGTACTTGAAGGAGAGAGATTAAAAAAAAAAATTAATTACTCATTTAGTTTTTAAATTTTTAAATTTATGTAACTTTCTGCATTCTATCCAAAAATTAACAGAAAAGATTATTATAAGAACATATTAATAATTTAGGGACATTTAAACAATGAAAAAAGATTAAGAATAAAAGTTATACAAACTTAAAAAATTGACCAACTTAATAATTTATATATAAAAAAAAGTTAACAAAAAAATAGAAATAAAAAACAGAGGCAGGTGGATGACAAAGCGGACGTATCATCATTGGACAAATGTTAAAACTTTGTTCGCTTAAAGGTCAATGGTGACATATATCCAAACATATGTATAGACGCTAGTTGTCGTTTACCAGTATAGACGCCAGTTGTCGATTTCAAAAGTGTAGTGCCTCCACATGTCTCTTTTAGAATCGCATGCTCTTAAATGGTAATATCCTAGAATAACTAGTAAACGACTACTAGCGTCTATACTCTCTTAGGGCCCGGTTTGGGAATATTTGGAAACAGAATTGTTAACTGTTGATTTAGAAATATATGTTTGGTTAAAATATAAATTGAAAATAAATTATGATATAAAAAAATAGTATAAAAAATTAAAATGTGTTTAGAAAAAAATATATATGTAAAATGGATCTTATTTTATTTTTTTCATCGTTATGAATATTTTGAAACAAAAATCATCACATTTAATTTGAAATAAAATAGTTATAGACTTTTAAAGTAGAAGTGAGTTATAAATTTGGGAGTTTCGGAGTTACGCGCAAAACACCGTGTGGAGACATTAGCCCAACGGGCCCTTAGCCACACACACAAGTTATAAATACAATATATGGGAACATCTCTTGTATGATACCACAAATCATACAGTATTTATAAATTTTTATTTAGAAATTTATGAGAACTTATTGATTTACATGTAATTGTTTCTTTAGATTTTGTTCCATAGTATTGTTCGGATATTGATGCAAAAGATTCATATTATTATTAAAAAAAATGTTAAATTCGAATCATCTGATTGATACAGTATATCACAAATCACATTATGTATAACGAGACTACCTGAATATTAAAGGAGGTATATATATATATATATATATATAAATGTGAATGTTAAAGGAGGTGTTGCGGAAAGGATTTCTCTTAGCCACATATCAAAAGCAAGGAACACGTTGCTTTAGATGGGGACATGGGGTTGCTTTCATTGAGTTAAAAATGAGGTTGATGACATTTGACTATGTGCGTAAGTTAGGAGCTTTCGTGCAAGAATTTGATAGGCATAATTTAACGATAATTTATAAGATGAATAATTTAAATTTTTTCATTTTTAAGTTAAATAAAGAATAACAAAATCTCACCAGCTTGTTTAGCCTAATTATTATAATAAGCTTAATGATTTTAAAAAAATACATGTCAAAAGAATTATTGCATATTAGATTGGTTTTAAAAATCATGGATGTTATCGATAGCAGATATGCAAAAGCTCTTCAATGAATGTAAAGCACTTAATTCAACTTTACTTAGGAGATGAGCTTAGTATCACGTCCATCAAGAAGAAAAAAAGAAAGAAAGAAAGAAAATAGGATTATAGAGTACCAAATTTGGAATTCATCCTATGATTAAAAGAAAGAAAAGTATTCTAACCGTTCAATCATCGTATTAATTTTAAATTAAATAGATTGTTAAGAACTTAAAAATTAGAGTTTTAGTTCTCTTTTTCTGTTCCATAAAAGTAGGTTCCTTTTAAGGAGTTCCTCACAAGACATTTTGTGTATGGTGAGAGGGAAAGAAAATAGTACAGGAACAAAGGTATAAAACAGAGGTGAAAATTGAAGAGTGAAGAACGATTTTTTTTTCCCCCTGTTATTGTATTTATTTGGTTTGAACTTCCAACTTTAATCCCTTCATATTCTAGTAGAGTTATTCGAAATTCATCGATCAATCTCTTTCTAGTAACTTTTTTTTCTTTTTTATCAAATAATTATAAGTATCAAAATTCTTTTACTAATCTCAGTATCGTTAGAAAAAAAAAAAAAAAGATTTGATTCACAAATTAGCAAAAAGATTAAACTACTACCAAACATGTGAAAGAGTCTATTCATCCAACAGAGCCTCGTAACCTATACATTTATACATATATATATATATATATATATATGGAAGTAACCATCCATAGTGATATATATATATATAAAATATGTACGTGTGTGTATATGTATACATTTATATAATGTATGTTTATTTGTATGAGGATAGAAATGTCAAGACAAAAGCCAGAAAGAAAATGAAAGGGAATTCGTAAAATCTAATCTTAAAACAAAAGCTGTTGCTTTCTTTCAATATGCAATGATTTGTTCCCATATGCCCTTAAGTTGCTTACAGTTGTTTTCCTCATTTTGTGCACGTAACTATCACTATTATTTCCAATTATAAAAAGCACTCTTTTGGCTTTGTGGCTCTAGATTTTTTTTTTTTTTTTTTTTAAGTCGACCGTGTAAACTTTTCTTCATGTACTTTGTATTCTATAAGGAAGATTTGTATGATAAAAACTGTCTTTATGTATCATCCATGAAAAATTACGATTTTAATTGTTATATTATTTTTTTTAACGGTTTGATTTACGTTATTAATCTATTATGTTAGAAACAAAATTATTCTTATTTATTAATCAAACCATTAAAAATTGAATCAAAATGGCTTAAAGTAAAATTCCTAGGTCCGAATAATGGGTATAATGTTGCACTCTTTTCTCTTTTATTTATTTGATATTTATTTTGGCAACGTGATGTTTTTTTTTTTTTTTTTTATAATTGGAAATATTAACTAAATGAAAAAAAAAATTTGGACAGGAAAGTCATATATATAGAGAATTAAAATATATTATTTGGTAGAGTGGAAATATACGGGTAATATATATAAATATCTCTCTCTTTTTTATTTTATTTTATTTTTTTCTCTCACACTTTTTTGCCTCTATCAAACAAAGCACAAGATTGGAAAGTGGATAGGTTCCCTTTCAAAAACCTGCCACTTGTCACAATGATGGCGTTTCCTCTTAGCTAGGGGTGAACATACAGGCAGATTAGCAGTTTTGGACTGGTGCAGGTCGGGTTTTTTCAAGGGCGGGTTGAGTATATATAAAACCGCAAACCGCCCAAGGATGGGCAGGCGGTTTGCGGGTGGATTGCAGGCGGGTTGGACCATTTGGCAATTTTTAAAAGAAATTGTAACATATGTGCAAAACAAAGATATTAAATAGGTTCCTAAATATATATATATATATATATTAAATAGGTTTTTGGAATTAATTTTAAAATAAATAATTAATTAATATATATACACTTAGCTATATTATTATCACTAGTTTTAACTAATTCCAGTTTTATGTGAATTTTTTTTAAAGTAGTTTGATGTGCATTTTAAAACAAAACTTTAAAAAAACTCGATACACAAATAATTACTTCTAGTGTTGAAAAATCAATGGAAATTTCGTTATGAATATATATTTAGAATTTTATTTGTAAAAAACTTTTAAAAAAAATATAGTGGCGGTCAGGTTAGGTTCAACCCGTCACGAAAAAGCCAAAACCGCCCCCTGCCCACCAAAGCATATTGGCGGGTAGGTTGAACCGGATATTGGGCGGGTTGATGACATGGACCTGCCGAGGGCGGGCGGGCCGATTTGGGGCGGAGTGGTTTGGGTGCAGGGCGAGTTTTGTTCACCCCTACTCTTAGCCAAGACCATTTTTATCTAATCATTTTCCTTAAGGTTTTTTTTCCACCCTAATTATTGTGTCGTACTACTAGCATATATTTATTAAGCTAGCCAATAATTGGCGTCCCAAGGAAGGAGTAAGGACCAAGCCGACTTTGATGGTTTGATTTTGGCATGCGAGCTTGAATATTAGGTTTGTGGCAGTATTATTTAGTTTGTTTGCTTCTTCTGTCATGCTTTTTTTTTTTTTTTTTTTAATTGGTGTCAATATTATATCATATTTAGGGCGATGAGACTTTTCATGAATTCCTAAACTTTATAAATCAATCGCCTAAACTCAAAAAACAGAGTGGATCTGAGCCCCCCTCTTCATGGGTGGAATGCTGGCATTGATATAGGCTGACTTGGAAAATATCAACAAGCGACGTGAACTGTCTCTCTCTATATTTATATGTACACACACAAATATATATATATATATATATATGTATTAATTTCCCCAGAAAATTATTAAAGGATTGCAAAAATAACAAGTCTGGCATTGAGATTCTTAAAATACTAAGTTTGCGTTTAGTTTGTCGGTTAGAGATGAAATTTTTAAGTTGAAGTTAGTTTACTTTTAAAAATATAGTTATTAATTTTTCTAATTTTTCAGAAAATGATAAAAACTGAGATGAAAAAATACAATTTAGTTAAGTTGAACTGGAACCCCAAACAAAGCCTAAGTAATGAATGTCCCATTTAAAGTAAAATTTGATGAAAAATAACCTAATGGTATTATTTATTAGTATTATTTTCTTTATGGCATTGTTAATATTTTTTTTTTTTTGTCTTGATTTTTTTCTTTTTGGTCTATGAATTTTGGGTGGTGTTGATCATATCTGCCATGGAATATGTCATGGTCATTTCTTTCTTTAAATAGATACCTTAAAAGAGAAGAAAGACAAATTACAAGTAAAGTAGTATTCTATTTAACGTAGAATTGTCACCAAGCTAAACTTTGAACTAATCATATTTATGTGTGTGTGTGTGTTTGTGTGAGATATTGTAACTAGAAAAGAAAAATTAGTGTCTTTAGATGGATACAAAATAATTTTTGAAAATCCAACTGACCTTCTAAAGGTAATTCTAAACGGACCTCCTAACGATAATTCTAATAAGACCGATTTTCTTTCTTTTATTTTGCTTCAGCACTTGCAGTTCTAGTTAATTGTCTAACTCTTAATTGTCCAACTCCTTTTAAGTGTACTTTTTAAATTATGTATGGCCTTGTCTAAATGCATATAAGTTGAAATATATTCAATAATGAAAATATACCATAACAAAATGTGAAAGAAAAAAACTTGGATTGCGTGCAAGCCTAATGAAGCTATAATTTCTCCCAACCTAAATTTAAAAAATATAATTGAATTTCACGCTACTTCTAATATTAACATCTACAATTCAGATCCCCTCACAATATATAAAAAAAAAAAAAAAAAAATCCCGAAAACAGCCAAAATATAAGTAACTAGTTGTAAATAAACCTCCCTCTATGGTGAAAAAGTGGTGAATATTATTTCCTCGGATTAAATAACAATCCTATACTATGGGTGAGCTAGGAAAACATATATATATATATATATACATTTATATATTTTTTAATCGTGTTGCATATAATTTTGCTTGCACATATGCATTTTGTATACACACACAATATTTCTGGTGTACGTTTTTCACAAAAGAAAAAGGCTAGTTTACATGCATGTCATCTTTTATGTTTGACAAATTAATCCCTAAATTAAATTTTTTTATAATTTATCTTTCAAACTTTAAAATATGTTACAATTGAAAAATAAGATTAAAATTTTGATGGTTCTATTGACATGATTTATACAAAGAAAACTCCATCGATTATTCGTGAATTTATCATGAAAACGATGAAGTTTTATTTTAAACTTCATCGCTCTAATTTATTGACATGATTTAAACTTCATGGTTTTTTTGACATGATTTATACAAATAAAACTCCATCCATCTCTCAAAGTTTATATGAAGTTTAATATATATATATTTTTAAAAAGGCTGAATCGTCTTTAATAATGGATCACATGACCATAAAAAAGTTTAACCTCATTTCTAATTACCGGTTATTCGCAATAAATTTTAAATTTAAAAGTTTGATTCTAATTTGTCAAACACGAAAAGTTAAGGATATGACTATGTAAAAAGAACAATACCAAAAAAAAATGTTTAGAGTAGTTGCGCCTTGCTATGGCCGCCAATGGGTTTGGACAACAAGATCAAAACGCAAACGTGGCCAAATTGTAAAAAACCGCCGCCGTTTAAGGAAAGCTGACATGTGAATACCGACTAATCCTCACCCCGCCCCCCCCCCCCCCCCCCCCCCCCCCCAAAATATAATAATAATAAAGAAAAAGTATTATATATAAAAATGGGTAAATTTGTGATAAAACTCTTTTTATATACCTGTCGATAGAGCTCATTTTTAAACCGTTAAGATTGTAATTAAATGATTGAAATGTTATTTGTTTATAATAATTATAATACACCTTACCTCATATTAATATAGATTAATAAATACAAATTTTAAAAAAGACCACCCCTTCCTCGAAGCCTACGACTTCCCTGCCGACGCAGGCGACAGACTCCCTACCCCCGAGCCAGATCTGCCTTGCCTCCCCCCTACATCGGCGTCGACCCAACCCCCACCCCCCGCGTCCATCAACGGCGAACCAACTCTACCCCTAGCAAGATCGGTGAACCCGACAATGACCCCCCCCGCCACGACCCAAGCCCCCCCTCTCATTGGTCAACGAGCCCCCACATGACCCAGGCGCCCTCTTCCCCCCACTGGCGACGAGGCCCTGCTATGACCCATGAGCACCCCCCTCCCCCCATAGCAACCCAATCTGCCCCCTTCCGACGGATCATGCCAGATCTAGGCCCCCCAAAACCCCACAACGGCCCCCCTGTGGTGAGCTTCCGCTGTTTAGGGACGGCGAAATTGCCTCCCCCCGATAACCTTCTACCCACCAGCGACGGTGACCTTCACAAGGATGGGGAGTACCAGGAGAAGAGAGATAGAGGGAGGAGAGAGATAGAGTTTTTTTTTTTTTTTTTTAAGGAAAGAGAAAGAGGAAATATGGTATATTCAATCTCAAATTTACACAAAATAACAGCCGTAAATTTTAAAAACAATTTAATAATAGCCTTTAGATGAGTAACTACTAATAGTATTCCTTAAATAAATTCTACCATAGATTTTCCCTATAAAAATGTTCTGTCAAATAGAACTATTTTTATTTTCTGTTGGGGAAATAGTACATCGATATCCTCAAGGCTCCAACAAATCAAACTTGTACGGAAAAATGTGAAACAAATTAAACTGATAAATAGTTATTATTTTTTTTTATAGAAAAAGTAACGAAATTTTTTTGCTAGAAACATTGAAACACCAGAACAAATTATTTCTGTTTTAAAAGGCATATATATATATTTTTTTTATAAACTTCAAAAACAAATTTTTATATCATTAAATTTAATACTCAAATCCATATGTTGGACCGAAATATTCTCAAGGGAAAGTCTGTAGTAAAACTCTTTTTATATACTTTATTCGTAGAGTTCATTTTTAAATCGTTTATATCTGATTGAACGGCTGAAATATTACTTGTGTATGAAAATTAGAATGAACCTTATCACATAATAATATAGCCTACAAAATTTTTAAAAATAATAATAAAAAAGAAATTGAAATAAAAACTTTCAAGGGGTGCCAGCTTGACATTAGGGTGTGGGGGGAAAAGGGAGTCACCTGAGGTTGGGGGGGGGGGGGGGGGGTTGGGCTTGTCGGTTCGGGGGGTGGGGTTGAGCCGACTAGATCTGGGTTGTCGGTATAGGGAGGGAAATAGGGGGTTGGGCTCTTCGCCGTTTGGTAGGGGGTTGGGTTCATTGCCGTTTGGTGAGGGACGGGGTCGATGCGGGTTTGGGTGGGGGGGGGGGGTTTGGGTCGACGCCGATGCAGGATAGATCTGGATTGAGGGGGGGAAGGGTATAGATTTGGTTAGTGGGAGCGGGGTTCCGTCACCGACACCGGGGAAAGGGGTTAGTCTTTTTTTTTTTTTAATTTCTTTATTATTATTAATTTTTTATTTATTAATCTAGATACTAATATGTAGTAAGATGTATTATAATTATTATACACAAATAACATTTCAACCATTCGATTATATCTTCACATTGTAAAAATGAGTTCTATCAATAAGATATATAAACGAGACTCTACCACAGACTCTCTTATGTTTTTTCTACTATTTCTATTTTTGTTTTTCTGAATTTTTTCTTTTTAAAGTTCTTTATGATTTTATTTTTCTATTTTTTTTTCTACTTTTTCCATTTTTGTTTTTCTGAATTTTTTTCTTTTTATATTTAATAATATCTTGTAAATTTTTACAATACTTGACTCAAGAAAAGAAATAAATTTAACAAAAATATTATAAATTAAACAAAAATATTATAAATTAATAATGCGATACAGTTCTTTAGTACATGATATTATTTTTTTGGGGACTTTTTATTTTTTATTTTACTTTTGGCAAGAAGAGAGAAGGAGAAGTCTTAAGAGTGAGAGAGAGAAAAAAAAAGAAAAAAAAATGAAAACACGATTCTTCAAAAGAAAAAAGAAGGGGAAAAAAAAATATATATATATATATATAAGAAAATTCCATAAAAATACAGAGTAACAAAAAGAAGGAAAGAGCAGAGGAAGAAGAAAATTTTGTAAGAACAATTGCACAGAGAGAGAGAGAGAGAGAGAGAGAGGAATCAAAAATGGCGGAGAATGATATAGAGATAGAGGGGCTAGAGAGAGAAGGATCAGGATTGTCGGAAACGAAATTGTCTTTCACAGAGCCTCTTCTCAGAAGCAGAACCAACCAAACCTCTCAGATTGCCATTGTTGGTGCCAATGTCTGCCCAATCGAGAGTCTCGATTACGAGTATGCCCTGTTCTTCTTCATTTCTCTCTCTCCCCTCCAATTCTTTTCGTGTTCGTAAAAACATAGGCTTCTGTTTGGTTCCCATGAAAATGGAGGGAAAATCTTATTAAGATTTTGATTCTCTTATTCGTATTTGTTGTTCTATGTAATTTAGTTTTTTTTGCCAGAAATTGAAGAAAAAAAAAAAGATGGTGAATATATATTGTTCATGCTTTAATAATGTTTTTAAAAAATCCTCATTTTGGGTTTTTATCATGTAGTTATCTTTTTTTTCCCCTCTAAATCTTCAATCTTTTTAATTTTTTAAAATGAATTTATAGATTATTTTAACATCGTTCTTATTTATATTAATGATTTTTTTTTCTGATGATGATAAGTATCTGCAAGCACTTTGATCTGAAAATGGCTAGATAATTAGCTGCTTCCAGGTTTTTTTTTTCTTTTCTTTTCTTTTTCTTGTTAAATATATCAAAACAGTAATTTCATTTAACCGAACAAACACATATATGTACATACAGACATGTTATATATATATATATATATATATATGTAGAGAGAGAGAGAGAGAGACATACATACACTTTTTGATAAGTTGATTTGTTCATATATAGGTGTTTGTACATATATACGTTGTAGTATATGTGTACATATTTATCTATATGCAAATATGCGCATACAGGTGTTCTCATGTTTGTTTGCATGCTTCCATATATAATGTACATGTACATATATAAGCTGTATATAGGTGTACATAGTTATATACTGTATATATATGTGCAAGTATACGAAGAGTGTTTCTGTACATAATGTACTATATCGGTTGCCTGGTTTATTTTCTTCCCCGTTATTCTTTCATTGGTTTTACCTCTATGACTTGCCCTTCGTGAATCTTCTTCTTCTTTTTTTTTTTTTTTTATTTTATAAATGGAATTTGGACTAATAGATTAGCCCTGTTTGAATCATAGATTTGAAAAGTAAGTTCAAATAGTAAATTCAGATTTTTGTAAGAGAAAACACTGTAGAACAAGACGGAGTGCTCAACAAGCTATAAGTTTGCTGTTATCCAATTGACAATGGCTCCTTAACATGTTGCACATCTATCTAACTGTAGAATCCATATTGGCTATAAAACTTGGTATTCGTATAGAGGTTGTGGTTCAATGTCACGTGATGGATGTCTATGTAGAGAAATTAACTAACCTTGCTACGATTTAGAATATCGAAAATGACAAAGAAAAACGATTAAAAAAAAAAAAAGCAGGGAAAAAAATTCATCATTGAAGTGATGAAGTATCCTGTTGTAGTGAATTTTTTTTTTTTTTTTTATGGGATTCTGCGTTTTATTGAAAATTTTTGTTAGTAAGTATATATATTTTCTAACTTAATTGTGTTCTTCTTTTGTGTATTTTTGCTAGGATTGTTGAGAATGATCTCTTTAAGCAGGACTGGAGATCCAGGAAAAAAGTTGAGATATTTCAGTATGTTGTCCTTAAATGGACACTAGCACTTCTAATTGGGTTATGTACTGGCCTTGTCGGTTTTTTTAATAACATCGCTGTTGAGAACATAGCCGGCTTCAAACTTCTTCTCACGAACAATCTCATGCTTCAGGAAAAGTAAGCCTGATTGCTACTGCTTGAAATTTTTTAGTAGTCGTGAACGTTGTCTAGTTTTCAATACAATAAAACCTTTGTCAGTTGACCGTTTTGCTAAGGACAATACATTGTTCATTTCCATAATGAATCTTTTCAAATTTGCAGGATAAGTTTTGATGTTTTGCCTCGTTTACTTGAGAATACCTTGAATTGCTGATTCATTTTGAGTTTATTTCTAAAATACATCGATATAAGTTTTTAGCCTTAGACGGGCTATATTATACATTTCATATTCATGTCATGGACAAACTATGTTCGGGAATGTCGTAGTAATTGTACCTTTTCAAATAAACATGTTAAGAGTACCTGGTTGTATTCACTATCCTGGTACCTTACTTTGACTGTTCTTTTTCCCGTTTTTGACATTTTTTTTCCTTTTTTTTTTTTTTTTTGTTTGGGTGTGCTTGTGTGCACGTGGATGGATTGCCTTACTTATAAGCTCGTAGAACTTTGGAGTAAGTATCGTGTTTAACTCCAGTGCAGGTATTTTCAAGCATTTACAGCTTATGTTGGTTGGAACTTGGTGTTGGCAGCTGCCGCTGCAGTCCTTTGTGCTTACATAGCCCCTGCAGCGGCAGGTTCCGGAATACCCGAGGTGAAAGCTTACCTTAACGGTATAGATGCTCATTCTATATTGGCTCCAACTACTCTTTTTGTAAAGGTGAATAACAACCTGAAACTGTCTATTTTTCTGGACATAAAGTTGCCAAGGCACATGGGGCACCGAAAGATGGTGGCCTGAAACCGATAACGAATTTAAAGAGCTTGTGATTACGTATTCTTGGCAGATTTTTGGTTCCATTCTTGGAGTCGCAGGTGGGTTTGTAGTGGGTAAGGAAGGACCTATGGTGCACACTGGCTCTTGCATAGCCTCGTTGCTCGGTCAGGGTGGTTCTCGCAAGTACCATTTGACGTGGAAATGGCTTAGATACTTCAAAAATGACAGAGACCGGCGTGATTTGATTACCTGTGGTGCTGCTGCTGGTGTTGCAGCTGCATTCCGTGCCCCTGTTGGTGGGGTCCTCTTTGCACTTGAAGAGGCTGCTTCATGGTCTCTCTCTCTCTCTCTCTCTCTCTCCATAACTAAATGTATCTAGATACGCGTAGCGTAGGCACACATTTATGTATGCATGTATCGGGTTTTAGTTGTGAAGCCCACTTTAATCTAGCATGTGACTAGCAATATCCTTTGGTTGTTTGTTGCTTCTCTCATAATATTTAGATTTTATGCTCTCCACTTTCTATTCTAAAGTAATCTGCACATACTGTAGGTGGAGAAGTGCTCTTCTTTGGAGGACATTTTTTACAACGGCTGTTGTAGCGGTGGTGTTGAGAAGTTTCATGGGAATTTGCAAAGGTGGTAAATGTGGATTATTTGGGGAAGGAGGTCTGATCATGTTCGATGTCAATTCAACAAAAGCAGCTTATAGCACCGCGGATCTAATGGCAGTTATTTTCCTTGGAGTCATTGGAGGCGTTTTAGGAGGCCTTTACAACTTTTTTGTTAACAGAGTGCTCCGTGCTTATAGCATCATTAACGAGTATGGCTCAACCTTTCTCTATTGCTTTTGTTTGTCACGTGTTATCCCCTAACAAACATTAAGATAAACATATACATGCCTGCATTTTTGCTCCTCTTGCTCTTTACCATCAGAAATGCTGTAGTAGTTTCAAGATTCACTGTCCCCTTTTAATTATGAAAACGATCAACCGTCCTTAATTCTCAGTGATGAATACTTAATTATGTCTTCACTGTAGTTCGCTAACCTTAAAAATTTAATATAAAAAAAATTTGCTGGAGTTTTTGCTGTTGCTGACTATTGTGAATGAATTGCAGGAGAGGTCCATCCTTTAAAATTCTTCTCGTCTTGACCATTTCCATCTTGACCTCCTGTTGCTCTTATGGGCTTCCGTGGCTTTCACAATGCACTCCATGTCCCGCTTACCATGGGGATCAGTGCCCCACCGTCGGTCGCTCCGGGAACTACAAGAATTTCCAGTGTGCGCCTAACCACTACAATGACCTTGCCTCCCTATTTTTCAATACCAACGATGATGCTATCCGTAACCTATTTAGCAGCTCTGAAAAGGAATTTCACCTTAGCACTCTTTTAGTTTTCTTTGTTGCGATCTATTTTCTTGGCATAATCACCTATGGCATTGCTGTTCCTTCGGGGCTTTTCATCCCTGTTATACTTGCTGGGGCCTCTTATGGGCGCCTTGTTGGCACTCTTGTTGGCTCTGTCTCCGATCTTGATACGGGTCTCTTTGCCCTTCTTGGAGCTGCATCTTTCCTTGGTGGCACCATGAGAATGACAGTTTCTCTGTGTATCATACTTCTTGAGCTTACAAATAATCTGTTGATGCTCCCATTGATGATGCTTGTTCTCCTTATCTCGAAAACCGTGGCTGATTGTTTCAACAAGGGTGTGTACGACCAAATTTTGGTATTGAAGGGGCTGCCTTACATGGAAGCACATGCAGAACCCTACATGCGAAATTTGATTGCTAGTGATGTGGTCTCTGGTCCGCTTATCACGTTTTCTGGGGTTGAGAAAGTGGGGAATATAATGCACGCTTTGAAGATTACAAGGCACAATGGGTTTCCTGTGATTGACGAGCCTCCTTTCTCAGACGCGCCGGAGTTGTGCGGTCTTGTTCTGAGGTCGCATTTGCTCGTGCTGCTTAAAGGAAAGAGGTTTTCGAAACGGAGGGTGACGACAGGATCACAAATTATGAGGATGTTCAAGGCGCATGATTTTGCCAAGGCTGGATTGGGTAAGGGGATAAAACTAGAGGACTTGGACATCACAGAGGAAGAAATGGAGATGTACGTCGATCTCCATCCCATTACTAATGCTTCCCCATACACCGTGGTCGAAACAATGTCTCTTGCCAAAGCTGCGCTTCTCTTTCGGGAACTTGGCCTCAGGCACTTGTTGGTGGTCCCGAAGACACCAGGGGTAAGACTCTCGATCTCTTTTTATCTTCAAGTCTCATCTCTCTCGCACAACACACACGTCCACCGAAATGTACGTTGAATGTAGCCAAGACTAAATCCGGGTTATTGTTCTCTCAGATTTTAGCTTGAACTTGTTTAATGAAATGCTAACTTGCAGAGGCCTCCAATCGTTGGAATCTTGACGCGGCACGACCTCATGCCGGAGCACGTTTTGGGACTCTATCCACACTTTGCAACCCACTCACATAAGTAGAGGAGGCTATCAACCTAAGCAATTTTAACAATGGTGATATTTTAATCGTATTTTTATTGTATCAACACAATGCTACATTCCAAATTTTTATTATCGATGTTAACATATCGATTTTGAAGCAAAATATATCGGTCTAGAGAACCGGTGTTTATGAAAACCGAAAAGTGCCATCCATTGTTCGTCCACGTTACGGTCTTTTTTTTTTTTTTTTAATAGAGCTAATGACATGGAATTTCATTAGCTAAATCCATATAATTCAGTTTCCAATTTCTAATTTTTGTTTCCATTCAATTTCATTGAATAATCTCTGTACATGGCTCTTGGAGAATTGTATATTCTCCAAAACTTGGTTATGTAAATATTTTAATTCTTTTCTTTCTTTATTTATTATTATTTTTTTCCTTTCTTTCATGATTTCATGTCACAAGTGTTATATTTCATTATATATCCTCTCATCTCCTCGTCTTTTCATTTTTCCCTGGTACCAAACATGGCCTTAATTATTTTATTGTATTTTTTTTCATGGAAACAAAGGGCTAACAAAGGTAAATATGCGAATAGTAAGCCAATGACTTGACCAAGAGTTTGGAGATGTTAGGTAAATCAATCGACCCATTCGTATAGCTTAAATAATAAGAAGTTTCTATAGTACACTATCTGTAGGAATTGTTCATTGGATCAATTTTTAATTTTTTAATAGTTTAATTTATGAATGTCCAATTTTATTGACTCCGGAGAAATTCTGTAAACTATCACTCCGGATGTAGAAATTCTGTAAACAGTAAGCTGGCAAAAAAAATTTGTTGACAAAAACCAATATTAGTTAAAAGATGCCAAAAAAAGGGAAAAAGAAAAATAAAATATGGGCTAAGGCAGAGTAACTAACATATGCCAGGTGTGTATAACTATGCTATATCGATGCAACTTGTTTATGCTAAATATGTTGTTAACGTGATATCATTTTTTTTTTTTTTTGTATTTACAAAAATAAGAACATACATATAATCTTACAAAACAGATTGACCACAAAAACTTTCACGAATAAAAATTTTGTAATACTTATAAGCCGCTAGAAGTTCTCCTCGATATTCTTTCAATTTTATCAAAACAACCCCAAATTTTGTTTCTTTATTTTTTGTTTTGTTTTGTGTTTTTTTTTTTTTTAAAATACTAAGTGAGAACCCCAAATTGTTAAAACACTGACAATTAAAAGCTTTCTATTGTGTGGAAATTCGTCACCGATAATTTACACGTGACCCTCACGTGGGTTTCTCCTCTAAAAAGACTTAAATGCCCCAATCCTAAATATATGTGACAAAAATCCCACTAACAAAAAAGGAAGCAGAAACCAAAATCTAGAGGAGAGAGAACTTGGAGAGGGAGAGTGAGAGAGAGCAGCCGCCGCCAACCCAACTCTTCCGCCGCGCGAGCTCATCCCTGTCGGAAGACCCTTCCCGCCACGAGCCAACTCTCCGTCGTCTTCTCGTAGGCCCTCGCCGTCGCCGCCATAGAAACCGTAGAAGCGGCCGGAGACTCTGTGGTGTAAGGTACTCTCCTAAAGCTTAAACCTTTTTTTCCTTCTGTTCTGTTCGCCGCTCATGAATTTAGCCTCTCTCTCTCTCTCTCTACAAACCGACTTTAATCGCCCAATCATAGTTTCTCCGAAAAACTTCCTATATTGGTTCTATATTCATTGATACCTTACGATCTACGAACTTTGTATTTGTATTTTTCCCTTTTTCTTTTTGTGTGTGTGTGTGTGTGTGAATTTTTTGGCATACAAGTTAATTCTATTCCAAAGTTTCTAGGAAACGAAACTGTTTTTTTTTTTAGTCATAATTATTTAGGATATTTGTTCTTAATTATTTAAGTAATTGAATAAAATCTGAAAAGGGTAGGGATGAATATTTGCGATTTTTTTGTGTGCTGGAGAGATTGGATTCTTTGAAAATCCCATTAACGGAGGTCAAGGTTCTCATAACAGTTTGACGTATCATGTGGGCTTATTTCGTTCTTTTGGTTTGTTTTTGTTTTTGAAGTTGGTTTTTAAAGGTTAGAGCTTTGATGGGGTCATTGAAGAGGAAGTCAGATGAAAACCCACCTGGGGAAACTCCCCAGAAACAGGTTCATAGGGACAACAATGGTTTGATGGCCAGAGTTGACGATGAGCCCGTCGCTTGCTTACATGACGTCTCGTACCCAGAGGGTTATGTTCCTCCTCCTCCTTCTTCTGCCCGAGAAGGTTTGGAGCCTGCCAAAGTCTTTCCTTTCACTCTCGATCCTTTCCAGTCTGAAGCCATCAACTGCCTTGAAAAGGGCGAGTCCGTCATGGTAAATTTCTTGTTTCATTGTTATTACTATGTCGTTCGGTGATTCTTATAGTTTTCGATAAGATTTTCACATGAGTTTTTACATGTTGGGCGTTAAATGTCGTAGTTTAATCCTTAAGGTTTTTAATACTTCGCTTCAGAAAGCGGCTGTTTTTAATTATAGAATGCGTTGCGAAGAATTAAATACATAACATGTTTGCAAAATGGTCAGATACGTATGTGTGAAGTATAATCTTTGGGTCTTAAATGTCCATTTATTGCCACAGTGACACCGGCAGTCGATATATATTCATATTGAGCTGAGATTCAATTCCGAACATAAGTGGTTTTTAAGTTTTACACTCCCTTTTCCCCCCTAAAAAAAGATTTTAGAAATAGAGGGTGGCATGCCTAGCTAATCCTAGGAAGAGAAGGCAATGCAGCCCCTGCAGTATATGGATCCCTCATATAGGATTGTCCAAAGTCTGTATTAGCGGTGGGATTGACTGAAACTCCAGACCTACCTCGGACCTTGTTGAGGGGAACAAGTAACCTTGCTACCTCACCAAATGACCGGCGATTTTTAAGTTTTATATACATTGCTAGGAAAGTACCTATAAGATTTCAGTGAAGGGGCCTGTGGTTGATCGCAACGTGGAGCACTTTTTAAAATCTCAAAAGTTTCCTCTTTGTGAAAAGTTGGATTGATGGTAACATGTTTCTCTTATTTTTAATTTACTTGCTTACGGAAAAATCTTATTAGATTTAGATAATATTTGGATGCCATAAGTGAATTAGCATGTACTCTCCAACATGTAAAATGCAGATTGTTTTTCTTTTCCCTTTTCTTTGCAAGTGATTCCATTTTTGTTTGTTACTTACTAGGTGTCTGCCCATACATCAGCTGGAAAAACTGTTGTAGCGTTATATGCTATAGCTATGTCTCTGCGAAATAATCAACGTGTCATATACACTTCACCAATCAAGGCATTGAGTAATCAAAAGTTTAGGGAGTTCAAAGAGGAGTTTTCAGATGTTGGATTGATGACAGGGGACGTAACAATTGATCCCAATGCTTCATGCTTGGTAGGCCATTTTCGGTTATGTGTATTTTTTATTTCATTTATTTATTTTTTAACTTTGTGCCGTACAGTACATCTCATGGACCATAATGTGCACTTGATGTAGGTCATGACCACAGAGATTTGGCGTAGTATGCAATACAAAGGGTCAGAGATAACACGAGAGGTGGCTTGGGTTATCTTTGATGAGGTACATTACATGCGTGATAGGGAAAGAGGTGTGGTTTGGGAGGAGAGCATTGTTATGGCCCCCAAGAATTCTCGATTTGTTTTCCTTTCAGCAACTGTGCCCAATGCAAGGGAATTTGCTGATTGGGTTGCAAAGGTGATTCATCCTTATATGTATTGACTGAATATGCCTTCATTGTGCTCTATGTTAGATTCAGAAGATTGTTTTGGAAATAAACAGTAAAAATGTACGATTAACAAGAGCATTGACAAGAGCAAAGTCATATGGTTCTCTATGATTGCATTCATTTGAAAGAAGTTATATTATTTCTTCTTAAGGAAGCTATTGAACCTTTTCTTTTCTTTGAATGATGTGGTAACTCATATTTGGTGTAATGCAGATTCACAGACAACCATGTCACATTGTTTATACTGATTATAGGCCAACACCTCTTCAACATTATATTTTCCCTGCTGGAGGTGATGGTCTATACTTGGCGGTGGATGAAAATGGAAAATTTCGTGAAGATAGCTTTCAGAAGGCTATAAATGCACTTGTTCCTGCTGGTGAGGGTGAGAAGAAAAAGGAGAATGGAAAGTGGCAGAAAGGCTTGGTAATGGGTCGCCTCGGTGAAGATAGCGACATCTTTAAAATGGTCAAAATGATCATTCAGCGTCAGTATGATCCTGTCATACTTTTCAGCTTTAGCAAACGAGAATGTGAAACACTTGCAATGCAGGTAAATTTTCCTTTTCATTTCAGTTGAGTTTTTGTCCTCCCAATTCATATTTGCAGGTCTATTCTGCATATCATAAGACTCTCTTCAGTAGGAACAGAGAAAAAGAAAGAAAATTTGAAAAATATTGTTCTGGGAAATATATTTTCTGATTGCATTTTATTAATCTTAAATGAGTGATGTTGAGAGAACCCTAGGACCATGTTATATTCATGCTTTCAGTATACCGTAGGGATACCCATTCTTTTCTAACTTTCTGATTTTTCTCTCTTTTGAATGCAAAATAGATGGCAAGAATGGATCTAAATGGCGATAACGAGAAAACGAACATAGAAACCATATTCTGGAGTGCCATGGATATGCTTTCTGGCGATGATAAGAAGTTACCTCAGGCAAGTTTCCTTCCTTTCCTTTTCTTTTCTAACATGTCCACGTTGAGTGAGTGCTATTGTGAAAGTAGTCAATTCATTTTATGCTTGGGAAATCGACTTGCAGATATTTTACAATTTAGATTTACTACTATAAATTTTTTTGACACAGATACAAAATAAGCAAAATAGAATAATTGTCTTGCCGAAGAAACTGATCACCGTTGGTATATTTCTTTTTTTTTTTTTTTGTGTTATTTATTTTTTTTGTACACAGGTTTCACATATGTTACCTCTCTTAAAGCGTGGAATAGGAGTGCATCATTCGGGCTTGCTCCCTATTTTAAAAGAAGTAATTGAGATATTATTTCAAGAAGGGCTAATTAAGGTTGGTTCTAAATTTCAAATTTGTGGTCCATGTATATTTATTTTATGACTAATGCGCATCATGAACAAAAAAGAAAAAAAGCAAGCGTCTTTTTCTTTTCTTGTCTTTTTTTTTTTTTATATTACTTATCATTCAATCTTCTTTTTCTCAGTTCTAGCCTTGTACGGTCCTTTTGTTTGTTTTGCCACTGTAAATATTGAGACATATTTTATTTCTAGTGTTTGTTTGCTACAGAGACATTTAGTATAGGGTTGAACATGCCTGCAAAAACTGTTGTTTTTACCAACGTCCGTAAGTTTGATGGAGATAAGTTCAGATGGATATCCAGTGGAGAGTATATACAGATGAGTGGCCGTGCTGGTCGTCGAGGTATTGATAAACGTGGAGTATGCATACTCATGGTGGATGAAAAGCTTGAACCGTCTACGGCAAAGATGATGCTGAAAGGAAGTGCTGATTGTTTAAACAGGTATTTGCTTCATATAACTTGTTTGGGCAAAAAAATCTGGTACATAGTCTACTAAATTTTTTCCGTCTATGATGAGTGCATAACAAAGCATTTTTAACATTGTAAATAATTTGGGTTTGGGCAATCTTACTTAGCCCAAATCATTCGAATTGAGATATTGTTAAATTAATAACTCCTTTAAATAATCAGAGAAATTAATGACTTGCCAATAATGAAATGTGGTTTTCCCAGGTTTGGCGTTTTTAAAATATGATCACATTGACTTTGGTTTAATTTCTTGGACTTGCGTTTATTTACTCTTTTCTCCCATTTGTTGTTCCAGTGCCTTCCACTTAAGCTACAACATGCTTTTGAATCAATTGCGCTGTGAAGATGGTGACCCAGAGAATTTGCTCCGTAATTCCTTCTATCAGTTTCAAGCAGATCGTGCTCTTCCCGATCTCGAGGTTTGTTATAGCAGAAGTGAGATGTGTAATATTATTTGTGTTTATGGTCATGAAAATCCACACCTTGATTTAGAATTATTCCAAGAAGCATTTGTAGATATTATTAGCTTGGTTGGTGAAATGTAACAAAGTCTTCTCTTTTTTAGAATCACTCTGAACTGGACAAATTTAGAGAACAAATTGAGGGGCAGAAAAAGTGATAAGCTGGGGAACAGAGAACACCAGCTGTCAATTTCATGAACCTTATTTTATTTTATTTTATTTTTCGTTTGGTAATTTTTTCTGCTTTTGCAATTACAAGGGCCATCTCCTGTCTAATTGTGACTTTAGCCCATCTTATTGATAAATAATATGTTTTCCAATCATGGGTTACAAGTTCTAGAAGGAAATAGCCCGTCTTATTGATAAATAATATGTTTTCCAATCATGGGTTACTAAGTTTTAGAAGGAAATAATATGATTACTTCTCTTAGTTAATCCGAATTGTAGATACAATTGAACTGAACACCCATCTTGTCAATGTTATTTTGCAGAGACAAGTAAAGGAATTGGAGATAGAAAGGGATTCGATTATTATTGAGGAAGAAGATAATTTGAAGAACTATTACAATCTTTTACAGCAATACGAAAGTTTGAAGAAGGATATTCATGATATCATTTTTTCTCCGAAGTACTGCTTGCCTTTTTTGCAATCCGGTAGGCTTGTTTCCATCCAGTGCACTAGGAGTGAGGAAACTTCCTTGTCATTCTCTATCAAGGACCAGGTTACATGGGGGGTGATAATAAATTTCCAAAAGGTGAAGACGGCCTCTGAAGGTGAGAACTCTGTCACTTTTAGTTAAATAGCGACTTCTTTGGTGCAGTTTTTGTTTTGTTTTTCTTTTTTAAGTTTTAGATTATATGAGGCAGATGATGCAAGTAGAAAACCGGAAGATTCAAACTTCACAGTGGACGTTCTTACAAGATGTATGGTGAATAGAGACGGAATTGGGAAGAGAACTGTTAAGATTGTCTCTTTAAAAGAGCCTGGGGAACCTCTTGTTGTTTCTCTTTCCCTTTCTCAGGTGAAGTGAATGGTGCTCTTCTCTCTCTCTCTCTCTCTCTCTTTTTTTTTTTTTTTTTTTAACTTGCATATCTATATTTTTTAACAGATTAACGGTTTAAGTAGTCTTCGTGTGCACATACCGAATGATCTTTTACCATCGGAAGCTCGAGAGCACACAATGAAAAAGGTTTCAGAAATTCTTTCAAGATTTGGTGAAAAGGGAATTCCCCTATTGGATCCAGAAGATGAGATGAACGTATGCCGTTATTTTTTTTCCCTTATTCTTCGTCTTGCCTCCCCTTTATCCCCTACTCACGTCAATCGGTATCTTATTCCCACCCTGATGTTTTCGGGTTTTACAGATTAAAAGCAGCTCATACCAAAAGGCAGCTCGTAGGATGGAAGCTTTGGAGAGCCTATTTGACAAGCACGAAGTAGCAAAATCTCCTCTTATTGAGCAAAAGCTCAAAGCATTTCACAAGAAGCAAGAGTTGACTGCAAAACTTAAGTCAATTAAGAAAACAATGCGTTCTTCCACTGCATTGGCTTTTAAAGATGAACTTAAAGCAAGGAAACGAGTTCTTCGGAGGCTAGGGTAATTGAACTTCTCTACTTTTTCATTTTACTTGCTCCTTCTAGAGTGATCCACCTGTCTACTATTATGCCCTTTTTTGTTTACTCAAATTCGGTGTTTAATGTACTTCAACGTGCTTGTGAACTCGATTATTGTCTGCTAAATGCTAATATAACATGCGTGATTGAATTTGCTTGCAGATACGTTACGAGTGATGATGTTTTAGAATTGAAGGGAAAGGTTGCTTGCGAAATTAGTAGTGCAGACGAGTTGACCCTCACAGAACTAATGTTTAACGGTGTTCTAAAGGACGCTAAGGTGGAAGAGGTGGTATCTCTCCTCTCTTGTTTCGTGTGGCAAGAAAAACTTCATGATGCATCAAAACCTCGGGAAGAACTTGACTTGCTTTTTGTACGACTACAAGACATAGCTCGGAGAGTTGCTAATGTTCAGCTTGAGTGCAAGGTAGAGACAAAATCTCCTCCAAATACTATAGTAGTGTAGTTGGAATTGTTGCTTATCACGAATTACAGGATAGAACATTATGTCATATCCTCACGGGTGGTTTTGATTATTGTTTTTCTAATTTCACGACAATTGGTCTAAACGACAATCTAGTAAGCCTTGCTGTAGGCAACCATCTATTCAAGTCATTTTGCTTGCATGTGAGATCTATCTTTATAGCATCAAATCGTTATGACCCTCACCTCATGTATTCTTCGGGTTCTGAGATGTCACGTCTCAAGATGATGACATAAAGATAACGATCTTTGCCCAACTTGCTATGACCGAAAGTGACGGGTTTTGGGGTGTCAGTTTTTCTTTTAACTGGAGGATGTGTTGCCTTGTTGCATTTTGTCTCTTTTACTATCTCTCTCTCTCATTTTTTTCGTAAAAAAATGTTATATTCTCTCATTTTTCCTGCCGTAATTACAGGTTCAAATTGACGTCGAGAGTTTTGTGACCTCGTTTCGACCTGATATCATGGAGGCTGTATATGCATGGGCAAAAGGATCAAAATTTTACGAGATCATGTCAGTTACTCCGGTTTTCGAGGGTAGCTTGATCAGGGCAATTAGGAGACTGGAGGAAGTCCTTCAGCAGCTTATACAAGCAGCTAAATCTATCGGAGAAACTGAGCTTGAGGCGAAATTCGAAGAGGCCGTTTCTAAGATCAAGAGGGACATTGTGTTTGCAGCTTCTTTATATTTGTAGTTTGTCCCTGAAAACTAAAATTTCTTTAGGACAGCGCCTCCGGAACATTAACAAGAAGGAAACACGTCGGAAACTTATCGGATCGTAGATGGATTGGCCTTTTTTTGGGAGCATACTACAAAGACGATCATGGTCAATTCATTTTTTTCAGCCTGAGAAGAATAAATCGCGGCTTCAAAGAACAAATTTGTGTAGATAACCATTTTGACTTGCAACAGGGTCGAAGAAGTTTTGTTTTCTGACTAGTTTTTTTTCTCCGGCTGGTGGTTGGGCAGGCTTGAGGTTGCATCAACGAAAGGACTGTTGTACTCTCAAATGCCTCGTTCGATGTGCCCGGTATGTCGGGTTGTATTTTTCGTTTATTTATGATTAAGTTTTAGGAAAAAAAAATTTTGAAGACATAGTTCTAGATTGAACTTTAATGAACAGCTTGAGAGGCTATGGTAATATCAGTAGGTGGGAATGTTTGGTTGTTTAATGTACCATTTAAATTCGAATACTATTTTTTACTCAAATTATTTAAGCATCATCATTATTGAAATTGTAAATTAATCTCTATATCGTTTCTGTTGGTAATGTTAAAAATTGCAGGCTTATAGTCATTTCATCGGTGAGGATTTTTTATTTGTTTGTTAGAAGGGTTATTTTTACAAATGATCGTTGAATTATACATTAATCTTATATTAGTTCTTAATTTTTAATTTTACATGTTAGATTATCTCGATTTTTTTTAGTTGTTTAAAAGGTCCCTAGGTCAATATTCTGTCAAAAATTGAATGAAAATTAAAAAAGCTCATATCACATGAGTTTTAATTAAAGTTAAAATTGTAATTGAATGGTTTTTTTAGAGTAAAAGTGTATATTTAAAATATATGGGATGATATTATATATATTTGCTGTGAGTATAATTTTCTTTCTAAATAGAGGTAGAATCTCTCTCTAAAAAACATTTAATTATGACTTTTATGTATAAATAAAGTTCATGTGATTATAATGTATTTGATTTTTGTCCAACTTTCATTGAATATTGGAAGAGAGACTGTTGGTGAAACGGTAGACAAGTTCAGGGGAATGTGATGTTTAAAATAAAAGATCAGAAATTAAGATGAGATATTGAATAATTCAGAAGTCATTTAAAAAAATAACCCTTGTTAGAATGGTGCAATTTCAGGCTTTCCATGACATCTGTTTACTTTTTGTTTTTGTTTTTTTTTTGTTTTTGTTTTTTGTCATATAGTTTGTCAACTAGTCTCGAAACTGTGACATTGTCGTTTGGCTACCGTGTTGGTGTCATTGAAATCGAGTATTTTTATTTACCACGAATTCAACTTCTTGAGTTGCTGCTTCCATTGCATCCAAAACCGGTGCATCAACATCATGTTTATCCTAGATTATCATGTTTTGCGTAATAACGCACACGTTCATTATATCATGCAATACTTTTTTTTTCCCCCCAAAAACGTGTTGGTCATGCAACAATTGCAAGCCATGATTGGAACACCAAAATTGAACCGGATGTTTTTTATTTTTTATTTTATTTTATATATATATTTTTCAGTGATTATATTTGCATCTATAATATTAATAAATGCCTCCACTTAATAAATGTTTTCTAATATAAATATAGTAGGTTTATCCTTTGGGCAATTCCACAATGATGGTGACCGTTCGATTACTTTTATCGCCGGAGATGTTATAGGCACACAAAATTTATTGTGCGTCCTACTACATCTGATTATGCCCATGAATAATTACAAAAAAAAAAAGGAGAGAGAGAAAGAGAACCCAAGAGCCATCTCCTCCATCTCCGTCGCCGCCGAGTTTGCTCCGGCGCCGGCTCTTGGTCTCTCGGAGAAAGGAGGTCACTTCTAAAACCCATCGGCCGGCGAATAAAATGAGTCGCACGGCCATTGCCTATGATAGCGTAGATCTCGGCCGGCGGGTTGGTCTCCTAAACTCGCCGTCATCGCCTCCGACAACTCATCGCCACTCTACAGATCTCGAACGTCGACAACCCTCCCCGTCACCACCTCCGCCGTCGCCTCCGACAACCTTCTCTCCGGATCTCCGCGACATTCAAACTGGTGGCTTCCCTGCGAGGGCTTGCGAGGCGGAGGGCTCCCAGTGGTGCGACGGCGACGGACGACGATTTGGAATCTGGTTCCACAACAGCGACAGATCTCCGAGCTCGTAACGACAGTGGCGGGCCTGCGATGTAGGCGGTGGCGGCTTGCGCTGAGGGGAAGACGAAGAAGCTCGGCGACGGCGGCAATGGCGATGGCGGCGTTTCGGCTGTCGGAAAGCGGAGGGTGAGGCGGCTTGGGCCCAGATCTTGAGACACAAGTCGTCGACGCTGCAAAGGAGGAGATCCGGTGCTCCTTCTTCTCCGGCGACGAGCGCGGCAGGGCATGTGGCGGGGGTAGCCGGATTTACTCTTTTTTTTTTTTTTGAAAAGTTGATAATAATTATCATGTGTGAAATTTCTTTGATACTTCCTTTTAATCTCAGCCATTAACAAATTATCGGATGGTCAAAATTTTTTTACACCATCAATGAGATAAAGGGTAAAGTAGTTTACCCTATTATAAAATTCTCTTTTATCCTTTTATAGATATTTTTTATATAATATTATATTAACCCATTCATACACTCACTTTCATTTTAATTTTAATTTGTTTTATTAAAAATAAATTAACAAATCTAAATAATAATAAAAAATTCATTCTCAAAAAGGTAATATAAAATATCTCTAAATAAAAGAGGAAACAATAAAAATTCTTGTGGTGGCATCACTTCTAATAAAATGACAAAAAATTTAATCAGTAAAAACAAAGCTGTATAAAAAAAATATCCTTAATAACAACTTTAAGATAAGAAGAAAAACTCAAGCACTGTCTAAATAAATAATAAGAACTACCATCCTCCATTAAAAAATATGTATGTATAGAATCACATAAACAAACCTAACAATAAAAAATAAATAAAAAGAAGAATCGTTAAGAAAAAAAAAAACCCACAAAAAATCATTTTCAAATATTTAAAGCAAAGAAAAAGAACACATAACACTACCTTTTTGCATAATATATGTATGATATAATTGAGTTTGTTGTTTCCAAACGATACTTTCGTAATAAATAGTTTAGACAATGACCTTTTTATAAAATACTACAACATTTCTTTCTCAAGAAAAACAAGCGAGGCACTTATCACTCTAAGGTTAGAGCGTTTAAGAGAGTGCATAAAATAATTGCTAGTATTCTGATTCTCATATCTACAAGAATTAACAAACGGAAACTAGCATATAATAAAATATATATATATATATATATATAAACATAACATTACATTTTCGTAGCCCCAAACCAAACTAAGATGAAAATAAAAATAAAGAATACCTTTTCCAAATCTCATCACTAATGACCCTTTTGGAACTAACAGGAATTTTAACCATTTAACTCAAAAACTCTTAAATTCACATCTCACTTTCTTTCTTTTAAATTCTCATGAAATTCAAACTTCGAAATTTCATAACTTTCTAATTTTAAGTCGATGTGAGAAGATTTTTGTGTCTAAACGATCAAAACGACAAGAGAAATGAATCAAGATCTATATCACTTTTTTTTTTAACATATTTCAAAATTTTACATTATTTCATATATCACAATTTATTTCAAATTCACACTATAACAAAACACACATTTCAACCAATAGAACTTCAACTCCAACTATTATTCTAAAGAGGCCTTAAATCTAATTACAGAAAGAGAACTCTTTGGCTTCAACTGGACTACTGTTAGACATAATTATTCTCTTATTTTATGTGAAAAGAAAGAGAGAGAGGTAATACTAAATCTCCAAAATATACATGTGTGTTTGTGTGTGTATAAATATATATAGATATTTCTACTGAACTTCTTTGATGCTATAACAGGGAAAGAAGCAGCGAATAAAGTGCATACCAAAGTTAAGAACACAGCCAAAAAGTCCACCAGATCTCTCTGTTTTAGGCTCAGCAATTTGTGTTGAAACTGGAATTCCATAAACCGGATTTTCCACCAAGTACTGCTGGTAAGACACATCAAACTCGGGGGCTGCAGGCTCAGCTGGCTCTGCAGCCAAAAGGGAGTCGCCGCCTTCATCGGGTGCGTACCACGAGGGCGGCAATGGCGGGGCGGAGGGCTCGGCTCGGGAGCATGAGCTGCACCAATGGTGACTAATTGGCGGCAGTAGAGGCGGGGGCGGTGCCGGCGCCGGTCTTGAAGGAGGAGGAGGGGGAGGGGGATAGTAGGGAAGGGGGTGATAGGCCTTTCTCTTTCTCTTCTTTTTGGACCAGAATTTGAGCCTTTTCATGGCTTTAAACATTTTGTGAAATTTGTGAAGGAGGTGTTGCTAGTAGAGAAGAAGAGAAGGGATTGCTTAGATATAAAATAGGCATTGGAAATGGCATCTTTGAAATGTTAAAGGTATTTTTGTCAAAAAGTTTTACATTTTTGTGTTTTTTTTCTTTTTTTCAAATTTTCAAATCTTGTAACCGTTGGGCAGCCACTAGAGGACTATTGGCTCTTTTGCTTTAAAAAGGACCTAGATTCATTGGTCCACGTACCATAAATTATTGCTCTCAGCAACGCTAACGCATGAATAAATGCTTTCGGTTGTAAGATAACGTTTATTCAACGTAATATTAATGTTCAAAACATATTATAATAGTTTGTGATAACTAGTGTCTTGTTTCATTTGAGAATATTTGTGTCATTTTATTTGGATTGACCATTTAAATATGTTTTGAATTTCGAAGCAAAACGTTTGCGATGTCATTTAAATTGTGTGAAATGGTCCATTTGGCCATTTAAGAATAAAAATAAAATTCAGCTCTTCCTTTTGACTCCATTTGAGTATATATGCAACAGTAGCATTTTAATTCTTTTAAGTGGAAAACTTTTTCTCTTCTAAGCATCAAAAATACCATTTTTTTTTTTAATTTCAAATCCTATTGAGACGATTCTTTTTTTTTTTTTTTCCCTACACTTCAAAGAGTAAAGATGAACAAAACCTCATCCATATACCCTATCAAAATTTTTCATGCATATTGAGGTTTTGCAAGTTTGTTAGAACTATTTTGAATATCTAATTGAATATACATTCAAATACTCTGTTTAAATTGTTCTATTTTGATTGCAAATATCTAAACATTATTTCAATGGCAATTCAAATATTCTACCCAAATGTTTCCATTCTATATATTTCTATTCAAGTGATAAACCAAACAGATATTGAATTTTTTGGTTATATCATTTCAACATGTGTATAAATATAAACAGGCAAAGCATCACAAACTTAATAAGGAGAAAGAGATAAATAGTAGAAGTTAAAAGAAGTAAATAGCATATTTATAAAACTGTTAAAATAAAAAGTTTATTTATGACTAAGTACAATTTTTCTTAATTCTTATGCTTTAGCTTTTTTTATTCATTAAAAAAAAGTACTTTTTTTTTTTATAGATAATTTAGTTATTAGAAAATATGCTATTTACTTGTCCTGTATTGTAAATATGCTTTTTTACTTATTTTAGTGTCCGTAAATATTTATTATAAATTTTCATAGGAGAAAAAACTAAACCAAGGATAAATTTGGACGGAATAATAAATTTAAAAAAATCCACCTAAACAACTCTCACGGGACATACATATGGCATTTTCCATTTAACCAAAAAAAAAAAAATTCTTGTAACAAATTTATTTAGCACGTCATTAATAAGGCTGAAAGAAAATTTGCAGATTTTTTTTTAAAAAACATCCTATATTCTTCCCCAAAATGCCAATCTCAGACTAGTTCAAACTTCGCTTGATAAAGTTCTATGCTGAACCGAAAGGGCATCCCCTACTTGTCACTGTAACTAGATAATGGGATCAATTTCATTTTTTTTCCCATGAATTATTGGTCTAATCTAAGGGCAATTCTACTGTGGGATAAGCTTTTTAACCCCATTGATAGGGTAAAAATTCTTGATCATTGGATCATCTTTTAACAACCTAGATTAAAAATGTGCGCCCAAACTATTATGATTCTTTTACATATGATCACATCTAAAAGGAGGAAGCCCTCCTTCGTCCAAAAAACCAATGATGATGGTGTTTGCCGGACCGGAAAAAGCTCGCGAGCCGGTGGGAGGACAGGCAGTGAAGGAGTGGCCATCAACTTGAGATGCAGGCCATTGTGCGGTCGTCGTCGTTGACATCTCTGTGATTGGACCTCCCACCATGCCCCTCAGCCTCCCCACGCCCTCGTCAACATCGACAACATCTCACCATCATCATTGTCCATCACAGATCTCCTCTCCCACCCACCCCCACCCCCCCCCCCCCAAAACATACAGATCTGGCTTTTTTTCTGTGTCAGATCTCGCGTTTTTTTTTTCGTATTAAAAGTGTACACACACACACATAGATACATACATACATACTAAAATGGGATTAGACCTATTGTTCCAGGACTAAAAATAAAATTAATAGGAGATAATAATAATCGTGTTAAATATGTATACACACACACGTACACATTCATACAAGGGTATAAACAATAATTTTGGTAAGAACCAGGAACATCTTGCTGTAACATTGAAATACTTCCCAAAAGGAAAATTAGAGAACTTGTAACAACTAAATATTTATGTACAGTAGAAATGAGACGAATCTTATTTTACCAAACAGAAAAACAAAAAAAAAAACATATATATATATATATATATATATATGAAAAGAAAGAGCTTGTGCTCCGACTGTTTGTTTTTCATACACAGCATAAAAAGAACATTAGCCCCCACATTTGGAAGTCCGGGGCAGACAAGCTTGAGGAGAGATTCTCTTAGCAAAACTAGACCATCAAAACAATTATATAACCAAAACACCCAAATCCCTAATATGAAGGAAAATTCACTCTCCATCTGGCATTGCCCATTAGAGATCCGCACCTCCATCTCAGAGTGTCGGGAAACGGATTCAGTGATTCCAGCATCAGAAGATCGGTTGTGAGTAGCAGCGTCTGTGTTGCAACCTATAGACAGAATCTTAGGGGCAATGATGAATGGATCCATCGCTCCACTTTGTTTCGTTTTTACTCTACTTTTCTTTGTCATTAATGTTTCTATCGCGGGCGACACGCAGGCATGTCAACATTCAGGACCCACAATAGATGATTGGTCCTCAGGATTGACTGCCACCTCCGAATCCAGCTTTCCCAGTTTTGCGTCTTGATTGACGGGAAGCTTTATCTTGGGCGACAACATCTTAACTTCCTCCGTTGTATATATGAAAATCTTCCCCACCATATTGCAGAACTCACTGCAACAGCAGACAAAATTTTACAGGATGCTCAGGAACACTGAAGAAGTGCAATTGCACACACGAGTCGGAAATATGACTAATCCTCTAAAAGGGTCTTCGATCATGAGAAAGAGAAAGACGCAACATACATCCTAATATCACAAAAGAAATTTCCAAAACTTGGTGAACTTTTTCTCAAGTAGTGCTAAGAACACCAATTATAATCCCAACTTTTTGAGTACCAACTCACATGTCATTGTTCATTGGTAGATGTAATCAATTAATGTGACAATACTTTAAACACTTACCAATGAAAAAACGACAACTCTTATGCTACATAAGTTGGTACTCAAAAGTTGGGATTATAGTTGGTATCCTTAGCATTTTTCTTCTCTTAGAGGTAACCAGAAATCTGAAAAATGATATGGTCATTTGGACCGACCAAATAATAGATGATTCGGATTAATTCACTTGAAAATGAACCCAAAGAAAAAAGGGGGGAAAAAAAAGAAAAAGAAATCGTTAAAATACCACCACCTTCCTTAACCACCTTAATATATGATGCTTTTCAAGGTAGAACCCACTTATGAACTACGTTGAAATGAGATACAACTTCACATGTATGACAATCCATGCTTTAGCATAAACGTAAATGCGCATTTATCAATAATAAGAGAAACGGGAGAGTCAGTAACATAGTCAAATGAAACTTACTTCCACGGGTCATCCCCAACCATCATCATGTCATCCTCGTCGTCAGTGTAGACAACCTGCCATTTCTTAGTAGATCCACAAAGCTCGCCTTCGATGTCAAACATCTCCTCCAGTTTCCTTAGCAGATCCTTGTACCCATCAAATCTTGTCAAATCTACAGCTCTTCCAACTGCAATCCCCTGCATGTGTACCTATGAAAGAAATACAACCTATGAGATATTAAATTTGGTAAAAGGGAATCAAATTCCCGATTTTACTCCCAAATTTAAATTCCGATGTTTACTTTTGTACCACCTGGAAATAAGGAATTAAGTTCCTTGACAAGGGGAATCTGTCGCCTACCTACTACCTATCGACCTATGGAATTAAATTCCTTCTCGAAAATATGCACCAACAAACCTCTCTACCAAATATACCCTTATTGAATATTATTATTTTTTCATAATACTATTTCTGTAACTATAATACTTCTACTTCCAACCCTTCTAATTTCTTAGCAAAGTAAACAGTAGAATATGAATTTAATTCCTCATGTAACTTGATTTCTTGATAGAATATTAAACACTTTAATAGAATTCTGAAATTCAATTATGTGCAACTTAATTCCTTTTTTGTCAAATTAATTTCCTATTCCTCGGATTCCTGTTTCGTAAACGTGCCCTAAGAAATGAAACCTCAAGTATACACCCCAGAGTTGCATTTACTCGGACAGAGAAACCAACATTCTATACAAGCCACGACGACACAAGAATCTCTACAACATCAAGCGGGGCCCAAGTCCAACATATATTCCACATAATTATAGTTTAGAATATCGACATCCATATCCATCTGTCCTAGGATCCTGTGGAGCTAAAGACCTAGCAGAAGCACAGAAAGTACTAAAACTACTTTTAAGAGTCAAAAAATCAAGACCTACCTTTGTGCAACTTCTGATTTGTCTACTTTGCAACTCCTGAGGAGATCTCAGACTTGATTTCTCTGCATCACAACTCACAGAAGGATGATCAGTTCGATTAACATTTGATGGCTCAGATTGCTGATCAGATTCTGCATCCAGGGACGGAACTGGTTGAATGTCTCCGATGGTTCCAGACACCGCAACCATGGGTGAAGTGTCTTCTACATTGGAATTGCCAACTAGCTGAATACCAAACAGCCTACAGCCATTCCCAGAGCTCTGCCTCCTTTCTCCAAAATCTTTATTAATAGAAGGTGAGAAAGACTCGGTTGCAGCTTCGACTCGATTGGACCAGTACATTGTGTTGCTGGACAGGTTCCCACTAAAACCAAGCGGACTGGATTTTGAAGCGGAGTTAAACTTGGGTGATGGATAGAGTTCTTGTCCACGCTGTGGATCACAATATGAGAATGCTGAAGGAGGTTCCAACGGAGGTTTCCATGTACCTAAATAAAATTTTTAATAAAGAATCAACATCACGGCAGAATATGAGAAGAATGGCCAGAGAAAAACAAGCATACCAAGTACAGAAAGATCTGAAGATGGTGACGGTAAAACAGAAGGCCTTGTCCGCTTGTTCCTTTGTGTAGGTTGAGAATTTGGGGGAGGAGTTGCCACAAGTGGCTCCAGTTCCCATGGGGACACTCTATCAGGTCGCAATATTGATGACAGTTCATCCCATTGAACCTGAAGACAAGGGTAAAAACACTCAGAATAAATTATTCATAAATAGGCAACATGATTAAACCTATCAATAAACCAAAATGTAAACCTATGTTTTAGAAGACACCTTACTCAATGGAGCAGTATAATTTTTTACTTCAATATTCCTCAAAATAAATAATATACATTTTGAGGAAGAGCAGTGAAAGGAAATCCCAAGGAATCTAAGGTTGTGTTTGATATCGTTTTTGTTTTGAAAATGTTTCTACACGTCTTTTGAGGCAAAAAAATGAAGACGGTTTCCAAATAACGTATATAAATTCTTTGGAAACGGAAATGGATACAGAAACGAAAGCAAACGATGGTGTGCACGGTTTTCTTAAAACGGAAAATGTTAAAAGTTTTCCCTTTTCCGTTTTCATTTCCTAGGATTTTTAACTTTTCTTTTTTAATGAGAGAAACTTTCATTCATTAATTAATCAATTAAAAGGACATAATAACAATGCATCCTCCCATAACAAAGGAAAAAACAATGTAAAAAGGAAAGAACAATTCAAAGATAATTATGAACACAACACAAAATAAATTTTGAACACTACTTTCTATCTATTTTCCTACCACATCCTTCCAATTTAATATGATCAATTGAAAGGGAATATCCTTGAATGCCTTATCCGTCAAAGCCAATAGTGAAGCTAAAAATTTAGCCTTCTCAAAAATATCTGCCACCTCCATCTCCTTTTCCTCAAAGACTCTAGAAGTCCTCTCCATCCATGTAACTTAACACGTGTTATCAAAAACATACCTAAACAAAATTCACCTTTCCTTACACTTGAACAAATCTCTGAAAAAACACAACCAAACACAACTTTATTTATTCATATAAGAAATGGGCTCCAACTATTTCTTCGTAAGTGAGGAGAGGTACTTCTTTCGGTTTGACCTTTCGTAGATAACTGATCATTACAAGGAAAAGAGGACAACATCATTCCCAAAAAATTACCATTCCTATTTTCATACTCGAAATATAATCATGTCAAAAACACTCCCAAACGGGGCCTAAACTTTCCTCAAGAACTACAAGTTACCCACTTTCTACAAGTTTTGAGACCATGCCTCCCCACCCACCACATAACTAAACAAAATTCACCTTTCCTTACACTCGAACAAATCTCTCTAAAAACACAACCAAACACAACTTTATTTATTCATATAAGAAATGGGCTCCAACTATTCTTTGTAAGTGAGGTGAGGTACTTCTTTCGGTTTGACCTTTCGTTGAAAACTAATCAATTAAAAGGAAAAGAGGACAACACTATCCCCAAAAAGTTATCATTCCTATTTTCATACTCAAAACATAATCATTACTGCAGCTAGAAACCACTGTGGTATTATTATAAGAATTGCAAAGCCAAAATCCAGAATGTTTGCAGGCCGACTCTGAAACATTTTAAAAGGAACAGATACAATCCATATTTGCACCTAAAGCATAACACCCAACGATTTAAAAAAGCCTTCTTCTTTTTTCTGCCCTTGAATACCCTCTGAAAAAGCTTGGCAGATAAACTACTGTCGTAATTCATCTGACTTATTCTATCATAAAGCAAATTGATACAACACTAACCAAAAAAAAAATAAAAGAGAAAACTCAACTTTTATCGATGAACAAATGAAGATATAATCAACTAGGAAACCCTAACCGAGGCAGTATTCCAGAGGCTACACAATTCTACCACGTGTAGGTTATTCACCAAACAATCCCCCCGCCCAACTCTCTGTCATCAGTTCCTAACCTCTATTTTCACTACCAGAATCTCTAACCACCAGTAACTCTGCTAATTAACCAAACAAACTGAATCCTATCATAAACCCAGCCCCCCACCCAAAAAAAAAAAAAAAAAAGAAACACACACACACACTCTTGTCCTCTATGTGAGTGCCAGGTGACTGCAGTTGAGTGATGCCATGACCACCTCCTTCCCATTTCAAACACCGCAAAACTATTCTTCCGATAAAAGAAAGGAACTGATAAACAACACTAAATACTAATACAAGAAAGCCTCCAATTGCAACTCAGATGGGAAAGTCTGCTCTTGAAATTGTAGAGTATGGCTAATATTGGTGTGTTCAGTGATTTAACATTTGGTGGAACACGTACTACAAGAAATGCAAGGACTTTAAAGGGAAGAAAATGACTAATTTGGTGATTAAGCACCACTACATCTCTCGTTTTCATGATCAATAACCGTTTATCAGATTAAAACAGGCTTAAACTGGCTATTTTTGTAAACTTGAGATCAGGCTTTGTTCCTGAGCTTTCCTTGCCCGTTTCTATGACATATTAGGGCAGTACGATATCATGCCTTTATAATAAAGGTACTATAAATCATTTTAACCAATTCTCATCATCCAACATCCAACAACATAACAGAATAATCTTCAATTTGATACTACCAAATCCATTCAAACGACAACACAATAGCATGATTAAACAAACAAAAAAAACCAAAAAAAAAAGGTCTAAAGTTCAAACTACTCTGCTTTTCTTGGACAAGGTCAGAGTAGAATATAAGAACACTGAAGTAGGATGGAAACCTTTAGGGATCGCCACTCAGAATCTGCCCATCCAGATGTTGTTTTGTCTCCCACACCAACAATTGTACCACTGAACCTGCAGTGGGAAGAATCAAATACGTGAGGATACATATGATGTTGATAACTTCCGTTTGACTTTTTAGAATTATTAAGTCAAACAATTCACCTTCTCTCTGGCACTTCCTCTCCCTCAAATCTCATCTTGAATCTCATGCCCACTGAGAGCTTGTGACTGCGAGCCTCAAGGTACTTGTTAACACTAACAAGAAACTCAGACCGACTTGTCCTGATAAAGCATGAAGCAAGTTCAGTAAAATAACTTGATGAAGCAACAACTGTACCATTTTTATATATTTATCGAAGCAAGTGAGAACAGTAAAAACTTTACAATACATATCTGGAAAAAGAATTAGAAGAGGGGAACATTAAAATTGGTTGAACTTCATCGTAAAATTCATAAACAAAAAGGAGGAAACAGGTTATAAAACGAATACTTGGAGAACATATTAACGCCAGTAGTCAACATCACTCAACAAAACCTTCTAAGTCTTCCTCTTTCTTATTTGCTCCGTTGCAACTAAAGTTGAGATCTGAAAATGTCTCTTTCTTATTTGCTCCATTGCAACTAAAGTTGAGATCTGAAAATGTCTCAATACTATTAGGAAGAGATCTCATTCCAATAAACAATTATAGAACTATCCTAAATCCACAAAGATTTTGGCTTATTTTAAAACACTAAAACTGTACCCAAGTCAAAAGCCACTATCTTTTGTTTTTCTTGTTTTTTTTTTTTTCCTTTCTAACATCGTAAATTGGGTCTACAATATAAGATTTCTGGTCCAACTTACCGAAGCCTAATCCCCAAAAAACATTAGATTAGACGACAAAATAAAGATTCAACATTATGGAGCAACTTATCCAGATATTTTTCGGTCTTTTACTGAAGCAGAAAATACAAGACCTTGGCTTGTAGAAGACAGAGAAGAGTGTTCCAGTGGAGATGGCATGAGATGCTGTGGCTAGAACTCCAAGATGCATGCTGTGACTAGAAATAACAGAAGATGGCATGTTGCTTGGCTGTCTCATGAGTCTCCTAACTCCAACACGCAGCTCTCCATTTTCACCTCTGGAAAAAGACTAGTATGTAAACAAAACTGAAAGAATTTAACGTAGTAACAATTATCCTTCTCTTGCACATGAGAGCTGTTGTCTTGAGAAAATGGAACTTGCCTTAAAAATATAAATGCATCGCCAGCTACTAATTTTTTGGAACTAACAAAAACACTCCACCCAGTTGTGAGTAAGTGACGTCTAGGTTGCCCTGCAGTCAATAGTTTCAAGATCAATAACATAGAAAATATACGAACTCACCATCGTCATTTTAGAAAAGGAAAAGGCATTACGACAATCAAAAAACTCATCGATGCATGACAACAGAAAAAAATACAAAAACGCCACCACACAGATGTTTGGGCAATTGACTTCTTAGGAAAAAGAAAACGAGAGGAACATGGACTTGACCTCCATGTATAGTTCACCGACTTTCCACGACCAGTAAGTGTAACAGTTCCTTGAAAAAATAAAATGAAAGATGCTAGTGCCAATCATGACTTGATATCCACCAAAGAAAATGAACCAAACAAAGGTACAAAAGGTGCCACAAACCAGAAACTACCAAAACTTAGCATTGAACCTAATGCAAGGGTGACTCAGAATTTCGATATAATTCCCTCGAGGTCCAATGGTACTCAGTACACAAGTCAACGAAGAATACTAGACCTCGAAATATATGACGAAAGTGCCATTCAGTGCCATGTAAATCAGTTGCAACCAATTCCTGCCATGGTGGCTGCTGCGACATATCCTGAAAAGAGAGAGAGAATAATAATTAGGGTTTTACAAAATTTAAAAACACAGCATCATACAAGCAAGGAGACGAATAGCTAAAACTTGAAAGCTACCAGTGGTGGCAAACAATCATCTGCATGCCTCCGGAGGACAGAGAATCCACCATGGGTGCTGGTGTCAGAAGCAGTAAGTGTCTTGCAAAATGAATGTACAGTGCACCTCGGAAGTTCTGGGAGAGAAGAATCAGGGCTCGTAATCTCACGTTGCTGCTCCGGGAAATTCAGAGTAAATCAAGGTATGATTAAAGCGACAAAATATAAATTGTCAAATAAATAAGACTCGAGTCTCTCTTTCACTCTTATTTCAAGTGGTTCTAGTGTCTAAATGCTCAAAACAAGATCCATATTGCTTTGTTTTTCCGAACGCATTTTAGGCTTTTACACTATTTAAATATCACAAAACATTTTCAATTTACATTTCAACCAAAAACATTTCCAAACATTCACTTATTTCCAATAAAAAAAATACTAAAAAAAACTCCAACGCCAATTGGTATTCAAACGAGCCCTAAATCAATTCACATTTGACTCTGAAACTCATAGAGCTAAAACAACTTGAAGGAAGAGAAAAGACTCACATCTGGATCAGGTAATAGAGTAATCTGTGCATAAACTTCATCTGTTTCCACTTCCGCCTAAACTCCATTAAAAGTAAAACTGAGTAATTATCGCATGAAAAAAGCCACCCACTCAAAAAGATTAATCACAGAAGAGCATAGTTAGTGACATGGAAAAAAGTACCCGAAGCTGAACATTAACAACTTCACAAAGAATTTTAGATGGTAGATTAAATGAAGGCATTTGCTGCTCTTGCCCCTGATGCATTGATGCTTCCAACTGCATAAAATAAATATCTATGTTGAAATAAAGGATACTGGTAGAGTAAATAAAAAGGAACATATACACCAAAAACAAGAGTAAATCTTCAAACCTGAAATAAATCCATGATATCTTTTGAATACAGACTTCAACAATACTTTCTCTTTCCAGAATACAATACCAATCTTCTTGAATAATTTATGGTTGTAACTTGTAATGCTTCTATAGCTTTTTTTCTTTTTTTCTTTTTTCTTTTTTTTTTTTTTTTTGATAACTTCTATAGCAATTTTAAGAAAAACAATTAGAAAAAACACATAGTATCTAAGTAAAACTAGAGGGGACAGATAATGAAATAAAGCTTAAACGTACCTGTTCCATGTGACCCTGTGGAAAGTAATACACTCGCTCTCTTTCACGAGGAAGGGTGACAAGGGGTCCAGCACATGCATGCCACAATTCTCTGTATAAAGCATCATTAGGCTTCCCTGTGATGAAAATTATGGAGTTAGACTAAACAAAGAGATTCAATGTAAAAGCAAAAACAGCAGCCTCTGGGCTGGTGACAAGCCATATATAACAAGCTACGAGCGGAAATGCTTATCTTCATCATCAGATGCAAGAACATGAAATTTGTAGACAGCAATAACACAAATCGAAGAATACCACTAAAGCAGACAAATAACTTAGGGCACACCACAACATCTGGCTATCATACTTATACGCTATATATAATTACCTACCATAGTAAGTTACCAGAGGACACTAACTTGCCTACATTATTAGTTTATCCATGTGAGGATTACAAGTACTGAACTTAAACCTGAGGCAGAGTAACAAGTGTCGACAACTTTGAGCTTGTTAATAGTTCCCAACTCATCACTTCCCAGCATCAGCGAAAAGTTAGAATTTATTAATAACTTCATAGCAAGTTAGAGTACCCTAAGGGCCCGTTTGCGGCGCTAGTTCTAGTTGTTAAAATACCTTAATAGCTTCATAGCAAGTTATTAATAACTTCATCAGCGAAAAGTTAGAATTTATTAATAACTTCATAGCGAGTTAGAGTACCCTAAGGGCCCGTTTGTGGCGCTAGTTCTAGTTGTTAAAATACCATCTAGATTTCAAAATCTCAACTCTACATCAAAACTTTCCCTCTCTTCCGTTTTTAAAAAACTCAAAATTTAAAAGTCTATAACTTTCTCATTTCAAATCGAAATGAGATGGTTTTTATGTCAAAATGCCCGTATCGACGAGACGAATAAGACAATATCTATTTTGCATATATTTTTCCGAACAAATATTAAATTTTTGCACTATTTTCTATATCACATAACTTTTTTAAAAGTTTCCCCCCCAAACACACATTTCCAACTCAACCTTCAAAACACCATCTCCAGATGTCCCCCCAAACGGGCCCTAAAGACTTAGAAATTCCAGTATTCAGTTACTCTGAACCTTCTCTAAACTTGCCGTACTGAGTAAACAAGTTTGTGCATTTTCAATTTCAAACATACAAGGCTATAAGTCCAATGCTTTCTCTAGCGACTACATTTAGTTTTGAAAACGTGGCAGTATTCCAAAATTAACATTAATCTTTTCTTGATAGTCCAACAAGAAACTTCCTGTTGCCAGAGACGTGGAAAATTTACTTTCCTAAATGTCAAAAGAACGGTGCCTTGAACAGAATTTTCTTCGACAGAAACGCATCATCAACCAAAATAAAGATTCGAAACTCAATCACAAATCACAACAAACATATGCAAGTATAAAATCTTCACTCAATAAACATCATAAATACACACAAATTACTGTTGCTTAACCAATAATTTCCACCTCATGTATACTTCAACAACATTACACCATATTACACGCAAACAAAAGAACCAAACTCTTTGCAAAAATACGAAAAAAAACCCAATGGAAGGACAAACAAAAACCTGGAGGGGCTCCTTTGGAGGCATGATTCATAGTCGAGAAAGCCATAGCGAAAAACCACGCAAAAAATATCTTCACCAAACACTCAAATCTGTTCCAATACCATATGGAAAGCGAATATTAAAACAAGTTGTTTGCATTAATCGAGACAACCATGAATTAACTAGTAACCCATTAATTCTCCCACCAAACTAGACCAAACCCATTAACCAAAACCCAGTCAATATCAATGCAAAAGCAACGGCCTCCGAATCAGATCGCTAAAATCATCTCTAGTTACTTTTGTGTCAGTATAATCCGTTTTGTGCCTTACATGCAACCAAAATAAATTTAAAAAAAAAAAAAAAAAAAAAAAGTTTGCCTTTAGAAGCTCTAACACCAATTCATGAACAATAGAGAACAAACCTTTTTTTGCCCAATTCAGTAAATAAGCTCGTTCTCCTACTTTTTCTTTCTACAGAGAAACAAAAAAAAATTAATTAAACTAAAAAATAAAAAAAACCGAAAACACATTTCACATTTCGCAGAGGTTTTGATCTTTAAACGATCTGAAACATTTCCTCGAAGCCGAATTGAACGGAAAATAAAGGGAAAATACCCAATCAAATCCTCGCAAATTCTTTAACTATTCTCCGGATCCCATGAACTAACCACCGAAAAAAAAAAAAAAACCTATCTTTTCCCTAGTCGAGAAAAGAAACACATCTTACTTTCTCACCAACCAAACACCACCGGATCGCATAGATTTTCCACCATAAAAACCATGGACTAAACAAACAACACCAAGCATAAACAGTAAACACCAAAAAAACACACGGAAATCAAAAACAGAAAGCTCGAGCAATTATCATCATCATTACCGAAGAAAACCGAAGCCAGACGACGACTGACTGACTGGCTCCAATGAGAGAGAGAGAGGAAAGAGAAATTCGGAATCGGGAAATGGATTTGGGATTTGCCGCGAGAGATAGGAAAAGAAGAGAGAGAGAGAGAGAGATGGGGATTTTTGGATTTGGTTCGGTGTGGGTATGGGGGGTTGAGGATCCGACGACGACGATGATAAGGTCGTGTTTGTTTGAAGCCGACACGACCCCTTTTTCTGCCCCTGTTCTTTTTTCTTTTTTGTTTTTTCACAAACACACGCTCTCTCTCTCTCTCTCTCTCTCTCTCTCTCTTACTCTCTCTTTCTCTCTCTAGCATAGACTATAGATAGAGGGAGAGTATGTACTTTTTTTTTTTTTTTTTTGAAAAAGAGAGTATGTACTTCTGTTCTGTATTTTTGGTTTTTTTTATTTATTCTTATATTATATCCATTTATAATAATTTAGTATTTAATTAATGAAATAATAAATTCTTTTTGTCTATGTCAATTGGGGATAGACTTTGGACCGGCAATTTTTTTCCGACACAAAAGAGAGAGAATGGGTGCGTGTTTGTCTCTCTCTCTTAATAAAACGAATAATTTTTTTTTTCCTTATACGATGAAAAACATTTTTTTTATTCAAACTCTATGCACAATCGGTTGTAAAATTATCATTAATTTATTAATATTATATTAATATCAAAAATATAACACGGAGGTACTTGCTAATATAAGTCTACAGTTAATTTCACAACTAACTTCACCATAAAGGTGTATATTGTAGAGTTTTGAATTTCCCATTTTAAATTCAAAAAAATTATTAATAATAATAGAGAGGACTTCACCAACTTTAAAAAAAATAAAATATGAATTTTTTTTTATTCAGATTTGAACTCCACACGTTTAGTGGAATCAGGCGTGAAATTATATCTAAACTATCAATATTACCTAAATATCAAAAATATGATACGGAAATACTTTGTGGTATAGTCTGAAGGTAATTTCACAACTGACTCCACCACAAAAATATAGTATTTGTATCCACTCATTTTAAGTTACAAAATAATAATAATAATAATAATAGAGTGGACTTCACCAACTTAAAAAACTAATAAATATGAATTTCTTTTTATTCGGATTCAAACTATATACATTTTGATAGAGTCATATGTGAAATTATCGCTAGACTATTTACCTAAATATGAAAAACATGATACAGAGGTAGTTGCTAGTATAGTCTGGAGGTAATTTCACAACTTACTCCACCACAAAGGTGTAGAGTTTAAATCCATTATTTTAAGTTTCCAAAAAGATAATAATAATAATAACAGTAGTAGTGGTGGTAGAGAGGACTTCACAACTAACATAATATTTGAGTTGTTATTTTTTATTGATTAGTCTTTAAACAACTATCAAATAAGTTCAAAATTTAAAAGATTTCATTTATTAATAAATATGATAACTAATTATCACATAAATTAATATTCAAAAATTAAATTAAAATTAGTATATAGTGTTTATATTATATTACTAAAAAAAGGCTCAATTTTGATCATCAATCCAAAAAAAATCCTCGAAAAAGAGTAAAGAAATTCAAATTTTAAACAAAATAAATTTCAAGAGACACTTTCTCCCATAAGAGATAGGATCAATAAATAATATTTCTATGAAAATAATTAAAATAAACAGTAAGATTTTAAAACATTTTAAAATAAATAAAATGAAAAATTATTAAGTAAATCTCATGTTTATAAATCATAAATAAAATAATTTACAAGATAAATTTGTTTTTTAATCTAAATATTTTAAAATTTTACTACTTACTTAAAATAATTTTTAAAAACAACTATTTACTTCTTTCTCCCGATTTTTCTATCAATTTTTTTCACATTTCCTTTTAATTTTCTTTCTTGTATGGTTTAGAATTGTGAATTTAGTACATACTTAAATATCCTAATATAAATTTTTTTTTTTTTTGAGGAAAATATCCTATATTTGATGATGTCGAAAAGCATATTGTTTATCATTATGGATTTTTTTTTTTCTTTACTTGGCAACTAAATTTTAATTAAGAAAATACCTTCAAGAAAAATAAATTAATAAGGAAAACCAGTCAAAAAAAATAAATTAACAAGGGTAATAATAATGTATAAAAATAAAAATAAAAATCTACAAAAAAAAAAAAGAGAGAGAGAGAGATAGAAGAGGAGAAGAGAAGGGAAGAGAAGTAGAGAGAGAAAGTCAAGAGGTAGAAACAGTGATCCAATGGGCGCCCTGAAATCCCTACAAGTTACCCTTTCTGTCCCATTGTCCACGCGCAAGAAATCCACTTTCCTACTTCTTGCATTATTATAATTCAATAAACAAAATAATTATAATTAAAAAAATCATTAACTGCTTTAATTAATGTCTTCTCTCTCTATTGGAGGGCTGTCCCTTGTCTCACTGGCTGTCCTATGTTTAGGTGGTTTCTCTTTAATTATTATTTTTTGTATCATTAAGTTTAAAGATAAGATCGTAATAATTAAATATTAGGTATGTTTGTGAAATTACCATCTTGTCCTGTCCTTTTCTTTTCCTCAAACGTCGTACATAAGCTAAACCCAATATGGGGACTAGGGGTACCCCACACGTTCTGGGCGTTGTGTCCTGTGACCTGTGGGTTGTGTCCGTGGAGCCCACAGAATTTTCATTCCAACCCTTTATTTTTGGAAATATTCAATTTTGGACATTCTTTTTTCTATTCTATTATTTTCTTTCCTTTTTTTGTTTTCCAACAAATTAATGATATGAACGTATTATTTCCATCATATCTTTAGATATTGTCACTTTAATCCTTTTTTTTAATTATGATAGAAACCGTACTTTCACTCTATCAAAAGGTATTATTGTTTTCATCATTATATCAAAATTTTCAACAACTTGGTCAGTGAATATGTGCATTAAAAATTTACAGCATATGATACATAATTGTTTTCAGTTATATATCAAACCGTTAAAAAATTGATCTAACAGTTAAAATAACAATATTTATCTATAAGTTAAAATATAGTTTCTATCGTGAATTTTTCCTTTTTAAAAAAATATATTAGAATTTAGGATTAATATTTTTTATGAAATGGATAGTAGCAAGGCTGTCAATTTTGGCAAAATTTAAAGGATGAGATCTCAAGTGATTATTTCAAAATGAAAACTTTATATGCATACACACATTCCTTTTATGTAAGTTCCATAATAATGAACAGGAGTTTTATTTTTTTAGAAAATTTTAATTAATTTGTTATTATTTTTGGTAATCCTGATGCTTAAATTTCTCTTAAACAACACCCTTAAATAAATAAATAAATAAATAACTCAAAAATATAAATTACCGTCAATTTTTCACTCATCAGATATTTCAAAACCTTTTGCTAAAAAAATAGAGAAGTTGTAAAAACTAGTCTTTTAAATAGACATGTTTATGTTTTTAACCTTCATATTTAGATTTTTGATCATCTATACTTATTCAGATGGTAAGAAAATTAAAAACTATTATAATTGGGGTTAGAATCCAGAGATCTTGTTTTTTAGGGACAACCCAACAAATCACCCCTTAAAATAAAGGCCCGTTTGGGACGTCATATGGAGTTGGTAAAACGCCATCTAGATTTCAAAATCTCAACTCTTTATCAAGTGTTCCTTCTCTTCTATTTTCAAAAACCTCAAACTTTAAAAGTCCATAACTTTTTCATTTCAAATCGGAATAAGATGATTTTTATGTCAAAATGCTCATAATGACGAGTTGAACAAGACAAGATACATTATGTGTATTTTTTTATAAACACATTTTAAATGTTTGCATTATTTTCTATATCACATAATTTTCAAAAGTTTTCCCCCTAAACTCATATTTCCAACCCAACTTTTAAAACACCATATTCAGATGTTCTCCCAAATGGACCCTTAATAAGTTAATTAAAAAAAACCACAATTGGTTGGAATCCCATTTTAATAGGATATTTTTTTTCAATCATATGCATTTTTTTTATTATGATCCTGTGTTAAAATATTATAACTCATTAAGGGGGTGCATCACCATATAGGAGCAAAATAACAAAATGTAACTTTTCTTTGGAAGCTCAAGTTTTTTACTATTTAAAATTTTGGTCTTTCTATTTTATCTTTTGTGGGATTTTTTCAATTTTTTTTTCTTTTTTCTGGATGAAATCATTTGATACTTTTTACTCTTTAGTATAATAATTCTTTACTGATATTTTTCATCTTTTGGGATGAAAAGTTTTTACTTGTTTTATTTTTATTTTTTATTTTTTATTTTTGCATCTTTTGCTCTTAACTTTTTGAAAAATACTTTTGATTTGCTTATTTTATTTAGAAATTTTATATATACATTCTTTATATAAAAAAAAACTTAAAAAAATAATATACATATATATGTAACAAACTAAATCCAAGCATGTGAAGCATGAACAAACAACTAGTATTTAAAAATAATCAAAACACAACGCAAGATGTTGGAGGATGGATTTTAAAACTTTAAAAATATTAGGGTCCCAGATAATAAAAAATTATCACGGCCTTCAATTCAATTACCAATGAGATCCAAGAATTGCCTCAAGGTTTGCAAGTTAACCTCCACATATGAAGATTGTTGGATGATGGTTAATCAAGATCCTTAATGAACACAGTTACCTTGTCTCTAATCTCGAAACACCAAACTTGAAGATCCTTTAACGAACAATCTACCAAAAAAATAAAAAAAAACTTTCATCGTTTTTCTCTGCGTCCTATCCGCATTTTTGGTAAAGATGGTACATACCTCTATCTCCAATTATGAATATGATTTTATCAATTCTCTATGCTTACAAATACGAATAATAAAAAAAAGAAGAACACAAGGCTTAGTCTAAGATTTTTCTTAGATTAATCAAAGAAGAAATAAGAAAAAATTAAGATAGAGAGAGAGAGAGAATAAGACAAGAGAAAAGGTGTAGAATTCTCCTTGATTTATAGAGAGAATATAAAAAGACAGAGAGAGCTTATTTAGAGAATTAGATGAGATTAAGCTCTGCGAGAAGTGCATGGAAATGTGCAGAATTCTCCTTGATTTATAGAGGAGGCAGTACGAGGGCCTCACAAATTTCCCCAAATTTTCTTCCTTTTGTTATGCTGTTGTAATCAATCAATTTCCTTCTCTGTGATTTTCTAACGTAGTCTGAAACACGCCCGAGTTCATAGTTAATTAGGTAAGTAATCTTCTATTTTATTTTGATTTTGTCCAAAGTAAATTTTGGTTTTTCCCTTTTTAGTTTCAGTCCAATCACGCATATTTTATTATAAATAAGGTTTTTCTAAAAGTGAAATGAATCGAATTTTAAGATAAAATAATTAAGAAAGTAAAACGGAATTTCTCCTCAAATCACCTATATGAGGATAATGCATACTATGATATGTCATGGACAAAAGCTTATTTAATGGAGTAGTATCAAAATTACTAATCAAATAGATAAATTAATTTGATAATTATTTTTATGTGATCATTTGTGCTTGTATTATATATGTCCATCAAATTATTTTATTAGCTCACAAAAGTTCCCAATAAGCGAATCAGGATAATTTTCAGGCTACAAGATAAGTTGGAAACTGCACGTGTCCTTGAAGGATATAGAGGGATTGTGCCAAACTACCCTGAGGTATGTTGGGCACAAGACAAGGGACTATATATGCAATTTTTAATTTATAGGGAGATTTCGATTATTTAAATCTAAATAAGATCCACGTAATCAACTAATAATTATGAAAATAATCATTAATAGTCATGACTTAAAATCAAGATTAAATTGGGGAAAATTATCTAATAATTTGATATTAATTTTGAGAAGATAGATATTTATAAAAATATTAATTTTGACAACTTATCTCCTAAACTTCTAATTTTAACAATTCATTTGAAGACGAAAAACTCCATTTTCGAATTTTTTTTTTCCAGATTTAATAAAGACTCTAATGCGAATCTTTCAATTTTAAACCTTTAACTTAATATAAGATTAAATAAAGGGGGATACACAGTAGCAATTTAACAAGTTCATGTGACAAATTATAAAAATTAAAAATTTAGTGAGCAAGGCGCTAAAGGAAACAAGTTTGGGATATCACTGCTAAATAACTGGTATTATATTAAAATTAAGTGAACATTTATGTGGGGATTGTTTCTTCATGAAGAAGTTTTTTCAGGGCAAAAACCCATGTTGATAGGCAATGTTTACAGAAAGGGAGAAGAGAGAAAAATCTCCAAAAAATCCAAATCAACTAAAACATCTCACACGACCTCTATAAATAAGACCTTGAGTTCTCATTTTATTTTAGACTACTAATTGGCATAGTGAAAATTATTAAACTCTCCTGATCAGTGGTTGTTTAAATCAAGGTTTTGAAATTGTTTGCTAAAATGTAGGTACCTTAAAATCTATGTACAAGGCACTCCAGATGGAGTTTGTTATGACCCTTCTTGAGAAAGATCAAGTTTAAGTATAATTAAATCCTCATATGTACTTTTTATCGCTTAAACAAGCTTGTATTTAACTTAAAAGTATTTGGATTGTCAATTGAACTTGTAACAATTTGATTGGACAAGTAAATATCCTTATTAGGTCAAGGGATTTTTGGTTTTGGAGGAATACCGTAAAAAGTGCACATCTCTGTAATATTACTCAATCTTCAGGAATTTTGTTTTTTTTACAATGTCAAATAAAAAGTTATCAACGAGGTATAAAGTCAAACACACCAAATGGGTTATCCTCATAATTTCCTCAAAACTTTAAAGGTTTGACCTGTAGGCCTAGAACCTTAATCCAGCCTGCCCATAATGTCAATGATTTTCTAATCCGTGAATCTGAACCATATATATATATATATATCTGTATATATAATTTTTTACATATATAAAAATATGTAAATTTAAATTGTTGCCTTGTCAAAAATGATCCATCCATTTTTTCATTGTCTAATCTCCACATGTTTGGATTTCTTTTGAATCTCTTCTTTTTATTTTTTTCCCCTTCATTCTTCATGATTTTTTTTCTTAATTGTATTTCTCTTTTCTCTATAAAAACGGATATAAAATCGGCCGTGTTTACTAATGAGTAATCTAATTCAGAAAAAATAATTAAATTCCAATGTTTATCTTTGTATCTGGAAATTAAATGATGTGGGTTCCACCTAGAAATAGGAAATTAATTTCCTTGATAAGAGAGAACTTGTCTCCCATCTACTACCTACGGAAATAAATTCATTCCCCTAAAAAATAGGAAGTAACTAACTCTATATCAAATATACCATTATTCTTATTTAATTATTATTTTTATTTAAGGATAATTTTGTAACGATAGTAAATATATTCCCAATTCTTTTAACTTTTAGAAAGTAAATAGTATAATAGAAATTTATTTCCTCAAGTAAATAGATTTATTAATAGATTAGTAAATACTTTTATATGATTTTGAAATTTAATTTCTTTTTTTATATGAAATTAATTTCACATTTTTAGAATTTTTAATAAGTAAACGTGCAAAATAAAGTTGTACTCCTTGCTTCCAATAACGTCACTTCGATTAATCCTCATATATCTCCTCATGATGCAGTCGTGGCCTCCAACACCAACGCCGAGCCACCAAAGTAAAAGAAGACGAGGACATAATCTGATATGTTCAATGAATTATGTTATAGTAAAGTATCTTATTTTAGTTTTTAGAATCTATAAATTGAATTTGTGAATACAATCTGTGTAATCTGATGTTTATGAACTATATTAGGAGTCTTATGAATTAATAATAGATCGTGTTATTTTTAATTTCAAAGTCACGGATTAAATTATAAGTTGATCTCTAATTTATATAATCCGATATGTGAACACATCTAATATAAGCTTGCGTTTGAAATAAATGTTTGGAATGTAATTTTGAGGTTTGAGTTGTTTGAGTTTTTAAAAAGTAATTATACTTTTTTTATTTATATTTAGAAAAAGGCATAAATCTAGTCGAATATTTTAGTTTGGATCTTTGTGTGCATTAGTTAGGAATGGAAATTTAAAATTAAAGTTGGTTGATTTTCAAAAACTAGTTAAAATTTTTAATTAATTTTTTTAAAAGAGATAAAAATTAGAATGATATTTATAAGTACGGAAGGGATTTTAGCTTCCCTGTTGCTAAATAGCATTTTTTAATAAAGTTTTTAAAAAGTAGTTAAAATGTCATTTTTTTTTTCTAAAAAGGTTAATTAATTTTCTTATATAGTCAATCAGTGATTGATTACATGATAAAGTTAATTTTGTCAATCAGTGATTGGTAAGTCAATTACTGATTAATTATAATGTAGATCATCAAATTTCATAATCAATCACTGATTGACAATTCAATCACAATTTTATTAGTCAATAATTGATTAACTAAATATGAAAAAATGATAAATGATCATTTTACTAAATAAAAAAGGTACATAATCCATTAGATTAGATGATTAAAAAAAGCTATCTAACTTAATTTTCTACTATAGAAGGGAGAGTTAAACAAGGCCAAATTTTTTAGGGAAAAACATATGAATGATACAAATTTAAAGATCATTGCACTAACATGATAGAAAAAGTCAATATTAGACTAATATGATATAAAATTAAATTAAATTAGTTAAAATTTATGTCATGTTGATTAATACAATAATAAAGAATTTATATCATATTAATCAATAATTAATAAATAAAAAAATAATTGGTTAAATAATTTTCTCATTTTTTTAACAAGTCAAATGACTCCGTCAAATCGACGTGAACCTCGGTCCTCTACTGAAAAGGTGGAGAGTCTTTTTGAGCGTTAAAATCCATCTACTTTCCTCATTTTCTTTGGACTTCGGACAAGAAAAATAAAGAAAATTCCAAAAACTGGCGCCTTGGCTTTCAAATTAAGCACACACCAACAGTCACACAGAGCGAGAGAGAGACAGAGAGAGAGAGAGGATAGAGAAGAGAGAGAGAGAGAGAGAGTGTGAAAGAGAACTGAGCTCTTCCTCCATTGCCATTCACTCACCGGAGAAGCAGGAGAAGATGATAGTTCGGACTCCGCCGCCACCAAAGCGACCTCGAGCCGCCGCCGTGGAGACCGGAGCTTCCGACAGCCCCCCGACGGCGACCGCCTCCGACCGACCTCTCGTTATCTACGAGGATCCTCCCTCCGCGGTCCCTCCGCAGCGAGACTCCTCCTCCTCCGACCACCAGATGCTCTGCACCTACCAGTGTCGCCAATTGGTTTCTGCAATTCTTTTCCTCTTTTTCTCTCGATTTGATTCATTTGTTCCGATTCTTCAATTCTAAGTCTGACTCCATTTCCTGATTCTTCTTATAGGTCAAATCGGATTTTCTCGACGCCTTGAGCAGCGCGGAGAAGGAGGCTCGCGATTCTCAGTCCAGATTCGAGGCGTTGAGTGAGAAATTCTCCAAAATCGGTTCGTTTTCGTAACGCAGTTTGTGTTTTTGGTTTGTTGATTGGTTTTGCTTAAGCATGTTTTTTTATGTCAAATTTGGTATATGCTTAACTTGGTGGCAAATTTCCCACCAAGTATAGCCAATGTTAAAATTTGGCATTTGATTTCTATTGGTTGGTGTTTTAACCTTTTCGTCTAATCACTACAGTTTTGTTAGTGACGATTTCAAAGCTTAACGATGATGATTATATGTAGATATAGTGTTAGGAATAGCATTATGTGTTGGAGCACAAAAATGAAATATGTTATTTTTCACACTTTTTTGTAATAAATATATCACTGACATGACTATATACATTGGAGATGGTCTTACCAGTCATATTGGGGTGCTACATGCATACATAGATTCCGGAAACATGAAAGAAGAAAGAAGATCATCCTACTGTGTAACATGTATAAAATAACGACTTTAAAAATGTGTAACAACAAAAATAAATGCCTTGTTACACCTTATCAAAGTTATTTTATTGGGAATGAATACCCTATTACACCTGATTGCTATATGTTGATAGAAGGAAGGAGGACCGAAAGACAGATGACGTTTAAATTTCTATCGGTTAAGCACTTCCATGAAAAGTTGCTTGGTTTTTGTTACAAAGTTGATTTTGCTTGGTTGGGGTGTGTGCGTGTGATTATAATTTTTAATTCTATGCTTGATAATGGATTATTATTTGAATTTTTGTGGGTGTTACCTGAAATACCCATGTGGCCTCTTGATATAATTGCTGCTTAAGAATTACTCGTTTTAGGAAGTTGTTGTTTTGATTGTCTGTGAATTGGTTTAAATAAGTTTTAATGTCCTAATTCAATCTTAAATGTTGCAGAAGCTGAGAGGAAGAAGTATCTTGATCAATTCTTATATACAGAGCAAGAGCTTGCTGCTGCAAAAGGACGTGAACAAGCACTCCAAGAACAGCTTTTAAAGGAGGTCAATGATTCTCAGGAACGCTATAGGAAGCAATTACAGTCACACAGAGAACTTGAGGTAGTCTTTTTACCAACCTGTTTCGTTGAACAATAATTAATTACTTTATGATGCTTAAGTCATTTCGTTTACAACTAACATCTATGGATCTAATAGTCTGATATATTGAAGTAGCGTGAGTTCCTTGAGAAATTTTGTTAGAAAATTGTTTGTCTGTACTTGAAGTATGTTTTGATTGCATTTTTGTTTATTTTACTAGAGACACTAGAGTGATCAATTTTACATTGTATATCGATACATATAATTATAACTTCTTTTATCCTATTTCTTTCTTCCTTTATCTGGATTGTAGGTAAAGCTCCAAAGTGAAATGAACCTCCGCATGAAAGCAGAGTCTTCTGCAGCTTCAGCTGAAGAGGAAGTAGGTGTTTTGAAACGAAAACAGAGCCAATTTTCTGAAAGTAGAGAAAGGGAGAAAAAACGTCTCAATAGTGAGCTTGAACAGCTAAAAAGAGACTCAAAGCTTTCAGTTACTAGAATAAGTGCCGATGTGAGCAGATTTAGTTTTTAGTGCCTTTTCTTTTGTGCTGGAAATATGTGGTTTTACTTTAGTTGTCTGTATCATACCATGTGTTATTTAACTTATGTAGTCTTTCCTTTGAAGCTTGAACGGATGGAGTACAAAGCTAAAAATGCAGAGAAAGAATCAGAGCTACTAAAGGAGCAGCTAGAAGATTCACAGAAGCAACTTAAGGAGGTCTGTCTCTCATATTTATGTGAATCAGGCTCTTATCTACAATGCAAATTTTCATTTCTTTAGTATTTTTCTCCACATATTTGTTACTTCTATAAGTTAGTTGATTTTTAAATCTCTTTCAGTTTGCTAAACGCAACGCATACTAAGGCTTGTCATAAGGATGTTAACAGATCAGGGGAGCAAGAATGATGTAGTTGATGATGATAGTTTCTATTAAACGAAATGAGATACAGGAAATTGAGGTAGAGTGACAAGGAAAAGATAAATGGAGAGATGTTTAGAGAGGGAATTGTACAAAAAACCAAAAAGAAGTTTTAAGGAAAAAAAGAAGCACAAGGGGTTTTAAATTGCTTGGTTGAATATTTGTGGTTCTGATCTTATATATGTTATATGAGGATAGGTAGTACATAAGCTGCTGTTGTTTATATGAGATTAGGCAGTACACATGTTGCAAATGTTTTAATGTTATCTCTTTCTTGATTCTATCCGTCTTCCTATTTTTTCTATCCTTTTCTATTCCCCTATCTTCTTTTCCTTTCTTAATATCATTCTTATCCTATTCATACATCCAAAATCTGCTTGTTATCGTTATATCTATTTGTTCTAATTTTGTATCATTTTAGTTGTGGACTAATAAATCATCACATTTCTTTTCCCAGTGTTTGCACCTGAAGAGTGAACTAGAGAAGAAATTGTCAAGTTTCACATTTCAAGAAGTTAGTCCTTCGGATAGTCAAATTTTGGTTAAACATCTGCAAGAAGAGCTTAGGAACTATGTAAGTTTGTTGCATATTTCTACCCGTTTGTAGTTGGCCTCTTGTGCTATGAATGTGTGATGATTACCACTATGTAAAGTTATTGGCATTCAAATGTTTAAATTTTTGCTCTCGAATGTGTTGTTTAGAGTTATACTACACATCACTTGATCATTTTCAAGTTATCTTTTCATATTTCAGTAGTAAAATTTAGTATCCCTGCAATAGCATTTATGATATTTCTGATGCATTAGCTGATTTAAGTTGAATGTTGATTCTGTGGGTTTTTTATTTTTATTTTATTTTTTCTGGGGTGGGGGTTGTTTGTCGTCAGAAGTTTTGAGGCTGTCCTGCCTTGAATTTGTCTTTTAAAATCCCAAATTCAGCTCTACTTGTTTAGGGGTATTCCTTTTCCTATTATTATTCTTGGTTAGATGTATATTTGCGACAGAGGTTTAACAATGTTGATCCCATTTTATGTTGTTTAATCACTTCGTTCTTTAATTGGTTAATTACCAGGAGGCTGAAGTGGCAGAAGCTAGGAAGTTGAAATCATCTCATGAAAACATCGAGTTGTTGAAGGAAAAACTATTGGAAGAAAAAGGTCGTAAGGAGAGGGCAGAGTCAGATCTGTCTAAATTACAAGAGATTCAGCTTAGTATGAAGAAGTTGGAGGACGAATTGTCATCTTGGAAGTTGGTGACTAAAGACATTCCTGGAGTGTCATGTTCTGAGGACCTACCTGGCAAGTTTGCAGCTTTACAGAAGTAAGCATGTAGTTTTAACTTTTATAAATAACAGTAGTATGAGACCAAATTTCGTGTTTTGTGGTTCAAACTGAATACAGATTATGATATCAACAACACGCAGACTTGCTGTTTTTTTTTTTGGTGGAATTTGGCTGTAATCACAAAGTGTTTTAAGGAGTTCCCCTTATCTTTGATCACAGTTTGTTAGTGTTTGTACTCACCAATGTGTGACGTGTCCTGTTATTTTTAGTTCTTTTGCCAATGATGAAAAAGACTAGTTATTTGCAGCCTTCAGATTTGGCTTGGGAGGCATAATTGTTGTTGTAGTTTGGTCATTTCTTATGCTTGTTCTCTTCAGTTTTTCGGTTTATTTTTTCTTCACTCTTTGTGCAGGTGCACATCCTGTCCTCCTTGCCATGTTTTTCATGATTCTTTTTGTATCACTGAAGTATTGTTTCCTTTCCCAAGAAGAAAAAAGGAAATTAAACCTTAGTTTATTGGTTTTATTTGTCTGTTCATTTGTTGCTTTTATCATCCTTCATCAGTAAAATTTTCACCTTGATGCAGAGAGGTTATTGATGGCACAATGAAGGTCGGTGAGGTGAATGCCCGCTTGAAGCAATTGGAGGTGGCTTTAGATTATGCTCAAATAAATAAACGAAATGCTGAAGCCGAGGCTGCTTTGGCCAAAGAGAAGGCAGAAGCATTAAAATCTGAGGTTAAGCAGATTCAGATGACGGTAAAATCCTCATTCTTGAGTTAGTTATTTATAAGAGAAAAGAAGTTTCATGATAATTGATTGTTGTAGTATATAGGTAGATGGGGACACCTTAAGAAGGGATTCTGTTAAAAGGTGATTTGATTTTCAATTTCAATATAGCTAACCGTGTTCTATTGTTGTATGACCATGAGACTTCCTGGATTTAATCAACTTTATCCATTAAGCATATGAAAACAACCATCTTATGGCTGCATTTGGACTTTTTGTTTAAATAGTCGTGGAAAATGCTGTTTATCGAACGCATTGCTTTTATGCACAATTTTTAGAGCTTTTAGTTTATTTATTATTTTAATTTTTAAGGAATTCATAGTTATATGCTTAATGTTTTGATTTACTGAGCTACCATTTTCCTTTTAATTTTTTGCTAATAATTTACAGAGATAATTGGTCATACAAAAACATGGAATAGTGACATCCTTCTTCTTCTTCTTCTTCTTTGTTCTCCCCCCCCCCCCCTTTTTTTTTGAAAATTGTTCTTTTTCCTTCTGTTTTTATGGTTTTTTCCTTTTTTTGTTTTGTTTTGTGGTGGGGATCTATGATCTGGAATCCGAATTCCTTACTATTATATCCATTCATAAATTAATCCTCTTATTTGTGGAAAACGAATGGGAAATTTGCAGCTTTCCATGGTCACTGATGAAAGAGATAACTTGAGAAATATTGTTAATGAGTTGAAGAAATCCAACAGTGGTGTAGCAGGGAACCAAGAAGCAAGTGGAACTGGAGTAGTTATTCAGGTCTGGGAATTTTTTCCTCTTCTAGCACAATTTTAATGCATGTGACTTCTCCTAAGGCGCTTTCTATGGCCATTTTTTTTGCGTCTGCAGGAGCTTGAATCATCTATTGCAAAGAAAGAATGCTATATTAAAGAGTTGGAGACTAGTTTAAGGGAACAAAAGGAAGCCAGTAATCGTCAATACGGGGAAGTAAACTTACTAAATGAGAGGTTAAACAATGAAGTGAGAAAAATAAAATCATTGGAGAGGGAGAACGATAGGCTACGCTCAGAGATCTCTTTATTGGAGTCCAAGGTAAGTTCCAATAATATCTTGAGAATTATGCATATTATCATTTTTCTTGGTGCAGCTACAATCGATACTTACAAGAAAGCTCTAGGTTTTTTTCTTGCTTTCCTGTCATCGTTATCTTTTCTCTGAGCAAGGTGAATTTGTTAGTGTTCCCAAATCTTTGAAGTTGATCTTACTGTGATTTGCAAAGCCGATTTAACTTTTTTCATCAACAAAATTGTTATTTGGTGTCATGTAACGTATAGTTTGACGTGGCTGGTTAGAAGAGAAAAGATAAAAAGTAATAAAAGAAAGCGAGAAGAAACATTTGATCTAGTCCTAAGTATGTGCCAATAATGCCTTGGTATCAATATGAAGACTTGGTGATTAATTATATAGAAAAGAAGAAATGAGACTCCGCAATTGGTGTTCGCCAATCTATTCTTCTGGGTGGTTGAATTCTTCTCTTTCCTTTGATTTACTAGTTGGGTGGTATAGTTTAATTCTGACGTTTACTTAGGATAATTGGATGTATGTCATCTTTCTCTACCTCTATCTTGTTTCCTGCCTCCCATTCTTTCCGAAGTCTGCCAAAGCATCGTTCTTTATTTTAAAATATATTAGTAAAGAGATGTTAGGTTTCCTTGGCTATTTTTGGTTAATGTTCGAGTTAAATTAAATCCCTGCTCTTTTATTCTATGTCCTCTCTTGATGTATCAACCATTTGTATTGAAAAACAATTGATTTGATACAAAGGCTCACTTTCTTTTGTAATCTTTCTTCTTGCCTACTAATAATATATTTTATGTCTGTTTATTTTCTTGCCAAAGCTGGGTCATGGTGATTATTCTGCTGCAAATACAAAAGTCTTGCGTATGGTAAATACTTTAGGAGTTGATAACGATGCAAAACAAACTATAGAGGCATTAAGATCTGAGCTACAAAAGACGAAAGAGAAGTTACAAGCCCTTGAAGAGTTGAAAAGTCAGTCAGGTATAAGCATTGTTCCTTGAATGGAATAATCTTAATGATTTCCCGATCTTTTTCCTTTCTAAGTGACATTTGTTGGAAATTACGATAGAGCGTTAATTTGGTATGCCTGATTTATGCTTTTGGATTTCTAAGAATGTTCAATCTTGCCTAATCAGTTTGCACTTTAAACTTGCGTTCGAAGTAATTGTTGTTTCTTACACCCAAAAAAAAAAAAAATGAAGTCTGATAAACTTTACAGGTGACTCTGGTAAACTGGTTGATTCCTACATTTCTGGGAAGATAACTCAGTTGAAAGAACAAATTGCAACATTAGAAAAACGTGAAGAAAGGTTTCTTTCTTGACAGAGATTTATGCTTATTGTCTTTTCACTCATTTCTATACACTAGTAAGCATATGACATTTCATATTGACCGAACTCTGAACATTTGAATTTTCCCATTCGACAGATATAAGACAGTCTTTGCTGATAGAATTTCGGTGTTCAGGAGGGCATGTTGTGAACTTTTCGGTTACAAGGTAATATAGTTGCTAGTTGTGTTCCCTTCCCCTCCTTTTTGGTGCTCTGTTCTTTTATGCATGTATCTAGAAGTTGAGAAAACTTGATCATAATGTGATAGCCTGACATTTTTAGATGAAAGTTTTTACGTAAAGGAGTAATTCTGTCGCCATTGAGTTGAGTTGTGATTGTGTGTCTAATTTACCTGTGATTCAATGTAGGCCAACTTATTTTGTCATTTTTGTTTATATCCGGTGCCCCCTTTCATTTTCATTCCCTGCACATACTAGAACAAATTAGAATGGTTTAAAATGCTTCTGCCAGTTACTCCAATTCATATTGATTGTATATATTTAGATATTGATTGAACACATCTAAACGTGGTGTCCTCGGATACATGCACAAAGATTGAAAATCTTGATATTGTCAATTAATTTACCTTTTGGTCAGATTGTAATGGACGAGCAGCAGCGGCCTAATGGAATTCCAGTAACACGGTTTACCCTCCAATCCATTTATGCGCAAAGCGATGACGAGAAGCTTGAATTTGAATATGAATCTGGGAATACAAATATTCTGGTAAGATGTTCAGCTTTGGTCACGTGGTAGGATTTCAACTTTCAAGTGTCATAATAGAAAATTTTATTCAGAATTTTTTCCGCATATATAGGTGTAACAAATTTATAGTATTGGTGGATGTCAACTTCTATCATTGTATTTCGAATTTATATTGAGACAAATTAGATTATGAGCTTTAAACCATTTTTTACAAATTTGATTATGAGCTTTAAACCATGTGTTTTTACCCGACAGGCAAACAGTTATAGCTCTCAGCGCGAGATATCACAACAGGTAATTTTTATGACTTTTGTTTTCATTTCGTTCAGGGCTGGTAAGGATTTGGGCTATCATTGTACTTCAGTTTCTGGCCTACATTTATACCGGTACATTAAGAATCTTTGCCAGGACCATGAAAGATGTGCAAGATGTTGGATTGTTTGTTTTCTGATATGATGTTGAAACCAATTATTTCTGCTTCTTTACTTATCATTTCTAAGTTTCGCATATCAGCGTGCTATAGATCCTTCAACTAAATGGAAAAGTTGTCTTTATAGTTAAATTTAATTTGCCTAATCCTAGTTTCTATTCTTGTGGAGAAGTACTTATACTGGTTGGGAAGAATTCTCGTGCCTCTTTAATTCAGTTCTCCACAAATAACGCGGTCGATCAATCCAGTGTTTGAAGTTATTTTAATTTCCATAACGCCTTATAATTATCATTATTATTATTTTCCAGAATTGCTTGCAACTGCTTCATATTTTAGCTCGGTTATCCATGCTTTCCGATGTTGATGCAACTCATTTAATGGCTGCATCTTGCAGGTTGAGATATTTATTCGGAAGTTAAATTCGATTCCAGCTTTCACTGCTAACTTGACAGTCGAGTCTTTCAACCGGAGAACCCTGTCCTAAACTGGTTCTACCTACCTTGATTTGGCATCAACGCGATTACATCTTTGAAATCCTAAGTAGTCTAAGATGTTGGATTGCTATGCTGCTGGGTTTGCAAATGTGATATGGGTTCGTAGCAACTAGTAATTTTACCCGTGAACCCATTTATCTGCGGGAACTCGTCTGGTTGTAAAGGGTTACGGGGAGGGACAGGTTTAGAGCTCCCGACCCTATTACCTGTTTACCTGCCCCGTTTTGGGTTAGGGGGCAGGGATGGATGCTTGTTTTGGCTCCTTATCAAGGTTTCTTGAACTTTTGTGAGTTTTTATGTGGCTGGTTTGCTTTCAAAATAGGAAGACAAAAAAGTTCTATGGTAGGTATTTGTGTAAACATTAGGTAGATAATATATTTATCAAGTAAAATGATGGTAATCGACGGGTATTTATCTTTCCCCTCTTTGCCAACCTGCTTTCCCGATGGAGCAAAAAACACCAGACTGTTAGAACAGGCCATTTTTGCGGTGCAAGGCACCTGTGATGGTTGCCATGCAACGAGTCATCGTGAAGTTGCAACCACCGTGCAAAGCCATCGCGACGATCTTTGCAAAACAAGGAGGCGAGCCATGGACGGAATGACACTTTCGTTTTAGGTAACCGGTTGCAATGTTTCTGCAAGGGGTGATTTTGGCATTTTAGTTTTTCATAAATCTGTGGTTTTTAAATTAATTTGAAAATCGACCTTGTTATAACTATTTTCAAGAATAAAGACGCTTTTCTACAAATTCCCATTCCGGAATCAGGGACACTGCTCAATATGAGGATTATTTTCAGCCAAGAAGAGGGTAATCCATCCTTTTAAGTCTCTTCTCAGGAAAATTCAAAAAATACTGAGTTTTTGCTAAATACAATGTTGGTCCTAGTATTTTTGATAATCTAGAAAGTACCCCTGAGTTTTTAAACCATCTGAAATTTGACCCTAAAGTTTTTAAAGAGTTAGAAAATAGCCCTGTAATTGGTAAAATTGTTAAAAACGTCATAAACACTTTTCTTAATAATCAATATTTAAGCAGTATTTTCAATATTAGTAAACTAAAAACTAAATTCAAAGAAAAGAAATCAATTAAAGGAATTCTATAATTTTTTTTTTCTCCAAATCTATTTATCCATCGCTTTCTAAGCAGTTCGGCTATCATAAGAAAGGGCAACCAAGGACAATCCACTTTGTTTAATTTTATCATAATTGATTCTTATAAGTAATTTTTAAATATTAATAACTAAGGACAAGGCATTTCAAAAACTTCAACCAATTAAATGGTAATTTTTTTTTAACTCTTTTAAAAAATTAAAGGATAATTTGAGATAGTCAGGGATTAGCTTACGAGTCATCAAAAACACAAGGACAAACGTTGTATTTAGTGAAAACTCAGGAGGTTCTTTTTTGATTTTCTCCTCTCCTCTCTCTCTCTCTCTCTCTCATGGCTCTGTTATATATATTTTGCTGTTGAAAGAAAAACATGAGGTGCTCCTTCAACGACCTAAGCTACCCAAACTCTTCTAGTCCTTAGGAAGTGGACTCTCATTCAAGATGGTCTTTAGTTTATGGTTTTAAAAAATACAATTCCATTCAAGTTTCCTTCCTAGAAAAAAAAAAAAAAAAGTATACTCTAGATTCTTTGCTTAATTGAACTCAAAACACGATTATCATCTCATTATGTCATAACATTGTCTCTCTGAAGAAAAAAAAAAAAGGTGGGTGGACAATGGTTTGGTTCACTTACTCACCTAAGAAAGTATGATGCACAAGGGGGCCAACCCAATATTATTCAGCAACATGTTGATGAAAAATAAGACTTTCATAGACATGAAATTGTAGTCATATTGGAGGTACTGCAAATAGAGGTCTAGGTCTAGCACCCACACCAAGACATGTTCAAGACATGTCTCATTAGGTAAGGACACATGATTGGATAAAATACAATTAAACAATCTCTACTTGGGCCAAAAAGAAAATCTCTACATTTGAATCTCTTTTGGGATTAAAGGGTCGTTCTTATCCTTTCTTTTTGACTTCATTGTGATGGGTATTCATTGTGTTTTGTACATTTTTCATCTAGTTGTTGGAAATTGCTCTAGCCTATGAGGTAACCCTTTAAAGAAGAAAGCATATTAGGAATGTGCATCTAAAGATGGAATTTGATGTCATCAACCAAAAAAAAAAAAAAAAAATCATAAAATCATAACGAGCCTATTTGGATAATGGATTTGAGCCACGATCTCAATTTCGAACTTGAAATCTAATCTAGATGGTTGTTTGAGAGGGGAAAAAAAAAGAGAAAAGAAAAGATGCGGTTCTGATTAAAAAAAAAACAAAAGAAAGAAAGAAAAATCCGAATTAGATTCTTGATTCAAACCAAACAACGTGAGTACAAACTCCAAACTTATTTTCTGAACTGAACCTGTAATAGCAAATGAGATTAGATGAAGGATCCATTAGGCAGAGATTTTGCCTTTTTTATTTAGTCAGTAGAAGAAAAGAAATAAAAACTGTGACTTTTCAGTAAATGTTTGAAAGACTAAATGTTTGAAAGAAATAAAAACTAATTTTTGAAAGACCTTTTCAAATTAAAATTACTTTAAAGTTTTTTAATGAGGGATGCAAATATTTAAATAAAGTTTACAATGACTTTAAATTTTCTAATAAATAATAAAATTTTTAAATAAAGTTTAGAATGTTTACAAAGTCTATTTAGAAGATTTTTTTTTTTTTTTTTCCGGAAATCATAATTTCTGGCTTCAATAGGAAGCTCTTCTGAAAATTAGAAAGTTATTTAAGATTATAACACTTTTAGAAATAGCTTTTGGATTAGAAAAATAAAAAACAACCTATAGAAAACTTTGCCAAACATGCGTGAAGGTTTCCTCAACCATTTTTACAGCCAACTTTTTATGTCCTTGGGGCCTCAGAACTACATTTTGGAACCTAAAAGTTGGCATCTAGTTTTTAGTGTTTTGCTTTTTGTAGGAACCGATTTAAGCTTTCTGACTTGCTTGCATAGATATGAATATTAAAATGACCCATTAGTTTAAAAGAGGAAATATGTCATGATGTTTGGGAAGACCATTTCTCATCTTCTTAGTTGCTGACACAAACCATACGTCAGTACTCGCCTAACCCCTTTGACAAGTCGAGGCCAATTTTGCCACACGATACTTTTTTACATAATCTAAAACCGTGTTACCAATAGTATTCTGTTGAGTTACCATTGATAATCCGCGGAATGTGAATTGAAAGAGTGAAAATTTTACATAATCTAAAACCAAGTAAGCTAAACTACATGACGAAGTTTTTTTCCCTAGAAGTTTATCACGAGAATGAATCTAGAATGTAATATACTTATCGTCGTTTAGCCATGTCTAATGTTCTGAGCATCAAGATGAGGTAGTAGCACAAATGGGGATAATATTGAAAGTATAGCGGTAATTTTACATTTAGCTTTATCATAAGATACATAATTTGAATATGCTAATTTTTAAATAAATAAATAAATAAATAAATAATGACAAAAGGGCACAAAAAATGAAATTTGGTCTACGGATTCTGGATTATTGTAGTAGACTAACCATACATAGTTGGTCTTTTCCTCATTGAAAACCTTATTAAAGTGGGTCTTGGTCTTTAAGTTCGAAACTTGAGAGGATATTTGATTAATTTAGTAGGTACTGATATGAGCCTAGTGTTTTTTTCTTTATAAATGGATATTTGAGTGTTAATTATTTTTTAATCATAGTTTGGTGATCTTAAGTTAAGAATTGTCATAATTTTCTATGATAAGATTTGTAGATGAGACAGATTGGGATAAGGGGGAGACGATTGAGTTGGGATGATAAAATATCGTTATCTTCATTTTTGCTTCTATGAACTACGGAAGGTAGAAAATTATTTCCCCGGGGGGGGGGGGGGTGGTTGGTATTGTGAAAAAAAAAAAAAAGACTTTTATGAGACAGAAATGGTTATAAATTCCAATTTTTAAGACGGGGTATGACCGTACGAGTAGAATAGGAGGATAACCGCAATGTACTAAAAATTAGTTATAAAATTTAAAAGGAAAAGGCTGTAGTACAATCTCATTTATATACCATATCGATAGAGTTTCATCTAAGGTCATTCAAATTTAATCTTATGGATAAGATATTGAGGATGTATAATAGCTAAAATAAGCATGGATGTATAGGATTGGGAAAAAAAGAAAAAGAAAAAAAGAAAAAATTGAACTCCCTACTTGTTCTTCTTCGTCGGCCAAGAGCGGGGGACTGGTGGCCCGATGACGAGCCTCTCTAATCTCGACCCTAGTGACGAGTGCGCTGGCCCTTGACCTGCAGAAACCCCCCCACCCCTTAACCTTTGGTTTTCATCTAAGGTCATTCAAATTTAATCCTATGGATAAGATATTGAGGATGTATAATAGCTAAAATAAGCATGGATGTATAGGATTGGAAAAAAAGAAAAGAAAAAGAAAAAGAAAAAAAGAAAAAATTGAACTCCCTACTTGTTCTTCTTCGTCGGCCAAGAGGGGGGAACTGGTGGCCTGATGATGAGCCTCTCTAATCTCGACCCTAGCGACGAGTCCGCTGGCCCTTGACCTGCAGAAACCCCCCCCCCCCCCCCCCACCCCTTAACCTCTCGTGAAAATGCGCCACCACCCCGCCCCCCCCCCCCCCCCCCCCCCCCCCCAAAAGGAAAAAAAAAAAACGACCTGAGAAGAATAAGGGCCACCCACCTCCAATGAGAATGCACCCCCCTGGTTGTCTTCTTTGTCACCGAGGGGCTTAACCCCCCTACTCACTAAACTGAAAACCAAAACCTAGAACCTAGCACCATGTCCCTTGCCTTTGTCACCATCGCCAAGCTTAGGCAGCCGACCTGACAACGAAGAAGGTCCCAGCCTGGACCTCCAGCTAGAACCCCTCTAAAACCGACTTGAGACGAAGAAGGCTTTTGCCCAAAACCGACTTGCCCCCTCTGAAACCGACCTGGGCCGAAAAAGGTCCTTGCCCGGCCCTCCGACGAGAGAACACTGGGATTTTGATTTCGCAGGTTAATGGGGGCGCGAGAGGTCTGCGATGGTGACCTTCGTAACATCTTTGAATTTGACACGAAATTCAGGTTGGACCCGAAATTGACCCAAAATTGATACGAATTTGAAACGAAATTGACAACGAAATTTAGGTTGGACCCGAAATTGAACTAAAATTGACACGAAATTGACACGACATTTAATCCGAAATTGACACGGAAAAATTCATGTCGTGTTCGGATTCTACGGGTCCAACCCGAACACGACACGAATTTTTCCGTGTCAATTTCGGGTGACCTGAAATCGACACGACCACTATTTTTCCTAACCTGAACCCGCGAAATTCGTGTCGTTTTCAATTCGTGTTATCGTGTTGCTACCCGTATTGCCACCCCTATTAGAGGGGACGAAGAAATTCGAAAGTTTAGCAACCAAAAAAAAAAAAAAAAAAGAACAACAACAAATCTATTGCTTTCCATCTCAACTAAAAACCTCCACCTCACCGTTCATCTCAAATGGAGATCCATTAATAACCATTAGATGAGTAACTATAGGTAATGTCTCTAAAAGAGACTCTACCTAAGACTTTCCCAATTTAAGATCTCAAAAGTTGAGTGGGAGCACAAGTAAATTTTTTTCTCATTATATAGGGGTACAAACTGAATTTTTTAAAAATTACTAGAAAATAAAGGGAAGATGGTGCAATAGCTTGTGCCGTTTTATCTTTTAGTTTATTGTCTTAATGTGGTTTGTCGTTTAGCTTTGTGCTTATTTTCTTGTTAGGTTGATGAATTTGCCAACGACACGCGTTTTGGTTCTTGTTTGTAAAATGTTGTGTCATTAGGTTTTGGGTTTAGAACTCTAGCTAGGTCTGAGAACTTTGGCTTGCATTTTCTAATTTGTGATTTCTAGAGTTTGAGCTCCCTATCAGAGAGAACTTCCCTAACGACGATCAAAGAGTCGCCTCTCTGTTTTTTTTTTTTTTTTTAATCTTAGTTCATCGTCTCTATCATCAGAAGATACCTTATTTATTGAATTCTTGAACGGAAAAACCTAATATAAGAAAAATCTGTCAAACAAAAAAAAAAAAAAGTACATGATCTCTTAGCTAAACACTATTAAACAATGAATAATATATTCAGCAGATTAATAATGTCCTTGATTACTTAATCTTGAATAAAATCTAGCACTGAATACCAGCATAAATCATAACGAGCGCTTGACTATTTTCGTAACTTGAATACCTTTATGCTTCAAACTCGATTATTTTCGCAAAGTAAAAGATTTGTAATTGCAAACAAGTTTTCCCTACAACACTCCTATTTTTCGTTGCTAAATTTCTATGGCTATGGCGTTTTCCCGACACGCTGCTAACGAATAGATTTCGTTATTTTGATTTATTTTACCAATGAATATTTTCCTTGGGCCGAAATTAAAGGCCAGTTTTCTAGTAGTTATATAATTATATAACTCTTAAAGCTTATAGAAATTTAGTCTAATTCGTTTCATCAATTTGTATTACGCTTCAATTACATGAGACTAATCTCTTGGTAGCTTTGAGTTTGACAAACTGAAATTAAAGAAATGATATTAATGTTAAAAGGAAAGCTGTTAACTTTAACCTGCAAAAAAATGGGGAATTTTAGAGGAACTATCAATTTTATAGTCTCACTAACTGTACGAATTGTAATTTTAACCGCTTCCATTCAGGTACCATTGAAAGTATAATCTAATGGCTAAAAATTGTAGTTTCTATGGGTACTGAAAAAATGACAATTCTTATAGTAGAAATTCCTTGTTTCAAATTTTCAATGACTCATATCGTTTAACGCCAAAAATCATATAAGGGTTATTAGCTCTATTAGTCCTTAAACTATTAGTCTTCTGTTACTTTATTATCTGAATTTTTGTTTTGTTTTATTTTGTTTTTTGACAATTTTGGTCATTGAAACTAAAATTGATGAAAGATTTTTGAAATTTAAAACAAAATATTGACACATAATTATCTCTATTAAATTTAAAAAGTCATTAATCAATTATATTGTGACGGACCAAAGTTGGGAAAAAAAACCAAAAACTATTTAGAAACTAATTTATCAAGATTAAAAATTTAAAGACCAAAGTGACAAAATGTTAATAATTCAAGGACTAACAGTGTGAATTACTCAATTAGATGTAGGAATTGTATGAATGATATGTTAAAAGAGCTTCCAATCAAAGCTAAATTCTTCAAAAAAAAAAAAAAAAAAAAAAAAAAAAAAAAAACCTCTTAGTACACTTTGAAACTTGTATAAGAGGTAATAAAACACTATAAACTTTATTCTCATATTCTTAGTGGCTTATTAAAAACTTTAGACCTGTAAAAGTTCTTTTAAAAATCTGATATCAAACACTAAAAAAAATTATAAATTTTGCTCTTTTTTTTTTTCCCCTTCTATTTACTGAAAGCAAAAACTGTCAAACAGATCCATAATAGTAGTGGATAAATAATACAGTTAAATTTCAAAGTTACATGATTATAAAAAGCCATAGTAAAAGTTCCACACAATTTGTTTTACTTGAATTGAAAGTCAATTGTGGGCAACATGAAAAGCACAATACAAAGTGGTGGGATAACCTAAAAGTGACGTGAATATTTCTAGGCAATGGCCAATAAATTAGGAAGTCTCATTATAAAAATATATAATGGTGTTGAGAATGGTATGGTGGCCACAATGCTTAGACCTAGCTAGCTACCAGCGTGTGAAGTTGTCTCATCCAAACAAAGAAAAGTAGGAAAAGTGAAAAAAAAAAAAAATAAAAAATAAAAAATAAAAACAAAAAGAATTTCATTGACTTAATAATTAACGAGCACATAATTTGTCAAAGCATACGGCTAGTATTATATATTATTATTTTAAAAAGCACGTAGAAAAATGAAAAAAAGTGGCCGTAAAGATGTATAAAGTCTAATTCCCATTTACAATAATATTAAAAGGGCTTTAAACAAAATAATAATAATAATAATAATAATAATAATAAAATTGTGAAAATTCTGAAATCAACCCCTTAAATAGATATGTTTAGGTTTTTAACCTCTATATTTATCTAATTAGAGATAAAAAAAATAAAAAAAAACTGAAACTACTATAGCCGGGATAATAAAAGTATTTAGCATTGATGTCCCCAAGCTTGTCACCCTTTGGAGACTTGTCCCCGAACTTGTAATTTGAAAATTTGGCATTGAACTTTCTATATTAACAATGTACCTCATTTATTTAATTTTACGTCAAATTGAAGATTTAAATTTGGAAGATTTGCATTAATGTTTGTATGAGATATTTGAAAATTTTAGGTCAGAAGTGGGGTTTTTCGTCTTCACATAAAGTATACGTGGGCTTTTCATGAATAATTTAATGAAAAATTAAGTTATAAGGGATGCATCGCAATAATTTAGCAAGTTCATGGACAACTTGTCAAAATTAAAAATTTAGGTAAGTTATCAAAATGTGACAAGCTTAGGAGCATTAATGTTAAATACTCAGTTTATCCATAAATATATTTTTTGAGGGGATAATCCTAAAATTCATTCGAAAAACTTTATTAATAGTAATAGCTTTATAATTTCATACCTAACTGCATTATTTGTTATAGAGTATACTCTAAATCCTCTCATTCTGAAATTTATATTAAAAAAAAAAAAAGTTAATGGTCAGCGCGGCCACAAACAATCCATTTCAAACTAGTTTGCCATAAAATAACCCAAACATGGACTTTATGATGAGCCTTGGAAATTTTTCTTCAATAGAGATAAAGATGATTATAGAGATTGAAAGATTTTCTTAAACCACGTCTCAAAAAGTTATTATTATTATTATTTTTTTCCGTCAATATTGATACAACAATGAGCCATGCCATTGAAATTAATCATGAAAATTTCTTTTGGAATAAACAATTCTCTACTGTGATCAATGGATGGCAATACAAATCAAATGGATTCCTATAAGCTACCACTTTATATAAAAAGTTCGAAAAAGAAAATTACAAAAGAGTTCTAGAAAAGAAAAAAAAAAAAATCGGATAAGGCTTACAAATTTGACATAATTAAATTGAAATATATAAATTGGTTTAAGCTTTCGAGATTAAAGATGGGTCCTAATGTGGTGTCATATATCATTATACAAGTTTATCGTATTTTTTATAATTTTAGCATTTAGAGTTCACACATTTGTCATTTTAAATATACAAGTCATAGTACTCTCTTAAAAAGTTAAAATTCTATCATAATTTATACAACTGCAATGTTCAAAATTTACAAATTCCAACATAAAATATTAAATTTATAATATTCCCGATTGATGTCACGAATTCTTCTCCTAGCACTATAAACAAAAAAAAAAAAAAAAAAAAAACCCACATTAAAGCTCTAAGATAACAAAATCCAATGAGAAAAATCCATCAGAGTCAAAAAGGGTGCATCCTAGTTGACAAATTTTGGGAGTAAGGGTAATAAATTAATCTAATCCCACTTAGTTGACAAATTTAGTGGTCACAAATATGACAACTACTACCAAAAAATCTGGCAAAAACCGACCACTAATTGTGTAAAATTGTCATTGGCTTTAGTTGAATCTTCTCAAGAAAGAAGGAAAGCATGGGAATAGAGTGGAAAAAGAATCACCCTCAAGGATAGGACAGTGCCAAAAAAAAAAAGAAAAAGAAGGTATATATATATATATATAATAAATATATGTGTATATGATATATGTAAATGCATTGTATGCCCACCTACCAACTTCGTCCGAGGGCCCTTTTGACCTTATCGGAAAATCATTCCCATATTGGGGTTTTGATTTTGAAACGATAGTTTGATGCTTTGAATGAAACTCTATGGTTCAAAATTGTCTCCCCCCTTTTTGTTCATGAGGTTGCGTCTAAGTTCAACCAATTTCCTACTTAATATATATATGTGTGTGTGTGTTGACTTGATGTGTACATGCACAGGGAAACCACAACAGAAGTCGGCAAATTAATGACACAAAAAATTTGGCCCATTTTGCTTTACACATTAAACAATAATAAGTACAATATATATTACACCCCACCATTACACGATCATGATGACCCAATTAGAAGAAAAAAAGTCCACAATAGCTTAAAAATGAATTACTAGTGTGTGTGTGTATACATATATATATATGTGTGTGTGTAGGTATATATTGCGCTTATTAGCACACAGTGTGATGCTATAGACCATCAATTGATTATAATCCATAGAAATTGGTTAATTTGAGAGGTGTTTATTGATCAATCTTGATTTTTCTAAAAGGTTCTCTGAATATACCACTTTGTTTGGCACGTTAGTTTAACTTCAATTAAATTGTATTTTTTTGATTGAATTTTTTTTTCTGTAAAATCAAAAAAAAATTATAACTAATTTTAAAAGATCAACCAACTCCAATTTAAATTTTTTACTCCAACTAACGATCCAAACAGATACATAACAATCTAAGGATGGTCTCAATATTCTTTCCATCAAAAACTTGGACAAGATTTTCTGTATATATTGCAATTACGTTTCCAAGTTAACATGTCAAATTTACAACCCATTATTCCTTTACTGTGTTCATGGCATGTTTACTTACCCATAATCTAAGTGATAATAAATCGGAGTGGGTAGGATTCCATTCATGTGGAGTTAGTTAGAATAGAAATCGTACTCGGAATCACTGTCAATCACATTCATGGTTATTTTACTTTTGCTATATAAGTTGATATTCAAAATTGAGATTAGAATTGGTGTCCCTAGCATTAATATACTAATAAGGGATTTTACAATGAAATACCCCATTTTAGGCACTATTAATATCAAATGTGTGATTTGAACATGATGGTTCTTATAAAGCGGATTGTAACTGTTCCAATAAAATTATTGATCGCAATTTAAATACTGTCGAATTTAAATACTACAATTGTGATTCATAACTTTAAAGTCCTATAAATTATTGATCGCAATCATAGGTAGTAAATGAATTAACGGTAGAAGTTAATTCAATTACTGATCATATTTATAAAACAAGAACTTTTAATCAACAAGAGGGATTTAATAATAAAAATACACAATTTTAGGGACTATTAATCTCAATTGTACGATTTGAATTGGATTATTCTTGTAAAGTAGATGTAACTAACCCAAAATTTTTTTTATGCCATCCAGTCTCGTATAATATGCACCATTAAATTTAAAGTCTTATAAAATTATCGTGATCGTAAATTGATTGTAGAAGTTAATTTAGTTACTACTCATGATCATATGATCATATATATGTAGCAAAGTGGGTGCAAGTCATAGGCATTGGATATGCACTACCATGACAACTTCCCACCAAAGAACACTCTATTTAGTTCTCTCATGAGGACAATAGAAAATGGTTGTAGACCACTTTTGATTATTATTATTATTTTTTTTTTGAGCAAAGAATTAACCACAAGAAAAGCAACACCATTTGGAGTGGCTTTGAGTCCCATGAAATGCTCTGGTCCATCGAAATCCACGCACAAAAGGATCATAGAGAGCCAGCTGCGGATCTAGATTGACGTTGAGAAATATAATTTCTCACTACCATATATCCATATATAGATAATATATAAATAAATATTTATAGACATATATATATATATATATATTTGGCCAACTTCCACATAAGTATTAATCAAGAGCACTATTTGCAAAGAGTATCCTAGGGGTATACTTGAGAATGACAGCTAACAAAACACAGCATTTCATTACTTAGAAATAGTACTTTAGACTTAAGAGTATATATATTATAGTCAATATCAAATCTAGTATACATATTTAAAAAAAAAAATCTTTGACAGATTTGTGTATAGGAAAAACCTTTATTTGAATCATATAGGACAAATCTTCTGCATATTTTTTTGGCTGAGTTTGTAAAAATAAAAATAAAAATAATAATAATAATAATAATAATAAAGAGTAAGTGTTTAACATGATAGGAACCTTTTCTTTCAAAAATTATCATGTTCCTTAAAGGACTTTCAATGAAAAGCATTTCCATTGCGAAAAATACGTTGTTTTAGACTAAAGTTTTTTGTTTGACAAATTTATCATGTTCCTAAAAGTACTTCACCCATGAAAAGCACTTTCCACTGTGAAAAATAGTTGTTGTTTTTTTTTTTTAAATATAAATTTTATTTTCCACAAAAGTGATAAGAATACATTATAATTCTTTATGTCGGTACTCGTATATATATACACTCACATATATAAAAGAAGAGCATAGATACAAACATATATTTTGTTACTTAAAGTGTATAGTAGAGACTAAAATTGCGCGATATAGATTTCTTTTTATATATCATTATGAACTATGCAATTTTTTCAGAAAATTGACTCTTATCGAAGATAAACCCTAACGTCTATAGTAGCGGAAAAACTCGCAACTAATGCTGTCTTTTTAAGTGGAGTGCTAATCAAATGTTGTGATTCTAGTTAGCTAGGTAAGCTAGCTGGTTTATCATTTCACAACACAGCAAAACATGAATAATAGATAGAGAGAATATTGGAGGGGAAACTTGATTTATGATTATATATATATATATATATATATATATATATAGGTTTTGACTTGTGCTTTCGTGGGAAAAAGAGATGCCACGCTACAAGTAATTACGTGGCAATCAGTGATTGGATGATGTTGGAAACTCCCGCCATTTCTGGGCCTAACAGGATTATACCATCTGTTTTTATGGGATCCACTTAGGATCCAAATGTTTTGTCTCCACTTTGTCTCCCACTTTTGAATATTTGCATCTGTAATAAATAATAAATAAAAAAATTTAATTTGTCTTATAAAATTAAAAAGAAATGATAATAACAAAAATAATGATAATAATAATAACAAGCTTTCCTTGTACTTGAAGATCAAAGCATACAAACCCCCCAACCTCTCGAGCTGTCATTTATATAGGGAACGTTATTGGAGCATTTGACTTCACCACCGACCAACCAATACGGTACTGCCATTTGGCTATATTTTATTTGTCATTGTAGAATTGACTTACAAAAATTTAGGGCATATTAGGAAAATCATTCAGATCTTTTGTTCAGTTTTGATGTTGTTTCTACTCTAACCAAGTCACTTTCGTGAATAACATCTGAATTATACATCATGTCTCATGTTGATATCTGATTTTTAATTTTACAAGTTATATTCCCATGAATTTTTTTATTGTTATATAAACAGTCTCTATGTCGATATTCTATAAACAAAACAAAAAACTCAATGGAAATTAAACACGTTGATGCGAGCTTTAATTAAGGCTCAAATCGTAATTAATGTTTTTATGAAGGAAACTGTACCTCCAAAATATCTTTGAAGATTTTAAATATATTTTTATAATAGTATAGTTTACTTCCAAAATATCTCGATAGTACAATTTCCCTCCAAAAAATGATTAATTACAATTTTATCTACAAATGCCGCTATAATTAGAACGTGTTCAATTTCTATCTTTTTTTTTTTTTAACAAAATAATGACAGAGGGACTGTTGACATAATAGTTGAAAATTCAGATGAGTATGATGTACAAAATAAAAAATCAGGGGCAAATATAAGACAATGTGTCTAATTTAAGGGTAATTTATATAAATACCCGAAAAATTTAAGATGCTTTTTAACCAATCACCATAGATTTTCTTTTCTTTTTTTTTTTTTTTGGTGGAAACCAAAAAAAAAAAACCAATCACCATAGAGTTGACTTAAACAAACTTAGGACGTGTTTGTAATGGAATATATGTAATAAGAAAAATGATTCAGATCTTCTGTTTAATTTTGATGTCCTAAATTGTGTTAAACTACTCATTATATTATGTCATGTCATTTAAACAAATTGAGATTTTATATATATATCTATATATATATATCTGAGTCTATTAAAATGACAGGGCATTAATGTATTTGATTAGACACCACTTGTGATTTTAAAATTAGATAAAGGATCTAGATCATTGGAAAAAAGTCTCACACAAAAAAAAAAAAAAAAGAACACAATAAAAATGAAAAAGAGGATAAATGGTTTTTTTTTAAATTAATGTTTTCGTACTTATATTAGAGTAAAAAATTAGTATTGTGATTATTAGTTAAAATTTTATTAGGTTACACAAATAATTTATGATTTATTTCAATTTAAAGGAAAACAAAATCATGAGGACTTTTAAAGATTATTTTGGTTTTTCCCCTCACTTCTTACATCAGGTGAGCTCCCACCAAATTAGTAACTCTGAATTTAAAAATAAATCAATATTATTATATATGGAATAAATAAACGTGCCCTAAAAATAAGTCACCATGCCAAACACTCTTAAACTAAGCTTTCAAGGACTAATATAATATGTAATAATGTGGATTATGCATAACCAAAACCAAACCTTTCCTCATTATAATCATTAATCTTCTTCATTAATATAAATATATACTCACACACACACACACACACACACACACACACATATATATATATATATGCGTTGCGCACTCTATGGTCTAAATCAACCAACCAGTTTTTTCCTCATTAAATTATTTTTAAATTGTCGGCACATCCTCATATACGCACACGCTCTCGTTCATTTTTTATTTTTTATTTTTTTTTATTTTTAAGTTGTATATTCATTCAATCAAAACAAATATAATAATAAATATTGTAAATAATTAAGAAAAAATTTGACGAAAAAATCATTATGAATAAATTATATAAAAAGATAAATACTATTTTTTTTTACGAAATAATACATTGGCATGCACATAATGGTGTAAGGGACAGAAAATCTTCGACTCTTTTAAAATGTCCTCTTTCTCTAATTTTGATTGATAAATAACACATCCATATGATCAACGTCGATATTCGCTCATCTTAAATATTCTGGACCTCGTACTAGAAGGTTATATATATTTAATAACTGCAAAAATATACCATTTTAAACCGAAACATGAAACTAGATATTAAATTAGTTCTTAACTAGATATTAAATATATAGTACTCAAACTTTTGTTCTTGATGATATACCAATACTCTATCATTGATAGAATGGTCTATCACTGATGAATCAATAGATCGATATAACCATTTGAAAAAAACCCCAATTTCCTAAATAAAAAAATGGAGACATTTATTAAAATAATACTTAAAACCAGGCTATATTCCATGAAACCCTTTAATTAGGGGAGGTACTGGATAAGGGGAAATAATAATATCATGTTAATGAGTCTTGTACTTGAGCAAAATATAATATTAAGAGACAGAGTGTTTCAACAAATTAGATATGATAGAGACATATTTGCATGTGATTATCTAATTATTGAATATAATATATGTACTATTTTAATTTTAATTTTAATATTTTATTTTTAAGTTTAGGGTTAGTGTACGTGTATGTTTTCCCTGTATTTTTCTTAGGGTATTTATAAGCACCACATGCCCCTCTAAATTTGTTACATTTTGATAACTCATACCTTAAACTTTTGATTTTTCATAAATCCTCTCAAACTTGCTAAATTATTGTAATATATCCCATTTAGTTAATTTTATATTAGATTAATTTGAAAAAATTTGGTCGAAAATGAGGTCTTTCGTCTTCACATAAGGCGTTAGTGAGCTTTTTGTGACTAATATTATGGAAAATTAATTCATATAGGATACATTGCAATAATTAGCAAGTTCAGTGGATAAATTGCTAAAATTAAAAGGTTTGAGGGATAAGTTTTCAAAAGATGATATAATTTAGAGGGCATAAGTGCAAACACTGCTTTTTCTTCTTATATACAACACTGAAAAGCTACTAAACATATATAGCTCCTATAATTAGACCGCCTAAGGCAGATTCTTTAAGATCCGTTATGCCATGATCTACCTTGGTTGGTCTCATTCTCTTAGTACATATTTTCATACACATATATATAAATATATATATATATATATATATGTGTGTGTGTGTGTGTGTCTGGCCAAAAGTAACATACATCATAGGATATAAATATCCTGTATCCTGAAAAAGAAGGAATAGCACAATTAATTTAAATATTGCATATTTTTTTTTTTTGTAAAATAATATTACATCGATTTGCGTTACAATAGAAATTATTTGAGATATAAAAGAAAGAAAGGGGGGAAAAGGAGAAGATGATATGAGAAGATGAGATAGAAGAGTACGTATGGACCACAAAAAGGGAACCCAACTTGGCTTGTCAAACTCAACATATCTATTTATCGCATGACTATAGAACTATATATATATATATATATATATTAAAAATATTTTGTCTCTCACAATGTTAGAGCCATTTGGAGCATTGATTTAAGACCCTTATTTCAGTCATTGCACAAGTTACTGGAAAAAATGTGTGAAAGTGAAAATATATTAAAACGGAGAGCACTATTCCGTACGAACATCATAACATCTACAAAGTGAAAGCCATATGTAGGTCTCACACTGCAAGAAAAATGTTTTCAGCAACGATATAAGTTGTTGGCTTGTTGCTAAATCAATAAAAGTTGTCATAAGTTAATATCTGGCTGCTAAATAAATTTAATGACGATAAAAGTCGTTGAGTCTTCGTGTTTGACAACGATATTTGTCATGCCCAAGAGTGTAATTGATTTGTCAGATTCCGTTGTTGATGACATTATTGAGCATCACTTAATGAAATATTAACGAAAAAAATTCATCGCTAAAGGGTTTCAGATTGTAATTTTTGCCATGAAATTTGTCATTGGGTGCAACTAATTTGGTCATGAAAAACCCACGTACATCTTATTTGAAGATAGAAACCCTATTTTCGACAGAAAATTTTAAATCTAATACAAACCTTAAACTCAATCTTCATTTTAAAATGTAAATTGACAAAATGATGTATATTGTAACATTTAAAAAGTCCATCTGTGTAAATTACTAAAATTTTAAAGCCTTCAGAAGAAAGTTATTAAAATGACAAAAGTAAGAAGTAAGAGTGCCATATACCCAACTCCCAAGTTATTAACCATACAAATACTTTTAAAACGAACACCATTTTATAAGGGATTTAAGAAGAAGGCAAGATTTTACTTTTCCGAAAATAATTAGCCTAGTGGTTGCATGCATGTATAATCTAAAGGTTAATTTCATACACAACTCTTCCACAAGATATAGAGTTCAAATCTCATATTCTTTTAAGTATAAAAAACAATAATAATAGTAAAGCGAAAGAACTTTAAAATAAATAATAAAAAAAAAAACAAATGGGTTAATTGCTAGTTTGGTCCTTAACCTTTTTCAAAGTTATGATTTGGTCCCTAACCTTTTATTTTTTTTATATTTTTATTTTTGTGATTAAAAGGTATCTAAACATTTTAAAGGATTGCAATTTGATCCTTTTAGTTAAAAAAAAAAAAAAAAAGAAAGGTTAGAAATTGAATGAAATAATCACATATGACATTTGCAAGTTGAATCTTGTAAAATTTGTTCTTAGTACTATTTAATAGTAAATCATATGTGATTAATGTGACAATTTTTATCGAAATTTCAACCTTATTGTTTTGGTAAAAAGGATCAAATTGCACCCTTTAAAGAGTTTAAGAATCTTTTAGCTATAAAAAAATATTAAAGACCAAATTCACATGTTCGTGAAAAAATTAAGTACCAAACGGGTAATTTACTCAAAAACAAAAACAAAAACAAAACGGAAACGTTGGCAAAGACAGGTAATAAAAAATTGACCCCTTTTTCTCTGGCGAGAGTGTTGTCCACTTGGTTACAGTGCGTGTGGGTTTTGTAAATTACTTTTCATAAGGAGCTTAATTAATTGATTTCTTTATTCCTATTATTATTTTTATTTTTGTTTGAGAAATATTTATGTTGGCTTAGAATGAAGGCAGGACAGGGAGAGAAATTGGGCATCATGATTTGGCTCTTTTTTTTTTTTTTTTGATTAGCCACATTGATTTGGCTTTTTTGGCCCTATAAATTTAGTACAAAACTTGCCTTTGATTCAGCAAATATATCATCACTTCACAAGACAGCTCAAAGCCTGAAGTTACAACAAAAGAAAAAGAAAAAAGAAAAACTTCCTTCTTCAAAGTTCACACATATTTCACTTCCTCGACTTCACCACCTCTCTTGTTCTGGAGAGAGAAAGTGAGAGAGAGAGAGAGAGAGCAACAAAAAAAAAACAAAAAATGGAAGGAAGTAGAAGGCAAGAGACAATGGAGTACTACCACAAAGGAGATAATATGTGGTGATGAGTGAGAGTATGCAAGGAGTCATTTCTCAAGACAACACAGTTGATTGGAGAGGCAAACCTTCCAAACCTCACAACCATGGTGGTATGAGAGCCGCTGCTTTTGTTCTCGGTACGTACTCCCAGTATTTAACACATATTTTCATAAACATATTCAAACACAATTTTAGAAACAATCTTAGATCATTTCTAAAAAAAAAAAAATTCTCGTTTCTGTTCTTATATACGAAGCAGAATCGTTTTCAGAACAAAATAAAACAACACCAAACACCACCTTTTTTTTTTTTTTAATCTCTTTTTGTGGCTTTCTATTTTTGTTGTATTTATTTTTATTATTATTTTTGAATCTATATATGCGTGTAAAGACCTCAACAAAAAGCCTTCCATTTGATAATATTTTTTTTTTCCTTCAACTTTAGCATCTCTCCCAACTTGGAAGATTTAGTAGCCTAAACTAAAAAAAGTTTTCTTGGGTTTTGTTTTAAGGTACTTTTGATTATTAATATTTACCATTATTTTTCTTTGTTGTAACTATAAAATATGTGTGTAAAGGGTAGCCAACCCAACCAAATCCTTCCATTTGATCATATTTTTCTTGAACTTATCATATTGTTGTGTAGAGCAAAAGAAGAATCTCTCCTATCTATATCATCTACAATTTAAATTTTGAGATTGAGCCTATGAACCAAACGGGACACAAAAATTTAAGTTACCCGAAAATGGCAACAAAGTTTTAAAGTGACCCTCACCATTTTATTTGCTAGCTAGCTAGTGGACCTTTGTTTTTGTGAAATAGATCGTGGGATATCTTCAAGCATATTCTTTATATCATTTCTTGATGTGGGTTTACTATTATTACATGGTGTTATATATATACATGTAAATATTACATGTTATATATAAAAAAAAAAACCGTAACCATTGAAAACCGTCCATATACAGGGCTACAAAGCTTTGAGATAATGGCAATAGCGGCAGTGGGGAACAACCTCATAACATATGTGATAAACGAGATGCACTTCTCTTTATCAAAGTCAGCAAATGTAGTGACAAACTTTGTTGGAACTGTCTTCCTTTTGGCCCTTGTTGGTGGATATCTCTCTGATTCTTATCTTGGGAGTTTCTGGACCATGCTCATCTTTGGCTTTGTTGAACTTTCTGTAAGCTATTTAACTCTCTCTCTCTTCTTTCTCTCTCTAATGTGGTTCATGAAATTCAAATTTGTCAACTTCTGTCTCAAAGTACAGATAATCTTATCCCAACCCAAATGGAAAAGATTCTTTGGCTACACTTTGATTTGACTAAAATCTTTTTCACAACATTATTGTTTTTTGTCATTATTTTTTCCTCCAAGTTACTCATTCATGTAAAGGGACTTTTTCATAAGATAATGCATAAACTATCATTACACATGTACAACAGAGTGTTACATAAATAATTACATACTGTTAGGGTACTTTATTATTAATTTTTTTGATAATCATAAACAAAATCTCTCGACATACATGCTGAGTGTATGGAGTTTAATTATATGAAAACATTGTGAATCTAAAAGAGTCTGACTAGATGCGTAATTCATTTCGTAATTTTTTTAAATATATATTATAATGAAAATTAGCTACGATCGAAAATGAGCGTAAAATTTTGTGTGCCCACTTGTTTGTCTTTTTGTTCGATATTATTGGTCTAATTAGTGTTTTTTTTTTTTTTTTTTTTTAAATATACTCATAGGGCTTCATATTACTCTCTGTCCAAGCTCATCTTCCTCAACTAAAGCCACCCAAATGCAACATAACAAATGGAGAGATTTGTGAAGAAGCCAAAGGATTTAAAGCCTTAATATTCTTTTTAGCACTCTATTTGGTGGCCTTAGGGAGTGGTTGTGTTAAGCCTAACATGATAGCCCATGGAGCTGACCAATTCAACCCGGATAGCCCCAAGCAAACCAAGAAGCTCTCCACCTACTTCAACGCAGCCTACTTCGCCTTCTCGGTTGGAGAACTCATCGCTCTCACGGTCCTCGTTTATGTCCAAACTCACTCCGGTATGGACGTTGGGTTCGGTGTCTCGGCTGCGGCCATGGCCATGGGGTTGATCAGCTTGGTCTCTGGCACTTTGTATTACAGGAATAAGCCTCCTCAAGGAAGCATTTTCACCCCAATTGCTCAAGTATTTTTTCCTAATCACCTCTACTAATAATTATTATATCGAACCTCGTAAAATATTCTTTCGTTATCCGGTAGTTAAGAACTGTTTTTGACCGTTGGATTAATTTTTTAAAATTCTAATCTCTAAATGTTCAATTTAAAAATTTTTAGTGCAGAACACATAACAAATTTAAAAACAGAATTAACTTTTGAAAATTTAATCCATCAATTAAAATAACAGTTTTTTTCAATAACCTCAAACAGTTTTTTCCAATAATTAACTTTTGGACTCTTCTGAAAATGGTGGCAATTTTTGTTTGTTATTGCTAACATAAGTTTGACTAATAGATAGGTAGTTGAATATAATGAATTATTTTGGTTGGACAAAATTAGATTTATATTATGCTGTCTGCTGTACGTCTTGGTTATATATCCATGTGTGTATGTCTCACACATCAACTGGATCACTTTATTAACAATAATATATACATATATATATATATGTATGTATATATGTATATGCAGGTTTTTGTGGCTGCAATATTGAAAAGAAAGCAAGTTTGCCCATCTAACGAGCAAATGCTTAATGGGAATACCGCTGCTTTCTCTTCTGACGGTTGTCAATCTTCTTCATACCCAAAAATTCAGGTAAAACAGTAAACCAATATATATATATATATATATATATTTTAATATCTTTTTTTTTTTTCCGCTTTTAGAAGGGGTGCTACTTTTGCACTCTAACTATATAAATAGAAGGGAATATATCTTTTAATTTTACTATTATTAAAAAAAAATGAAAACTCTAGAATTTAAACTCTGAATTACAGATTCATATATTCACGCACTCAATCACTTAATCACTTGAGTTAGCCTCAAGGAGCTCTATATATATATGCTTTTTAAATATACATTTTTTTGGCTAATGAAAAGTACTTATATAAACCTATATATTATTGTTCCCATGTGATATTGTCCTTAATATGTATTTATTCGAGTACTTTATTTCACATACTTCCAAATCGTCACAATAAATTCGTAAAGTACGACACATTGCTTTTTCTTTTTTCTTCCCACACCCGCCCGCCCGCCCACCCCCTCTGCATAATCTCAACGGCACATCGTTACGATTTAATCATACCACACGCTGTTTCAAGATTCTTGACAATCCAACCTCACTAATATTTAACTTCTCAAAAAAATAAAATCACTAATATTTATGTGAAACAAAATAAATTAAGTTCACTTTTTGTTTCTTTCCTCACATGATGAATATACCTCACTTATATTTATTATCTCAAGAGGGGAAAAAAAAAAAAAAAAAAAAACTCCAGTTTTTGACGTTTTTCCTCTCATGATATTTCATGTATATAAATACCCATCTCATATTCGGCATCTTTATAATACAAAATTTATTATTTTTTTTTATGTTAATATAACAATCAGTCATTTTTAAGAAGATAAGTTTATGTAAAATTACACAGAAATTAATTAGTTATTACAAAATTCTATATTAAAAGTTATAGCTTTCAGATTTAAGATATTGTCTGTAAGTATGTATGTATATGTATACACATATAAACTAGTATATTTTTGCATTCTAATATTGACTCAAGTGAAAAACAATTAATTTCAGGTTCTTGAACAAAGCTTGCATAAAAACCCAAGATGGCAACAACACAAAAGAATCGCCATGGACACTTTGCACCACTTCTCAAGTTGACCAAGTCAAGATCCTTCTCTCAGTTATTCCCATCTTTGCTTGCACCATTGTTTTCAACACCATTTTAGCGCAACTCCAAACCTTCTCAGTCCAACAAGGAAGTTTAATGGACACCCACCTCACAAAATCCTTCCACATCCCACCAGCTTCCCTCCAATCCATCCCTTACATCATGCTCATCTTGATTGTCCCTCTCTACGACACTTTCTTTGTCCCTTTCGCCCGGAGATTCACCGGTCACGTCTCCGGGATCTCCCCCCTGCAAAGGATAGGGTTTGGCCTCTTCTTTGCGACGTTTTCGATGGTGTCGGCTGCCCTAATGGAGAAGAAGAGGAGGGACTCAGCTGTGAACTCAAACCAAACCATCTCCATCTTTTGGATCACTCCTCAATTCTTGATCTTCGGGTTATCGGAGATGTTCACCGCCGTAGGGCTAATCGAGTTCTTCTACAAGCAATCATTGAAAGGGATGCAAGCTTTCTTGACAGCCATGACTTATTGCTCCTACGCTTTTGGATTCTATTTGAGCTCACTTTTGGTCTCTCTAGTGAACAAAATCACTTCTTCAAGGTCTTCTAATGGAGGTTGGCTTAGTGACAATAATCTCAACAAGGACAGGCTTGATCTCTTCTATTGGCTACTTGCAATCTTGAGCTTCCTCAACTTTCTCAACTATCTTTTTTGGTCTAGATGGTATTCTTGTAACCCATCTTCATCAAGTGGGCATGAGCAAATGGAGGACCAAAATAAGCTCAACTTGTCAAAAATAACAATAATGTCCAACAATTAGGTGATGAGAATATACCTTAATTAGTGGCTACTATATAACTTATATATATATATATATATATATATAATTATATGCTGGATTTTATATAGGTCTAGCTAGCAAGGGCTATGGTGCAATGTAATTATAGTCTAAGAATCATATACAAGAATGGGAAATTAAAGTGGTCTCTTTTGAGACTTTGGTTTGATGTACAGAAATATGCTAGGTATAAATTATTGAGGCACAATGGTAAAAGCTACAATATCCATGTACTTTTAGTCCTTTTTGAATTAATTAAAGCCAATATTTGCACTAGATGTGTTAATTAACTATATATATATATATATATATACACACACGTAAATAAATTGGTTAGCAAGCGAATAATTAAAAGCCTATGTTTGATAGAGTGGAACAAAGAGAGAAAAGAAATTGGAGGAGGGATTTTGGCGAAGAAAAGGAAATTTTGGGATATTTAGTAGGAAGGAAATTGGAAGGAAGAAAATTGTAGATTTATATGGCCAACCAATTTTTAATCATCATGTGAATAACTATTATGATCTCAATCATTACTCATCTAGATTAGACATTTTTGCTTTCCTATTTTCTTGCTCTTCTATCAAACCACATGAGGAAAATCTTGCTGTTAAATTTTCCTCACCAAGTTATTTTACTCTTCCTTCCATTCTATTTTCAATCCCTCCTATTAAACATAGCAAAAGGAAACAAATCATCCTAGCAAAGTTTACAATCGAGCAAAATAAGGAGGTCGAAAAAGCTTACAAACTCAACAAAAATAAAAATAAAAAGTTATTGAATTCGAAAATTAGGTTGAGATTATATATATATATTTAAAAAGAAAAAGACATTTCATTCAACTTAAAATAGAGATACAAACATAATAAAAGAGTACAAATGACCTTAATTAATATGCACAAGATTATATTATGATTATCTTGTTTATTACCAAATAAAAAACATGAAATAAAGAATGTTGTAAATTGTAATTGATTTTTTTAATTGGGAATAAAGGTGATGCACTTTTGGACGACCAAGCTAGTTTGTGTTGAGGGACAAAGATATATAGATCATGTGTGAGGAAAATAATGAAAATGAGGTCTAAAACCATTGACAAGATACATTGCATAGCGCGTTGTAGGGAAAGGTTGAGTTGGCTTTTGATCATAGCAAAGCTAGGTAGGGGCCTTTCCATCACTTTCTTTTTGAGAGACATAATAAATTAAGCCCCAAAAAAAAATGTAAGTGGAAGATAGTGCTTTCTTACTTAGAAATAAAGTTGGTGCTTTGAAGTAAATCTAACTACCCCTGACGCGATGCATGCATGTATATACACACACATCATCACACACATTATCTGTCGGTTCTTTTTATAAAGACCGTCCTTTCTCGTAATATAAAAAGTATTCAAAATAACATTGACACATTAGAAAAATATAACAATGTAATGGATGACTAAATTTACGGAATTACATTTGAAGTGCGATGTATTTTGCTGAAAATATATATCATATTACACTAATATATAGAGCGTGATCGTCCTTCCTTATAACATATAAAAGTATTCAAAATATGATACTTGACATTAAAAAGATGTACTAATATAATCAGGATAATTAAATTTATGGAGATACGTTTGAAGTAAAAAATATTATGTGGGACATATATATCATATTGCACTTGTAATTCTATATTCTATGGAGAAAGAACGGTCCTTTAGGAAAACTTTGCCTGACATGTATGTATAAATATATCAAGAACATTAATTTTTACTCTAATTTTTTTGACGCTGACTTATTGTTCAAAACATTGTCACGTTAATTATTTTTAAGATAATATATATTTATCAATAAAAAAGTGATGATTTACTATCGTATGAGCTGATATAAAAAAGTCGGGATTAGGCGCACTCACAAACACACACGAAATATATATATATACACACACGCAAAAGATCCTTAATGTGATGGATATTTATAAAGTCAAAAGCAAAAGTGATTCCTTGAAAGAAAGAGAGAGATGTTTCCATATGAAGCCTCAGATAAGTTGTTTATACCTTTCTACGAAGAGAGACATGTCTGAAACATGTCTTTTATGTTGGAGCTAGGGCCCCATTTTGCACCTCTTTTCTCTCCCATTTATCATATCCCTTGTAACACTAGTGGGAAATGTACATTAAAGTGTCGCCTAAAATATTGGCACATTTTGGACCCAACCCCCTCCCAAGCTATATAGCTAAATAGATACTTACTCATTGCTAGTAAGTAATAACCACTCCCCTTTTTTTTGGTCATGGAGTCTTTTGATATCAATGACCTCTTTAGGATTGCTTTTATATATAATAAGATGTAGAAACTGTTTTTTTATCTTATCGATAGGTCAATTTCTAACGGTCTAGTCTGTAAATGTTTACGTTAAAAACTTTATAGCCAAATATGTAGAACTGCTTCTAGTCATACATCACACAGTTGAAAAGTTGAGCAAATTACTAAAACAACAATACTTACTGATAAAGCAAAAGTATAGTTCTTATCGTAAATTATTCGAAAATTACGGTATTAATAGTTGTCATAAATTAACGGGCGAAATAGCAAAAATATATATTTTTATTTTTTTATTTTTATTTTTTTGAAAAGAGTAATAGTAAATTACAATATAAAATTTTGTATATAGTAATAAATAGCAAATCGGATATATGACCACCCACGATATAAAAAAATATTTCTCCTCATTCCACCCTCTCTATCCTCTTCTTTCTTTCTTTCTAACTTAAAATTGTGCACATAAATCTGTTATGAAAAATTAAAAAACTGTTATTTGTAAAAAAAAAAATTAATCGAAAAATTCATAGATTTACTCGTAAAAATATGTTATAATTTCTCATCTTTTAAGTAGTTTATTATAAATTTTAAAAGTAACTATAGAATATGTTATATGTTATAATTTTCCTAAATTTACAGTATGCATGACATGTCTAACAAGAGCTTTCTCATGTTGTATTTAATTTACCGTATGCATTAAATGTCTTATAAGAACTTTTCCGAGACATAGATGAGTCTCAGAAAAATAAAGTTACCTAAAATTTCAAAATTCCCATCCTACGTTGTTTTTTATTTTTTTTTATTTTTTAAAGAAAAGTCATGACGTCGTAAATTCATTCAAAATGGGGAATTTTTCAATCTGAAAGGAGCATAAAGCCTTTTTTTTCAGTAACAATAACAATTTTGTTGTACTAAAATACAGTAAAAAAATACAGAACAAAAACCGAAAAGGAATTGCAGAAAAGCACGAATATGCTGGAAGCAACAAGCAAGAGAGGATGGTGGCAACTGGTTGGTTGGGATCCATAAGATTACTTAGACCAATACTAAACATCACGACCTCAATTAAATTAAGACAATGGGGTCCACTATTCAACCGAGTCTCACAACCCCATCATGACAAAATATTTTCCGACTATTTATGACAGGTAAGAGGTCCTATGAACAAACACGTTCTTTTCTTTTTGGAACACAAGCGTATTCCACCAGGCAATAATCCTCCTTTAAGATTACAATGAGTCCAAGTTGAGGACAGATATCAGGACAACATTTTTACTAACTAATTATAATAATTTAAGCGAAAAAAAAAACAAAAAAAAACTAAAAAAACTAAAAAAAAAAGCTACAAAACAATGACCAAGAGAACAAAAACAAGCAAAATTTAGCACCTGAGTTCTAGATTCATACACGGTACGCAACGCATTTTATGTTAGCAAGGCCAACATCAAATTCCTTCAGGCCATCTGCTCGGTATCAAAGCAAATAGATATAGAACAAGGTAATATAATGCAGGTTTAAAAAGGCCTAATCATCTGTCTCAACAGTGCCCCCCTTGAGATGCAAGTGCTTTTCTCTCTTTTGAAACTCTGTTAAACCCTTCCCGCTGCCGGTAACACCAACCTTACCGTGAGGATCATCAGGAGACTTGAAGATGCTCTCCCGCTTGCGTCCCGAGAAGAAGCCGACCTGAAAATGAACGAAAAGAGGCATAAGGATTAGGAAGGGCAGATGCTGTAGTGCCACTAAAATCTCAAGATTCTAGAGTCATGTAAAAATTAAGAAATGAGACATTTTTTATAACAAGAAAACTCCTTTTATTGATGGAGAGCAATTTACGACATGAAAGACTCATCATCTAGATAATATTTTCGTGGGATCATACTCCGTCAGTGAAACTTAGGATCTGGTTCAATATCCGTAATAATACTTCTGATTATTTCTTCTTTATTTCTTCATTTATTTCGATAACCCAGAAGCCCCACGATCCACTGAGTACACTTGCTTTACTTCCATTGGTTTTAGAACATGAATGACACTGATCCACGAAGAACAATCATTTTGTATACAGGAAAAATATGCAAGAGAATTGGGTCAACGACGCTCGTGGAGGGACTTTTAAGAGAATAGCCCTCCATCAACAAATATTAAGCAAGGTCATGCACCCAAAATTGAAAGGAAAAAAAAAAAAAAAAAAACTGATTAAGCTGTCTTGCAGAAGTCAAAAGAGCAATTGGTGCAACCTTGCAAACGCATCTTGAATTCAAGAATATCAAAGCATACCTTTTTAGTCTTGCCTTTTGTCGACTGGAATTGCTGCCAAGCATTTTGGCGCTTATTCTGTGTAACTTCAAGCTGCTCAAACCTCATCTTCGACTTAAAAGCGTGTATCTTCTTTCGTTTGGCAATTTTCTGTGGATTTCAAAGTTTGAAGGCATATCAAACAACAGAAACATAATCCGATAGCCCTCAGCATAGAAGAAATTATAAAAACAAGGAAGATTATATCTGCCTTTAGACCAAACCAGAGCCTTTATTCCCACTTTTAGGTATCCGGTGCAATATATCTATTAATAAAAGTGAACCCCACTACTACCCCTTTTGATTCTTCCTACCAAATCCCCATCGGATTCTTCCCACCACCCTCTCTTTCTGGTTATGTATCATAGTCTAGAGAAAAGGTTCAAGCATCAAATTGGAGTAGTTCTAAAGGGCTTGGAACTTATGAAGCAGTCCACAAAAATAACCAAATGTTTTTCTCCCCACTGGAAAAAAAAAAAACACACACACACACACACAAAACACAAAACAAAACAAAACAAACAAACAAACATTGTACCGAGAATAATGATAGAGACATGAACTGCTATAGCTGACCACTAGAATCTTGAAATTCTAGAACATCGGTACAGACACCAACCGGTATAACTTACCACATCCTCGGGGTCATCGGGTTCTATGCGAAGTTTTGTTGGCAAGGTTCGCGATTGGAAGTCAACAGAAGCAGCTTGAGCAATTTTCCTTTTGATAGCTTGTTTTGTAGCTTCAGCCACCTTCTCAGCTTCCAGCAATGCATTCACAGTGGCTTCTTCAATTGGCCTTATATTATCAGGATCCACCTGGAATTTGAAAACATCAGTGGCTTTCCACACACACACACAAAAGTTAACGCTTCAACGGATGAATTCCATATAATGGATAATTGAATTCATTCCTGATATAAAATATTAAAATAAAAATTATGCAGCAACCCAATGATGTTAGAAAGAAGCATCAAACAAAAATAAAAACAGAAATAAAAATAAAACGGAACAAAAGCCTAATGGCTCCTTCAGCGGAAAATAAATAAATAAATAAAACGCATAATGACTCGTACTCTTGGCTACACAATACTCGTACCTCTTCTTTATTACCCCATTCGTCATAACAGACAAAATATCCGTTGGGAGTAAGAGCTTCAATTGTTGCATTGTACCTGAAAATTCAATCAATTAGAAAGACAACAAAAGGAAAAAGGTAAAGGAAAAATTGAGGGGAAACAAAATATGAGCATGAGTTGGTTAATCTTCAAATTTATCACCTATTTATTTCCACATGCTACATACCATTCCCCATCTTCACTATAAACAGCTTGCACCTTCGTGCCAACGAGGTATTTCTCTTGATGATCAGAGATGCTCCCTGAATCCTGCGTGAAAAAGCAGTAGTATAAAGTAAGAACCAAAGAGAGATAAAGAGAGCTCAAATATCAGCACACATTTTTACACAGTATCAATTAAACAAAACAATATACGCAATACAAATTCTATTGAAATAATGGTGCAGTGAAATAGCAAGTAATTCACAATATAAAGGAGGTAAACAATCACAACAGTCACTTTAAGAAGAAGTAATTGCTGTTATTTTCTTTCATGAGAGTTTGCTCTGGGATCAATAGATAAATCCTTATAAATATCCCTATTTCTCCGATTGCTCTTAGGCTCTTAACAGGACAGATGTATTGGGTCATCAGTATTTTACTGGTATATACGGGTACATAAATGTATCGACTGTTTTATGCTTTCTTGTATCTATTTTTGAGATTAACTTGTCCTCGGATCCTTGAAACAAAAATTATAAATTATAATCCGACTAAAAAATAAAAGTTTCCTTTTCCATTTAAATCACGCCTGACAAAAACTAAGGGCCTTTTCCCTTGCTACGACGAAACACAAAATTTACCATTAAAACTAGAATGAAAAACAAAGCATGTTTCCCTGCTACAACCAAACAAAACCCATCTAAAATTTTGTTTTACCTTCTCACTCCAATTATATTGGGGAATACCAGGAGACACGCCAGCGGTTTTCTCAATATTTGATCCAGAATTCTCATGTTGCTTTGCAGTTGCAAGCAATTCTTCTGTTAGAGCAATTACCTGCACCATTATAACTTTAGTTCAAGCATAAAATGGAATTGACTGTCTAGTGTATACATATGATTACTAATGCATGAAGGACAAATCATCGTCAAATTCGAACTTAGAATCTGATTGTGAACATCTGAAATCACGAAATCAGGTGTGAGAGAGAAAGAGAGAGCAGGCTGGCCATCACGACTCATAGCACACCTGCAAAGGAACCAAGATAGAAGTGATGTGCATCGTGATGAAGTTCTAATTCTAGATTTGATCCAATTTTTTTTTTTTTTCCTCCAAAGAGTTCCCATATTTTGGAGTGTATGAACTTTAGTTAACATAAAAACGTCCTCACCTTTACTACCCTGTAATGAAAAAAACCTCCAAAGTAGCCATTAGCAGTTAACGGATGTTGCTTGTTGAGCAACATGTTGATTCCTTCAAAAGAGATGAGGAAATAAAGAAGAACGGTAATTTCACTGATCTAGACAACCAAAAAGTAATGTGTGCAACTGGTTTTACAATCCTAAGACGCTAGAGAAGAAGATGCTAATGCAATTTTCACACAAAAACTATCCCAATTAAGGCTCAATCCCCATTATACAACTAGACAAAGTTAACCGACTCCATCCGAGCAAGGATTACGGGAAACGAAAAAAACAATCCTAACAAAATTACCTCAGTGAGCTCCCTTTCCATGTCAGCATATTCTGCGTTTCCAGGATCATCAGCCAAAAGCTGTTTGACCTGATTGACAGAGAGAAAAGAAATCACTATCAGGTACATAAAGCAAAAATTAAATAAAGTAAATCCACACACACACACACACACGTATACAAGGAAGAAAGATACGGCTATAGCAACATAGATTATGAGAAGAAGATAACATCCAATCCAATCTAATGGTCAATTCTTTTTAGACATTTATAACATGATAGTAAGGGACAAAAGATATAACAATTTGAACCAGACATCATGATCCGATTAGCCCAAAAAACCAGTTGGAACAGGGAATACTACATCAAACTTTTTTCTCTCCGACGTCTTACTTAAAACAGTAAATTACGACCTGCCTACAAGGCACTTCAGCCAATCACCTAAGTACAGATGAAGCCAATGCACACAACAAGCAGATTGAAGTTAAAAAAACCACATAAAACACTACCATCGTTGGGCTTTTAGCAGTGGTAACAACAAACAATTTCGACACTTATATTAGTTTATACAAAGGAATGGCGGTTTGAGGATCAATAAAAGCTATTCTGTCTAAACTGATTTTCATTTTTTCAGTCGCCATTTTGCACAAACATTTAAAAAACTAAAATAAAATAAAATTCCAGTCCACAAAATTTTTTTAAAAGAATAACAATAATGATACAAAATAAATAAAATAATCAGTTATCTGATTTGGTTTTTCCACTGAATAGAATTCCAGTCCAAATATCAAGCAAGACAACATATAAATTCTTGAAGGAAAAAAGGGGGGGGGGGGGGGGGGGGGGGGGGAAACTAAAATGACCAATTAAGCAGCTTTTTTTTTGTTTTCCCCCCAATTTCATGTACTTCTTTGAACATCCCCAAAACATAAATACGCATAAAAACGGATAAAATTTTCAAACTTTGAACCGTAAACAGCCATGAGCAAAAACCCTAATTCAATTAGTCGAACCAGTAAGATAAAACCCAATCAAAATAAAACCTAATTGTATCGATACACATATTATTATATAAATACATATATAAGAAGAAGAAGAAGAAGAACCTGATGAAGTTGATCTTTATAGGTGGAGAGATTGGAGGCGAGCTCTTTGATGCTAACCTCGTCCCCGCCATCTCCTCCTTGCATTTTGATTTACTCAGAAATTTTTTCTGAAATTTATTTGTTTTTCTTCTCTTCTTTTTTTTTTTTTTTTTGGGGTTTTTGTCTCTGAAATTTTCTCAGCCAACGACGAACAGGAAGAAGAGGAAAGGAAGAGAGAGAGAGGCAAGAAAGCGCAGGCAAGAAACTAGAAAGAGAAAGCAGAATAAAAAAAAATCAAAAAAAAAAAAAAAAAATCTTCTACTTGGGTTTCATGTTCGCAGCCCATCTGAAGCCCGATCAACGTTAATGCGTGCGGGGTTTGAGTTTGAGATCTCAAATGAGTTTGGAGTTACTTTGGACCCTTCTCGTTTGATTTGAATATTGAATCTAAAGGGACTTTTGGAACACCAAGTTAGGAATGGACTTTTAGACAAAGTTTATTGACTTTTCAAAAAATAATTATAATTTTAATTGATTTTTTTAAAAAAGGATAAAAATTGATATGAAAATTTGAAGTTCGAACCTGATATTCAATTGTGTTAAAAATTTTGAATTTTAATTATTAGTGTTGAGTTGAGTTTTTAAATTGTGTGTTTGGTTGATTGAAGTTAGAAAATGTAAAAACTTAAACTGTGTTTGGGAAAAAAAAAATCAATATAAATCTTGATTCATTCGTTTTGAATTTTTATCTAATTTGAGAAAAAAAAAAATATCTCATTAGACTTGTATATGCAAAGTTATGGTGTTTTAAAAGTTTGATATTTTAATTTATAGTTGAAGTTATGAATAGTAAAACTAAGTTGATTTTTCGAAGAATACAAAAATGAGTTAATATTTTACTTTTTATGTAAAAATGAATTAATGTTTGTAAATACGTGCTTAATTGAAATGTAATTAGAAATAAACTGTGGTAATACTGTAAAAAAAAAAAAAACTTGAAACGTATTTGGAAAATCAGTAGCAATATGAATTTAATTTCATACATGTCTCGTCTCAATCTCATGTCAATCCCTAAAATTTTAATTCTACATATCACAGTACTTGAATTTTTCTGTTTTAAAATGCAAATTGCCCTTGTATCAATATTTCCAGAAAAACAAAAAAAAAAAAACAAAAAAAAAAAAACAAAAATTGAACATATTCAAATCACGTGAGCTTTAATTAAGACTAAATCATAATTAAACATTTTTTAAAAGAAAACTTTACATTCAATATATTTCTGACAACCTTATTTATCTTTGATAAAAATACAGTTTACTTCTAAAATATAACTAATGGAGGTACAATTTCCCCCAAAAATAAAAATAAAAAAACTTCTTAACTACTGCTGTACCTATAAATCCAATGTATTTTTTTTTCTTTTTGGGAAAAGGGGAAAATTTCATTAAACTAATCAAAGAGATACGAACACACCAAATTATCTTTTTTCTGGGTACCATAAAAATTTCATTTCACTTCATAGGTCAATCAAACTTCAAAATTCGAATTCAAGTACCGATTCCATTACTCTAATCGAACAAAAGAATCGGTTTTGTTTCCAACTCCAGTACATTCCTATTCTATCCTATTCCTATTATTGTTATCATCCCCCCCCCCCCCCCCCGCGTGGCAACCAAATGCACCCTTAAAAATTAACTATCATTATTATAATAACAATTTAATTACTATTATTTGTTTAATTATTATTACAATGATAATAGTCAAACAAAGATGTCACATGCTCGCGGCTCTATACTGAATCTCCAATTTTTCTTGTAATTGTTCACACTCCACCAACTTGAGCTCCACCTGAAAGTCGGTCCCACTATGTTCTTTAGCAACACTCGTCACAAAGACATGTTTAGGCAGTTAAGAAGCACAACAATTTAATATCGTGAGTAGACAATAGTTTTCAACATTAGGATGAAGCAGGTTTAATTCCATGCTGAAATGAGATTCGACTTTGAAAGCATACCGATCTGTGATGAAACCACAGGCATGATTCTAGAAACAATGCATGATGGAAGATCAAGCCCCCTACCAAAGGTCATCAGTTCTCTAATCTTTTCCCGCTTTAATTCATTAACGACAATCGATAATGCAGATTTCATTTAATTTCAAATGATACGTAGAAAATAACAAATGGAAAAAAGAATAGAAAAACGTACAGGAAGGATCCTAATTTGAGGGTTAACGGAAAGCATACCGTGGGCTCTACGGTCTCTATCTCGTGAAGAAACTTCTCAAGCGCCCCATGGCCATGAAGAATTTTTGCACCACATCCCGGATCATCCACCGATCCAACTGCTTCTTCATCAACCAAAACAGCATCAATAGTATCAATTCCCTTATTGGCGTCTGGAACCTGTGGACATTTCAAATGGTTGTGTCATGATAGTCTTATGTATTCATTTGATGGCAGCTGCACCGGACGATAGGAAATGGACACAACACAGCATCGCATACGCCTCTCTAAACTAGCAACTATCGTAAATATCAGCTTACAAGTTATTGCAGCCAGCCGTTGTATTACCTAGAAAACTTGTTATAGCAAGACGTGTACCTCGATATGCAAGTCATTAATTAAAATACAAACAAATATATACGTGTACCTCAAACATTGCCTCCATAAGAATATTTTCCAATATGGATCTTAATCCTCGGGCACCGGTGTTCTTTGCTATTGCTTTCTTTGCAATCAATCTCAAAGCATTCTCAGTCATATGTAACTCGACCTGAATGATTAACAATATCAGAAGCTACTTTATGAGAATCTATACTGCTTGCACGAGTGTAATGTTAAGAGAACAAAGCTTCAATACAAAAAATATGCAACGAAACAAAAAATTACATTGTTCATTCTAAACATCTCCTTGTACTGCTTGCCAAGAGCATTTTTTGGTTCTGTGAGGACCTATTTCAGAAGAAAAAAACATAAGATAAGCTTTCAAAATATTTCTAACTGATAAACAGAAGAAAACTAAGACTCGGTTGAAGAAGTTCTCACTTTTTATACCAAGTTTAATTAAATTTCATAGCAATAAAAGTTCATTAGCACCTGGCAATTGGATAGCACATACAAACATATAATAATTCAAAGAAAATTAGACGAGTTTCAGCCCAAGTTTGAAATCTGTTTGTTTATAAATTAGCACCTTCACTTTGTTCTCACTGAGATGAATTGAGAAAATGCACCTGAAGAAGTTGGTCCTCATTTAATGCTGACAAGGACACTAAAATCGGAAGCCGTCCAATGAACTCAGGTATCAAGCCATATGCAATAAGATCCCCACTTTCTACCTGCATATTGCAAATTTTGATATCTGTTAGAGAATGGAGAAGTTAACTATGATCTCAACTCAAGAAAACAAAACTAAAATGAATAGGAGCCAAAAGTTAACAAACATAAAACTAGAACTGAAAATGCTTTTTAACTAAAATGGAAATTTATTCTCACAGATTCCAATAGTGATGATGTCACTAAGGCATCGATCACTCTGTTGCTCTGCATGTTCATCCGAACTGGTGCTCCAAAACCAATAGAAGAATCTTGCCTTCTGGAAAATGGAAATGTAGTTAACAATCAGCTTCTAATTTTTGCAACAGTGGACGAGTAAAGTGGAAAACAATTTTTCACAAAAACCCCCGCCTCACAAACACGCAAAAAAAACAACAAAGCAGAACAATTACCTTTCTGAAATGGTCTTCTCCAAATTTACAAATGCGCCACCACATATGAATAGGATATTTTTTGTATCAACCTACAGAAAATTGAAAAAAAAATTGATGACCCAGGAAGCAACATCTAAAAAGGACAAAATGGTAGTATCTATTAAAAAAAACAAAACAAAACAAAAATAAAATCTGCCTAATATGTGGCTACCCTCCCTAACGTTTGCAATAAAGTAAAACTTTTTTTTAAAAAGAAAAAGGAAAAAAAAAAAAAAGTATAGTTCAAAAGACTAAGAAGATGGGCAATCTTCCAAAGAAGAAAGATCAGCTTTGTGCAGAAGGCATTCCAAAATGTGGAACTTGGGAAAATAAGTGAAAAACTAGCCGGTCTGATAGAAGTCAGATGATGTTCTCATTTTGTGAAGAAAATTGATTGACCTCCATAGTAAGAGCAGCTTTGTGCAGAAGGCATTTGCTGAACTCGAGAAAAGAAGTGAAAAACTAGCCGGTGTGCCTAAAGTCATATGAAGTTCACATTTTAGAAAGAAAACTGATTTACCTCCTTGGTAGGAACAGATGGCAAACTAGCCATTGAGATGGCCACCTTTTATGGGTTATTAAAAAATTAAAAATAAATAAAAAATTAAAAATAAAAAACAGTTCTCTTCATGTCATCTATCCAAACACATATCAGCAATAGCCACAAAGCTTAAGTGGGCAAAGCACCAGCCGTGAGGCCTAGTGCTTCAGGCAAATTCTCTACACCATGCGTGTATCTTTCTACTAGAAGTTTGGGTCCACACACCACGCTCCACTTTACCTGAATGGTATCGCCAAGGGGATGCTTCTTAGACCCTTTGTTAGGAAGACTCACCACCTGAGAAAACAAAAACAATTAGTTACATAACAATTAAATAAAATGTAGTAAAAGCTGCAGGGCTGTAGGTCTCTTAATCACTTCAAAGAAGAGCACGCATCCTTACGGCAAAACACCTAGCTAAAATGAAAAAAAAAAAAAAAAAAAAACCTTCAAAAAAAAAAATCAGAAGCAGTTTTTACATATTTGTTTGGAAGCCCCTAGTTATAAACCATTTCTCTATCGATGTCATTAAGGTAATGAGAACTCCCAAGAACCAAAAAATACGAGCTTACCTACATTTTAAACTAATAGAGGATACCGATAACATGAAATATAATTAGTTGTGCAAGAACTCAGAAATTCCAAAAAGTTTAGTCATAGGTTTCAAGACCAAAATTACTTGGGCTGCATGATGAAAATTGGCATGTAAGTTGGGATTAGAGAATTGAAGATTTATGCAGAAAGACAATGGATGGAACGAAAACAATGAAAATATAGAGTATGTACAAAAACCTGTTTTTCTAAATGCTTAAATGACAAAATCCCTATGAGCAGAGAAACGACATGTTGTAAGTTAGCCGGAGCTGGTGAAACTAGAAGGACCCACAGAGAATGAACAATCTAAGCTTTTGCTTGCTTATAGTGACAAACAAGAAATAACGTGCATGCCTGATGCCAATTTAGATAGCACGAGACATAAAACCAGTGCAAGGTTGATTAACTCACAGTTCCTTCCAACATTTTTAACAGTGCCTGTTGAACACCCTCTCCAGATACGTCCCTGCCAATGTTAGCGCTCTCACCCTGCAATAAATAAATAAATAAAATTCACCTGGCTTATCCTGAACTAGAAATTGAAATACGTAAGTGAATAATCTGTGTACTTCTAACAAAACCTTCTTAGTTATTTTATCAACTTCATCAATGTAGACAATCCCTTTCTCAGCTGCTTCCACATCGAAATTAGCTTCCTAGGCACATAAGAATAACCACATATGACTATCTCTCATGTTAAATGACAGGACATGAAAGAAAAACCTATCCAGCTTAACCTTCTTTTCTATGCATATACACGAAATATTGTGAACCATACCGCAAGTAATTTATACAATATTGATTCAACATCTTCTCCGACATAGCCAGCCTGGGAAAAGGGAAAAGAGTAGCCAAGTTGTTAATCGTTCCCAGGTAACCAACAGAAACAGCTTTTGTTGACTGGAAACAATGCTAACTAACAAGAATAGCTCCTATGACCAAGTGTTACATCTAAGACATAAAATTAACAAAACAATTGGCCTTCAGGAGAGACAAAATAGCATCACAATGTCCAGAAATTATTAGCGAGTCTATTGTTGGGGAATAAACAAAGAGCAAAAAGAGAAGAGATGTTCAACGGAGCAAGACAACAACCTAGATTTTAAGGAAAATGCACCAGCACTTGCTAAAACACACAAGTTGTCAGCAGCAGTAGCACAAGAAGAATACAAAAAAATTTCCACACGCACACTGGCATATACTAAAAGAAATAACTTATTGATCACAAGCCATGGACTTCTAAGAACGCTACTGATATGCACAAAAAGAGCAAGGATAGAGGAGAGAGAAACGGAGAAAAAGAAAAAAGAAAATACATGTGTGCGAGTGTGTGTAAAGAGAGAGCGAGAGAGAGAGAGAGAGAGAGACATTAGTAAATATGAGGTAATGCAGGTCTGGATCTACTGCAATGAGTACCATCTGACTTTGTAGAACACCTAAAAGGCAGCTACAAACAGATGCATGTGAACAAAGAGGAAAGGAATCACGATTTGCGACCATGTTTTCTATAAATTGAGGCAATATTGCCTTAAACTCTACTTGCCTGTGTTAATGATGTCGCATCGGTCATGGCAAACGGCACATTCACAACACGGGCCAGTGTTTTTGCGAGTAAGGTCTTCCCTATCCTTGCACATCACAGTACAAGCACGTAAATCAGAACAGCGGTCCTCATTGTGGTTTCCCATACAGATATCAACCAAGAAACATTAACATCATTTACCCGAACCAGTGGGACCCATCAACAATATGTTGCTCTTATCCAATTCGACAAAATTAATGTCATCATTTTCATCTTTACATTCGGATTGTACACCCAGATAATCACCTTTACGGTCAGATTGTACACCATATCTGGTATCACATGCACAATCTCAATTACTAAGCAACAAAAGAATCTTGGTTAGCAAATTATAAATTGATTCAGTGACAAGACGGGAAATGGTCATCACAACTGTTACTTTTGGATGAAAAGAATCCATTGAGAAAAAACGGTACGGTAGAAGGTGTAAAACACTTACCGTTGCAGCTTGGATGCTTGATATAATCTCTTGTAATGATTGTAAACTGCAACAGAAAGCACCTGTTACAAATCCAGATGCATCAATGAAGTACTATCGCACAAATCATACTAACAAACATATTACATGATCACTATACAAAACGCTTCCTCTCCTAGTATAGATTAAATTACAAGTGGTAAACTGACAAGAAAATATCAGTATTTTGCCTCTATTTTGTGAACAAGGGGATACAATCTTATGAATCTTATCGGCATGAAAACGCCACCGTCACCTCAGTAATTACCAAACCCAAGTAAATATAATTACAGTATTTTGATTGCTGGTAATTACAATGATAACTAAAAGAATGTACTGTGAAAATGACACAGATTGAAATTAAAACTTGGTGGCAAATTTCATTTGCAAATTTGCCACCAAGTATACCAAATGGCCAATGTGACATTTATCGTCATTGGTTGATATTGATAGATTTTCATTTAACCATTACAATATTGTTATTTAAATATTAAAATTTTACTTTTACAAATTCTGATGATAACAAAAGATAAATATAGCAAATATAAATAGCACTATGTATTAGAACACAAGTACACAACATTTTAAATTTGCACTTTCCATAACTTTTTGTAATCAATATGGCATGGCTGGTCTAAACGATAACAATCAAATATCAAAATTTGTCAAATTATAGCATTAAAAATGGCATTGCATTAGAGGGTGGTTTTCGAATCCTAATGCTAAATTTGATTTGGCACATGAATTTGGCATCGAATCGGAGAAGCTAGTAATTTGTTTAGCAACAAAAGCAAATTCATTACCTTTTTGGCTCTCTCTTGTCCAACAACAAAGTCATCAAGCTTCTTGCAAATCTCCTTCGGCGTAGGCAAATCCAAACCGATCGTTTCGTCATCTCCGCCGCCATTTTGACACCGATCGCTTCCGTCGAAAGCTCTCTCGCAACCGCGTTTGGCCCTCCCAATCTCGACGAAGCTCCCCTGCAAAGGCTCGAGCTTGAAGGGCCTGAAATAGAAGGCGGTTCTGCAGTGCGGGCAGAGATTGAGCGCCTGGTAAATCCCCACCTCCTTCGCCGTGATCGACAGCGGACGGTTCGAGAAGACGACCGCCATTATCTTCGAGCAGCGAGGGCAGTTCACTTCCGCCCTAATGTATTGGAAATCTCCGGAGCTTGGGCCTCCGCCGCCGCCGCCGTCGCAGATGTGGCGGTGATGTCCTGCAATTGCGGCGGCGGAGGGAGGAAGAGCGGGAAGCAAGGGGCGGTGGCGGAGGATGGTTGCTCCAGCGCCGGAGAGGAGGCGGAGAGGGAAACGGGCCAGTCGGAGAAATGGAAACATGTTTTTCTGTGTGAGTTTTATCGTCGTCGTCGACGCGCTTAGAATTTAACGTCAGTTTTTTCTTTTTCTTTTCTCTTTTTTTTTTGACAAATTTTAAAAATGCTCCCTGAACTTTGGTAACTTGTAATCTTGCGCCCTGAAGTTCGAAAAGTGATATATATCCTCCTTGAACTTTTAACATACATTTGGTGTTAAGATTTCAATTATAAAATTTGGATTTACATTGGATTGTACTTTGATGAGGTATTTGAATTGTTAAAGTTAAAAAATAAAAATAAAAACTTGAAATTTGTTCAGAAGAAAAATATTAATCTGTAACTTGTTTCGTCTGTCTTGAAATTCTAAACAATTAAAAAAAGAGTAATTAGCTTAAATAGTCTCTGAATTATTTCAAATATGATGGTTTGATCCATGTTCTTTGTGCATTTTTTTCTTTACCGAGATGACCTTAAACTTCTATTTTTTTGGCCATTTCAGTCCTTTTCGTTAAATTCCGTTAAATTTTTTAACAGAATCTTGCTAAAATTTTTTTTTTTTTGTAATAACAAGACTAAAATACCCTTCAATCTCACAAAAATTCCTTCTATCTCCCTCCCTCCCCCACAACCTCCATCTCCGGCATTGCCCCCCCCCCCCCCCCACCAAGTTCAGTCTGAGTACCCCCCCTTCCGCGAAATCATCTTCGGCCATCGCCACCCCCACCTTCCAAGTTCCGATCTGGGTGCCCCCCTACACATTCGCGACTTGGTTTGGCCCTTGCCTCCCTGGCAAATGTTGTGATCTTGTTCCCCATATCTCTCCCTCAAGTTCGAATCTGGGTGCCCCCCAAAAAAAAAAGTTGCAATTGGGCTCACCGAACTAAAACCAAATCGCCGGTGGACGAAAGGGCACGGAGACCTAGATGGAGGTGGGGTTGAGAGCTCGCCGACGTAGGGGGGCTGACACCTAAATCGTGGGCGCCAGACCCCCCCCCCCCCCCCCCCTTAAAGCAATTGGGCTTGCCGAATTAAGACGAGATTGCCAGTGGAGGAAAGGGGTAAGGAGACCTAGATGGAGGTGGGGTTGAGAGCTCGCCAACACAGGGGGGGCCGACACCCAGATCGTGGGGGCCGGAAACCTAGATGGGGGGACGCAAAACTCGCCAATGTCGGAGGGGACATATACCAAATCTAATTTGAATAGAAAATTACATATTTGACCTTTAAAAGGCATTAAGCGTGTTTCTCACGTGACCAATCCGCTAGTTTTTTACGGAAATGACTGAAATGACTACAAAAATAAAAGTTTAGGTTCATCTCAGTAAATTAAAAAAAAAAAAGAACATGGATCAAATCGTCACCTTTGAAAGAATTTAATGACTATTTAGGCCAATTACTCTTTAAAAAAAATCATCTCATTTGGGCTTGTATACGCAAAGTTATGGATTTTTAAAATTTGAGTTACAAAACTATAATAGTAATTGTGAAAGTGAAATTGAAGATAACTTTTTAGGGAAAAAAAATTGTGATATAAACTAGAGCATAAAACAAGGACTTAAAAAGTGGTATAAAGGAGTATATATAACATAATTGGTACTTAAAAGTTTGAATTAAAGTTAGTACCCTTGCTAATATTCTATAGGTACTTTAGTTTAGAGGCTTCTTTACATTGAGGATCCATGTGTTTGGTTCAAATTACAATGTATTCATATTGAATGATGAAAATATCAGTATAAATTAAAATACTGGTTCAATTTTACGAAAATATCAGTACTTCAGTTTAGAGGCTTTTTAATACGAGGAATCATGTGTTTCGTCAAAATTATAACAAGTTCACTTTTAATGATGAAACATCGATATATGAAAATATCGGCACTTCAATTTTACAGAAATATCAGTATTTTTCAGTTGAAAAAACTATCAATATTTCAATTTAGAGGCTTGTTTATATGAGGATTCATGTGTTTTGTCAAAAATATAACACACTCGCTTCTAAGGATGAAAATATCGGTACAAGTAGAAATATTTTTCAAAATATTATCGATCTCAATGGAATTATCGAAAAAATTACAAAAATTTAGTTTAATATATATATATATATATAACATTTTAAAATATATAAACATAAATAAACATGTTTTACGCGAGAAACTTTTTCTATCTTACATATCCTAGTACCAGAAGGAAATCATAAGACTCAAACAGGATTGTGATGCCATTGTGATTCAAGTAATATTGATATCGTAATATATTTTTGCAAAAGGTGTTGAATATAGTCTCCGTTTGGTAAGTAAGTTGGAGATGAAATTTTTAAGTTTGAATTGATTAACTTTTTAAAAATTAGTTATAATTTTGTTGACTTTTTAGAAAAAAAAAAAAACAAAAATTGAGATAAAAAAGTATAATTTAGTTAAAGTTAAACCTTAATGCCGAACATAGTCATAGTTTTTTTTTTTTTTTGTTATTCTTTTTGCACAAAAAGGTGCGTAGAAGATAAAAGTTTGAAATTCATAGATATTATTCACGTGTCCAAAATTTCATCTATATTATTTTGATATATCTCGATATTTTGCATAATCTGTTCCTCTTCAAAACTGAAGTTTGGGAAATATTAGTGATATTTGCATCCATGCTCGCTTCATCGAATCAAATACCGTCGACAACCCTTTTTTCAAAAACTTTACAAAAAGACATCCCCACTTAGTTGCTTGTGGAAAAAAAAAAAAAAAAAATCATTGTTTGACACGCAATCTTGAAATGAAAAACTTCATTTTGAAATAAGAATGTCCCCACTTAGTTGCTTGTGAAAAAAAAAAAAAAAAAAACCTCTCATTGTTTGATACGCAATCTTGAAATGAAAAACTTCATTTTGAAATAAGAATGTAAAATAAATTTTAAGTGTCTGGGGAAAATTTTTTTTTTGAAAAAAAACAAAAAATGGAAAATTAAAATTAAAATTGAATATTTGAACTTAAAAATTTTGTATTAAGATTTGTATTGGATTTGAAATTTTTTTATCAGAAATGGGTTTTTGTCTTCATATGAGCATATGTGAGTTTTCGTTATCGATTTAATAGGAAGTTAAGCCAAATAATATACATTGCAATAATTTCAAAAGCTCAAAAGGTATATTAGTCTAAGGAAAAGAATAAAGGGACGGAAAAAAAAAAAAAAAAAAAACGTTGCCTTATTGAAAGATTGAGTATCCAACTAATTTGAAAATAACAGAAAGACTATTCACGTTCTCTCTTGCTAAAGTTCAAATCCATGATGATGGATTTAATAGGGCCTGTTTGGTGAAGTAGTTTGAGTTGGGATTTTTAAGTTTCAATAGTAAATTTTTTTGAATTTTCAGAAAAGACAAAAAACTTTTTGGGAAAAAGACAAAAACTTTTGGGAAAAAGACAAAAAAAAGTTTGAGTTGAATGGTTTGAGTGGTTGAGCCATCCACCCCCGTAAACATGTCGTGATACTAACCCCAACAAAAATTGAGCTCTCATAGTATCATCTTCAACTTCCATACTTTTTTAGCTCAAAAATTGCAAAGCAAGCTCCAAATTCTTCAAAATAAGATACTAAAAACACATTTTACACATTATTTTAAAGCAAAAGGTTTGTGATATGATATATCAAATGTATTCAGATTTATGGGCTTGATAAACTTCGTTCTTCAACGTTAGAATTGTCGAAAAAGAAGACACTAGTCGGAGTTCAATCTTCTTCAATATTAGAATGACTATATCATATTTATACTCTCAAATTTCAAATTTAAGCGTAAATCTTTTTTTTTTCTCTCGATTAACAGTTAATTTTGATCTCATAATGACCTAAGCTACCTTAATAATTAAAAAAAAAAAAGGATAGAGAGTAAGAAATAAAAAAGATAAAAATTTCAAAATATAAGGTATTTGGATTCTTTTCATTGTAAAAAACGACTTTTAAACCCAAATTAGATAAGGATTTAACATGAATTGAAAATATGAATGTATCAATATTATAAAATCTTAAAATATAAGGTCTAATTTTCAATAAGCCCATAATATAAGGTATAAAAATGAAGAGAAATAACCCAAATTTTGTTTAAAATTTAATATTAACGAATTTAAACTTTATACCTTTTAATAAAGTCAAATGCATTAGATTATGACTCTAATTATCTGGGATATTTGTTATGCTTTATTATTGTTATTGTTATTTGTTTTATTAATAAGTGGTGTTTTTGTCAATGGATAGGATAGGATGATGACTCACACCCTACTCAAACCTGGGTTTTTTTTTTTTTTTTTTTTTAATGATCTGTTTTGTTTTGTTTTTGTTTTGTTTTGGGTGGAAGTGGAACTACACAACTTGTATTTCTAGCTGTGGTTTTTGGAGACAAAAAGGAAACAAAGAGCACGTGAATTATTGGCCTCAAGGTTTTCTAGCCCAAAAATATATTAATTAAAAAAATTATGGATCTTATCTTAATTTCCCGTATTTTCTATTATTTATCCACCGTCATCGTCCTCATCACAAGAATGGTCGGACAGATTTTTGGTAAAACTTGAAACTGTCTTGACACGTGTAAGTATAAGAGCAATTAACAGCTAAAATCCAAAAAAAAAATAAAAATAAAAAAGTGCCCCCCTTTTTTTTATCAGACAAAAAAGTGTTACATTAGTAACTATATATATATATATTTTTTTTTTAAAAAAAAAAAATTAAAAAAGTGCCCCTCCACATTTTTGCTACAGTTCAATCGAATCCCACGTGCTCTCCACTTGTGCGGTGCCCGTGTCACTTGGCCCCTTTACAGAGAGTTTCCCCTCAAGTCCAAACTTCAAACTGTCTGGCACACTTGAGATTACAATTCTCTGCAATCAGGTCCCCATTACTTACCCAATTCCGCATGAGAGCATATGTAGGGCCCACATCTCTGTGAATCCTATTACATGAGATATACGGTGTTAATTCTTAGTTTGTTTAGAATTTAAATTTTAACTGGTCTTTCATTTTAATTTTTATCTTTTTTTTTAAATTAATTAAAATTATAGATAGTTTTTAAAAAAGCTATTCAATTCCATTATCAAAATTTCATTTCAAACATTTATTCGAAATGTAAGGTAAAAATAGTTAATAGATTATGTTTTTTTTTTTTGAAATTGCTTGTAGATTACGTTCATAGAACAATAATCTCGCAGTTTTATTTTGTGTAACAGTGAAGTGATACTATACACAATTGGTTCTTAGATCAATTTATTACGATAGAAAACAAAAAAGAAATAAAGAGTAAAATATCTAGATAAGAGAAACAAAAATAAAAGAGAGTTTTCTTTCATATTTCATATTGTTTGATAAAAGAAAAAGAAAAGATAAAAGAAAATATCAATCTAATATATTTTCCTATTATCTCATAATATAAAACAAAAATTTGTTTTTATATACTTTTTTTTAATCAAAATTTTCACTCCTATTTTTTTTTTCAATTGGAAAAAATTAAATTACTATAATTCTTATGAATTTATTTATTTATTTCACACTTTTCACTCAATCAAACAATCAAGATTTTATTTTTCTTCCGACAATTCCTACTCAAATTTTCTTCCTTTCCCTTTTCTACTCTTTTAAGCATAAATATTTATTGCTAAATGACAATAATTCATATTTTCGATAGGGAAGAGGATAAATAATGAATAATTTTTCTAGAGAACAACAATGCATTATTTTCAAAACAAAATAATGATGCATAATTAGACCATATAAAACAACTCACTTTGAAATTATTGCGAAAGATATTAACTAGGCAAGCCATATAATTTGAAAAGCTATAGATATTGGACAACATTTTAATAATTGGGCAACCGACCCACTATGAGCACACGTCAATTGTCGACTAATTGCAAATTAAACACGTTGGTAGTAATCTTCTAACACTTGATAAATGTGGACGGTCGTTGATGATACCAATTACTTTTTTTAGTTTACCAAAAAAATATAATTTTTATTTTTCATTCAAAAAAAAAAAAAGTTCTTCACAAACTCCAACTCCAATGAGTTATGATACAAATCAATCATTTTCATTCTCTCTCTTTTATTTTATAAAAATCTAAAATTTAAAAGTTCATAAGGTTCTTATTTTAAATTAAAATGAGAATTTTTTTTTATCTTTAAACATTCACAACGATAAAAGATGGGTGAAATAAGATTCATTTTACTTTTTTTTTTTAATACATTTCAAATTTTTTTCATATTCAAATATTTCAATTTATATTTTTAACCAAATATATGTTTTCAAGACTCTTATTCTAACTAATGTTCCAAATGGGCACTAATTTTAATATCATTTCCATCTTGCCAAAAAAAAAAAAAAAAATCTTAAAAAAAGAAAATCATATGAAGACGAGATTTGCTTAGCAAAAGTTATTAAACCGAGATTAAGGGCTGTCTCTATCGAGCACCATACAAATTGTCGCCAAGTCAACCAAGTTAACGGCGGAGATTCACCTGCTCTCTCTCTCTCCTCACTTTCTCTCTCTAGCTACTCCTTTGGCATTTTCCTTTCCAGTTGGGCTTTTCTCTCTCCTTTTCTCTCTCGCCCTCTCCTCTGGAGAGAGTTTCGTTTCGTTTTCTTTTTTCTTTCTTCTTTTTTCTTTTTTTTCCTTTCCTTTTCCTTTCCGAAACATTTCCTCAATTTCTCCGACGGCGACCGACCGCCATTAAAGCCCACATTGTTAGCTCAACAACAACAACAACAACGACAACATCAACAACACTTCTCCTTCCGACGTTACTTCCAATGCCCAACAATTCCCCTCTCTCTCTCTAGCTCCCCTCTCTCTCTCCTAGCTCATTCCCTTCTCGTTTTCTCCTCCAATCGCTAGCAATGGCTCCTCCTCCTTCTCCTCCTTCCATCAACCTCAAGCAGTCTTCCACCTCTGCCTCCGCCGTCGCCTCAGCCGCCGCCGGCCAGGACGCGCGGCTTCTCGTCCGTGAGACGCTGCGAATCAGCGCCAATTTGGCGTCGGCTGACTCCTTCGCGCCTCCTCCGCCTCCTCTCTCTTCCGAGGCGAGGAAGCTCGGCTTGGTTGACGACGAGTTTGTGAGCTCCAGTTTGAGGTTGATTTGCTGCGAGGAGCTCGACGGGCCGGCGGTGGCAGTACGTCGCCGAGAGCGACGGCGGTAGAAGCTTCAAGAAGGGATCATTCCGTACCCTCAGCTTGCAAACTCCGCAAGCTCCTCTTGATGTCAGTTTTTTGCCTTTCCTTTTCCCTTTTTTTTGATTTTTTTGATTTTTTTTTTTTCAAATTACGGTTTTGCAATTTGATTCAAATGTCATTTACAAAGCTATAATTGCTTAAATTGTAGATGAACATATAATTTGCTAAAATGTAACGGCATTTTGCTATTTACTGCAATTATGTTGTTTTTGAGTATAATTTAATCAAAAACCTTTTACTTTTGGAGTTGTAATCCAGTTTCTTGCTCAGTAATTCACGGTCTCGATTTGGGTTTTATTTAATATTTTTTTTCGAGTTCCGATGATACGGCATTTGAATTGTCAAGCTATTATCATCTAGTTTGATTTGTCATCTTGTTATTTGTTTTCGTTTTATGTGATGTTTTACTTGTCCTCCTGAAGTTGTGTCACTGTTTCTTAAAATTTTTTGAATAATGATTATATTATGTTCATACTGGCGCAGGATTTGATGTCGTTTGTACGATCATATGTTGTTCCGGAGGGTTTCCCCCATAGTGTGAGCCCATCCTATGTCCCCTATATGACATGGAGAGCTTTGAAGGTTTGCATTTTCGTGGTTTATGAACTACTAGATGATGGTGGACTTTTGTGGAATTTAAACGAACCAAAAAGTGAGAGAGAGAATAGAATATGTAGCATACATTTTCCGTTGATTTGCTTTGGTATCTTTTAATACCGCGTTCTGATTTGCGTATCTGTTTTAGCACTTTTTTGGGGGAGCAATGGGTGTTTTCACAACTCAAACTCTTTTGAGCTCTGTTGGCGTCTCCAGAAACAAGGCTACTCCTGGAGCTGTTGCTATCAACTGGATTCTCAAGGTAGGAATTAGGGAATAATATTTCATTCATACTGCTGGCGTAACACTTTATATGTTGCTAAGTTTGTAAGAAATTTTAGGCTCTCTGTGGATGCAAAAAGCATGCTTACAGATTGGAAGAAGACTTCCCTTTAGCTGTAGATTTGAACTTTTGAGAATGTTGCAAAAATTTGATCTTCGTGTCATGACATGTAAACATTGCGTTTTTGGTGTATTGTCTCTCTTTCTTTCTCAGTGGTGCTTTTTTAAGGAAAGATCTTCATAACTTTGAATGGCTTAAATGATGGTTTGTGTCTGAATTGTTAATTACCACCTGGGGCTTTCAAATCAAGAGGAAAAAAAAAAAAGGCCATTTGGGACTTTTGCTGTCATTGCCTTTTATTTTTTAGTTGTAAAGATATAAGATTAACTTCTAGAAAAGTAGAAATCTTATATTTTAGTATATTTTGCACTACGTTGTTGGCTGTCTGGTGCAATTTAGTGATAACTCCAATGTGGTGAAGGATTTTGCGGATTTCATGTGCCACAGGGTCATTGCCTTCTAGTTCTTTGTGTGACATTTTCTACGCCAGAATAGGATCCCATCACTTGAGATTTTTGGACCTAATGTGCTGATATTAGTTGTAAATCTTGAATTTCATCAATATGGCAATCCGGGTGTGCTTGGTTGATGGCACATGTATTATTTTTAGGTAAATATTGTTGAACTCAAACAGGCATGGAGTTTCTGACTCTGGAATTGCTATCATAGGGTGACATATCCCATAGAGCGTGTTAATGGTCTAATCTGAAATTCCACGTCTTACATGGTACATACATTCTGGCCTCCAATGAAGTAATAGTTTACTAATCTTTTAGCCAAAAAAAAAAAGGTGCTAGTGTTTTAATTAATTAATTAATTATTATTTTTATTTTTTTGAGGGGAATGAAGTTATTGCCTTGGAAACCCATAATTGCTTTCCTTTGGATGAACCTCACTATTATGTCCTACAATCTTTTTATTTTTATTTTTATTTCCTTTTTTGTTTTTTTCTTTTTCGAGAATCACAGCCTTTTGAATTTTAACATGGTACCTGATTTATTCTACATTGAGAAACACTAATATGATTAGATTTTGTAGGATGGTGCTGGTCGTGTAGGGAAAATGCTTTTTGCCCGGCAAGGAAAGAAATTTGATTATGATCTGAAACAGGTAGAATTCGGTTAATTTGAAATGTACTTGTGATTAATGGTTATGACACGTAAATGTTTTGAACAATCTGTTGCAAATATTTGTATTACAGCTTAGATTTGCGGGTGATCTTCTCATGGAGTTGGGTGCTGGGGTGGAATTGGCAACCGCAGCTGTGCCTCACCTTTTTCTTCCTCTTGCTTGTGCAGCTAATGTGGCGAAGGTTTGAAAGTTTTTTTTCCCCCCTAACATCGTTTATGCTTGTTCAGTCAGTTACTTGGCCTTAGTTTCATTATTGTTTGTTGATAGAATGTTGGGGCTGTTACGTCAACATCAACTCGTACACCTATTTACAAAGCCTTTGCTAAAGGAGAGAACATTGGAGATGTCACTGCTAAAGGAGAATGTGTGGGCAATATTGCAGATCTGGTATGCTTGTCAAACTTGAGCTTTTCCCATGGATAATCTCTTATAAATACGGAGAATAAGATGACCCTGCCAAAAAAAAAAAAAAAAAAAACACACACACACACACACACACACAAACAGAGAGTCATAGAGCAGATATATGATACGTATTGATATGCTGATAAATGATAATTCCTCTGCAAGTTTCCATTAATAGAGTTACCGGTTGTTGGACTTTCTCAATTCCAATAGTCATACGCTTTGAATTAAAGTACCCAAAGAAGGAAGGGAAAACTAGAAACCATCTTTTCGACTACAGAACAAAAGAAAGGCATAATTTTGAATTATTTTGGTGAAGTCGAGACTGATCTGAATTTTATCCCTTAGAATGAAATCGTGAAAATTGTTTTTGAATACTGACCTACAATTTCAACTATAAGGCCCCAACATCGGATAGCTACCACACTAGGGAATTAGCCAAGATATATTAGCTTTCATTCAACAATTAAAGCCCCAGCTTCAAAGCTGCCTCAAAATATAAGAATAAATGGTCATGATATTCACCATTCTTTCTACCCATCACATGCTAAAGGAGGGGACAATTACGCCTATTGTCTTCTTTTCTGAAGCATAACTCAAGTGTTTAGTTTCCCAACTGGTAGTAGCCAAGAAAACATCTGGCACTTTCTAGGGTTTTTTTTCCCCTCATCCTCTTGAGATATTTCTTAGAGAATTTCTCATACCTCTTGAGATCTTATCCTATCCTTTCGTCAGTAAAAGATCTATTTTTCTCCATTACATGTGATCATGGCTAATCTGAAAACTAATGCAATGAAGAAGAATATTTGTGACATAGGTTTAGCCTCTGTCATTGAAATTTAGTAGTTGTGCTAGAACATCATAAAGTAAAACATTTATCACAAATAGGAAAGAATTGTACTATTTTAAGGGTGAAGAAAATGATTAACTGTCTAGCTGTTTATAATTTTATATATTGAAATTGTTATTGTACAAAGGGACAGTAGTCTGTGAAGAAATGATCTTACATAAATAGGGCTGGCTACTCAAGGTCCGTTTTTGACATAGCATATCTAGTACATTTCTGAATTGTCACCAGATGTAAAGGAAACTGGTGCTCAACATTTGGAACTGGCTGGAACCTTTTTTTTTTTTTTTTTAACAATTACCTGGCTAGGACTTTATAAACTTGCAGATTGTAAATTTTTTATATTTTAAAGTGTACAGTCAGGCATGACACTTTTTTTCCAGCTGAAATTTGATATCCACGTTTTTAATTTCTTGTGAAGCTGGGAACTGGAATGAGCATACTGATCTCGAAACGGAATCCTTCATTAGTTACCACGTTTGCCCTCCTTTCATGTGGATATGTTCTCAGCTCTTACCAAGAGGTATGATCATGTGCAGCTGCATTTGTCATTTACCAGTCAGCAAGTTTTTATTAGTATTATTAGAATTATTATTATTTTTTATTTTTCTTCTTTCGGATAGATTTTGCTTTCCTTAATTGCATATATTGTATTTGCAGGTTAAATCTGTGGTGTTGCACACATTGAACCGAGCAAGATTCACCGTAGCAGTAGAGTCCTTCCTTAAGACAGGTTACAGGAATTTTGCATGGATGTGCACATATTTTCTTTCAAGTCGTGCTTTGTGATCACCTAGTATATATGTTTTTCTTCATTGGGAGCTAGTTGCTGATATATGTTATATTGTGTTCTCGTATGTAGGACGTGTACCGTCATTGCAGGAGGGAAACATGAATGAAAGCGTACTCACTTTCCCTTGGTTGAAAGAGAGGCCTGTAGTTCTTGGTATGTAAATGTAATCTGTAGATTAATTGGGCCTGTTGTTTGTGAACTTTAGCTAAATAAATCTTGATTTCAACCTTGATTTATTTCAAATTGCATGCAGGGTCGAGATTTAAAGACGCATTCCAAGACCCAGGGGCATATCTTGCCTTAGAACCTTTATTTGAGGTGTGTGCTTTTCAAGTTAATTTTGTGGTGGATACTGGTTATACGTCATTCTCTATCCCAGGCGTTCCTCTCTTTGTTTGTTTCTAGTCTCTACCTGCCTCCAAACATGCGGAGATTCATTGATGTGTTTACTATATTTATTCTTGATCAACTCATTGCTGTTATGTTCTTTTATTTATGACAGAGAGAGAAATATATTGTAACGTATAACCCTTCAAAGGATAAAGTATATGCATTGCTAAAGGATGAGGCAATGTCGGATGACATTCTGAAAGCAGCATTTCATGTGAGACATACAACACTTTTCTGCCAACCTGAGAACGAAGAATATCATGTACTTCCTCTTGTATAGCGTTTTAAGATAAATATAACATTCTGGTGCAGGCTCATGTGCTTCTGCATTTCTTACATTCATCGTATAGATGTCGGACTCTGTCTTCGAAGCATATGAAAGATGGAAATTTGCACCCTACGCCTGGAGCAGGTGATTTAGAGGCTCAAATTGCTGAGTCATGCAAAATAGTTTCATCATCATATGGGCTTTTCAAGCGTAAAGCTGCGGAGCAGGTAAATACCGTTTGTCATGTTAGTTTTAATTGGTTTCTTTAGTAGTTTTAGTCCAGGCCTTCCTAAGTACTAGGCTAGTCAGGTTGGTTAAACCGGCAGCCAATTCCATGCCAAGTATCCATTTTACCAGAGAACTATTTTGGTGGATTTGGTTTTAGTCTATTTTTTAGATACCGTTGAACTTTGCGGTTTTGTTACTGCTCTTCTGGTTGGTATATGTGGTGATGGGCATGGGCTTAGCCCCTTTGCATTCTCCAATTACAATCTCATTGCCAGAATGGCCTGTTAGGTTATTACAGAGATTGCATTATATGGTGGGTTCAGCTTATACGATATCTAATAATTTTATCTGTCACAAATGCATTGGAGGTTTTGAAATTGGAAGCACTTTGTGACGCTCCCTTTGCAGTTTTAAAAAGCTTTTGAATTGAATATGGCAAGACACTAGTTTTTGCGATATAGAAGCCAACACTTTTTCGTTTGTTAATTTTGGCTGAACAAATATGGAGCAAGTAGTTTGAAACATATGACTCCAGGCTTCTGGCTGATAATACCTGGATACATATTTATGTATTTATACATATTAAATGTGCATATGATCGATGACTTGTATGTTATTTAGCCAGACATACTCTTATTGACATGAGTATTATCAAATTGTCTTGCAGGGTTGGACAATGTCAGAATCACTGCTTAATCCCGGTCGTGCTCGTTTATGTTAAAGTTATTAATTGGAAAACAGATACGTAGGCTCCTCTTCCATTTTCTGAAAGAGGTTGGCCTAGACTGGCCAAAGCACGCGCTGATGCTCGACTGTAACCGGTGAAAAACAGGATAAGCACCGCATCAACGGATAATCCAAACCATGTCTCCCTCGAAGCCAATCAGCTCTCTCGTTACAGCACCCCAATCGCACTATGCAGGTTTTCCTTTCTCTGCTCAGTGGAACATGGATAGAGATGAACATGTATCTTTGAGCTATAGAAATAGTAAATTGTAGATAGCACAACATACAAAGTGCACAGATAGTGACATCTTTTTTTTTTCCTGCAAAGGGGTGTTCTCTTTTTTGTTTGGGATTTTTTTTTTTCATGTTTATGGAACTTTTTTTTTCCCCATTATGTTTATCGAAATTTTTTATTTTTATTTTTTATTTTTTTTATTTGGGTCTCAACTCAAAACATTATAAATTTATAATCTAGGTTTATGTGTATCAAATCACAATTCATTGTCAGCTTCAAGGGTACATATTCCAGAAGTTAGGAATTTCAGCCTTGAATTCCTAGGATAACGAAGTTTGGGTATTTTCATTATTTCTATTTCAAAACTCTCACTTTACTCATTGAGTTTTGAATTCATCCCATCTATTAAATTTTCGTTAAAAATAGACAGAAAAGAGGGGATTATATAATCTTTTTACGTTTGTTTTTAACCGAAATGGTCACGCGAGACTAGCTTTCCTCTTTACCGGAGAAAGTTAAGAGTTTTTAAAATTCAAAGGGTAAAGTGAGAATAACCATAAAGTTGAGTGGTACATGTAAGAATAATCCCTATTTATTATTATTTTTTGTTTTAGTAAATTGCTTCATGAATTTTATGTGATTTGAAATGTCTTCAATTGGTGCAATTGTTAAAATTTAGACGAAAACATCAATATATGGTGCATCATATCACATGCATTATGATGTTTTTATTTTTTCCCCAAATTTTAACATCAATAATTGACATAGATACAATCTAATAAACATTTATTATTTTTAGACGATAATTTATCATAATTAAAAGTTTAATACATAACTTCTACCAAAAAAAAGTTTAATATATAACTGAAAATTTCTTTTCATGACGGATAATTCTTTAATTATACACATTTTAAGGCACTACGTGTTTAATTTGAGATTTTAAAAGTGATTTGGTTTTCATCTTAAAATATTAACATATGAATTGACCCAATATCATTGTATATTGTGAGAAAATTAACTAACTAGTAACTTCTTTCCCTCCATGGAAAATTTTGCCACAATTTTTTTTCGTTCTTTAAGTTTTTGAGATGTTTTTATTTATTTTTTGTTTTTTTAATTAAAATTAATTATGATATTATATACATTTTACCAGATGTTATCAGAATCAATAGTGATCACCGACAATATTGGTCTCTTGCTCCAATCACCCGGCACCGGTTACCGGAATATTTAACTAGAATATTTGGATATTCTACTATAATTATTTTTTTTTGTTTTAAATATAGATGGCCGGATGCATCTGGCTTTAGTCACCGGTGTCGGTTACTAGAATATTCCAATAGAATACCTTAGATGTTCTATTAGAATATTTTTTGTTTCCAACATGGATGTCCAGACATATTCGGCTTTGCATGCTAGTGCTAGTCACCGTTCTAATATAATATTTTGAATATTTTACTAGATTATATATTTTTTTAGTTTTAAATATGCATGGCCTAATGTTTGTGGCATCGATTACCGGCGTCAATCATCGGACTATTCTTGTAGAATATATTTGGTAATTTACAAGAATATTTTTTCTATTTCAACATAGATGGTTTGTGGTCACTGTTGGTTCTGATGACATTTGGTAGAACGAATGTAGTATCTTAGTAGTTTTTTAATAATAAGGAAAATTTGGATAAAATATATTAGGTTGACCTTTTACTAGTACTATTGAATGATAAAAAAGTTAAAGGGTCCAAACAGCGACAAGAATTTCAAGAAGTTTCAAAAGAGTGGCTTTGGTGACCTATTCTTTATTATTGTTTTTCTGTATATATGGTTTCGTTTTTGCCCTTTGTAGCTTCAGTTTTGCCATAATTTTTCCCCAGAAGAATCACTTGGAAACAGTAGTAGTATCTATAGCCATTTCAATATGGTTGTGCATGGGTGAAAATTTTTTCTGTTTTCAAATTATTGGAAATATACAGTACATTGGACCATAAATATCATTCAGATATTAGCCATTCCATTTAGGGGACACAGGTGGACGGAAATGTCATTTTTGGGGGACAGCAATTTAGATAGAAATAAGATTTTTTGTTTTTGTTTCTTCGTTTTTTTTTTTTGAAGGTAAGATTTTGTTTTCAAAAGCACAATGAATTCATGGTTCAGAACATCATGGTAGCAAATTTAATAGGCCTCTTAAATGAGGGGCCAAAACTAGTTTCACTGTTCCCCCCCCTCGCTATATTTAAAGTCAGATGTACATTATTTTGTAAGGAATTGCAATTTTTTTTTTGTTTTTTTTTTTTCCAATAATTTTAGTAAATTGCAAAGTAGAAACCTTGAGATAAGGGAAAAACGTTTCTATATTAGATTGTGAAGATAAAACGTAGATTTGAAGTAGGAGAATTTAATAAAAATATATATATTTTTTAAAAAATTGATTTTTCTAGAACTTGATTAAAATAGTACCGTTCTAATTATTTTTCACTTGAAGTTTTTTTAATCCTATTAAACGTAAAGTAAAAAAAAAAAAAAGTTAATAACAATAATAAAACAAAAGTTAGGTCCCCTCTCTTTCAAAAAAAAAATTGGCAGATGGTAGCTGGAGACATCATTGGCAATATTTAATTTTTCCCTTTCTCTCTCTCCAACTTATGATTCATGATAAGTTCAAAGGAGATAGATTTAGCCAGCAACCTCATCCTTTGGCCCCCCACAAAAAAAAAAAAAAGCTACAAGCTCATCGACTTGTTATTTTCAAGATTTTTAATAAAAAGTTAAAAGTTTTATTTATTTATTTATTTTTGTTTTTTTTGTTTTATTTATTATTTATTTGGTGAAAATTCCTATCTTTTGTTTTTAGGGTTTTTTATGTTTTTTAAAATGTACATAATATTTTTCATAAACTATTTAAGGATATTTATGTCATTTTGTATTTTTTTTCCTGTTCACAAAATATGTTAGGGAAAAAATTAAAAGGAAGGGGAAAGCAGCTGCATGACACAAATTTGAAGATTATTGCACCAATATGACACAAAATTTGATACGAAACCAATAAGACACAAATTTGACACTAATAAAAGTAAAGTTTGCGTCATTCTAGTCAAGAAGGGGAAATTTGCGTCATGTTAGTCAATAAATGAAAAAGGTGGTTATTTAGGTAGTTTTCTCAAATTAAAACTAGTTTTTTGAATTTAAAATATACTTTTGTAATTTCTAAAAACACATGAAGAAATAAATTAAAATTAAGAGATACGTAGTTTTAATTTAAGTGTCTAAAAAATGTAGCAGACAATATAAAGCCTCCGTATAGAATCTTTGTGGTGATAATATTTGTCTAATAATCTAATATTAGTGGTCTTTTTTTCCTCTTCTTTCCTCTTTGATTAGTTGTATAGTCACATTAATTCCAATTATTCTATTGGATTGTTCCATCAAAATCAAGAGAAAAAAGATTATGTTTTCGTTCAAAAAGAATTATTCACTAATAATAATAAAATGGATATTATAGTAATTATATACAAATAACTATCATCTATTATTTTAAATCGGAATTAATAAAATTCTTTCCAATCTTCTCATTTCTCCTGCTTCCAACCGTCCTCATCCTTCTTACTCTCCATCCCTCCAACCAAACTGAGAAGCATAGATTATAGAGTGATGGGAAGTTATGGATTGTAAGTGCGTGGTGCAAACTGCAAGTGACAAAGCAATTTTGAACCACAAATTATAGGCAAAGTTTTGTCTAGAAAGAGTCCTGTTTGTAGGTCAGTTTGGTATATAGAAGTCACACCTAAGGATCACAATCCTAGTTCAAAGATTTCTTTTATATCTTTTTAACTTTTTCTTAAATTTTTTTCCTTCATAATATAATTGACTCTAATGATTCTTTTCTTAGCATCTAGAAATTTTTTTTTACCTGAGGATTGAGGGAATTGCGAACTCTACTCTTTATATGATATTACAGTTATGATATGCCTGCAAGTTTGCAACCACGCATCTAGAAAAGTTTCTATCTACCACAACACAAAAGAAAGGGTGAAAGGAGAAGAAATATCTTTTGTTTTTTAGGAGGAATAAAATAAATGGCTATTTGGAACAAAATCCCTAAACATATACCATTCGGTTGTTGACGAGCTCGAGAACGAGTTTCCTATACCATGATCTTCTCTCTCCAGACAGTGGCAGCGCACCTTCTCCGGTGTTGGCGGCTAGGGTTAATAGTTTTATAGTTCTGAAGAAATTTAGGGATTAGAGTTTTCAATTTTGGGGTTTTTTCCAAATTTTTTTTAAAATTTAAAACAATACATAGAAAAAGATTAAAAAAAAAAAGTAAATAACGTATATGCTAAGCAAAAAAAATTGTTAAATTATTATATAAATAATGTATTTTATTAAGTAAATATTAGGTAAACATGTATTAATAAGTTGGGACTAACTCAGCAGGTGAGATAGAAAAAATTTGAGTAGAAACTCCAATATAACGAAATCCTGTGAGTGTTTTCATTTTAGAAAAAACAGATAAATGGGATTTATAGGTCCCATACCGTAAAATAAAAATAAAATAAAATTAGATAATTATGTATTGTCAAAGTAAAAAAATGGAATGAAATGCCACAAAAGGTGTGTGAGAATCCTTGAATCAAATGCCCCACGTTACTCCATTAGATGACAACTTTGGATACGAGACAAATATTCCTGTATCACTTTCTTTTTATTGTTGGCATTCCTTATTGGAAAGAGGGAAAGAAATGTACGGCCCATGTCTCGTGCTCCCTTTGGTATGATATTGTCCTGTTTTGGGTCTTGTACCCGCACGGTTTTTCTCTTAGACTCATCCCAAAAGGCCTCATACCGTTAGGAGATGGTCTCTTTACTTATGAACCATCACATTTATCCATTCCCAAGCGATGCGGGATTGCCACAGCTTACCCTTTTTCTTGTAGGGACCGATGACTGTCATAATCACCCCTCCTTTTTAGGGCCCAACATCCCATTGGCCACACTTTCGGTTAGGTATAGGCTTTGATACCATAACTGTAACGGTCCGTGAGGGGTCATTACAGATATCTCTTATTTGAAGTTGAAGGTCAAACTCCATATCATGCGACTTATTGGTTTCTCATGAGCTATAAATACACTGTCTCTACCTTATGATGTAAGTTGAAGGGTTATAATAATAAATAAAAACAATAAAATTGAAGAGAGGAATTTCAATTATCCTGTTGATTTCAGAGAGAATATCAAGAAAACAATTTTAAAATTGGTTGATTCATAACGAGTACCAAAAATCAATAAGAGAAAAGAGAAAAAAATAGTGACAACACAGACTCAAATTTTATTTAACAACAGTAAGGTCAAAATGAGATTACTAAAAAAAGTGGGAAAAGATCATTACCAAAACAGAAATTACTACAGGGAAAAAAAGACGAAAAGTGGTTGCTAACATCTCCTAGCGTCATCTAACTTGGTGAAAATCAATAAGGTCAAAATGGCCGTGGTTTGATCAATAGGTCTACAGATGCTTTATCAGCTTTACTCAAGTTTTACTTATTGTTTTATAAGAAAAGAGAAATACAATATAAATACGAAATATGGTGAACCAAAATAGTAAAGGGCTGTACTTGGTAGGAATAATCTAACAATAATTTACATTGTGACTCCATCATATTTACAAGGTATCGAGTTTGAAATATCTTCACACCCAAGTTCAAAAAAAACTAAAAAGTCTGAGCACCTATTGAGTAGAGAAGTTGTTTATATAATAGTACTCTCTACATATATACTAGTTATTTCAAAATTTGAACTAGGATCTCTGCCTTAACCTACACTATTTTTACCATAATTATTACATCGAATGCACATGAGAAAAATAGAAAATGATCACTTAGACCTCATTGCTGATTTTTTCCCCCTTTCCTTGAGAAATAAAGAGATTGCTAGTTCTTTGACAAAACTTAATTAGAAATAAGCTTTTGACTTCTTAACTTTTTTTTTTTTTTTGGCCTTCCCAACTATAAAAAAGAAGTAAGCTACTTCTGAAAGTATGTGGATGATATGATATACGTGTTTTTAATTTTAGAAAAAAACTTCCTGTTAAAACTACAAAATTAGTTTTATATATATTAAAAAAAGGGTTTTATGAGTAGATTTTGAAACTTATATAGAAGTTTTAGTAAGATTTTAAAGATTCTATTATCAAATTTTTATTGAGTAATAAAAAATCTTAAAAATCATCATGACATATTAAATCTATTAAAATGTAATTCAAAAATACTAATTCAAAAGTTATAATATTTACTTCAATTTTTTTATTGACTAAAACTAAAAGTAAAAAACTCCACAGAAAGGATCATGTTATTCACCAAAAAACAAACGGTCCTTTTATAAGTGAAACAAGGATAAATAACTCCTAGGTATGTACTCTCTTCTACGATAAGCAATAAGTAGGCACCACCTACGATCAAATAGAATCAAAAGTTTTGGGAAAATTAACAGCGAAATTCAAGACATGACTGTTATAATAAATATAGATATATTATATATATATATTCATTATGTATAGTTATCTGCCGATATATAATTTCAGCAATTAAACGATCAAAAGAAAATTTTCAACTAAAAGCTATTTTTTTTTTCAACGATTTTTTTAATCATCTAATGGATGAAATTTCAGATACACACATTTTTTTTTCAAAAGGAAGAAGATGAAGAAAGGGCATGTTCAGCTAGTTTGAGAAACTAAAAATCTACTAGAAACGAAATAACTTCGATAAATTAATAATCTGCTCTATAATTGGATCATTATTTTTCTCGATTTTGGGACAAACATAGAAAATTAATTATTCGATAAATTTATAAAATAATGCATTATAAAAATATCTTATAGGACCAACTGGTGAATATATATATATATTTATATCTCAATAGTTTCCGAATGAGCTAGACCTCTGTAAATACATATGAAACTAGTAGGATTTTGTAATATCTTTGTCCATTTTGTTGGTTAAATGTTTATAAAGTATAATGCTGGTACATTGAGCCGTATAATGTTGAATTTTTTGAAACTTAAATACTGTTATGGAAAGATTAGTAGATTCATAATCATACTTAATTAAACAAATACATGAAATAGAGTTACAGTTTGTACAACAAAATACTAAGAAATTATCCATTTTGAAAAACGAACTACATTCATCAATTTTGCTTGGTGATACATCAGTAATTTATTAGTTTATAGATAAATTAACAATTCACTATAATTTTCTTTGGTCTCAAGGTTATCAATTTATAGAGATTTTATTGCATATAAGAAGTTGATTGCAAGCTTATCTTAATAGTAGTGTTAAGGACACCGGGTTTAATTCTAATTTTGAGTATTAATTTATACATGACAATAGGTTGTCATCTTTTTACTTATAAATGCAATATTTTAATTTGATTGATTATCGTAATTATTTAGGACTTACCAAAAAAAGAATGATAACTTATATGTCACGTAAATTGGTATTAAAAAATTGAGGTTATAGTTTGTGTTCCTATCATTATTCTCATTGAAATGGTAAAATTTTGCTCATCACAATGTTGAAGTTTAGATAGTGCAAATCCCTTGATCTTTTCCATGTTCAAAAAGTTAAAAAACCTATTAAAGGAGACGTTTAACCGACCAATTATTTAACAAAGGCTAAGAAAGTTAGAATTAGAGTACGTTCTTGGTTTAGGATAAAGCTAATTGTGGGTGCCAACTTGTTGAGATATACTGCTATAGTTTTAATTTTGTGTCAGTTACAAATGGCAACATGCATGGTGGGGTTAGAGAATGCTTTCTCATCCCTATATATCCATGCCTCCTAACTATCTTCGTCCTCGTCCTCATCCCTTCTTAGAAAAGAGGTGTTGGTGTAGGGGATTCTCCATTGGAGGATCTTTTTCCCATACTTGTCACATTCTCCATTTATACATATGAAAATTAAAGCAAGTTAAAACAAAAAAAAATGAAATGAATTATCATAAATTTAGTTCAAAATCAAATGTTAGTAATACCATAATTCCAAAAATAACTATGTCTAAAAGATTAACACTATGTATAAATAAGTAAAAAATTATAAGATATGTATATCGGTAGTAAGTAAAAAATATATAAGATATGTATATCGGAGTGGAGGCTGAGCGGGGAGTACATACTTCCCTTGTCCCTGCCCTATTCTCGACTTGGAGACAATGTTATCCTCATTTCCTGCCTCTATCCCTAAAGATTTTCCCCTGTCCTCCACCTCGTTTGGGGTAGATTCCCACGGGGCCATGGCCTTTGTGGAGAAACATGTCATCCCTGATTTCAATTATGTTCTATCTCTTTATTAATTAACAATTTATAATAGGAACTATTAATTTTTATTATCAGTAATAACTACAGTTTTAAGTACCACTTTATTAACTCCTCAACGGGTTGATTTATTTGTCCACGTCAAAATTCATAATATGTGATATAAAACTACTTTTATTCATAGATCAAATAATTAAAATATTAACTAATGATTAAAACCGTAATTTCTAGTGATATAAAAAATCTCCCGAAACGAAGACAGAAAATAAAGTAAAAATGTTTGTTACAGCACAGGTCCAAAGGTACACATAAACAGGAAGAAACCCACAACAAGTACTCTACTTTACAGAAGGCAAGAGAAAATTGCTAATTACGAGATGCAGAGTTCATCCAGATTTAATTATTGGGTAAATACGTAGCTAGTATTATATTTCCATAATTATTTGCGTTCTTATGATGAACTTTTCTCTTTCTTTCACAATCTAGTGGAATGTTTTATTAAGCATTAATAAGAAACTAAATATTAATTAAGACATTAAATAACTACTCAAGAAGATCTTGCTTGATTTAGAACAAAAGTTTAGTACATCTCTAGGTAGCCAATCTTTTCACTGAATAAATGGAATCTAGGCGAGAATAAATATATCTCAATATATATTATCCAAACACCCAACCAAACCCAGTTCAATAATTTTGTTCCAAAGAAATACTAGACAACAAAAACCAAATGTTATTTTTTTAAACACTAGCTAACAAAAAAAAAAAAAAAAAAAGCCAACCAAAAACCAAAGAGAGATACCAAATCTAGAGAATCACAACAACATGACAAAAATAGAGAGTTAATGAGTTCAAGAAACAAACTAGATAATATATATAAATAGATATAGAAATAGATATAGAGAGAGAAAGAGATCATGGGAATTGTTATTAATTTTTTTAAATTTAGGAGGTGGGAGATTGTTGGTTTTTTTGGCTAGATTGTGCTTGTTGTTGTGCATCCAAACCTTGAGGACTCTTCTCTTGACTCCAATCTCTTGACAGAACTGCTGAACAACAGACTCCTCTTGCTTCTGAATCTTCCACCCAACTTTCTCAGCAAAGTTTAGCATTTTCTCCTTCTGCTCTTGGCTGAACTTTGTCCTGAACCTCTTCTTGATCAGCTGTGGAGGTCTCACCATAATTGTCCCAACACCCCCACCCCCACCACCATGATGATCTTGATCCTGTTCATCAGACTCTGAAGGGAGGTGGGGCCCCATGTTGTTGTAGGACATGATCATGTGATGAGGATGATGATGAGGTGGCAGTACCGGACCTGCTGTTCTTGTTGCCGTAGGATGTCCGAAGATGAACTTCCTTGATGATGATGGTCCCATTCCACCACCACCGCCACTCCTGAACATGTTTCGCTGATGATGACGATGAACGTAATGATAATTATGATAATCATGGTGACGATGATGATCGTCGTCGTCGTCGTCGCCGCCGCCTTCTACCTCTTCTTCCTATGGAAGTTCCTGTGGCAATTGCAGGCGGAGCATTTGAGGGCTTCGATGCTTCCTTCCTCACCGCTCGGCATGAACTCGCCGCACCGTCCGTGGCATTGGCTCCCATGGCGGCTGCATGATTCTTCAGGCACTCGCGATACCTAATTATCACAGCCGCAGCCGCCTGCGCTTTCTTGCTGTTGTTGAAGCCGCCTGCAGGTACCATATGGTCCTGCAGGCCGGTTGCGGCGGTGGCGATGGCGGCGGAGGAGCCATTGTTGTTTGATATTGGGATTATTGTTTGGGGCTGTGGTGAAGATGAGGAAGGATTAGTTATGTGGTTGTGGGGTTCTGTAGGGTCTTGATGATGGTGATGATGAATCAGGTGGTGGCCATCTCCATATGCACTGTTTATGGGCATTGGCATGTCTCCTTCTTGTTGATGACTTGAAATTTCCTATATATATATATGTATTTATGTATATCCTCTTTTCTACAATGAACAATACAAGGAAGAAATTGAAATTGTTGGAAAAATTGGATCCCTAAACCACCCCTACTTTTATTTTGCCCAAAACCTAACAGAAATGGACGCAGATGTCGACCGAGTTAGGATGCACTAGTCTCTTCTAATGCGAGTTACTTTCTCTCTCTTAATTAAAAGAAAAAGAAAAAAGAAAAAAGACAAAAGAAACAAGGGGGAGAGAGATTGAAATCGAAAACTAAATTATTGGGATTCTTTAGTACCACTTGATAGGACTCCCTAACTTAATTTTCTTGCAAACCAAACAAAAAACAAGAGGAGAAGGGTGAGAAAATCACCAAGAAAATAGATACCCAGCTTAGGTATTTGAATTGGAATAGGTGATGAGAAAGAGAGAGAACTAAAGAGTGTGAGCCTTTTGATGATCAAAGAAGAACAAGTGCAAAAGGCTCTTCATGACCACCACACTTTGAAATCTCTCTCCTCCTCCTTTTTTGTGTGTGTGTGTGTGAGAGGTCAACTCATGGAAATAGAAAGAAAGAAAGAAGATGCAAGTACTACTGTAGCAGCCAGGAAACTGGTAACAAAGAGAAGACCAATTTAAGCAAAGAAAGCACTTTCTTTCTCTTTGTTTTGTTTTTTTTTTTTTTTTTTTTTTAATTTTTATGCAGGACTCTCTCTTCTAAGAGAGAAAGGAATGGAGGTCATGACGTCAAACAGTACTCAAAAACAAAGAAAAACTATCGAGTGGAATAGGTAAGAAACAGTACTACTTCTAAAAACTTTTCTTTTTTCCTCTCTCACTAGAAATGGAAGAAAACCACCATAACAGCTGCAAAATATTTTGGACGGTGAAGAAGAAAGAAATATCAGAGAGAGAGGAGAGAAGGAGAGAGAGTAGAGAGAGAGAGAGAGGAGAGAGTTTAGGAGGTGGGTTTTGCTAGTGAAGCACTAAACAAGATCTTAGGCCTATTATAGTAGTAGTGAGAGGGCCATAAAAGTGGAGAGAGACTGAGAGAAAGAGTTTGTTTTTTAACAGACTAAATCGCAGTGAATTTTGTGAGAAATAATTGTAAAAAAAAAAAAAAAAAAGAGCCAAAAAGGTGATGAGGGTGCTTGCTTTGCTTGCACTATCAGGCATCAAGTTTACTCCATTTGGTGAGTAGTGTGTCAGAGAGTGGAGAGGACAGACAAAGGAAGGAGAGAGAGAGAGAGAGAGAGAGAATATTGCATGTTCTCTACAGGAAAAATAAGCAAAGTCTCCTCTTCATTTGTATGTTGATACCTCAAAAAAAAAAAAAAAAAAGTTATAAATACGTATAAATATACGAAAATTCTGAGGCACCCTTGACAAACGACATTATTGTAATTCTTCTTTATACGTTATTATAACACCCAGATCATACTTAATACTCTTTACATTAACAATTTTAAATAATTCATATTCTAAATCAACTAGCATTGACAAGATGTAAAAGGAAATAATACAAATTACTGTCAGGTCCAATTGTCGGATAAGATTACATGTGTGTATATATATATATATATGTTCATCAATAGATTGATACAATACTAAGTACACATGTAATTTCCATATGGGGTTGGTTTATAGAAGTGATCCAAAGACTAAAGACAAAGTTTTTTTAATTGAAATGCAATTCCAAATTTATGTTTATCTTGTCTTTGCAAATTCACTTTGACAGAAAATAGATATTTTAATATAAATATATATGCCATGCTCTTAATTATAACATTTATATTTTTTCTTGAGATTGTCAGGCGTTGAGTTACTTTGAGAAATTATGTCATGCATGAAGATTGAACCCCATATATAATACAATCTATATATGCCTATACATATACATATATGTATAATCAAGTAAGGCATTACTTGTATCTTGCATGTTAATCACGTGCATGATTTATTATATCCCACGACAAAAGAAATTAATATGGATACTGTCATCAAATTAACCATGCAAATAGAATGTTGATTCTGGCTAGTTCCTTTCCTTGTGTATATATACATATAAATACATATATATTTCTAATAGCTAGAGTGATAAACTTTTCTTTGGTTTCCTATTATTATTATTATTATTACTATTAACTACGGTATTCGATTAACGCTTCTGCTGATCTATAATGCAATTTGTGCAGCTCTCTAGAAACTTGTTAATATAATGTTGCAGCTGAGATGAGCAACAACTATAATAAGGGAAACGTCTATAATGAACTTTTTTTTGTTGTGTTTTTTTTTTTTTTTAACTTTATATTCATTAACTTGTTAATATATTTGTGGAGGCTAGTTAAACGTGGGAGAATGAAAGTTCAGAATTTTAGATCACAAATTTAAAATTTGTAAGGTTTTCTTTCACGTAATAAAGTGAAAATCCATACGCCTCATATCAGATAAAAAAAAATGTTGCTCTATGCTTGAGACGCATTTTTGTTTCTCATGGCTCCATAGGTGAGGGAAGTACTAATAGTGTATTTTAATTTTTAGTTTTTACAAAGACCAGGTACTTATAATGTTTCAAAAAGAAAAAAGAAGAAAAAGTACTTATTTGAAATAAATAAAATAAGGCCTCCTCTTTATATTCAAACTACAGTACACTAGTGTTTGTTTCATCAAATAAGGATTTACTCAATGTGACAATGATGCCCCCTTTAGATTCCAAGGACAAATGGCATTTGAATCCCCCTAAGATTGATCACATGAAAGCTTGGAGAGAGAGAGAGAGATCTAGAGAGAGAGTGTGTACTAGGAGTGAATAGTCTAATCTATTAATAATGATAGATATATACTTGTCATCTTAATAATATGTTTTAATGGTCACTGGAAGATATATTTATCAGGTTTCAGATTCAAACCGTGATCTATATAATGTCTAGTTTTTGATTAAAAAAAGACCATATGTTGTCTACTCTTAAAATCTGTGGCTTGCTAGCTGTAAAGACCTAAGATTAGATTATTATAATCTTATCGGTACGACTAATGCGCTCATCCAATAACTACTAAGATATGGACGTGAAAACATCACTAATCCTTTTAATTTTTTTTTTAAATTTCAATAATATGTTTCATCTCAATGAATCTCGGTTAAGCTATAGATTTAATAAATTCATGGAATCAACTAAAATACTTTATTTTGCGGACAGCATCCTTAAATAAAGAAATCAATGTTATATACCATTCTGTTTCACTTTTTTTTTTTTTCCATCCTTCGTACAACTATTATTATTATTATTATTAGTATTAGTATTGGAGTTAGTATTATTATTATTGGGGAAAATATCTAGTTAATAGCTAAACTACAAAAACATAGGTGTTTCATTTCCGTAGTGGCCAACAAGGTATAACCACCTAAACTAAAGGTCTATAAACCCCAAAATCAAAATCCAATGATGGGGTTTAAAACAATCCCACCATTTTGAGATCCCCACTTACAAATAATATTATGGAATTTTAAACTTAATTGCTTGACATGTCTATGGTCATTCTGGAATGACCGTCGTTACCATAACATATAAATATATAAATATAAGGTAACATTAATGTAAGAAAATTTATAACATTAATCGGACAATTTAAATTTTTTAATGTTACATTTTAAATGAAAGTGTGATATAATGAATATCATGTTACACTTTTTATTTTATATATTACAAAGAAAAGATGATATTTGATTGTAGAATGTCAATCTGTATAGGTATATTTTCTTATCTAGCAGTCGGATTTGTAACTTCTTTTGATATGTTATTGTAACAAGTTAATTTCATTGTAACATTTTTTAGTTATTCTTGTCTTTTACATCAATAGTTGTGAAATACTATCATATTACACATTATTTTACATAAAATAATAAGTCAACTAGTTATAATTAGTTGTTTATTAGAAAGCTAATTACAATTGTCAGAGCTATCCGGCTGTTCGGAGAGCGTTCCTATTTATACGAAAAATGTCTCAAATGTAGTATCACATATCACGCGGTATTTGTAACTTTGTATTTAGAAAATTGTAATAACTAATTGATTTACATGTAAATTTTCATTTAGAATCTTGTCACATAATACTATTTTTATATTGGCGCAAAAAAAAATTTAACTGCAAAATATTATATTGGAATCGTATAGTTGTAACAATATCTCACAAAACAAGATATAAGTGGCATATGAAAGAGGTGCCCTATAGCAACCTCCCATTATATATATATATATATATATATGTATACTATGTCTTGGTTTAATTTAGATGTACCATATAAAATTGTGTAAAAATTCACAACCTATTACTTGTTACGAGCAACCTAAACTGAAGAAAGCGTGATTTTAGACGAATATATTCATCACTTTATTCCTTTTCTGTCTGCAACATATATTGATTGATTGTATATATATAACTTAGTGCAATATATGTATACGTCATATAGATCACTTTCAACAAAACTTCCAGAATGTATTTTTAAAAACACTTTGTTGGATAAACTTGTAATACTTCTGTACGTGGTTTATTCTGTTACACATTTTCAGGGAGAAAGTAAAAATAAAAAAATAAAAAAAGGGAAAAATATACAGTTCAACCTTTATTAAATTATCACTTAAATTTCACTTTATTCCTTTATTATCCTTGCCTTTATTCCACACTATACACCACACTTACAGGACTTTTATCAACCTCTTTAGTTTTTTTGTTTTTATCTTGGTGTTGTCTCTTCTTCTAGTAATTCTCTCTACGCATGACTTCTACTTTTCTTTGTTACTTTTCTTTCTTCTATTTATTTTTCACATAGTTATTCTCTCTCTCTTCTTAATTAGGTACTTCTAAAGCAAGCTCTTTTTCTTTTTATTTTTCTATTTTTCTATTTTTATTTTTAACTATCTGATTAGATTTTTAATTAACGATAGGATCAATAAATGTTCGTGTTTCAAAAAATACGTTATATATACAGTAATTCTCTCATTATAGATTCAATGGCCATATGTTAATTTATTGATTATAAAGTTATTTTCATATGGATATAATATATTTTGCTTTTATTCATAAACTTTACAATACGGTTTAAGGTTTTATATTTTTATCCCATTAGACTACATTTAATATTAAAATCAATTTTATCGAGAAAATATATAAGATTTATGTACTAAATGTAACAATAATATAAAGGTTTAGAACTTTAAAATACATGATATATTTTTTCATTTTTAGATAAGAAAGCAGTGTATAAAAATGTAAAGTATATTATTAAAGGATAATTTAAGCATTTTAAGGTCAAAATTAAGTATTGACCGAGAAATGTTATATATTTATATATTAAACATAATCTGATTATATAAAAAAATAAAAGTTTAAAACGTATGGTATACTTTTTTAAAAAAGTAAAATGCATGATATAAAAACATAAATAACCCTAAAAATTCCTATATCAAATGGATTTAGTGGGGGGGGGGGGGGGTAAGACATACCCCAAGTACCCTTAATATTACTTGAAGGTGACCATAAATATTTGACTTCTGGAATACTTATATTTATAGCATCAAATACATGTATATCAATATGTGCGGGCTTGTGGAATAAAATACATAATTACATTTTTTTTATGAATAAATACATAAATACATATATGTTATATATATTCCATTAACATCTGATTGTACAAGAGGGTTGACACTGAAATCAAAACAGCATGTAATGATATTTGGTATTAATTATAACTAGTTTAGTTATCATTACTGTGTTGACTATTTTCATTAAAAAAAAATGAAATTGTGCTGATCTTCATAAGTTTGTGTTGTGTGCGAGCGTCCAAGAGAAAAATAAAAATAAATTTTTTTATTATATACTGGAACTGTGGGATGAATGGGGCCACGAGAATAAATGGTTTTGATAGCACTGTTGACACACACACAGCCAGCTGCTTCATTTCACAATTTTCAAGGTGGTCTTACTTTCAAGCCCCACAATAAGAGAAATTCTTTATAAAAAAAAACTTTCTTTTCATAGGAAATAAAAATTTTCAAATATATAATTACAGCTCTTTTTATATATATATATTATATATATATATAAATTAGAAATACGTATTACAGCTATATCATATCCATCCTAATTAGTGTCTGTCAGCAAAAATTCCCCTATTTTCAATTTTTTTGTATTCTATTTTTATCCTGGAATTTTTAAAACAGGGCATAATAATTTACATTATGGATATAATATATTATTTATCCAACCTAAAACTGAAGTAGGACTATGTTATATATTGTAAATGTTTTAACTTAGATACTCATATGTATTTAAAAAATTTAATCCGACAAAAAATATTCTTTATCGATAATAAAAATAAGATATCCTACTATAAAATGACTATATTACGAACAATTAATTCATGTCGAATATAAAATTAACTTAAGAACAAATTTCACACGTAAAACAAAGACAATAATTTTATTTCTTCTCATCTCTCTAATATTATTAGCCCAGTATATATGATACTAATATAAGATTTGCTACAAGTATAAGACTTTATATCTATTATTAGGCATATCATGTATAAAATAAAAAATACATTTCTTTATTATCCTGATCTCTGCTTAACAAGTGGAAAAGAAATTATTCTCTATTATCCTTCCAAAATTGAAGATAAGAAAAATTCCAATTAATTTGGGAGTTCTACTAAATTGGGCTTCGAATATCGTGGGACCCATGCCCATGAGAAACAGTATATTAATTTTAATAAATGTTGAAACCCAACTTAAAAGAAAAAAAAAAAGGATAGAATAAATGTGCATGGTCCAAAGGTGTTATATTCAATCTTTGTTGTCCTCAAATTTTTGTTATCTTTATAGGAAAAATACAAAGAACAAAAGAGCTCATGAATGGAACATTAAAAGATGATTCTATGAAGCTAATATTCTACTTGGGTATTTTATCAAATAAAACAATAAAAAAGAGCAAACTTTTTGATCTCCTAAAAGAACAAAACTAATGCTAGATTGGTCAACCAAATTATCTTATCTTGATAATAGCAAATCTCAATAGCCCGCATCATAATATGTCCCTTCACATTTATTTTTACTTTTAAGAAAGATATACCAATAACTTTCTTTTATATAATACTTTAATAATCTCATCTTACCAACTACCTCAAAAAAAAAAAAAAAAAAAAAAAAAAACTCTCCTTAAAGTTGTGCTGCCTTTGTCTTAGGAAACCAACTAACCTGGGGGGGGGGGGGGGGGGGGGGGGTGGGGGGGGGGGGGGGGGGGGGGGGGGGGGGGGGGGGGGGGGGGGGGGGGGGGGGGGGGGGGGGGGGGGGGGGGGTGGGTGGGTGGGTGGTGTTGTTGGTGTGTGTGTGAAAGGAAACCACACCTTCCTTTAAGATGCCAATTATGGTTTTGCATTTACAAATCAGATTATGTAGTCTTATGGACCTTCTCTTCTTTTATATATAGACGTTATATCCATCTTTGCTTTCTAAAGTACTTAGATATGTTTGTCAGGAAAACAACAACAAGAAGATATAATTATTCAAGCTTTTCCCCAATTAGGTATAACGATTTTTGTATTACATGCATGTTTACACATATTATATCTCTTTTTTGGACTAGTCTTTTCTTGCTTTTGTGTTGATCATAACAATATTTTAAGTATTGCTTACCCCAAAGGAAGCTTTGGTTGGCTTTGCTTGAAAACTACTCAACAAAATTGTTCTCTTTGCAGTACTAGAAATCAATGAGGTTAAGAGAGACATGACCAAAGGGTGACCACCACCATTGTTAAAGGGTATCATTTTTTGCTATAACTTGATATTAAGGAATGAGCCCACTTTTTCCTTTCCTTTCCTTTTTTTTCTTTTTCTTTTCCTTTCTTTCTTTCTTTCACTCTCACTCACTCCTTTTAAAGAGATGGGCTCATTTTTCATTCTCTTAAAAGTAAGTAGTAGCTCTTTGATGCATGTGTTTTGGTTCCTTTAGTTTCAAATTTTCAGAATATGTATACCTTCAATTTCTTTACTTTCACTATTAGCATCTCAAACTGTCAAAATGATCATTCTCTATCTCATTTTGCAATCATTATGTTTAGGTATTTTGTAATCCTATCTTTTATCATAATGTGTTTTTTTTCCCCTATTTTGATTCCATATTTCTTTAGATGTGTAACACATTAATGTTTTCATGGCACAAATTAACTTTTCTATCCATGTGAAGCAACCTTAATTTGCTTATAAGTGAGGTTGTTTTTTGATGTCCTTAAGGATACTACACATAAGAACATAAGATCAATCAAACTTTAGGCAAGTGGCTAATTTCATATGGAAAACCACGAAATTAAAACAATACATTAATGTATATCTAGGTGCAAATGACTGGGCCCAAGTCGAGAGTTCTTTCCCGACCAACAATTTCTGGTATTTTCTTACCACCAGTCATTATGTTGGGTGGTAAGACTACTCATTTTTCTTGATAATTCTTAATTGAGTTAGTTAACCATGATAGATAAGGTATGGGCTCTCCACATGAGTTCATATGCTACGCGGAGATGCATAGTACCGCCTCCTTGGATCCCTAACCCTTTTACTTGGAGAAATAAGAGGTTTGTTTCTATCTCTTCTAGCTATAGTACTTAACTATAATTTATACTACGGTCATCTAACAACTAATTGTACTTTTGTAGCTCTCATTATATGCAGAAGATTGTTGAAATGTCCTTTTTTTTCTCTCAGCATTTTTTTTTGGAATCTGGAAACCAATATATGTAACTTCAAATTTTGAAAATATTTGGTGTCTCTTCTTCCAAGCTTAATAGTAAATGTCTCTTTCAAGCATACCAGACCACTTATTTGGACTCGGGGGGTAGGTTGTTCTTTCTGCCTTTTGGGACCCTACCCTTAATGAATATAGAATCTACACACACACACCTTACCACGCACGCGCGCGCACACACACATGAAACAGTAAAAGGTCGTTTGGGACATTAGTCTAGATAGAGTTTTCAATTTTTTTTTTTTTTTTTTGTCTTTTTCAGCAAAGTAAATAAATTTTACTATTTTACATATCCAAATCTCTTATTTTCATTTTCAAAAAACACATATTTTAAAAGTCTATAACTTTCTTATTTCAAGTCAGAATGAATTTTTTTTTTGGTAAATTACATAGAATGATGAGAAAAACGGAACAAGATTCATATTTCTATTTTTTTTTTTCTGATTAATACATTTCAATTTTTGCACTTAATAATTTGACAGTTTAATTCCAACCAAACGCACATTTTAAATCTCAACTCATTTCTAATCGGAATATTTTCAAAATTTCAACTCCAGTCGGTGTCTAAACGGGCTCTGAGATCATTAATCACTAGCCGTTAGGAACATTCCTACCACTTTTTCTAGGGTTTGTCTGGGCTGACATTTATGTATACATACATACATACATACATATATATATATATATATATAGACGTGTAAACACACAAGTGTTGGTCCAACATATATATAAAGGCACCAAATTACCACTACTCTTCTTTGGGCATGGCATAAGATTCAAAGTTTAGATGGAAACTTGAGAAGAAAAAGGGCTTCAAGTACCTTTCCTTTTACACAATCCGTTAGTATCCTTCTTCTATATTCTTTTGCTTTTCACCACCAAAGCTTATAGCCAGCTTGCTTATCCACACCCCACCACAAACCTTCTAAAACATGATTGTCTGTGTGATATGGAAAAAATGTAAATAAATAAGGCAAAAAAAAAAAAAAAAAAAAAAAAAGCCATTGCAAATTTCGCGTGCTTTGGAATTCCCACAATTAATTGGTCTGTGCACTTTTGTGTGTGTTTTCATGAAGATCATTTCTTATGTTGCCAATTTTACTTTGTGCTGAAAGCCAAAAGTTTGTTGAGCTGTAGCTATTTTCTTTTTTTTCTTCTTTTTCTATTTGGACGAGTGCTAAAAAAATAACTTAAAAAAATAATTCTAATTGCTGAGTAAATGTAAGCACAAGTAACTTAAAAAAAATAACTTCTAATGCAATTTGATCAAATTTGGACTTATATTTGCCACAAGGACCTTACCCTAGTGGTCCCAACTGGTGAATAAACTATTATGTTGAACTCTAACCAGATAGCACTAGCAAGACTATTTAGATCCCGATTCACATAGTTCCCTAAACATGAAAGTATACCTAAGCCTGGAGGCCGTAAATACCCAAGGGGGATATTGCTAATGCTGGTTGTTCCCTTCTTGGACTTTTCCCTTATAAAAAAAAAAAAAAAAAAAAAAAAAAACCCTAATCCTAGAGGATGCATGCTCCTCATTAGGAGAATAGGCTCGGTGCTTTACTACATAGAATTGAGAAAGGGCTGCTTAGCGAGCCCTATAGCACCAAGAAGCAACACTACGTGCGGTTAGGGCATCGAAAATGCTCACATTTGACTCCCCTACTCGTAAGGATATAGCTTAACAGTAGAGCTATTGTTGAATTTTTATGATCGGTGTATAAGTTGAACATTGAGATTTCTGGGAATTATGAAAACTGTCCCATCTTGTATAAAAATAGAGTCATGTGGCTTTATTTTGAGCTATTACACGCTATTTTTCTTGTCGGTTAGAAAAGAAGGTCCGAAATTGAAGATAGATTCTAGTTTTTTCTTTCCCTGCAGAAAAATTTCCTATAACGGACCTAAACTTCAAAATTTCATAAAGATGAAAGGAAATTGCAACAAAGCATTATATGTATATATCCTTCTTAACTTAGTAATGCTCTAGAGTAACATTTATATTAAAACGGATTAATTTGTCAAAAATTTTAAAATAGAATATGAATAACATTTATATATTAAACTAAATATTCTCATTTACTTATAGTTTTTTTTCCTACTTACTGGTAATATCTTCAGTTTTAAGATTGAATAACAGACACATAAATAACTTAGATAATTTGACATGCATATGTAAATGCATTAATATTCATGCAGGAGAGAGAGAGAGAGACACAGATTGCAGAATTCTGCTTGGGTTTTTGGGACAATGACACTATGGTTAACACAGCTAGACTGGAGGGGGACCATATATATATATATATATATATTTTATGCAGCTCACAATTAATCCAACAATTTTTAAAAATAAAAAATGTACACCCATTATTCATTTCTACCTTTTGGTTAAACCCCCTCATAATTTTATTTACACAAAAAAAAAAAAAAAAAAAAAACCCTTCATAATTTGACTTCATATATTTATTTACACACAGTTAAATTATATATGGACTTACTTTGATGAATTTGAGGCAGAGGAAAGATAATTGCTTTGAAGAATGCAAGAAAGGGACATTTAATGCACATATACAAATGTATATTGATGATAATGATTAAAGGGTTTGGAAAAGAAGAAAGCAAAAAACCAGCAGAGAGAGAGAGAGAGAGAGAGAGGTTCATTGGCATTGCGTGATCCAAGAGACCATACACTCGAACGCAGACAGGACCAGAAGACACATGAGACAGTCAGAGAGACGCATGCCATTTTGTTAAGCCTTTTTATGGCTTTAACCCAAAGCTTTTTTGTCTTCTATCTCTGTGTATATAAATCTTTTAATTATCACATACATATATATATATATATATAGCCCTACCATTTTTACCATTTGTTTTTGTGTCTCTTTTTTTCACTTAAAAAAAATATAAATACTGCCGTTCCATCATCTTTTTGTTTGAATATAGCATAAATTCTAAGACCTATCGTATCAAACAAAAATATCTAACCCAATTCTTTCATAATGCATGAATTTCACTGTTAATGTTACAAGTCCAGTGTGAGAATTACCCATGCAAAATAGAGAGGAAGAGAGAAAAATAGGCTAGAGTTTCAATGCCATTAATGCAATTGCAACAGAACATTTAAATCCCATTAATCAATCAATATTCTTTGAATAAACTAACAATCACTAAGCTATTTATATAGATCAAAACTAATAAAAATAGAGTAATCGACTTAGATAGTCCTTGAACTATTTGCAAAGTGACGATTTGATCCATGTTTTTTTTTTTTTTTACTGAGATGACCCTACATTCTTATTTTTTGGCCGTTATGGTCTTTCGTCAAAATCTGTTAATTTCTAACAGAATGAGAATGTATTTTAGTAATTTATTAATAATTAATTTAAAAAAAATAAAAAATGAATCTATCTCTTCTCTCTCTCCCCTCAAGCCAAAGCCCTCACACACACACCTCTCTCTCTCTTTCTCCCCTCAAAACCAAAGCAGCCCAGATCAAGGGCCAAGATTCGGGGGCGGGGCAAGCTCGGCGGTGGGGGGGGGGGGGGGAGCGGACGGGGGGACCCAATTTGGCTCTGGGTTTTGAGCTGAGCTCAGCGAGGATGAAGACAATTGGGGGGGGGGGGGGGGGGGGGGGGGGGGGGGGGAGGGCTTGACGACGGGAAAGACAGGGGGGCAACGGAAAGGGGGCAACTTTGATTTGGGTTCCGGTTGGACGGAGGGGGCTCGTAGGTGAACAGCTGTAGGAAGGGGGGGGCTTGATCGAGAGAGAGAAATAGGAGGGGGGCGCTATGGGACAAACGACAGCAAGGGTGTGGGGGCTAGACCAAGAGAGAGAGAGAGAGGAGGAGGAGGGGGGTGGGGGGCGAATGGCGACGAGAGGGGGGGCCAGACTAAGAGAGAGAGAGAAAGAATGGGGGGTTAGGGGTCGAGCGATGTGGGGGTGGGGGGGCCAGACCGAGAGAGAGAGAAAGGGGGAGGGGGGGGGGGGGGGAGGGTGAGAGAGGTGATGACATTTTAATAATTTAATTATAAAATAATTATTTCAATAAAATTTCGTTAAAAATTTAACGGATTTTGACGGAAATGACCATGACGGCCAAAAAAAATAAGAATTTAGGATTATCTCGGCCCAAAAAAAAAACATAGATCAAATCGTCATATTTGTAAGAGTTTAGAGACTATTTAGGTCAATTACTCTAAAAATAAACTATCCTTAATTCTAAAATTTCAAAATATCTAAAAGATAACTATAAATCTATATTTAATATTAACTATAATATATATATATATATATATATTCCCACCTAACTAATAACTATATATACAATCTTAAATTCAAATATTTTAGTATTCTTCATCCGTAAATCTAATAATTCTAACACCCAGCTTAACACAGTCTATCTTACCTGATAAGAATCTTATATAATTAATGAGATTACAAAATATCGAATTATGACAATCTTAAAAGTAGAAAGAATAACAAACTAACCGTTAGACTATATCCCGTATTTCGACTCTCTCTCGAAAAGGAGTACACAATGGAACGTTTTGACTCCCATCATATAGTCCTATAAGAGCAAACGCTAATGACTTTTATTCACTGTTACTTCATAGTATTTAATTCTTTATTGCGGTCCTCACTGTTACAGAGGGTTTCGAACGGTAGTGACGCCCAATACTATTAATTCATTTAGAGAAAAATGAATCTTAAACATTAAAAAGACTAAAAATGAAGCCTTTTGAATGCTCATGGTGTCTCGAGCATTTTTCATGTAATTATGAGGTCGTCAAATACTTTAGCAAAAAAAAAAAAAAAAAAAAGAGGTCGTCAAATTACTATTAAACATGACTCATACATGATTATATCATATTATTACATGCACAAGAGTTTTTTTTATTGAACTAAAACAAAGTCTGTTTAGCATGATTTCTTTTGGTCCGGAGCCAATACTGCCAACAAAACCTTAACGCGTGTGTGTGTGTATATTTATATATATATATATATATTTATATATGATATCATTATGTCCAACACTCTCATGCCACGATAACATAAAATTAGTGGTGTAAAATATTAAGGGCGTGTTGTAATAGGTGATGACATTAAAAATTAACGGAAAATAATAGGAGTTAAATCATTGATTCCCTTTTCAATTTTTACTTGCCTATTAGATGATATAAAGGGAAAGAATCTCACCTACTTTCTAGTATTTACTATACTCTTGTAATGTTAATTTATTTTATGTAGTTATTAACATTTCTTTTTACATAATTAAACAATCGTTCGTATATGAAAACCTACTAACAGTGTATAAGTAAATTTGATATTAAATAGATGCAAGGATTAATATTTCCTTTCGTTACTCCTTATATTGTGTGGGATTTACTAAAGTATCATTCCCTGTTTTGAACGAAAACACATTATTAAATAGAAAGAGAATGACGATTTCTTATACCTTTCATGCGAAGAAATATGACCTAAGATTATTAATGTATAATCTTTTTTGTTCATATATATTTGTTGCACAAACAGTTTCAAAAAAATTAATGTTATACATGAAATTACAAATAAAATTTTTAAAAAGTTACATGAATCTGTACAACAAATTATATCTGTAAGACCTGTACTACAATCGAACAAGAAACTATTCCTCTATGTAGTAGCTGCATATATGCCGGGAGTGTACTTCTCTAGATTGTGAAATATGATGCATTTCTCTCCACCAATATATGTTTGGGGAATAGTCTGCAGGCCCTTCAACGATCAGTCCACTTTGCAGCCAATCAGATTTTTCGTTCGATTGTGGGCCAATTAAATTAACTAGGAACCCATTATAATTCATAGATTACACCATTAACTTGTTATTTCTGATTATTGCTCTGTTTGTAGGGGAATTCAGATTGAGAATAATAATAATAATAATAATAAAGAAACGCCTAATAATATTTCGATATCTAACAGTCCGATTTCCACTAAATTTGATTAGATTTTGATATATTTGTTTCATTGTTATATGATTTCAATGACACATAGGTCATGTTTTGTAGAATTTTTGCTTTTGTTTTTAACTATTAGAAAAAGATAAACAAAAATTGTGGTTTGTTAGTAAATGTTTAAAACCAAAAAGTTATGAGATCAAAATGACCTTTAAAGTTTTGTAATAACAAATAGAAAATGTTAAAATTAAGTTTAAAATGTTTGATTTTAATGTTCTATTCATAAGAGTTTTTTTTACCAGAAATTATATTTTTTGTTTGGACAAAAAGCACTTCTAGGCACTCTGGATGCTCTTCTAACATAATATACAAAACAATATGGGCCGTCCTGCTAGGCTGGGTGACCTGTTTCTACCGAGTGGTCAGACCCGTTCCCTCTAAGCCCGCAAGGGCTGGGATAGGTGAGGTCCGACCCCACACAACTCGTTTTTCCATCTATACTTTTATCATATTTAATGGCAGAGCCACATTGTTGAGAGTACAAGCACGGCCTCCGTTTTAACTTTAGAAATTTTGATTTCTACTTCTAAATTCTGTCAAAATTTACTTATGCATCCATTTTATAGAAATATTATTACTGCATCCCCCAATCAATATTAAAATATGATTTTGTGAGTCCATTTTAATAGTTGGAACAAATAAATACATGATCTCCGCTAAATAAAACACTACTATTAATTACTTATGATAACCCGCGAAAAAAAAAAAAAAAAAAAATCTCGGTCCATCACTAATTATGATTATGTTAGTGTAATTTTTTATGCAAACGCATCTGAGGAAAATAAGATGTAACGTGCAAGAAAGCCCCAAGGATGGCAGATGAACTGTTTTATTTGTGCAGAAGAGAACAGAATTAGAATTCAAGAACACTTTTTGTGTGTTTTTAAGGCACTCTCCACTTACCCTGCATGAGTCTCTGAACAAAGGTTTAGCTCCTCAAAGTAAGAAAGAATCTGACCCTTTCTTTACATATACATACATACATATATATATATATATATTTTGCTGAACAAAAAATGGGTAATTAATAAAAATAATAGATCCTCAATGTGAGAAAGAATCTGACCCTCAGACAAGCTTCCCACAGTACTGTATTTGTACTAGTAATTTCTCTTGAAAAGAAAACAAAAGAATTTGAAAAAAAAATAAATAATAATCCATTAAAGAAAAATAGCTATAGCCATGTTTTATTTAATAATCTTTGGTTTTTTTTTTTTTGCCAAAATAGTAATTATGTCCTCAAAAAGATTATAAGCGTTTATTTCAAGGTAATAAAGTCTATAGTTTGGATTTACTTTCTTATCCAACACTTTTATAAAACAACACTTGTATTTTTATTTTTTATTTTTATTTTTATTTTTTACGTTATTGTAACAATTAGTTGATTTCAATATAAATTTTTTTAGTGATACTTCATTTATACCAATAGTTTTAAACAGTATCATGTTAAAATATTCTAAAATTACATATAAATCAACTAGTAATTTCGAGATATTTCTTATATTTTAATGTGGTAAACAAACTTGGTAATAGAAAAAGCCGGCTTTAAATTAATGACAATGATGATGAGGATGAGGAGTGGGGACTTAATACCTGATATTATAAATAGTGTACTTTTTTATTAGGGTGATTTATATATTATCTTTTAAAAGGCACATTTTTGGATAATTAGACTAAGTATGATAATTTCAGTTTTTTTTAAATCTGTAATCAGATTATTATAAAGGATAAAAAATCCAAATAAGTATGGAAGAGTAAAAGACATAATCATGTTTATTTAAAGGACTGTTTCCCAAATTTTCTCTTAATATTTCCTCAAGTTCGGGAAAAAAAACAAGAGAAAAATAAAAATCCTCTCCTAAATATTTTACTATTCTGGGCTATAAATTCATTGAAATATACACTTTTTTGCTTTGTGATAATTCACTGTTGGGAAAAATGGTTTTTTTTTAAACCATTTTGAGGAACCATTTTGAGGATAGAATTAATGGGTCTTAGTGGATTTGCGTTCTCCGTCGCGAGGAGATCGAAATCATATATTCATACGCTCAAAATGATATTCGGGTGAATGAGAAATTGATGCTCAAAATGTGCCCATTGAAATAGAATTTTGTTGGAAAGTTGCTTTAAATGTGGAGTCCCACATTGCTTAGGCATGAAAGCATGATGAACTTTATAAGGATTTGCACTTTTGGACTTGGGTAAGATTTTGAACCCAAGATGCTCTCTCACGCGCAGGGGGGTGCAAATCATAACCCCGGTGGGTTAGGGGCCCAGTGTGGGCGACGTAAATGCTGGTCCGTCAAGCCTGCCCTCGCGCGGGCTTTGTTTTGGAAATTTTTTTTTTCCTTCCAACATAATTCCGGATTTATTCTTTTTGTCTTTCCATCTTCCGAAAACTATTCATATTCCAATGATGTAAATGGGCAGCACTAATGGTGCATTAATCGAATTAAAATCAATGGCTTTTGGTTTTTGTAACACCCCATCCTTGAGCCTATAAAAGGAGGCTTCCACAAGCTTGAAATAATACCTTGGACACACAAAATCACACAGCACTAAGTGTTCATTCTTTTGTTTTCTTTTCTGTCAGTTTGTTCTTGTAGTGGTCAGATTTCTTTGAGTTTTTGGTGATAGAGGAAAAACTTCGGTTTCAAGTTCGCCGGAAGCGGTTTTCGATCGTGCTAGACTACCGTTGTTCGTCATTGTATCCTGAGAGACAGACGTCCGTTGAAGCTTCGTGCACTTACCGGAGGGGACGAATCTGTTTTAAGAAAAGCATGACTCACGTGCCTCGACGATCTCTTTTTGTTGGGTTTCCTTCGTGTTAAGGTTGAGATTCGGTGTAATCAATTTTCGTTATATTATATTTGAATTCACTTGTCCGTTGTTTATGTCTCTCTTGCTATATATTTTCTTACATTCACAAGTAACAAGCATAGCAGCTACACTTTTTATTTATAGAACAAAAAGGGCACCAAAAAAAAAAAAAAGAGTTTACATTAGCTTAAAGAAAAGAATTACTTTATTTCTATTATAGTTGGGCTAAATAACAGTTTCATTCATGGACTAATTGACAAAAATGTTAATCCAAAAAAGAAAAGTGACAAGAACATCCTAAAGAGGGACAAATGAAAATCAGACGGAAGAATCTGATTTCTATTCTTATTTAAGGGAAAAACTATGGAGAGTCTCTACCCATAAAGCCTTTTTTTGAACCATTGATTTTCAATCAGACGGTCTATATTTGTGAGTGCATTTGATGAATCGTAGACTCACCCTTATTGTAACAAGTAAGTGAAAAAGAGAGAGAGAGAGAGGGGGGTGGGGGGGTCCCCGTCGGGGAGGACGCCGAGAAGGCGCCGGGGGGGCCTGAGGCCGGGGTGCCAACAGGGGTGGGTTGGGGGGGGGGGGGGGGGTTTGCCGGGGGCCGCGGCTGGGTGGGGGGCGGCCGAGGGTGGGGGGGGGGGCGTGGGCCGAGAAGAGAGAGAGAGAGGAGAAGAGAGAGAAACGTGAAGAGAGAGGGGAGGAGAGAGAGAGAGGGGGGTGGGGGGGGGTCCCCGTCGGGGGGACGCCGAGAGGCGCCGGGGGGTGGGGGGAGGTCGGGGGAGGGGGGCGCCGGGGGGACTGAGGCCGGGGGTGCCGGCGGGGAGGGCTGGGGGGGGGTTGTCGGGGGCCGCCGCTAGGTGGGGGCCGGCCGGGGCTGGGGCCGGTGGTTGGGGGGGGGGCGCGGGCCGGGAAGAGAGAGGGGAGAAGAGAGAGAAAGGGGAAGAGAGAGAGAGGGGGGGTCCCCGTCGGGGGGGACGCCGAGAGGCGTCGGGGGGGGGTGGGTGGGGGGAGGTCAGTGGAGGGGGACCTGGGGTGGGGGCTCGCCGGGGGGGCTGAGGCAGGGGTGCCGGTGGGGGAGGGCTAGGGGGGGTTGCCGGGGGCCGCGGTGGGGGGCGGCCGGGCCCGGGGCCCGGTGGTGGGGGAGGGCCTCGCGGGGGGTCCGGCGTCGGGGTTGCCGGCGTCAGGGAAGACCCACCCCCTTCTCTCTCTCTCTCTCTCTTCCCCTTTCTCTCTCTCTCTTTTTTTTTTCTCTTTTTCACTTAATTTGTTATAGTGTGGGTGTCCCTATGGTACTTAATGTGCACCCTCAAATTTAGATCATAAGATTCAAGATCAATGGTTCAAAAAAAGGCTCTATGGGTAGAGACTCTCAATGAGTCTCTACCACAGCCACACCCCTTATTTAATATTTACTGATTTTACTAACCTAGGGCTAGTTAATATTCTATTTTTATATCAACAATAATAACCTAAACCTAGTAGTAAATCGCCTCATGTGACGCTTCAACTGTGTTACTTCTACATTAAACTAGTGGTTACTTCGAGTCGAGTTACTGTTTAGATGGAGCTTATGTAGTTCCCGTTCGAATCTACTATTGAAACCTACATTTTAAAAAAAAAATTTTATAGTATTTTCTATTGTAAAAATCTAATTTTATATTTAAATTTACTGTCAAAACCCTATGATTTAAACGAGCCATTGATACATTTAATATACTCATGCAGCTAGCAGTGAAAATCAATTACCCAAGTAGAAACAATACTAACAAAAAAATGTTAAGAACACAACTCTAACTCAACTTTTGTGTATCAATTACGTGGTTTACAAGTTTTGTTATTTTTTAATTAGTCAATTTTAAATAATTCTCATAGCAATTAAAAATTAGAAAATTATATTTATGACACATAAATTAGTACCCAATAATTGAAATTAGTGTTAGTGTTCATAACATCTTAAACTTTTGCTCGCAAACTCACTTTTGATTGTACTCATTCTTTCTTATGGGATATCAAGCAAAATTGGTCCAAAACCAAGAAACATATTATTGATTAACTACTTATTGATATTGAGCCATCAGTATTTAACCACAAAATAAATGACTATTCAATTTATCATTTTTAAGAAAAACGTCATATTTTATAGTCTAACAAAACTTCAAACATTTCTTAAAACAATACGTAATTAAGAAAGGTCATTTTCTCACTTATCTTTATTCCATAATTAAAACTTATTTATGATTATGATTCAAATTGCTGAACTTGGAACTTAGGAGAAAAGGCACTTATTCTAAACTTGCCCGATTAATAATATATTAAACAAATCTTAGATATTTTAAAATTAATTATGGTTTGACCATATTGTTTTAGAAAGGTGTCTCAACTTACACACCGTGTTTTTTTTAAAAAAAAGAACGATTTTTTTAAAAATAGTTTTCTCCAGAGGACAAGAAAGTTATGAATTTATGATTTTTAACGTGTATTTGATTTATTGACTCCAACCAAACAATTCCAATTGTTTTTTTTTTTTTGTCTCTTTCTTCATAACTAAATTCAATTTCATTATTTATATCTCCAACTTATAACTTAAAAATCAAACTTTAAAAGTCAACAACTTCGTTATTTCAAGTTGAAATGAAATTAATTTTTAATTGTATAAAATTTCGAGAGCAACGAAATAATATTCGTATTGATTTTTTTTTTTCCCGAAAAACATTTTCTTACACTTCACTCTCAACAGTTAATTTTGAACCATAAGCACAATTTCAAAAATTAACACCAATCAAAATAACTCAAAAACTCAGCGAACCAATCAAACAATAATTTCTTAAGTACTTGTTATAAAAAAAATTATTTTAAATACATAACCAGCTAGTTTCTATAATCATTGGATATCTCACCGCCTACAAGAGTACAAGGGCGGTTTCCTTGCCTAACAAGTAACATCTCACTTTTTACTCTCCAACATTTTCTTATAACCATAAGCATTAAGCTATTTGTTAACCGAAACGCAATTACGAATAAAATTTTTGAGTGAACTAGTGAAAATGCTTACAAACAATTAGCCTTTGATGAACATTTTTCTGAACTCGTCATTGGATTTTGGCTTTTCGTCATCCAGCTCTTCAGTTTCGGGTTTCTTGGCAGTCCAACTTAGTGCGCTAACGTTTCTGGGAACCGCAAATGTGTTCTTCCCTTTAAGTTGGATGTGGTCAACTCTAGGCTTGCGAGGATTAGATTGTAGCGCAAGAGGTGCACTAGATTGTTTGGAGGCTTCAACAGACTCTTTAGACGCAGAACCGCCAGCTATATCGGTTTGATCGGTACCATGTTCTGCCATATGTATTGATAGTGAGCCAAAAAGATCGAGATGGCAACAAGCAAGTCTATTGAAAACACAGAACTATCTGGATAATTTGTCTAAACCAAGAGAACGGCACTAGACTAATTTCGAGTTTTTTTGGATTACTTATCATTGAAGGATATTCAATTTCATCAGACCTTGTTGGTTTTGGATTGTTTTTAATACGCCTTTACTACTGGAGATATGCCTAATACACGAAAACATGCCAACATGGCGTAGTAACTTGGCCTACCTTGAGCACCTTGGAGACTTCGACCCGATGAATCTCTTTTGCCATGCTTTGGATTTGACCGTGCAATGCTCAGCTTCCTCCCAAGTAGCGCCTGCCTGTTCTTTGCCATGGCAGCAGCAAGGTGTGAATCGTCTGAGAAATCCACGTATGCAAGACCCTTCACAAGAAGTATAAAATAGAAGACTCGTTAAAAATAACCAGATTATAGAAAAGAGATTGATTGAAATGAATAGACAGATGTGTGTTTGTTTATACATACGTACATTCATACATATATATTGATGCATTTATTTATACATAGAGGGGGGAGAGAGAGAGAGACCCTTGATTTTCCACTGAACTTGTCACGCAGTATTCGGATACCAACTACTCCACCAATGTCGCTGAAAAATTTATGTAGATCTTCTGAATTTGCCTGCAAAAAGCCGTTACTATCAGGATTAAAGATACAACGTAGAGCAAGAAGATGGAATGTGTACTTGCCTTCAGGTGAAGGTTCGATACAAATGCAGTGCACTGGTCAGTGAAAACTCTTGCTTTCTCGGGAATCGAGTCTTTGGTCCGTTCCTCTTTTTTGATATCTAGTTCCTCTACCTGGGTTTTGATCTCTTTCCTTTTATCTTTTTCATCTACATTCTGCAGCTGGGCTTTGTCTTTCTCATGGACTTTCTTTCGGTTTTCTCCTGCATCTTTTTGCTTCTTTGCTGGAGATTGTTCATCGGATATGTCTGAGACTGGCTTTCTCTTTTCTCGAACATTCTTCTTAGAAATATTCTCCCTCTCCTCTGCCAATTTGGATTCTTCTCGTGCTCTAAATAACTGCAACTCTTCCAGCCGGTGGGAAACCTGAAAAAAAACATCCCGTTTTGTCACAATTTCTTCATGCTTAGACCTTAGTGGACTACAAGGAAGAGAGTTGCGTCCATTTGCCAAGTACACGACAGCTTGTACTCGATGCTTGCACTTCTGCTGTATATCTAATCAAGTTTCCATTCTCATGACGAAACAAAAAAGAGGCAAAAAATAATAAGAGAAAAAACTACGAAGGATCCTGAACTCAGCATTACAAACGTCATGTAAATCCGTTGCATTAAAATAACATGTATTTTTTCCCTCATTTCCAACAAGTTTTTGACATGCCATGCCACTGGCCTCTTTTTTGGCATACCTGTTGACTTTATTATATGCAACAACGAAATAACATGAAAACAATGAAAATCTTGGTACTAAGGCATCACATCCAAATCTGGAATAATCTACTCCACTTTCCATATTTTTGAATTCTAATGAGCCATCTTGAGGCAACACATGCCTTAAAAATATAAAACTAATTAAAAAATTAAACAAACGAAAGAGAGCAACCGGGGACAAGGTTTAAGCAGGAATTGTTTAATGCAAAAGAAAGAACTTACCTTTTGTGCTGCATGATCCAAATCCTCCAGCGTGCCAAACTCCCTTTCGAAGCATAACCATGTATGGCAGATGTCCTGAATGATTCTGTTTTTAGGAAGTGAAGGTATCATCTAATCCAAAACGCTTTAACATTCAAGCGAAATGATTAAGCTTTCCTAACAATATTTTGGGTTTCAACAAACCAAACACAAAAGATTAAACTCAAGCTCAATGCTATTCCTTGCCTCAAAAGTCGTATGGTAGTGCAACTAGCTATCAAAACTAATATCTCCAAGCAAAGAAAGCTTATGCAAGAGGTTGAACCATAAAAATATAAGTACCTCTGAACCAGTCCCAGGAAATCTTTTACTGTAGCATCTTTTATATAAGGACCGAGCTTCCTTAATGTGGCCTAACTCTTTCTCCATTGCGATATAACTTTGCCAGGCTTCCAACATTGAACCACTGAAAAGCGAATAACAAGATAGAATCTTAATATAAGAATCGAATGACATTTACAAAGAAAATGTTCAGCATACAAGAGAATTAAACAAACCAGATCTTAAGCAAACTTTCCCAAACTCCACGAGCTGCCACCAAATCTTTCCCTATCCTTAGCTCTAAACGTGCCCAGTAAGCATGCAGTCGCAGAAATGCATCCGTGTTCTTCAAGTGAGGTGTGAGGTAATCCGATGCATTCTGAAAGTATTAACACACGAATTACTCCAAATTATAACCAAGTCTACATTAAGAATATATGTATTGTTCCAAAAAATTCTCTCCCAACAGAAATAAACATAATATCTAAAAACAACACACCCATAATTATAACTATTGATTCAATTATGTTTTAAATTCTTAGTCTAAGTTAGACAGAATCTTCCGTTATGTTCCTTTCAACTTAGGCGACCCTGCCCGGTCCTACTGAACTGATAGACAGGCAAAAAAGTACTGGCTATCTACGTTGTCTTGTAGCAAGCTGAAATCCTAAATCCGTTTCTCCATATATATATATATATATTTTTTTTTTTCATTAAAACAGCCAATAAGATCTGTTAGATTAAGGAAATAGAGATACAATGTTGCTAAAGGAACTCTTAATTTTAACTTTAAAATAGCAGAAATAACTAACAAAAATACAGCAAACCCACCAAGAAAGCTTCAAATTTAACTTAACTAGGTATAAAAAGGAAAACAAAATAAAACAAAAACACAAATAGAAATGTGACAAACCTGAAATGTTTCCCTTATCAAAGAATAATCCAAGACATTCTCAACTTCATTACCGAATAAGATTCTTCTCCGCAAGCCATCTACTCGAGTTAGGAATAAATCCAGGTACTGAACAAAATAGGTACAAAAAGTGGCAAATTCAATCAAACAAGAATAAAATTAAAAGATTGTACATAATAACATATAAATAAACCTCTACCTCCTCAAGAGTTGAAAAGGTGCATTGCAAAGCCTTCTCAAATACCTGAAATTAAAAAAATATATATTAAATTACAACAAATTTAAAAATAAAAATAAAAACTTATGTTATAAAAAGAGAGCACCCAGATGGTTTTTCAAATTAGCTTTTAAACAGAAACATAACTAGATTGAACTCCACTAAGTAGAATATCTGATACATACCGCAGAAATTTCTTTTTCAGAGGCACGGTTACGTTCCAAGGAGAGCAGATATCGAACCCAAAGTTCTCCAACCCAGGGGCAATTTTTTATGGCCCTTGAATATACATTACTTATAGTTCTGCCCACCTAAAGAATATGAAAAGAAAAGCTTGAACTAGGATTGCAATTATTGTAGTAAAGAAAATAAAGAGAGTTAAAGAGGAAAACCTTCAAGGTCCTATCCAAATAGCGAGTATAATCAAGCCAGAGATCACTTGATACAGGAAAGTCGGTAATAGCACGTTCAAAAAGAATTTGGACACGTGCGGGGTCTCCAGAGGACTTTTCAAATTTCAAGTAGTCCTGCAGAATTGATGCATATAACTTTAATATAAAAAAGTATACAAATAACCAGATAGAAAACATAATGATACTCCCAGATGGTATAGGAATTAAAGTGTAAAACAAAAGGTACTGTAAGATTAAACAAGACATAAAAGTTCATTAGGAAAAGTAGAGGGAAATACCAAACAGGAAAGTGAATTGTAAGTTTCTTGAAGGAGAAAAAAAATCTCCCATATATGAGCTTACTTTATCTTATAAGAAACATAATTTCTAAAACAAAATACAGAAAGACACTGAAGAACAAAGATTCTACTAATTTATTAGCCATGTACCATGAACTCTTGAAGTCGTTCCAAGTCAGGTATATCCTGCCTAGAAATTTTTTCTTCATGATGAGCACGAGCATTGTACATATCCAATGCCTTTTGGTATGCTGAGGCAACATGAGAGGATACTCCATCCAAATCACTGGATTGATTATCGAGCATACCTCCCCGCTCCACCTCCCAAGCCTTGTGAACAAGAAGTGTTGACCTCATATTAACGAGGGGAACAGACAATTGACGATGGAATATACTTCGGATGCACTGGACTTGCTTTTCTTTTGCCTACAAAATCGACATGCCACTCTTAATAGCAGATCCGAAGAAAATTCACAAGGCCACAAACTATATGTTGAAATAACAGAACTTCCCGTCACTGTCATAGAATTCTCTAAAAGATCGATGAAGAATTAAGAAAGCATGATAAGAAGTAACAAAATGAGTAACGGATACTGGTGTCAATTCAGCATTCAACTCAACCAAGATTCAAAGATTTGTAGAGTAAATTTCCCCCAAAGAGATCATAGGAGTTAGTTATCAGCTGAAAGAATTAACAGCATATAAAACACAAATGCGTTGTTAAAAATTCAAGGAAACAAAAAAAAAAAAAAAAAAGAAAATTGAATGAGTTTTAACCTGAATGTCAGTCTCGTCAATTGTTTTAAGTATAGCTTGCTCAAATTCCCTGTATGCTTCCCATATTTTATTTCCTTCAGCAACATGCAAACCAGTTGCTGTAAGAGCACGTTCAAATAGATCTCTTGCCTTGGAGATGCCAGCAGGCGAACATTCTCGAACTGAGGGATCATATTCTTGAATAAAATCCAAGTAGTCGGACCAAAGAGAGGCAGACTACAACAAAAGTAACGTAGAAAGAGGTCAGTTTCAAACCAACATGCCAAGCAAAGTTAGCAAAAGAAAACGCAAAGTGGTCTTATCATCATCCTACGAGGTTCAGATCAAACATTCACTTCAAACGTTATCTCTAAGATTTTCATTTCATGTAACTAAAAGTAGGGCAAAAGACTAGACTTGGAGAATATACTGTCAGATTTTTGAAGAGCATAGATGCTTCACGTACCAACTCAACTAGTTGAATTATTCAGCAAAAATTATCTTATGCTAAGATACAACATTAGATCAGTATCTTATCCGCTTAGTTGCTAGGATCATCAATAACTAAAAAATATTAATACAATCGACACTCATGATCAAGGACAAAAAAAAAAGAAGAAGTCAAGAAACTTTCTTAGACTAATTTTATAATTTAAAAAATAAATTTCATAAGAAAAAACAGACAGTGAAGGTTTTGAAAAAGAGAAGACCTCCATATCAGAAAAGATTATCATGCCATTCTTAACACTAATCATAAATTAATTGAAGTGGTTGCTTTTTAGTTATAACCCATAGTAAATTCTCTCTTTTACATCAAAAACCATTCAAACTAAACAAATAACCCCAAAAGGAAATTGTCACGTTCCATTTTTAATTCTGATCTACAAAGTGATGCATAAAGAAATCCTATCCTACTTGCATAGTCAGAACCCGAACTAACCAGATAATCAGATACTCCTCTCTCATAAAGCTTCTCAATTGCAGAAAATGCCTCAGTTCTGCACAACAGCAAAACAAAGTTATTTTATTGAACAGATACATTAATTGTGTTGAAACCAAGGGGGTTTATGAAAATTAAAATATTAAGGGAGCTTTTATTATTATTCCATTAATTTAAAGCCCAAAAATGGGCACAAGCTTAAGATTATTTTCTCTCCATTTTCTATTTCCATTTCCTTTCTCTTTCTTTGTTTAACACTTGGTACTAATCCGAAATCAGAAATAAAAGAAAAACCAATCCAAGTTGAATACAGAAGATAAATAAGAAGATGCATCACCCGGCAATGAGAGAAGATTCATCTCTAGCCCAATCCTGCCACATAGCAGGGGTCAACGGAAACAGCTCACTCATAGCTTCCCTTGCTCTTCTCAGCTTCTCAATGTCGCCCATTTTCCTCAGAAGGTTTATGTACTGAGAAACAACTCACATCAAGCCGCATAAACAACAACACAAAACTGTTAGAGCGTAGTCCTAACACAAATTGTAGCCCATGGAGCGTCAAACTGTACTTCATTCGTGAAGGACCGGAGCATCTGTGGCGAATGGCAAAGGCAACTAGTGGAGGCCCCACCCAACTTTTGAAATTTTAAGTTTTACAGCTAAAAGTTTTGAAATTTTTCAGTTGTGCTCCATATAAAGAGAAAACTATATCCGGGCTCCAATCAATGATCAAAATTTAGAACTATTTCCCTATCTATTATCCACAAATATTTATGTATATATGCATATTTCTCTTATTTTCTCCCGAAAATATTCTGGCTCTGCCGCAAAATCAGTGTTAAGACTACCGCTCCAACAGAAATCTGTAACTCCATTCAATAATCGCACTATTTCCCCATCTTTTATCTAGAATAGATATATATACACATACATATAACATATATATATATATATATTTTCCCCCCCTCTTATTTTCTCCCTAGTTTTGACAAAATGTTCTGGCTCTGCCGCAAAATTAGTGTTAAAACTACCTACCGGTCCTACAAAAACAACAAAAATGTCCAAATAGATAAACGATTGACTTCACTTTTCGCTTTTCTTTCTTGAGTGATTTTCCTTTCAACCAAACAAGTACATAAGAAAAGGGAGCGAGAAGTACCTGAACGTGGGCGTCGTAGTTGGAAGGATTGGCGGAGAGGTCGTTCTCGAGAGTTTGGAGCTGAAGTTTGTCCTGAGCTTCGTCGTCCTCGGAATTGGTGCCGGAGCCGGAATCGGAATCGGAATCGGAATCAGAATCAGAGCCGGAAGGAGGAGAAGTAGGGCTATGGTGAGGCAAGTCTGCCATGGATTGGTCAGGAGCGTCATGGCTGGGATCATCGTCTTCAGAAGTTGGCATCTGAGGTTTTGAGGTTAGGGTTTCGTCCTCCATTTTCCTATTCTCTCGAGAATTCGTCGTTTCAGACCCTCAATCTGTAACGTTTTACAGTGGCTGACTAACAGGAATCTTAACCACTTTTTTTAAAAGTTATCGATAAAATGACTTCAAACAGTCAGCAACAACCGTGATCGTTTCTATATTGAAATAAGATAAGGTTATTTTGTTAATTTTAACTTTTAAAGTCGTAATTTTGGAAATAGGTTGAAGAAAATGATACACATGATGAAATAATATTTTTAATGAGACGTTGTGAAACTAAAATATAAACTATTAACATTACAACGGTTAATGACAAAATAATTTATTTAGGCTTCGTTTTTCGTTTCAGTTTAATTTCAATTAAACTATTTTTTTATTTTAATTTTTATTTTTTTCTGAAAAGTTAATAAAATTTATAATTAATTTTAAAAAATAAATAAAACTCTAACTTAAAAATTTCATCTCCAGTCGGGAAACCAAAGGCAAGTTTAGTTTTACAAATATGTGTGCATTTATGATACTCATAATAAAATGTTTCATATGGTGTATAATTTATTTTGAGTAATCAAGCATTTGTGTATCATTGTTCTTTCCCGGATCTTTCATTTTTTCTTTATCCCCTTCATTATCTTCCCAATTAGTTTTGAACACATTTTCATCAATAGCTTTTTTTTTTTTTTTTTTTTTTTACACACAAGCAAGAACATACACACTTTTTATGAGACATATCAACCACCAGAATCTTCAAGAAAAACCAAATAGACCCTTATCAATAGGTTTGTGAAACAATTAATTCGTTTATTATCATATGCAGCATTAGATATATATTGATTTTCATTGAACATGACTCATCGTTAAAATAGAATTTAATTAGGCCTTTTCCTTTCTATTAATAGGCATCATAGTTGCTTCTATAAAGGAGATGTAACCAAATAGCACCGATAATCTCTTTTTTTTCTCTCTAAAAAAAATCATTTTTAAATAGATCATTTAAAATACCAACTTGCAATTAACAGTTCTTTCACCTTTTTTCTTTATTATCTCTCTCGATCATTTATTTAAATTTAGTATCACTACCAAATATGATAGATTCTTTTCTCAACAAAATACATAGTTGTATGAGATTCTCTCTCTAATTACTAATTTTGTCTTAACCGCACGCTATAATAAATTGTATGTTTGATAGACTCTATGAATAATGAAAATTCAGGATTAAGATCTTATCATCTCATATGTGGTCTAATAAGCTTATTCAGGATAAGGACATGAAGACTACTGACATTCTTTTAATTAAAAAAATTGAAATAGAAAGATCAAAATATTCATAGTTTAACACGACTGCTCTACTTGATTCAAGGAGAACGTAAAGGACAAAATGTTCAAGCAAAAAGCTTCAAAGGGGATAATCAAGCTATATTTATTTAATATACATTTGATAAAAAGGAGGGAAAATAAAAATAAGAATGCGATAAATTACCTACCTGAGGGAAGAAAGGTCGTTACTTTTATGATATTTGGGATAAAATCTTTCTATTGTCTCTTCTATTTATGAGAGAATAAAATATAAGAATTTTGAAACATTTGTAAGCCACTCCTAATCTTTTCCTTTTTCTTCTCTCCCCCACCAAACAAACTTGATGATTCACTAAATAAGCGAAAAAACCAAATTAAAAAAAAGAATTTAAAAAAAAAACACTAGATAGTAAAAAGATCCAGATGAATAGGACTATAGGCTTTTTTTTTTTTCCCTAGAGAAAAGGTTGGTAAAAAATTTAATACCATGAAATAGTTTTATAACCAAATTTTAGTAGATGACACTGATTTATAATTTATAATCCTCTTTAACCAAGAAAAAAAAAAAAAAGTGGAATTATGGACGCTTTACATCCACAATTATGTTCACGTAATTATCTTGAAAAAAATTATCAAAATAGAAACTTAAAAAAAATTCTAATTAATAGAAAAGCACCAAAATATGGAATTTCCAGAATTTAAAATAAAAACGGAATTTTCGATTGTACATAGCAACCCATCAAAACTTACAAAAGATGGGCAGGGAAACAACATTCATACAATTAGACCACTTTTCTCATTCCACACAAAAAAAAAAAAAAAAAGGACAATTAGGCATTAAAGGCTCTTATTCTCACTTTTCGATCCCCACCTTATAGGCCTCTTTTATTTCTTGACACATACATAAAATCATGGAAAATACAAAGAGGAACACCAAAATTTTATAAAATATCCTCACAGATCAGCCTTGGTGGCCTTAATGTCCTAACCAGAAGCCCTCTCCTCTTTGATGTCCACAACCTTGGGCTGCCTCCTCTTCTCCGCAAATTTGGGCACAGTGATCCTCAGAACCCCGTTCTCGAGATGAGCGTTGATCTGATCAAGATCAGCATTTGCCGGCAACCTAAACATGACGGAGTCAGAAAATTATTTTCAATGAAAAATCATAATATTTAGAAAAACTAGATATTACTTTTTCCTAATAAGTGAAATAATAAAAAACAAGTCTTTGCCCATTATGGTTTTTTTTTTTTTTTTTTGAAATAACGGCACAACCAAAAATTAATTTGAGAAATAATAGTTACAAAATTTAAAATCTAAATATCATTTTCATTTAGTAATTTGTGACTCTGTGCGACAGGTAATTTTATGTCTGACTTGCACTGACCTGAACTGTCTCCAGAACTTTCCATTGATCCTCTCCGCCCTGTGCCACTTCTCGTCCTCCGATTCCCCGCCGTCATTCCTCTCGCCGCTGATCCGCAACACCCGATTCTCCTCCACCTCTATCTTCACGTCCTCCTTCTTCATCCCCGGGATGTCGAGCACGATCACGTGCGCCGTCGGGGTCTCCTTCCAGTCCGCACGTGCCAGCGCAAGTGCCGATGTATCCGAGCCTTTCGGGACCGTCAACGGCGTCTGTTCGAGAATTCGGAAAGGGTCTTCGTAAGGAAGAATGTTGTTCATCATGTCCCACAGGGATCGGGTGTATGGGACTAAGGCGGTGGTTTGGACGGTCAGGATTGAAAGGATGATCAGAACGGGAAGAATAAGGTGTTTTGGTTTGGCCATGAATTTTTTTTTCTTTTTTATTTTTTTTCGTGAGAAAGTGATGGAAAGTGTAAGAAAGTGTTGGTTATATATGCGACGAGGTTTTCTTTTGATTCTCTTGATGGTGGTGATCAATTGAAGTGTGTATGTGAATATATATGTTTGATGTGGGGCTTATGGGGGTGTTTGGAGGTTTGTCACTTTCTCTGGATTGTTCGCTTGGTTCCTGGGAAACGGTGGGAAATCTAGTGGAGTCTGGAGATTTTTAGAAGGCATGGACATTGATCATCATCATATCACAGACACGTGTATTTTTTTTTTTAGGACAAACACACGAATTAAGACGAGACTCATTTTCCTGTCTTAAAAGTTTATCTTTTTAAGAATTTTGACAACTCATCAACTTATTCAAGATTTTTAAAAGGATAATCAATAAGATAAAAAATTTAACATAATATTATTAAATGGATAATCAATATGATAAAAAATTTAAGATAAAAGATCTTGATTTATATTGAGACAAAGAATGTGACAGCATTTTTCTTTTTGAATTTAAATAGGATGTGACAGCAGTTACTTCAACTTTGGCAATTCCTTTAGACCATCTAATTTATACAATACAACATTTAGCAAAATAAGTTATATAATACAAATGTTATATTTGTTAAAATATATATATAATATTTATTTATATATATAGATAATATAGTTAAGATTTATACTCTAATTTATAATATATGATGTTGTTTCTTTCTTTCTTTCTTTTTTTTTGAGGTATGTATAATGTTACTTTTTGTTGTCATCATTAAATTTGAAATTGGTAACATGCTTTTTTTACACTATTACACTCTGAATTTATAGTATAGTTGTAATTTACACTGAAAATTTTAATTTTGACAATTTACAATATATATTCATAAATCTGTAACAATCTATTCATCATTGATTTTAATTTACATTTTTTTAATAAAAATTGACGCTTGACTTGCATACAGATTATTAATAAAGAGCATAAAAAGTCTTTTTAATAAGTGTTAATCCAAATTTATATTTATAACAAAATAGTTCAAAAATTTTTTTTTTTTAAGAATCAAAATTTTCTGATTCGATAATACCAAATTAAAGATCTTAACATCAATTTATTTGGGTTAAAATAGATAAAAATAATATTTAATATCATTAATTAATAATTCTTGTACAAATCATATGGCAATTTCTTTTAAAAGATTGACATTGTTATCAAACAGGGTAAATTGCTTCAGATTTGTAAAGTTCATGATGCAAATTTCAAAATTGAAATTTAGATATGGAAATTACAACTTTGCGACAAATTCAGGTAAAACCTTCATAAAAATAACATTTAAAAAAATAACATTTACTAATTAAACAATTTAAAAGGTATAATATCTGTAAAGAAAATGAAGTTGAGTCATAATATAAGCAAATAACAAGTTTTTTTTTTTTTTTAAATTATTAATTATGTCTCTTGTTGGCTGATGATTCGGTGGTCTTCGGAAGAGCTACAACTCGGGAGTGTGAAAGTATTTGTTCGATCCTCCAACAATACTCTAGAGCTTCGGGTCAGGTCATTAACCTTGATAAATCTCTAGTCACTTTCAGTCCTAATGTAGGGGAAGAGTTTGAGAGAGGAGATCTGTAGTATTTTAGGACTCCGGATTGATGGCCAAAATCATGATAAAGTATTTAGGTCTCCCTTCTTGTATTGGGAGGAGCAAAAGGGTTACTTTTAACGCTATTAAAGAAAAAGTAACGGAGAAAGTACAACCTTGGAAAGGAAAAAGGTTTTCTATGGAGGGCAGGGAGGTGCTTATCAAGGCAGTGGCACAAGCAACTTAAAATTCTTCCATCTCTTTGCTTGGAATCATGTCTAGGAGAGACTGGTTTCTAGAGGTATAAAAATGTCTCTCTACTTGCCCTGTCTGTGTGGAAGATGTGGAATCAGTTTTGACATGCTTTGTGGGAGTGTCCAAGAGCGCGAGGGGTCTGGAGTTCCTCGGCTTTAGCTTCTCTGCTGGCAGGTCTAAAAGCAAGAAGAACTTTTGCAGGTATTTGTTCTCTGATTGCCTCTAAGTTCCATCGTGCTGATTTGGAGATCCTCTGCTTGATCGCTTGGAGCATCTGAGGGGAGCGGAATGCCTTGGTTCATAAGCACCTCCATCATTAATCCCAGTGTGTCCGAAGTCATTGACCCACAATCATGATAAGTTTTTCAGTACTATATATTCATGTTCTGCGTAATACATATATATTGCTTTTATTTATTTATTTATTATTTTTTTTGCTAAAAGTATTGCTTTTAGTTAATCACCTTTCTTTGCTCCTTAGGTATGCCAAAAAAGACAAATAAAAAACAAACAATTCATGAGAGAACACCTATAGAAATAGAACTATTTGAAACCGAGTGAACCTAAACCTCCTTCATGCTATGTTTGGTAAGAGGGATGGAAAATAGAAAGTAAGGAAGAAAGATTTTCTATCATATTATATGAGACCGTTATATATATATATATATATATATATCTATTTATATATTTGTTACTGAAACTATTCTTTAAAGTTTCCTTCTCATAACCAAGATCAAAATTTGAAAAAACTGATCACCATTACTGATGAGAAGATGTTCATCATCGATACAAAAATTATGAAAAAAAAAAAAAAAAAGGTTCGAAGAGAAGTCCAACTTGATAAATTCTACATATATTTGATCCAACCAGCAAATAAGGCTTTTTTACATTGATAGACCATGAACTTATTATATAATTACAATTTGTATCTTAAACTTTTAATTTTAACAGTTTGTACTATGAATTTATAATTATGTAGCAATTTACCTCTCATTAATCATAATATTAATTTTTTAAATAAAAATTGACACTTAACTTGCATACAGGTTGTTAATTAAACGTATAAAAGGTCATTTTTAATTAATATTGATCCAAATTTATGTTTAAAACAAAGTTAATTGAAAGTTTTCTACTTTGATAATACTTAATTAAAGTTCTTAATTTAAATAAATTTGTGTTAAAATAGATAAAAATGATTATTAATGTCATTATTAACGAGTTATGTACAAATTACATATCAATTTCTTTCAAAAGACTAACATTATTATCAATGAGAGCTAAATTGCTACAAATTTATAAGTTTAAGGTACAAATTATCAAAATTAAAAATTTAGAGTGAAAATTATAATTATGCGATAAATTTAGGGTGTATCAATGTAAAAATGACAGCAAATCATGCATAACTTTTTTTTTTTGAGCTTTTTTTATTTAAAAAAAAATCCTTTTGGGAAGTCTAGCTAATTTATATACTCCATGTTTGTCCTTAGGTTCATGTGCGTATATGTTTTTTTTTTTTGGGGTACTTTTTACAGTGTATTTTGCAATATATATATATATATATATATATATTTGAGGGAGTACATGCTACCTTTATAAGATAATAGTGTGCTTATACATATGTAAACAACAATGTACTGTTAATGTATAAATTTCAAATTTTAGCATACTAACGATTTTTCAATTCAATGAAATTAGAAAAAGGACCTTTATATAAAATTATAATAACAATTATAAATAAAAACCCCTCGTCTTAACAACTTTAAAAAAAAAAAAAAAAAAAAGAGTGACAAAAAATTATACTAAAAAGCTCTGTTTCGATCAAATATCTGTAACTTCAAAATCTAAAAATCCACTTAAATTTAAACTCATCGAAGAAGAAACAAACAAATCACTGTTTCTCTAATTTCTGGCACGTGAATCTATTTTATGATTAAATGTTTATTTAGTTCAAACTAGAGAAAAGAAAAGAAAAAGAAAAAAAAGGAGTCGAGCATATAGAAAATAAAAGATATAGATATGATAATATTCCCTTCTTCCGATTCTGGTTACTTGATTTCATAAAATATAGATGCAAGCATGCAAAGAAAGCACACTCTCATACTTTTAACAAGAAAAGAAAATGAAGTGACGCGTCACTCAAAAATTCTCAAAATAATGTATATGCTATTCCTCTCACTGAAGTACAACTCAAACACATACGAGATTAAAATGAATACAGACATTCATATGAAAATATATTATATAAAATAAATAAGTAAATAATTTACATCTCATTAAAATAGTAGGTTTATTCAACGATCACCTACAAAACTCACCCGACTAATGTATTTAAAATTTGAACAAGAAAATATAATTTTTACAAGTAGACCAAAATAAACAACAAAAAATGAGCACGAAAAGAAAACCAAAGAAACCAACAACTAAAACCGAAAGCAAAGTGTTAAAGTCCTGAAAAACCACACCTATCTAAATCTGCTAATTTCAAAGTGGGAAAGCAAGACTCCCCAACAAAAAAAACTCGAATTAAAATATCCCAAAAAGAAATAAAAAATCTTAACAAGGGGCAAAAAAAAAAAAAAAGAATAAAAGGGGAGCTAAAAGGTGCAGATATGGCTTGGCAAGCAACTGTCATGATTATCAACATTAAATTAAAGGATTATTTTTATTTATATATCATGTACTTTATTCTTATTAAGAAAGTATATTACATATTTTGAAATTTTACATTTATAGCATCAAATTATATTTAATATACAAATCTATATATTTTTTTGATAAACACTTAATTTTGACAGTAAAAATTCAAAATATCCTTAAAAAAAAACTATATTTTTGCAGGTTTAGTTTAACAATAATATCACACTTGATTTTACTAAATGATGCAGAGTTTAAATCCATATTTTCATAAGTTAAAAAAAAAGTATTACGAATAAAACTCTAAGTAAACTAATATTGTAAATGATTGTAAGAAAAATATTTTGTTCGAGTAAATAAGAAAAATATCTATAAGAATTTTATTTTTATAGGAACAAATGAATATAAGATTTCAGGGGGGAAAATAAAATATAAAGTAAAAAAAAAAAAAAAAAAGCATAAAAGATCCGGCAAGAAAAATAATATAAGACAAAAAACCAACAAGAAAGTTTCTAGGAAAAAACCAACATGAAAGTGGAACGGCACTACAAGACAAAATAAGTTGATGAAGGGTTTGAACAGAAAACTATGAGCATATTTACAGTAACCAAACTCGACTTTCTATTATACAATTATAGACCAGTTGTATCACATGCATTTTCTGCGTGCAAAATAGATAAAAATAAAAAATAAAAATAAAAATAAATTAAATTAATTTTTAAAAAAAAGTTTATCAAAAATTAAATTTTTTTATTTAAAAATTGTTATGTGACGGGTTTAGGACCTGTCATGTGATAATTGAGAAGGAAAAAAAAAGAGACATCATCATAAAAACACAAAATACTTTAACATAATTTTTAACTAATGTTTTAGGGTATTTCAATCTTTTAATATAATTATAGATATAGATTATAGATTATATATATGTGCGCCTAATTTGGTTAGTTCTTTAACCATGGTTATTACCTTCCAATCAAAGAACAATGTCTCATTGACACTTCATCTATATATATATATATATTATAAGCTATAAATTTTCTTTTGCGTGGTGTTTTTTTTTTTTTTTAATTCTATTAGTATATTCTCTTGTTCACAAAATGTCCAATGGACTCTGGATGATTTTTGCTTTGCTCTTTCTTGTCCCCCATTTATGTTCTGGTATTTAGTCATTCATGAATTTCTACTTCATATATCATATATATTTATAGAAAAAATTTATTATAGAAACTGTGATTTTTCTTTATCAATAGGTATTGTTGCTTTACATATTAGATCAACTTTTTAATGGAATGATATATAACTGTAAATAGTTCTGCGTATTGTGTTGTAAACTAACTTATGTGCTTTTTTCTTCTTAGTTTGTTTTATGACTGTGATTACAAGTTGATCATGTTCTAGTTATTATACAAGTTGATCATCAAATTCTAATTAATTATTTTATGGTTGTTGGTAATAATTTCACTCGATTTTCTTGATTAACTCACCAGCCAAGCAGTCGACAGCTTCGACAACAATAAACAAGCTTTGTGGCGACATAATCAGGCCGCCTGAGCAAAGCGTCAGAACGGTGCTTTCCTTACCCCAAAACAGGACCGGTCACTCCCTATGTTGCACGGCTTGGAAGTTCGGCGACGGCTCGGGGAGCGGCTCATGCCCTCATGGCTCAGTGCCCTTCACCTGTGCTTCTAAGGACTTTGTTGTCATTTTTTGTGCTTTCTCTCCGAACATCAAGTAAGTAACATAAAATTCGTGCCGCTCCGTTATTTTTGGATAAAAATTGATAAATTTTGATATGAATATAATTTATGAACTTACTAACTGCTTTTTATCATCATTTTCCAGCTCAACTACGTCATCAAATGAATCCAAATCCAATGATGGGTCGACAATCTACACCATAATTAAAGTGATTGGTATTGGCGTTGCAATACTTGTGTCTATAGTTTCCCTTGCTGTCGTCACATCTCGATGTCTCCCCCGCAGACAAACCGGCCAACCCCGTGATCCTGAACACGGCAATGGATTATTAGGTTTTTGGATGGGCCTGATATAGATATATATATATATATATACACATACATATACATAAATTTATATTTATAGCCAATGTTTGGAGCTAATATTTGTTATCCTAACAATTATTCTCAACACCTATGTAACTATATCATGAAATACGTATCAATCCCATCGAGTGAATTCTCTCGATACCTCACAAAATAGCGAGACCTTTTTAGTGGGGTCTTTATGGACATGGGCAGAGGAAGCTCATGCCTAGTGAGGGACATATGCGTTCCCTTGATTTTTAAAATTCTCTTTTTAACTCCTTAAATTTTAATGATTTTGTATTATTTTTTTCTTTCATGATAAAATATTTTATAACTGTATCTCTTATATTTACCCTGAAAATATTTCAATACTAAATTTATATTCTTTTATAAAACAAAACTTTAAATTTCACCTTTTTTTTGTTTTTAATTGCTCACATTTTAAATTTATTATCTCAAATTAATCAAAATCGTTTGTAAAATCAGTTATGATAGCCCATTTGATATGAAATATACAGGTATATGTGGATTTTATCCTAGTGGAATCCCATTCCTTTTTTTTCTACTATATATCCTATCATACCTGATAAAATTAGGTGTCATATTTAACTCCGTCAGCCGGTACCTGAGACCTGCTCACATAGAGCCCATCTGACTTGAGATACTTCAAGCGCGTGTGTATATATATATATACACACACATATATTTGAGAACCTATTAATCTAATAATTATAGAAGTTAACGGTTGGTGATTTCTATTTCTGATTGTACTATAATCTATAATCTACAAGCTTATTATTGAAGAGTGAATAGCTCTTTCAAGTTTTTCACTTAACCTTTACTTAAAAACAAAATTGTTAAGTGGTTACAGTTATAATCTAACTGTAATTTTACATCTGACATATGATTCCGTACATGAGGTGTAGAGTTCAAATATTCTCACTCTTAAATTAAAAAAAAAAAAAAGCAGCTGTTAAAATTTGAGTGTTGTATTTAAGCCAAAAGTACAGATGTCCACACTTGAGAACTACTGTCCCTGCTTGCATTAAACACCCTATCATGAAAACTACCTTCACACTTTATTAATTCTCTTTTTTTTTTTCTTTTTTTTTTTCTTCAGATTCCACTCTCTTCTTTGGCACTGACTCTACCCAAAACTGAGGAACAATTTGCTTTACTTGCATTTTGTTGTCTAGCTCCTTTTACCTAAGGTAATAGTTGGTCAGGAATTTATTTTTGGGGAAAGAAAGTCGTTTGTTCTTTGCTTGATTTCTCATTTATTTATTTTTATATCGCAGATTAATCAACGGCACAGTTAGAAGTTGATTTCCTTGCATCTTCGAGATTAGAAGCAGTTAAACGGTTTGTTCTGTTCTGGACTGATTTTTTTTCTTTTTTCTCTGGATTTTTTTCCTTCTGCTGTTATGTATTATTCTATGATTTTGAGAATTTTTTTTCAAATTTAAAATACTGATATTCAATTGATCTGTTTCGAACTCTAGCCTTTGTGATTTTTTTTTTTTTTTTTTTTTTTGGTACTGATGTTATCTATTTTGATATGGTGTTCTGGAACTTTGAGCATTTTTGTTTTCTATTGAACAATTCTGAGTTTTTTTTTTCCCTGCTATTTTCTTAAGGTTCTTATTACCCTTGAGTTGTAAGGGGGATTGTTATTATCATGCTTGCTGTTTTTTTTTTTTTTACATAACAAGATAAAAACAGAGAATGTAAACAAAAATTAAACCAAAACCGACCACCATAAAAATAAACCTCAAACCCCCAAATTCACAACCAAACAGCAAAAAGATCATTTCTTTGGAACAAAAAAAAGGCAATACTATTACCAGTCCTTACTTCAGTTCGCCGGCTATATAATAATATATATGTATATTAATTGATAAGCACACGCTCTGCATACTGTGGAATAGATAAATAAATCAAAATAAAATAAAACGAAGCAAAAAAAAAAACGTGACAATTTGTCACCCGCCAGTCACCCACCACACGATGGGTCATGGAATTGCCAAGTGATAGCAGTGACGAAAACTCACCGTGAATGTGATATTCATTCTTTTAATATGACTAGCATATATATATATATATATATATATAATAGTCTTATTTATTTACATTTAGTGTTATTTGTGTGATTGTTGAACTGTTGCCATTGGATGGGCTACGGACGGTAAAGATGAGATGATAGGAGTTAAGGGCACCTAAGAAAATGTTGACAGCTGCTGCTGTAGGAGTAGGGTGGAGACATATAAAATAGTCAAAAATCATGTGCAGATTAAAATGGACGTCAGAAGGAAAGGCATTTTTAGGTCCTTATCTCCAACTTCAAGCTCGCTTACAATCTCGATCCGGTGCTCCGACGGGACGTTCAACCCTGACTTGGCGGAGTTTCTCGACAAGTCCGCCAACACGATCACGTCGACCAGACGGCTGCTCAACCAAGTCTACCAGCCGAAGCCGGCACTGGCATTGGGTCAAGACAAGAACTTGGCCACAAAGTGGGGCGGATTCTAAAGTCCTTGTCTACTTGTTGATAATTTTGGTGGCAACATTGCCCTGTCGCAGCCAGGGCAGCCGAATCAGGCGTCAAAGTCCTCGGTAACATTCTGCTGTAGTAACAATCTATATGTATGCCAAGTGTCAATTTTCGTTAAAAAAAAAAAAAAAATCAATATCGTTAACAATAAGAGGTAGATTGTTACAGTTTGTAGAGTCACCAGAGCAAAGTCACCCACTAGATTGCTGAGTCACCCTCAACCGTACATGTATGCTCGGCAATTGGAAGGAAAAAAAAAAAGAAAAAAAAAAAAGGAAAAGAGAAAAAGAGAACACACTAATAAATTTATTATAAAAATAATATTACGGACATTAATTTTAATATCAATTTTTTAAATATTAACTTATCTAATGTGACAGTTTATTGATAAAATGAAATAAATCAAAATCTAAAAAACGAAAGAGAAATTTATAATGAAGCAGGTGCTATCTGAGGACAATTGGTCTATCATGTTGCATCATCAAGGGCCCGAAAGTGGAAAGAAGACTCCTAATTTGGATTTTAAAAAATCCGTAAATGTAAAAAATAAAAATAAAAAAAGAGTGCATCATGAATGGGGAGCTGATCAGAGTGCAAGAAACAGTCATGATTCACAATAGTGAATTAAAATATCCCCAAAGCGAGAAAGATGTGAAAAACTGATGTGTTTGCAGTAAATTTACCACAAAAAATAGTATATGATAAATTTGACAACAAATATAGCACTACATTGTAGAGTACTTTTTTTTTTTCTATCTAAAATTTACTATTAGTATAACCTTTTAACCTTCTATTAGAGATGCTCTACGATAAACAACTAGAAACCAAATGATGAGATCCGGCAGAGAGAGAGAGAGAGATTCAGTGTGAATCAATTCTCAAAGATAGCATTAATCGGAGAAAACCTCAACGATTACAGAGAGAAATTAGTCAAACAGCCAACAAAAATGAGTCTTTTAAAAACTTCAAATCAGATGAAAGGGCTCACAGGTCAAAACGCAGCAACAAGTAAGTAAAACGTTACAAGCTTAAAGAAAAACGACACAAATAACTGAGATCGAGAGGGAAAGAAACGACTTGTCATTCTAGCTGATGAGTATCTTGTCGCCTCTAGTTGATGAGGATAAAACGGAATCTCAAATTATTGTTAAAGAAAAATTACACAAATAACTGAGATCGAGAGTGCTAGAAACGACAAGTCGTTTCGTTTCTAGCTGATGATCGTATCTTGTCATCTCTAGTTGATGAGAATAAAACAGAATCTCAAATTAGTGTTGAGAAGCCCCTGCATCAAATACTTTCCAGACAAATCCTTATATGCTGAAATGATAATAACAGAAGAGAAATTTGGAAGCATCTTCTTTGATAATTGATCCATTATAGATTTTTTTTTTAATTTTTTACCAAAAATAAATTAACAAATCCATCGTAGATTTATATCTTTTTTCTTCTCCTCACTCTTTATATTTAAGCTTTTTTTTTTTTTTGGCTGCAGCGATACACAATGACGGAATCAGAAAAAAATTTTAAAAAATCTAAGTAAATTTTATAATTTCATATGGGCAAACTAGGGGCTTAATTGAAAAAATTATTGTAACGGAGGTATAAAAGCAAATGAGCCCACTGGACCAGGGGAGGGCAGCTGACACCCTTGCACTGTGAACTTTTAATTTTGATAGGTTGTTTTGAACTTACAAATCTATACCAATTTACTCCCTTGATAACCATGTTAATTTTGTTGAAGAAAATTAATTGACTTGTGATTTATACATGATGAGTTGTTAATTAACAACATAAATTATTATTTTTATATTATTTAATACAAACTTATTGAGATTAGGATATTTATAAGGATTATCAAAATAGAAAACTTTAAATTAACTTTATTTTAAATATAAATATAAATTAATATTGTTTAATAAAGACCTTTGGTACTATTAAATAACAATCTATATGCATGTCAAATATCAATTTTAAATATATATATATATATATATATATATATCCATTGTTATCAATAGAAGGTAGATTGTCACAGTTTGTAGATTCATAGTGCGAATTGAAAATGTAAAAAATTCAGATTGTAAATTGTAAATGTACAATTAGTTCAGGGTGTACGGACGAAAAGAATCTGATGTTTATTTACTAATTACTAACGATAATACATTAATAAATCAAGTTATTTACTAGATGATTAAAGTGGCCATTCACCGAAGCAAAGTCACCCACAAGATTGCTGAGTCACCCGCACCAGTACATGTATGTTCGGCAACTTCGTCGAAATAGAGGGGGGAAAAGAAGAAGAAAAGAGGAAGAAGACTCCTAACTTGGACACAAATAAGAAAAAAGTATTGTATCATCAATGGAGAATTAATGCAAGGAACAGTCATGATTCACAATTATATTAAAATATCCCCAAAGCGAAAGATGTGAAAAACTGATGTGTTTGCGTTACGTATATATGTCCTTTAAAAAAAATAAATAAAGAAAAGAGAAAGAGTTGATAAAACAATCTTATAATATAATGTCAATGTCGCACAAAACATTCTTTTGGGCAAATGATAATTTCGCCAAACGATATACAGAGGGGAGTGGAGTGGCTTTGATTATAATAAAAAAAATCGCCGGTTCGTTCTCGTATTGTATAAACAACAAATACCAGATAAATTGTTTCCTTCATTTTCAACTGAAAGGTTGCCTGCAATTGGGTTATTCTACACTTATTGAAGTTATTCGGTCATTTTTTTTAGGAATTTTTTCTAATGTCTTGTTGACATTTAATTATGAAAAACAGTGTGAAAAATCTGAATTTGTTGTGTAATATTTTACCGAATATTTTTGTAAATTTATTCGGAAAAATATTGAGAAAGTATATTCGTACCTGTCAGCGGCAGTAACCAAGTGGTTTTCTACTGCCGTCAGTGGTTATTGGTTGGTGACCAACTGCTTACCCGCCAAAGGCGGTGGTTATCAGTCAATAACCAACTGGTTACCAGTTGCCATTTGGTAACCAACCGGTAACCCACCTACGGCAGTGGTTATCGATCGGAAACCAGTCGGTTACCAAATTCTAACCCAGGTGATTACATCATGTATACCTTTTTTGTTTTAATCTTAAGGTGGGAGATTCGAACTCTGCACCTTTAGGTGGAGTCAGGTGTGATATTACCACTAGGCTATACCTACAACCACTCATGTGGACTAATTAATAATTATGACTAGTTTTTTAAAATAATTAGAAAAATAAATATTTATGTGTCATTTATGATATTTCTTGCAAGAGTTTTTTTTCATATGTGACAAAAATCAATCCAAAACATAATTTTGTGGCATTTATCAAAACTTCCCGAAATGAATGAACGTTTGAAAATGTGTATTTGGTTAAAAATAAACTCTGATAGTTCAATAGTGTAAAAACTTGAAAGTGATCGGAGAAAAAATGGCAACATGATCTTGATTCGTTCCTCTCATTAATATATGCAATTATATATATATATATATATATAAATCATCTCATTGTGACTTGAAATAAGAAAATTATGACTTTTTAAAGTTTGAAGTTTTTGAAAATGAAAGAGAGAGATTTGGATATGTGGATTTGAAATTGAGTTATTTTTAGAGAGGAAATAAAAAACCCATATCCAATATACTCCAACTGTAATTGGATTGCCAAACAGCCCCTAAGTTAATGTTGGTAATTCGAGTACACTTCTTTTTTATTTCGTTTTCATTCTCCATTCCACTTTTTTCTATTAACAAAACAAAAACATAACTAGAACAATTGATCAACTTATAATAAATCTAATAAGAGAAGAGAACATGGAAATGATATTAATGTGATCATAATATATTTTGGAGAAATTGAGGAAATGAATTGTTAACTGGACATAAAAATGTGGGCTTAGAAAGAGCAAGGAATAAGTTATGTCCAGATTCTTTGATTAAGAACAATTTGTGTATTGCTACCGTTTCATGTACTAATGTTATTTGAATTGTGTGTGATGATTAGGATCTTAAAGCTGTAAATAATTATTAAAAAAAAAACCCCATACATTCCACGACAGTTGGTGAAAACAGCTGTGGAAAGTGAAGCTACTATGATTGTTTTCGTCAAAAACAGTCGTGATATCATTGGATTTCATGACCGTTTACATGAGAATATTCCACGACTGTTAAAAACAGTTGTGAAAAACAAGATACCATGACCATTTTAAAAACCGACACAAAATTTTCTTACTTTTAACGACTGTGGATTTCATGACGGTTTTTTAACAATCGTGGAATCCTCTTTTTTTTACTAGTGTTTGGGACAAAAATAATTAATTAAATAAGTTTGTTAGGTTATACAGATTTCGTGGGACATAAATTTCATTGCAGATGTTTGGTTTGGAATCTTGATGAATTCGATAGTTTAATACTATTGGTCAATAATTAAAAATAATAATAAGTATTTTGTATTCGATAGTTTAATACTATTGGTCAATAATTAAAAATAATAATAAGTATTTTGTTTCTTTCGTTTTTAGCATGGAAACTATGGAAGAAGGTTGGTGCATAATTTCCTTGCAACTTACTTGATTGTGACATGAAAACTGAAGTAAGACAAAATTATATATTAAAGCATTGGAAATATATGTGTGTATGTAAGTTAGGCAGGTATGTATGTATGCAGGGATGAAATCAGACTTTAAACTCAGTGAGAGTATGACTAAATTTTCTTTTTTATAGGATCGGCGACTCTAATTTTACACTATTGTCATTTCTCCAATAAAGATCCACGAAAAATCAAAAATAAAAATTCAATCCACCTATAAAACTATAATATTGTGTACATTCCATGAAAGTTTCATAATCTATACGTAAAAACACGTATAAACATAAAAACTAGTATCTCAAAAATACAAAAAAGAATTAATAGATCTTTAATAATTTACATACCTTAATAGTTAATTTGAGAACAATCACCCAAGCTTAAATCTAAAAATCTGTTGTTATTATCAAAGAAAAATAATAATAATAATAATAATAATAATAGAATTATTTACTACTTACCAAGAGATTATGATGAGAGAGATAATAGTTAAATATAATATTTTCTTGAAAGTTGAAGGGGAATTGGAGTTGAGCAGTCAGAAAGCAACAAAATAATAATAATTATAATAATAAAAGTGAGGAGAGATATGTAGGTGTGCTGAAAAGAAATTATGAATTTTAAGGTATAAGCTGCAAAATACATCCAGCAAAAAGATGATTTTTTTTTTTTTTTTTTTTTGGAATGCTTTCAAAAGGAATCACTTAATGCTTGTTTCGTCAATCAACTTACAAAAAATATTGAAACACGGGTTTGGGATAAAATTTTTAAATTGAAATTGATTGACTTTTCAAAAACTAGTTATAATTTTTGTTAACTTTTTTTTAAGTTACAGTTGATTAACTTTTTAAAAATTAGTTAAAATTTTTATTAACTTTTTAAAAAAAGATAAATTAAAATGAAAATTTTAAATCCAAACTTGAGAGTCAAATAAAGGCTTAGATTTACACACGCAATCCAAATGGTAAATGGAGAAAGCCCAAAAGGGGAAGTAAGACTCTGTTAAATAGTAAGGCCACCAATAAATTAGTGGGGGTGGCACGTTCCCCACTAGATCCTATGTTTCTCCATTTATGTATGCATGTATGTATGTATGTACACTGACAAAAAACAGGAATATGATAAAGTAACACATCAGATTCAAGTATATGCGTGTGTGTGATCTTTTGATGAATGATATTATAGATTCGTGTGTCCATGTACGTCTAGGGAAACAAACAAATTAATGTGCTTCTTCTTTACATAAAATATAGGTCCGCATAATTTGATTAGTGTAACCGCGGCTATATATATTCCTCATAAAATGAAATTAATAATTTTGTTGAATATTATTTTGTTTTTGTTAATATTATATCAAATCCTTCATCTAATTGGATATCAGTTCGTATATTTTCACCGGCTATAAATATGACACTCCTTACTTGCACTTCATCTTTATAATTCATTCTCTTCTACGGGGTGAAGTATTTTCTCTGTCTGCTTGTCTCTTTTTTCCAGACAACTTAAAAAAAAAATGTCTCAGGGAATCTGGATAACTTTAACCTATGCAGTGCTCTTTCTACGTTCAAATTTAGTTTCCGGTAAGTAAATATTCACGTTTATATTCAGGTAATTATTTATTTTTTAGAATATCATATATATATATATATATTATGATCATATATGAATATCATCTCCTCTTATTCAATTTGTTATAAATTTATATTTTCTCATCAGCCCAGCAGTGGAAGACTTTGACAATAAAAAACAAGTGCAGTGACACCATATGGCCGGCCTTACTCTCGAACGCCGGAGCGCAGCCGTGGTTTCCGGAGAGGGCCTTTCTCCCGCTCCCGCCGGGAAAGTCCGAAAGCCGCTCCGTACCGGCAAACTGGACCGGCCAGTTGTGGGGCCAAATCCTATGCGACCAAGAATCCGGCGGCAGTACTACTTTTGGAAGATTCTCCTGCGCCACCGGCGACGTCTGCAGCTCCGCCGAATGCCCTATAGGCGATAATAGCACCACAACAATAGCCGAGTTTTCCTTAAACGGCGGTACCGGAGCTGACCGGCTCGACACCTACTCAGTGTCTACTGCTCACGGCTTCAACCAGCCGATGGCGGTGGCCCCGGGGGGTGGAACCGCCGGAAACTGTGCGGAAACAGGGTGTTTTATTGACTTGAACGAGAATTGCCCTAAGGAGATAAGAGTGTTTCACGGCAAAAGGACGGTGGGGTGCCGGAGGGCCTGCAATGTTTACGGCGACAGCAACGGTGGTGACAGCGCGGTGAGCAGAGATTGTAAAGAGAATTCCGAATTCTTTGGAGAGTTTTGCCCTGTTGGCTCAGTGACCCACACCTGTGCTTCTAAGGACTATGTTGTCACTTTTTGCCCTACCTTGCCTGAGCTCAGGTAATTAAACATCAAATCTTTTTTTTTTTTTTTCTTTCTCTAAAGGGCCTCTCAAGCCTTTTATCATAATTTTTGTTAGGTTTTTTAGTTAGCATTTATCAACTCATATTTGGGGTGTGACCACGAAGAATATTTGTGATGAAATCTTATAAAAATTGCACATGTCTTTTATTTATTCACGCTTTCGATAATTTAATTAATTAGGTAATTTAATTGAATTCAATAAATTTATAAAAACAGATTCTTCTATTTTTCTATATCCAAATCATGCATATATATCAATATTTGTGTTATATATCACGAGAATATTTTTGCAAACAATGAATTGTAATTTCAAAACAAAGAAAAAGAAAAAATTGAAATACATAAGGTTCTGATTTACAAAATTTTACAAATCTGTTAAGGATATATAGAGAGAAATAGAGAAAAACAACACTTTAATCGGGGGGTTTTTTTTTTTTTGAAGGAATAATCAGTTTTGCGTATATAAAAGGGTGTTTTAAAGATCTTTGAAGCACGCAAAAGAAATGATAATAATAATAATAATCAACCATAATTCAAGGGGCAAGTATAAAAATAATCCCCCCCAAAAAAAATAAAGATAATTTAAAATGTTCTTATTGAGTAACATATGGTTCCCCTACTCGATCAGTGGATTGTATTTTTGGGCAGAAATTGATAAATATTGACATGATGAGTGGAATATCTTGACTACTTTTGATCGCATCATTCCAGCGCAACTACGGCGCCGTCAAATGAGTTCAAATCCAAGAATGGGATGAAAAGCTTCACAGCACTTCAAGGGGTGGGTATCTTGCTTGCAGCTTTGTCAACGGTTGCCCTCGTTGTCTTCACAGTTCGATGGCTTTCCGGCAGAGAAACCAATCTCCTTGATGTTTTAAACCCTCAACGGACTGACATTGAACTCAATGTCATAACTTGTGTTAAGATTGGCTGATATTACATATGTATTTGTATATATATGTCTATATATAAATAGCTAGCCAGTCCGTACGAACTGAAATCTTTTTGTTCATGTGTACGGATATTAATCCTAGCAATAATTCTCAAACACACACACATGTGTGTATATATACGTAATTAAGATCGAGTTGAAGTCTGGGAATCTAACAAAGTAGCAAGACTCATTTAATGGGGCTTCTATAGAGCTCATCCGATTTGAGATACCTGTATTTAATCAAGTTACGAGTTGGATCTCATTTTTCTATTGTACATAATGTAATGAGATCATGGATGTTCGATTTAGATCACGAGGCTTGAGGTTGTGCCTTTAAGAGTGATTCGGTTTTCAATCTTTTTAGTTTAGCTTTTCTTCTTTCTTTCTTTTTTTTTTTTTTTTTCATAACAAAACTGAGTGTTTTTAGTTTTGTTTTTTCATAAACTATTTTATTCTCTTTCTCCCACCTGCTTGATTTTATGTTATTTTTCTTTTCATATAATTCACTGTAGATGTTCTAAAATAGAACAATGAGATTCAACCATTTGACGCAGTTAAATCCCGGTACTATACAAAATAGGGGGTCAACTTGATACCACGTAAAATAAGGAATCAATTGGTAGGACGTGATCATATACATGATTAGGGTTTTATGACGTAAAATTTACGGCAACTACAGAAAAATGCCTCAAATTTGCGGCATTTTGCAACAAATGCCTAAACTTTTGCGGCATTTGAACAAAATGCCGCGAGCAAATGCCGCAAAAAGCTATTATTTTTGTAGTGTATGGACCCATCAGTGTGAGATACCAAGAATATTGGATCCCATTTTACTCTTAAATATATGTTTATATAAATATATATATATATATATATATTTGAGAACTAATTAATAGTGTAATCAGTAAAGCAAAGTTGGTGATATCTAATCTGAATTGCTATATTATATCATATAATGTCGCAAAGCTTTGTACTTTGTTGCTTGTCGAAAGAATTTGGTCTTGCTGTTGCTGACAGTTTAAAAGTGTACGTATAATGATAATAATAAAAAATATAACACACTTGAGCACTACATCCAGTACAATGTGATTAAATCAAGTCAAATTACTATGAAATATATACCTATTGTGTTGTATTTTAGTATTTTATCAAGTAAACGATAACCCATTATTATTATTATTATTATTATTATTATTATTATTTGGTTATGTTTGCTTATTATATTACATCTAATAGATGAAATATCTTCCACCGCCATTAGAGAGTACTTGATGAAGTTATATTGCGAAAAAAATCGTAACAATTTTACAATTAGAAAAGTTTCCTATAATATTAATTTAACTAGGAAAGTTAAGTTTAATTTTGTGCTAATTTTTGGGTTAAAAATAGGCTTGTTTGCATTTGTATACTCTAAACTTATCGTAAAATACCAATTTACACCCTGTATTTACAAATATGTAACAATTTATACTCCGTTGACAATTATATTTATCTTTTGTACGAAATTGATATGTGTTTTGTACATGGGTTGCTAATTCAAGACATATATAATCATTTTTATCTATGTTAACCCCAATTTATTGAAATTAAGATCTTTATTTAAGTTTTATCAAAATATAAAAGTTTGAATTAACTTTGTTCTAAATATAAATTTGGGTTAACATTGATTAAAATTTCATGCTCTTAATTAACAATCTATATGTAACAAAATACCAATTTTCATTAAAAAATCAACATTGTTTATCAATGGGGTATAAATTGCTACAGATTTATAAGTTTAGAGTGCAAATTGCCACAGTTAAAAATTCAAAGTGTAAATTACAACTTTATGATAAGTTTAGGGTGCACCAATACAAAAAAACCTTAAAAATAAATTAGTTTTTTTTTATTTTTTCTATTTTTGGAATTATTTATTTTCTTAATTTTATTTGTAGTTTCCCGTTTACATAAGTTTGGGACATTTTCCCCTATAATTAGTCCACTCATATGTAAAAAAAAAAAATGGTTGATGTTGAATGAAATTATGAGTTTTTACTCTTCTCTTTCCAATTTTTCACAACAAATTTTGATGCCAATTACCTGTGTTTTTATCAACGGATTTTGAAGCTATTTTCCTGGTTTTTTTTTTTTTTTTTGAATTAATAGGTCTACTAATCTATTCTTTTTTATTTTATCACTTTTATTATTATAACATAAGCTTCCACTACATCAATACTTTTAAGGGTTGCATATATTTAAAAATTAAAAGTGAAAATAAGATCACAAGAATAGTATATAAAGATTAATGTGGTTTGCCAATTGATATTTGGCAATATGCCTACTACATCCATGAATTAAAGGAGGAAAAGAATATTCACTTGTAAATAGCACTGTTAATGTGATCTATATAATTATAGATTACAATCAGTAAGGTTATCAAATCTTTTAAAACATAAAGATTTACTGAATTGAAAATAAATATGATTAAATTTAAAATTTTGTTAAAGACATCTAAAATTTGTTTGGTTTGCACGTTGGAGTTCATGCCATTTTGGACGTTTTTGGTTTATACTAAAAACTCTGAATTTTTGCTTTAGTAGAAGAGTTCAAAAGCGAGTCAATAAGAAGTTGGATTTGGGTAGGGGTTGACATGATTAAAATTATTAATAAGCGGTCATGTTTAAGGTGATATGTCTAACTTAATTATATATAATCATTTGTGTTATTATATTTAATTAATTAAGTATAATTTTTTTTTATTTTTGAAATGTGTAAGTAAACTTCACTTATTTTTCTTAAAAGACAAGATAAGTACTTGATCAATAAACAAGTTAAAAGTAACACAGTTGTGTTAAATAAATCATTATGTTAGTTATTAATTTAAATGAGTCATACATGTTGACACCATTATCACAACTAAAAAATGGATGTGTTTGAGTTAACAGTTCTGACACATTTAATATATATGTCATAAATGGGTTGATCCACGTTTTTTGATGTAGTTATAGATGAGTTAACATGAACACGATTCATTAACATGAATTTCCAGCCCTAATTTAAGTTACCAAATTGATGAGCGGCCAAATCCTAGATTTGGGAGTCTAAGTTGAATTTTTCGATCCGAACACAATCTAATTTTTGTTCAAATGTGAGTTTGAATGACGGCCTGATTTAAATTGGATTTTATATGATGGTGAAGCCAAACATCTAATTCAGGGATGTATACTAATTTTTCTTGTTTACAAAATAAATAATATAAAAATAAAAAGTAGTAATACAGTAATTTGAAAGAAATACCAGATACCTATGTATGTGTGTATATTTTAGAATTGAAAAACATATTATAATAAATGACTGAGTTTTTATTTTTGATGAAAGCACTGTATAATATCTTATTTTTTAGTATGATCCAAAATTTCCTTCTCGATATAGACAACCAAACTATCATTCATTCAGTTATCTTCCATTCGATTTCGTAACCTGTTCTTCATTAATATATATATATATATATATATATATATTTGAATGCCAATAATTTGTGGGTTGTGCCTGCAGATAGGCATGAAAGAATGGCCTAATTAGGAATTTTTTTTTTCCTTTAAATCCAAGTGTCAACAGAAGAGTTTCAAAAGAAACAAAAGTCCCCCCACCCTACAAGTTTTTTCTTTTTTTTTTTTTCGATCGAGTACATTAATAGCGTCTGTATTCACCAAAAAGTAGAACTGATTTTGTGTTAATTTTACTAAAAGATTGAGACAATCTATTTCCCCTTGAAAGGGACCAAAAAAAATCACACTTAGCAATATTAAGACAAAAAAAAAAACCCTGATAAAAAACGATTTCTGAAGTAAGAAACCCACTTTCAACAGTCCTATTCTTTTCTCCTTTGTCTTTTACCTTTTTTGTTTTGCTTTTTTTTTTTTTTTTTTAGGGTAAAGAGTAACTCTTAGTGGGAACAAGGGAAAAAGTTGGGAAAACCATCAAGACTTATTTATTTATCTATTTAAAAAAAAAAGTCCCCACTCAGCCCTTAACGCCTCCGCCACCACTAACATGATCATGTGTCGACTTTCCCTCATATTTAGTTTACGTAATCAAAAGTAGCATTGTGTATTTTAAATTTGATTTGAGCCAAAACAATATTCATATATATAATGGTAAAAGACTCCCGAAAACACAAAGCTCACATAATTATGTCAATTATTTGCAGCTATGTAGCAATACCAATTTGTTTAATTATGTACCCTAAAAAAAAAAAAATCTGAATTCTAGTAACCATTTTTTACTCGCCCATCTAATGTGATTCCCATTAGTTATTTTATCATAAATTACGGATTTTACAGGACAAAACAAAGGATAATTTAGGGGCAAAAAAATACCCCTCAAAAGAAGGGGAAATAAAATATATAGAGCGAGATATCCAAGGGCATATGTTAATTACGGGGCAAGTCTCATAAACACTTTAGGACTACAACTGCTAAGGAGGCAAAGCTCGTAAGTACCCTAGTGATGTAGGACTTGTAGACTACATTTCTCTAAAAAAGAATTAGCAAATCTCGTAGACACTATCGGTGTGGGATTTGTGATTTTCATTAACTCCGTTTGATTTTTTTTTATTTAAAAAAAAAAAAAAGGAGGAAGAAGAAAACATATGTGGGAGAGAAAATAAGATAGGGAAAAAAGAAATTAGTTTTTCTTTTATCTTGTTTGATATAATAGGAGGCCTGAAAGTGCATGACTAGCTAGACCGGACTGACTAATCACTCAGAGCTCACCCCTCTTCAAAATCCCTCCTCTAATTTCATTCCTCTCCATTTTCCTCTCTATGAAACGAATGCTAAATAAAATCCTATGATTGTGATTGAGATTTAGGTTTTTTTTTTTTTTTAAGAAACATATAAAAATCGAAAATGATTATTGTACCATGGATTTAAAGAGTCATATATATATATATATATATATATAATGTGTGTCACATCCAAGAAGACAAGTGACGTCAAGAAGAATTCCGGACAAACCGAAGACACCAAATTGACCAAGTCGATCAACAAGATACTAGTAGCATGCAGATCCGCCACTTGATCAAATCACCAATTTGAATGTTGAAAGTGCACTACGCTTGAAAGGACGATTAGGATATTGTCCAAGCCCAACATGGCCCAACAACGTCCAGTAGGCCCATGAAATTTCAAATAAGCCTAACAACATCAACAGGCCCAATCCCCTCCAAGAACGCCTAGATTACCAAGGAGGCCTTGCCAAAGCAAACCAGAAAACTATCAGGTTACTTTTCAAGAAATATAAGAAACAAAGAGCTACATAAGCAACAAGGCTAGATCTTGTTTCAAAGAAGCAAATATTGACGCCAATCAATTCAAAATTAAGGGAGTGTTTAGAGCATTCACTCCAATTGGAGATTTGAAAATATTTTTAGTGGAAATGAGTGAATGTTTGAGTTATGCGTTTGGTTGAAAATAAACTATTTTGAATTAAAAAGTATAAAAACTTGAAAAGTGTTCAAAAAAAACAAATAACAATATAGATCTTATTTAGTTTCCTCTCTACATTCTTTGCTATTTTTTTTATAAAAAAAAAAATCTCATTTTGACTTGAAATATAAAGTTATTGACTTTTTAAATTTTGAGTTTTAAAGAGAGATTTGGAATAAGAATAGTGAAATTGTTTTGTTTTTGTTTTTTTTTTTTTTTTTGGAAAACTCCAACTTGAGTGGAGGTTCCAAACGGGCTAAGAACAACGAGACTTAATTACACAAGCGGATAAGTAAGTAACCTAGTCACAAAAACTAGGTGAAGTACTAGTCACAAATTTCAAGTTCCAAATTCTAAATTAAACTTCAAAAATGTCCTTACGATTTCTCATAAGGTACTACACCCGGGAATAATCCAAACATATAACTTAAATCTCCTGAACTATGTTTGAATTGACTTCAGAAACGGAAACATAGGCATCCTACAAAATTGTGTGGGAAGACAAATTGCGACTAACTTTAATTGTGTCAAGGATAATCTTGACATTTTTACAGTGGGTGTTTTGGATATTTGTATTACATATAAAATAGAGAAAAGTGATGTTTAAGCTAAATACCGACAGTGTTTTGGGTATTTTTCCAAGTGTTGAAGTCCTGAAAATCCACCTAGTATATGTATCTAAATCTGCTAATTTCAAAGCGCGGAGAAGATTCCTAACTTTGAAAGTTGAAATATAGAAAAAATGTGTGATTTTAATAGTTACTCTTTTTTAGTAATTATAGATGGTTATAGATAAAATTATAAAAACAAGTGCATTCTTTAATTACATTTGATGATATGACATTTTATGTAACTTGCTATTATAGGTTAAGCAATCTACTAACTTAATTTTTATTTTGCGATTTCTCATATTCAACTAGCATTGTCATTAATTTATTCTCTCTGTATTTTTCTGCTTCAACTTATTTCGCTTAACTTCGTACTTTATTAGGTAATTATCTCTGCTTCTTTTTTCCTTGCCTTTGCTTGAAGAGGTTTAGAAGTATCTCAGGGGCCTTTTTGAGGAGTAATCGAGTATTACCCCTTGACGATGAGTTTTTTAATAAAATGATTGAATAAAATAATGCACTAAGAGTAAAATAATTGATACATATATATATATATATATATATATCTTCTAAAAATTTTGTCTACTTAAAATCAATATTGTCCTTAAAGGATAAAATTACAGTAAAAATATTTTAAAACGACCAAAAAAATATTTGCTTCGTCATCATTCGTTCTATTTTACTCTACTAAAATTTTCTTTTGTTTATAAATTTTAAAAGAGAAACAATTTATATTTTTAAGAATATTACTAAGAGTAAAAATAAACATTTATCATTTAAATTTATAAACCTTAAAAAAAAAGGTTGGAATATATATAATATGGAGCGCAAGTCTGTTGGACGAGGATTAAAACAAAAACAAAGAAAAAATGTATTTAGAAAAGGTAAAATAGAGAGTGCAAGCCAAAATCAGAAATGAATCTTTAATTAATAATTTAGTTAAATAATGCTTAAAAAACTATAAAAGTAAGTTAACAATAAGTTACCATTCAAAACTAGCTCTCTAAGTTTCATATTCATTAATAGTCATAAATTTTTTTTGGTCAACTACTCAATTTGTTATAATCATCCGATTAACATCATGCGGCTAAAACAATGATAATTATGAGTAAATAAATATTAGAGTAACCATTAAAAACTTTTTCTTATAGAAAAATATGCCTAAAATAAAAATAAATAAATTATAAGTAAGTATTACATCATAAAAGGGGAGCTGAAAGTGCAAGGAACTGTCATGATTCACCATATTCAATTAATTAAAAATTCACAACGCCGAAGATGGGAAAACTGATGTCTCTTGTCTTCTGTATGATTTATTAATATAATAGAGATGTAATCAATAAATAACAATAATATAATGTTACAATATGATATCGACGAAACTGCTTCGTGATCAATAATCATTTCGTCAAACAATATTGGATGAAATTGCTTCGTGCTATTTTGTAAAATAAGAAATAAAAATTACAAGTAGAAACGACCTCGTTCTTTGTGGTCAATGACCATTTGGTCAAACAATATTGGATGAAACCGCTTCAAATTATAGTATGTGATATTCTGTAAAATAAGAAATAAAAATTACAAGTGAAAACGACCTCCCAATCTTTTTTTTTTTTTTAAAGGCCTAGGTGAATTTGATTCTTGTGTCATTTTATCCATTCATTAATCTCATGATCAATTAGAACGTTATATTAATTAAAAAATTATATCACATTAGTTAAAAATCTGTTGAATTTATTAATGTTTCTTGATATTATTAGAGAGATACGAAAAAGACAGAAAAATGGGATATATAAGTCAAATGCGCCCCTACCCTCCCAGGCTTCCACCCCCTCAATTTTAATATTTTCATTTCAAATCTATTTTGCACAGTAATATTTTTATATTTAAAAGTTTCTATCTTCTACTCAAGTTTTAAAATACCAAAACTTTTTTGTTTCGTCTTCGATTAAGATGATTCTTTTTTCATAATGACGAGTGGAACAAATCCATCTATACACCTATTAAAATATGTTAATATTTTATTAGATTTAGTAGGAAATCATTTTTTCAAATGATTGTTTTCAACTCCTGTCCAAACACCATTTGAGAAACTATTTTCTTTTTAGAAGGATAATTTAATTACACATTCAAACGTCATTTCATAATCAAACTAAAATAACTACTCATTTCATAACAAAAATGCCTTTTCATCTAAAAAAGAACATCTAAAAAAGAACTAATCAAACAACCCTCCATCTTTTCTATTTTATTTTCATTCTTTATCTTTTCCTCTTTTTTTCTTTTTTTTCTTCTTCTTCTCTTTTTAACAGCGTTGACTTGAGGATAAGTAATCAAAATAGCAGTCAGGTAATTTGTCTGTACGCGCCCTATACACGGCTTTCCTTAATGTTATTTTTAGACGATAAATGCATATATATATATATATATTACATATAGTTTATATAATATTCGTATATGCCTAGTTTTCAGTGATTACGGATTTTTTTGAACCATTCGTATTTTTCTCTAAATTATAAAAATAAATAATATATATCTTATTAATTGTCATCAACATTTTTTATCAATTACTTAATTTATTATAATTGTTTGGATCAAACGATTAAAACAATATTATTTTTTGATAGATAAATATAATAATACCCATTAGTACCACATCCGACTTTTTAATTTATATCCATTCATTGAAACATGTGTTTTACAAACGAAAATTTAGTAACTTATTTTTCCGTTGTGACTCTATTAAAAGTTGATAATTACATTATTCAATTTTTCTAGCTAGTAACTATATTACAACATAATTCTAGTTTTTTTTTTTCATTTTAATTTCTCAATTGAATTTGATATCTTCATGCTTAAAAGATCTCATTGAAATATCTTGTTATTTGAGAAAATTATATTTAGATGCATTTGAGTATTTTTCCTTACATAAAAAAGGAGCTATATATATTTACACAATATGTACGTCTAAAGTATAGACACAAATATATCATCATCCCATCAAAAGCTCACACACACGCATACTCCTGCCCGCGTATGTTGAATCTGATGTGCGTAAATATATAATAATATAGGTTAACTGTAAATTAAATTATACATCTTAGTTTAATTATTTAGTTTAATTTTTTCTTTTTAGAAAATACAGATTTTTTTTTTTAAATTACAAAACTTGTTTCAATTCCATCTCTGATACGTTTTAGTTAAAAAGAATAAGGAAAATAAAAAAAAAAAGAAATATTTTTAACATTAAATAAACATATAATTCGATATCTTTTATTTAAAAAAAAAAAAAAAAAAAACCTCTGTGTTTCGTTTTATGGGGGTTTTTTTTTTCTAACGTTTAAAATATTTGTCATAAAGGGTATATCTTTATTGTTTTGTCCCATTTTGGATGAAATTGAAATAAACTTTTCAAATTGAAAAGAACTTTTTGTAGCTTCTGAAAATAAAATAATAAAAGTAAAATGTATAATTATATAATTAACCCTAAATAAAACGTACATACATGATACATATAGACATATCTATATCTCCCTCTAGATATGTGTATATATACATGTATATCGGTGTTCTTTAATATTTTGTCTTAATAACATTCGACGAAGTCACCTCACATATCACAATCAACTCAGCTCCTACGAATGTATGCACCGAATTTCTTTCATGGTTTCCATGAATAAACAAAGAAACAAAAAGATTTATTTTATTGAGTATTGACCTAACTCTAATCTTAAACTAATTAAATCGAATTCATCAGGATGCCGAATCCAACAACTGCATTATTGAACTTTATTATTTACGGGAAAAAAAATGCATTGAACTATAATAAGCCAAAAATATTTCAATGGCTAAAATCTCAAATTAAATCCGTAGCAAAGACAAAGCATTGCTTCCAACATTATCTACATCAAATCTAAACTTTCGTCAAACGCGTGCAAATTACTTGTTTAGGAAGTATTAAGGAGCATAAAATAATGTTTTCTCCTCTTTTTAGGGAAAAAAAGTGTTGCTATTGATATTTCTTTCTTTCTTCTCATAAAATATAGGATAAATTACTAATTTGATCCCAAATTATAAACAACGTTATTTCTTTTTGTCCCCTAATCTTTTTTTTTTCCTTGATTAAAAGCTCTCTGAAGTCTTAAAAAAAAACGTGTAATTTAGTCATTTATGTTAACCGTACGTTTAAAATTAAACAAAAATGTGCACGTGATATATACATATCAATAACTTATTCCGTTAAAATTTTAACCAAAAAAAAAAAAAAGAGACCAAAATATATCATTTTTAAGAGTTAATTGAGTTTTTATTCAACAAAAAAATATTAAAGACCAAAACAAAAATTCATATATTGTTAAGGATCAAATAAGCAATTTATCCCAAAATATGTGTCGGTGTAATTTGATAAGTAGTCTAATCTGCCGTTATTATTGCCTTCTAGTAGATTGAAATATTATCATATTTCGCAATTATTTTATTAAAAAAAATTGTTGTATCAAATCTTTCATCTAATTGAATACTAATTTCAGTTCCTATTTTTTATCCTGGCTATATAAATTAAGACTCCTCATGATTTGCATTTCCTTCTTATATTTCACTCTCTCCTCTTGGGAATAGTGTTTTCTCTGTTGGCTTGTCTCTTGCTCTTGATCATCAGCTGCGTTGTCACTTTTTTCCAGACCAAAAAAAAAAAAAATCCCACAAAAAAAATATATATATATGTTTGAAGGAATCTGGATAACCTTAACTTATGCCTTGCTCTTTCTAAGCCCGCATTTATGTTCAGGTATTAATAATTATTGCTTAATTTCTCCAATATTATCATTTCGTATGTAATTCTCTCGGTCTATATATAGATATATATATATATATATATGATTTATTAGAAGTACTTGATCAATTGTTCTTGTCATGTTTATATCTCACATACACACACACACACACACATATATATATTATCATACAGTGTAATTTCGTCATGTTCTCATCTTAGATTTATTACAAGTTGATCATATCCATACCTATGTTTTGAGTTGTTAATATTCATACATACATACATATATATATATATATATATATATTACATACTGTCATAAAATATAATTTCCTGATGCTCTATTTTTTGTTTAATACAAGTTGATCATCAAGATCTAATTACGTTATTGTTGTTGGTAATGAATTTATATATATAGATATATATATATATATATATATTTCAACTTTCTTTTCTTACCAGCCAAGCAGTCGACGACTTTGACAATAGTAAACAAGTGCAACGACATCATCTGGCCAGCTTTGCTCTCCACCGCCGGAGCGTCGCCATGGCGTCCGGCAACCAGTTTTCTCCAGCTCCTGCCTGGAGAGTCCCAAACCCTCTCCGTACCCCCAGACTGGACAGACCGGTTGTGGGGCCAAACCCTATGCAACCAAGTATCCGGCAGTAGCACTACCGCCGGAAGATTCTCCTGCGCCACCGGCGACTGCAGCCAAGCCGAATGACTATAGGCGGGGCCGCCACAACCCTAGCCGAGTTCACCCTAAACGGCGGCGCCGGAGCGGGCCGGCTCAACGCCTACGTCATGTCTCTTGTTCACGGCTTCAACTTGCCCATGGCTGTGGTTACGTGGGGAGGAACCGCCGGACACTGCATGGAAAGCGGTTGTTTTATTGACCTGAACGAGAATTGCCCTAGGGAACTGAGAGTGGTGTACAGCTAAAGGACGGTGGGGTGCCGGAGCCCCTGCGAGGTTTTTGCGGAGCCGTATTATTGCTGTACGGCTTGGAAGTACAGCGACGGTGGGGCGAGCGGAGATTGTAAATGTTGTCATTTTCAGGGTGGTCCGACCATTTATTTTTCGCCTCCAGATTCATATAATTTCGTATAGATACATGCGTGCGAAGAATGAAGTTGTCTTTACTGGAAAGTTGTAGCTTTATCTCAATAAATTTATTGTAAATTTGCATCTTCACTTCTAGACTAAATCTTGACCTCGTATTATTAATTCGCTCACCATTTTCTTTTTTTAAATTCCTTTTCCATTCAAGTTGTCGTTTTAGATATTATATATCCTCGTTTTTTTTAAAATAAATCAAGACCTTCAGAATACAAAATGTAGATTTGTTGCCCCTATTTTTCTATCATTTTTTGATTGTTCATCCATTCTTTAATTATCATGTTATTTAAATTTGACAACTGGGTTACATAAACTGGTGCAAATAATTATTAAAAAATCTTAAATAATTTACTTAGATATCAAAATTGAGAGACAACCAGGAGGACATAAAAATAAGACATCAGATCGCTAATTCTTCAAGTGGCAACATTGATAAGAAAGATTTTTCTTCGGATTCAATTAAGTACTGAAAATTAGAAAAAAGGTTAAAATTATTTTTCAAAGCTTAGTTTACGCATGCTATATATAAGTAAAGTGGTGTCCTATAGTTTACAAATATCATATTAATTATGATTACTAACACAATGTATAAGTAATTCTACACTACATTCTACTAGAGGTGTAGAGTTTGAATCTTCACACTCAAAGTTGAAAAAACAAAACATATATATATATATATATATATATATACCATTTTAGCCGTTGAGGTGCATTGTATTAATTACCAAAGAAAAATAACTCTAAAATTCAAGAGAGAGAGAGAGATATCCCTAAAAAAATTTAAGAATGACATATTTTCCTCTATTGCTTAATTGTATAAATGGTATGTGCAATATTGAAATCGAATTTTCTTTTCTTTTTTTTTTTTTAACAAAACAAAAAATCTAGCTTAACTATATACAAAGATGTGTGGCAAATTTTTAGTTGTACATGTTATTTGGTTGAGGATTAATTGATATTACGCACGGCTGGTATATAATACAAGTTCTTTTCGTAATAAATTAATTGAGAAATGCATCAAGCAAAATTAGACACATAGATATCCTATTTAGGTTAGCATCTATCTAGAATATCTAATGCAACTAGTTAGCTATTTTTAATCAACTGCATCTTTTAACGCTCAAATTAATTCTGCTGTATTAGTTAATTAATCTTGATAAGAAAATTTATTTAATCCCATTTATTTCCAAGAAATTATTATAATATTACATATCTATCTTTAGAGGACGTTGTACTTAACTTGACAATTAGTTATGTGTCAATCAAGAAGGACAAAGTTTGTCTACAAAATTAACGAAATGGAAACGGATCAACAAATGTTAAGGAATATTAGTTAGTAGTTTACTTAATTAGTTTATATATATCCCCGAGAATACGAAGGGTGTTTCCATTGAGACTCTTTTCTCACGTGAATGGCGTCTCACTCGAGCCTTCAACAAAGACAGATAGCTAATATCGAATCGCCTGGTAGAGCTACTACTGTTATTGACTCGCCTGAGTTCTCAAAATCGTCCCCTGGCCATATTTTTTGAGTTCTCAAAAGGTAGATACCATTTTTCACACTCGTATAGATTATTCCATCTGTATACATAGGAATATATATAGATACAACAAACTCTCTCTCTCTCTCTCTCTCTCTCTCTCTTACATATGTTTAGGGTTGCAGACAAAAAATTTGGCCAGGGGACGATTTTGGACACACGTTCGGCGGTTAGTTGGAATATGTTATTAAGCCTTTGACACTACTGACAACAAGCATCTCGTGGCTTGGACCAATTTGGCGGTCATAATCAACTTTCCCACACACTCTTCTTCTGGTTGGAGGTATATATATGTATATATATATGTATATATATATATATTTGTATGTATATAGATATAATATGCATGTGACGAGATCGAGTGCATCCAAAGACGGATTCTAACATTTTAACCAACAAATTGATATGTACAACCAATCAAGCTTGAAAATCGCTTTTGAGAAATTAATTCAAGTGTAGCATCAGTTAATTAAATGCAGCTAGAAAAATAGTCCAAAACAAAAACCAAAACAAAACAAAATCAGTATATATCTTTTCTCCAAAAAAAAAAAAGAAAAAAAAAATCTTACAACTAGTCACAACAAAACTTTGTACTTAATGTGGAACTTTTTGTTTTTAATTTAAAAGGTCTACTCTGTTAAATAAAACGCCCATTAAATAAAGTTGTCTCAAAATAATCTTTTGCCACTATAAGGATTGTGACTAATTAAAAATGTATTATTGACAAGTTATGATTATCTTAACTTTTGACAAAATTGTACTTGTGACTGATATAATATACATGACTAATATTTCTTATTCCGAATTCTTTGGAGGGTCGTGTCGTCTTGGCTCAGTGACCTTCACCTTTGCTTCAAAGGACTATATTGTCACTTTTGTCCCTCCTCCAGGTATTAAATCTCAAGCTTTTGTACGTAACATGAGATTACATATGCAAATCATGGTTATAATATTTGAAAAAACTTATGATATGAAATGTATTTTAGTTTAGCACAAAATCTTATTGTTTTGATTATTAAATCAACTTTTTAACGATTTGACATATAACTAAAAGTAGTTTATATATTACACTGTAAATATTAGACTGTTAAAAATTAATTAAGTGGTTAAAATAATAATACCAATCAATAAAATAAATGAAAGATTTGCCTTGTGTTATATGTCATTAGAATTTATGTATATATTGCGCACATAATGAAATGGTAAACATAAAAATAAAAAATAAAAATAAAAGAATTGGAAGACAAAGAAAAGGTAAAACAAAATCCACAAAATGGTTGTGATTGATAAACTTGTACTTTCGGGGTTTTCCATTCCAAATATTTCACTTCATGTTCATAAATACGAATCGTAGAGATTATATAACTATGATCTAGAATGCATATAATACACACATAATTACTATATATATAGGACGGAGTCATATTGTTTTTAATAGTGCACTAAAAAATGATTATATTAATAATTTAAATAAAGATGACAATGTAGTTGAATAATTTACTTATTAACTAAAGACTTTTTTTTGGGTTACATAAGGGTATAATTGAATTTAAAAAGACAAAACGAAAATCTTAAAAATTTTAAAATGTGGTGAGAACGTAGCTCTGCCTGTGCATATATCTTATAAAGCAAATACGTGATTGTATTTTTGAATATATATATATATATATATATATATGATTATAATCTTGAGTACTTTTTGATCATCATTCTAGCTCAACAATGTCCGCAAATGAGTTCAAATCTGAGGATGGGACTGAAACTTATGCCAATTTCAACAAGAAGAAGCCCAACACCGCGCTAAAAGGGGTCGGTATTTTCCTCACAGTTTTAGTTATGCTTGCACTCGTCGTCTTTATATATCGATGGCTTTTCAGCAAAGAAACCAACGTCCTTAACAAGTTTAACCCTGAACATTGTGAATGTCAATGCACTGTGGTAACCTGTGTTGAGGTAGGTTGATTGATACTTTGCTTATTGATAGGTATTGTTATTTTAGCCGTATGACATATAGATCAGACGGTTGTAACTTAACTAAAAAACGAGACTTTGCCTATTTAAGAGTGATTTTTGTATGATTTATAGTTGTGTATTTTGAGATTAGAAAGTTGTGGCTTTCATGTTGTTGTATTGTGAGTGTTTCACTTTAATATTTTTGAGAAACTATTTTCGGCTTTTGATGATTAGTTTAGTGGTAAAGAAACAGTTGTTGGAAATTAACTATTTTGTGTCTCTTCTCCCACCTCTTACACAATTATTTCTTTCATTTAATTTAGCTTACATCTCAAAATATATACGTATACTTGACCCTGATTGTAATAATTAGAGTAACTTTGGTCTTTTTCAGCTAATTAATTTTAAGCACCAGAGTTTTATGAACTATATATTTAATTATTCATAAATTTTATTGATTTTCCATTTTTGTTGAAAATATAAAAAGTTTAAAGGTTGGATCAGTTTAGATTTAGTGTTTGAAAAGTAAAAACAATCTAAATCAGTTTTCAATAATTGAAAACCAATCTAATATAGTTAAAGTTGATTATGCACTAAAAATGAACTGAATTAAATTCAATTAGTCGATTTGATCGATTGATTAGTTTTGATGAACATCCCTATATGTATATGCTACATTAAACAAGATATGGTAATTACCTCTATTGATAGTTTTCCAACTTTTTTTGTTTGCTTTGTTGGACTTGTGCTGCTCGGGTATATCTGTCTTTAAAATTTTTCTTCCACCACCTTACTTCCCTAATTTTCAGAAATTAGCACTTAAGACTCCAATTTTTTATTTTTGTTTAACCTTTGGAGAATCTTGGGAATTATTTAAGGGAAGGGGAGCGGGAAAATACCAAAATAAAATAAAATATAAAATATAAAATAAAGATTATTCTCATTTATATTCTTTGAAGTTTAAGGTCACTTTTATTTTTCTCCTTGAATTTTTAAATTCCCACTCTACCCCTAAACTTTGAATTTAACCCACTTTACCCCTTTTATCAAAATTTCACTTGAAAGCAAATGGGAAAAAAAAAATGATTTCACTACAGTTATGTGATCTTTTTCATTTGTTTTTAATAGAAATCGTAACAAAAGTATAGGCTTTAGCACTTTCAACGAAAAATTAACTGTCTTAGACTTAACCAAGTGGCATGTGAATTGTGATAGGATATTATAGTATAAATTTGATGTATGAAGATAACACAAAACAAATGGTAGACTCAAAATGAAATTTATTCTCACGGATATGCATTAAGAGAGATCCCACATATATTAGCGTGATCTGATATAAAAGCAAGAGTCCTAAAAGAAATATAGACCCATGATTTAAGTAACCGGAACAATTCGTATAGTTATGTATCGAAAAGGTTACGAAAACCTCAACTGATGCTGACTTAAGGAAAGCAATCGACTTCAGGTTTGTGTAACACGCGAAAACGACGAATCAGATCGCAGCAGACAATACGAAGAGTAATTCAGTTTTTAACAATGCTCTTAATCTTTGTAATGCAATCCAGTGCCTGTTCAAATTCCACTTCTTCCAACGCAAAGGTGAACCTGCAGTAGCCAGGGACAGCGGTCCACGAGCCGCTGTTGATGCATAAACCAGTCGCCTTGTGAATGACATCCCTGATATTTGAGTCATCCAGCTTCACTTCATAGGCTGTACCTTCCGGTGATTCCTTGAGTGTAACACTCTTGTTCAGATAGGCCGAGGGCTTGGCCACCATGGAAATTCCAGCACGGGGCTGGATCACGTCCCATCCACAGTTCTCCAATGTCTGTTGCAAAAGCAAGATTATTATGAGAATCGAGGCAAGAAAATTGCAAAGGATAAACAGCCCTCACAAGAATTAGCACCTAGGCAAGTATCCGAAGGACGAAACAAAGACAAGCACCTAGCTCAGCGAGACAGCTGAATTTTGCGGCGTTTGACTTGCCTAATTTTATTATAGCTTTTCCTAGTACATTGTAGTATAAACTCTTCTTCTTAGAAGCTGGTAAAGAATGGCTCGACTTGCTTTTCATTTATTTTAAATTTTAACATGACGGGCTCAGGGATAACTGATAAATTGAGCTATAAACTCTAATCTTTCAAAATGTAGAAATAAAAACAACTTTTTTAATCTTTGAGAAAGGCGGAAGAGAGAAGATGTTATACCTCTTTCAACCGCTTTGACCTGTTTTCCAAGTTTCGTATCTGTTTTGCAATTGAATTCCACAGATCTCCTGATTTCTGCTCTCGAAGGATCAGCAGCTTCTTCACAGCATATCTGACGGTACTGTGAGGTTTGCTTAACCCCGGAAAACTGTGAAGTGCATCAATGAGAAGCGGCTGATTCAAAACCAGAAACCCAAATTTGAGTGCCCTGGTAAGCATCTTTAGAGACAGTCCTCCAAGCAAAGAGACAGAAAAGGACGGGTGAACAGAGTTTAGCTTTGATAAACTTTCCGCCAAATTCCAGCAGCCCCAACCCTCAAAGTCGAATTCCAAGCCGGAAAATGAAGTGTCGATTATAACTTTAGCACCAACCTTGGCACATACAGATAGCAAAGTCTCCATCTCTTTGTTGGTGTATAGCAAACCAGTTGGGTTAATCGTAGGTCCAGAAATGTACACCCACGGCTTATGCACAGTGTCGAGCACTCCAGAAAGTGTTTTCTCTGTTAGCTTAAATCCTTCTTCAGAATTAGTAGGTATATTTACAATGTTCGCCTTTAAAAACACGGCAGCAGAAACATAGTTTCCGTTTGAACCAGCTGGAAAGCACAATGTCCCCCCTTCTTGGATGCAGCAAAGGACCAACTTACTAAACAGAGCCAGTGTGCTGTCAGCATAAATGAGTTCCGAGCTGTTATCAACTGGGAACCCGTAATTGCTCTTAACAAATTGCTTGATGCTGGGGTCAACATCTATTTCAGATTCAGCCATATTCTGTCTCGCAAAACTTTCAAAAATAGCAGCCTTGACGGGAGATGGCACGGGCAAGAAGCTTTGATCAGCATCCATGTGAATCAAGGAAGAGTTCTCCGGCTCGGTGATTGACAACTCCGCATTGTTAAGGACTGAGATCGCTGAACTAGAAAATCCAATCATCTCAGCTGATTTAGCCTTCACAGATTCCCTCTGAAGAACAGGTGTAAAAATCAGTTTAAAAGCAATTTTCCTCCACAGACAAGAAAAGCAATTTATCTAGGATTTCCAGTTATCAAGGAAACCAACATGGTCTAAGACTCTAAGCTGCAAAGTAATTTTTAAGACTTATTATAATCTCCAAGACTCCATCAACATTGAACCGGAAACATACCCAGCATCCTCTAGGAGCTTAAAAGGAGATAATCTTTGTTTCGGCATTCTTTAACGGAAATTATCTTTTCAACAAGTTCTCAAAGGCGGTCTTGCTGCTTCTTTAGGAGCCTAAGCTCAGAGCATTGAGATTGACTAAATTGCTAGAGTCTAGACCATATGAAAACGTTTTCCAATCTAGTATTTCCATGCAGTAGTTGAGATGTGATATTATCTTGATTCCCTCAGAAGTTAAAATGATAATATTCAAAATAAGAAAATAATAACAAAAAAAAAAAAAAAACCCAAAACCAAACCAAACCAAATTGACAACAAACCTCTGCAGGTGGATGCCGGTCAGCAAGCTGAAAAGCTAGAAGTTCATGGAAAAGACAACCGTAATAGCTTTGACTAATCAGTGCAGTATTTCCTTCTAATAGTTCCACTGTCTTGGACAAGGCCTTAAATATTGCATCATCCTCTGAAATTACGAAGGCCACTTCTAAATCTGAATAAACCTGGAAAGAGTGTTTCAACACCAATAACCAGAAATGTATTAAAACAGTGAGGTAAAGAGGCAATATCTCTATGACCATATATCTGATATTTTACCGATCCTGATTGATTAAGAAAAAGTAGAAAGCCTCCTACCAAGGTAACGGTGTTAAGTTAAGAGATTTGTCACATAAAAGAAAAACAAATACCTGATTTTTCACTAATCCACAAATAATTGCTGCATGTGAGGGTAGGGGAGTTTCTGCAATATATTTTAGAACTCCGTTGGAACTTGGAAGGCTGGATAGCTCAAATTGATCGGATATGTCTAAGAAAAGACGAGATCCAATTCCTCTTGTAATATCTAAAAGGTGTACAAAGGATGCACTAGTAACAGCCTCAAATTGAGCAATCCCAGTAACCACAACTTGTGGTTTTAGCTTTCTTATCAGCTCTATCAGCAATTCTGACTGGCGAGGGGCTTCAATGACTGTAAGCACATCCTCCACAGGGTGGTTATCGCTTCCCTTAAAAATAAAAAATAAGAAAAAACAGTTACACCTTGCAGAAGCTTCAATGTCCATAAGGAAACTACAAAACTTATTTGGTATTGAAGGAGTATCTTGTCTGCACATATAAATTCATGAAATCGGATCCTACAGTGGGTGAATGATGAAGATTGAAGCTAAAAGTTGATAATATGAAACACATGAATAACGAAATATCTTACCTCCACAACTTTAATCTTTTAGATTTATAGAGCGCAACTTGAGTGTTTTTGAGCATTCGATTACACAATGAAAGCTTAGGAGAACATGACTATGGAATATAAATAAAGAAACAAAACTTCATGTCAAAATACCCTTCAGATTGATGTAAAACCATGTAGAATTTAATCAGGGCAACAGACTCCTAAACTAAATATATCCACTGTCGGTTGAGCCATGACATTTGAAGAATGAAGTGAATAAATAGATATTCATGGTTAGTAAATTTTTTTTTTTTTTTTTTTAAATGAATAAACTAACAAAAGTACAAGCCTACAACAATAGCCGGAAGGAGCCATACCCCAAGAGCTAAAGAAGTTAACCATTGCTCGGGAAGGTGTCGAGTTAGATTTTCATCAACAATTGCAAGACGAGGTGAAAACAATCGTAGAGCGTTCTCAATAGCCACCGTTCTTGAAGGAAAGACAACAACATTCTGGCCACAACATCAGGAAACGAAAGTAAGATTCCTCTCTGGATATATATATATATAAAAGGAAATAGCATCGGGAGCTTGTAAAGTAGATACTCTTTTCTTACATCAGCAGAAAGTGGAATACGGTGATACGTTTTCATAAAACCAGCTATAAGGTTACGGAAATGTTTGCTTCCGGCTGGTGGCTCATACGTGCAAAAAGAACTTTCATTGAGAATGCTAGTTAGATAAGCTAAAAAGGGAATTTTCTCATCAGCAACAGCATCGTCTTCAAAGGATAAATCTAACGAACTTCTGACCTCATGAAAGCCATTGTTAAGAAAGTCAAAAATTCTCTTAACCTGCAAGTTCATTCACATAATTATCCTTCTATTTCGAACATAGTATACATTGACCTTAGAAAATTGAAAATTAAAAGTAAGTGCGTGCCTGGTTTGGCTGGCGGAGTTGACAGCTATAAACGGATAAAGCATGAGAGATTCGGCCACCAGCCTTTCCGTAGGCCCATGCTGTTCGAGCACAAATAGGCTGATCACCAGAAAGTCCCATGAAGAATTCAAAGCGGTGTGGACTATTCTTCTCGATCTCAACTAGAGCTGAAATATCTGTGTCGGAAGCCTGTAATGACACATCTCAATTGAGACATAGCTGGACCACAGAAATGTTAACCAATGAAAGGAAAGTTTACTTGCCTGGAGAATTTTAGTCTGCCAAAGTTTGGTAACATTGAAACCACGGCGTTCAAACAAGCGCTTACAAACACCTTGTCCTGGACGACCTCCCATATTGAAGATCATTATCCCCATAGGTTTGATGACAGCAATTCCTTCCTCTACTGCTCTAGCAATTAGACCTAAGCCAAACTGATCCTCAACAAAACCCTGCACAAAATTAAAGAAAAATACACAAGGAAAAAACATATAGATATTGTGTTAATGAACCATTTCCCTCATCTAATAACGAGTTAAAACGGAAATATAAGCATAACAAGGAGTTTTCATATATATTAAAAATAATTTCAAATTTGGTTCTGGTATTTGGCTCATGGTCCTGTTCAACTTTTTCATTAAGTTAGGTAGGATTTACAACCTTGTATATAAGTTTTCTAACTTTGCAGCACATAATAGTTACAAGAAACTGAAAGCATAAGTGACCGAGGATCTGACCTAACCTGAAGTGCACAATAATTGCTTAATGAATACAGAAATTCTTCGCTCGCATTTTCTGTAATCATCTTAGACATTGCATCCGGATTTGGGTTAAGAATCTGCAACAACACAAACAAGGACCTATTCATAAAGAGTCAAAATAACAATAAAACTTGCCGAAAATCCTGTCGGAAACTTACCTGAGGGATGCATCCGACAATTCGCTCAAGTTGAATGTCATGATCTCTACAATAGCCCAACAAATCAGACTCATGAAACTCGACTCTGTCCAGCAGAGTTTTCTTCTCCCCATCATAAATGGGTTGACCCTTTTCATCCAAAGCATTCAAGTACAAGTTTATCCAAGAAATCTTGACTGCCCTGGGATTGATATCGAGCCCATACACCTACAAATGACGAACATTCATCATCTATAACGAACACCAAAAACAAAAGCAAAAACACAAAAGCAAATTCATCATCTCTGAGCAAGAAAACCTTGGAAGGCAGCCACTTCTCAGCAATGGCAATTGAAATCCAACCATTGCCACAACCTAGCTCAGCAACAGTTTTGTCCCTGAAGATAGAATCCGGGTGTCTATTCAAACCTTCATAGAAGGTATAGGACCAATCTTCTGGGATAAAAATGCTGGGGATCACCATCATCGTCAGCTTCTTCTTCCCTTGGTAACCTAAGCTTATTCACAGACACATCGAATTCACAATCAAAACCAAAAAAGTACATGGCACTTCTGTTTTTCCCGAGAGGGTTCTGTGTCAAAATATTATAGGCTACAAGCATTTTTTTCAACTTTTTGAAAGAAAAATTGGAATCCACGTATAACTGTCGACTCAAAAGCACAGCATGCAAACTAAAGGACTAATTTAGGATTGCTTTTGAAAATTCCAAACACTAAGCACTTTACACAAGAACAATGCAAGTATAGTGTTCGATATAAGTACCCCAAAAAAAAAAATTTCCACGAAAAACGATGCAATCAAAATATTTGATTAAACACACAAAAGCACTTTGCACAGACACTTGCAAGTTAAATTTATAAGCTCTAGATTCTCCTATTTTTATTTTATTTTTTTCTAAGTAGTGCTTCTATTAAAGCATAACAATCTCAAACTGTTGGAGTAGAAGAATCATTTAGAACTCCTAAAAGCACTTTGCACACTAAATTATGTTTAAAAGATAAAAAAAGCTAAGGTGCTGTTTGGGAGAAACATTTCTCTCCATTTGATCCATTCCACTAGAATAAACCATTTAAAATTGCGCTTTGTGTCCGCATTTGAGAATGGACATTCCAATGAAGAAAATGGCCATTTTAGGCCAAAAACCAAACCCCCCCCCCCCCCCCCCCCCCGGCCGCTAAATTTGATCCATTTGAATCAAATGTTTTAAACAGTAAACATTTGGGAACAGATAGCATATCTCTTTCCTCTATTTATGCACCAAACTACCACAACTTTTCCATTTCAAATTCGATTAAGACAATTTCCACGCGTGTAGAGTAAAAATAAGAACAAAACCTCATCCATATGCCCCATCAAAATCGGTCATGGGCATTGCGGTTATATAAAGACCTGTTAATTGTTAGAACTGTTTTCAACATCTATCCAAACATGTATTCAGATGTTTCTATTCTAATGATTCTGTTCAGATTGTGAACATTTCAATGACAATTCAACGGTTTCCAACAACAATGTTAGCATTAGAATACACGAACCAAACCGACTCTAAATTTTGTAGCTTTTATAATCAATTTCTGCTTCCAAAATTTCTATAAGTAAAAATCTAAGTGAGCCTAAAAGCTCATTCTTCCCATATTTTGATACATACATACATGCATTCACACACACACACACACACTCAATAAACTAAAAGTGAAACGAAATAAAGAGCAAAGATCTTCTCAAAGATATAGCATGTTGATCAACAGAATCTCCACCAAAACAAACAAAAACGAAATAAAAATAAAAAATGAATATCTTGTGATGATTTCTAGAGAGAGAAAAACAGGAACATGAAGAATGACAGACCTTCGTACTGGTCAAGGAAGATGTCCTCGATCCGAAAATGGTAGGACTGGAAGCATTTCTCAGAAGCTTCTTTGGAAGGAAAGCGCTTCTGGAGGTCGGAGAGGAAGATCCGAGCGGCGACTCTAGTGGTCGGATCGTCGAGGCGCTCGAGGAGAGAGCGGAGGGCCGCGTAGGCGGCGTCGCCGGAGACCTCGCACTGCTTCAAGAACTCCTCCACCGACGGCGGCGACTCCATGGCCGTGATCTTCACCCACCACTGTGTCTCTCTCTCTCACTTCGCACGCACTCCGAGAAAGCTAGAGAGAGAAAGAGGAGGGAGAGAGAGAGAGAGAGAATGATAATGAATGAAAGTGAGGAAGGTGTCTCTCTTATAGTTTCTCAAAGTCGAAGGTGTGTTTCTTTTTCTTTCTTTTTGGTTCCCGGTTTTTTTTATTATTTTTTATTACTATTACCATGTTTAGTCTTCGCCTACTGTTTTTTTTTTTTTTCTTTCTAGATTTTAGAGCTTTTTTTCGTTTAAGATATCTTATCTATTATGCACGTTTCTCAAAACTTGGTGAGGAAAGTAAAACAAAATAAAACAAAAAATATAATAAGTATTACGGCCTGTTTAAGATGTTTGAAAACGATATTTGAATGTTATAGATGAATTGAGCTCTAAAAATGTGTTTGACTAATATAAATTATTTGAAATGAAAAAGTGTAAAAATTTAAAATATATTTAGAAAAAAAATATATAAATATAGATCTTATTTCATTTATCTCAAAATTTTATATAATTTGATATAAAAATTATATTATTTAAACTTAAAATAATAAAATTATGAATTTTTAAAATTTTAATTTATCGTAGATATTTAGAAATATAAATAGTAAAAAAATAATTTTAAGTGAAATAAAACGACAAAAAAAATTTAGAGATGTATTTAAAAGCATTTCATGACACGGTATGATACTTTTTTCAAGGAAAAAAAAAGTGACAAATGATAAGTGTGGTGTTCTATAAAAAAAAATTCATTTTTTATTTTTATTTATTAATAATTAAAGTTTATAATTATATTTCAACTTTATAAAAGTCTTCTCTCATTTTCTTTTTCTTTAATGTTTCCTTAATATATATATATATATATATATATCTCCATGGCTACTTGCAAGCCCTTTGCAAAGAGGTCATTAAAAAAACCTGTAAAATTATAGTGGTTGTATTTATAATTTTAACTAAAAAAAGACATGATTTCACTAAAAATTTGAACCCCTTCCTCTTATGTTGGAAAAGAAAAAAACAAAAAGAAAAAGAAAAAGAAAACCGTAAATTCGTCATAAATAGAAAAAGTATAAATTTTGATAAGATGGTTGTTGGTGACTGACTGAATTGCATAGATTGCGCATTATTGGGCACTAATCTAGTATCTACAATAAATAGTTGTTTGACTTTGGCAAAGCTTGCACAGTTGTCATGGTTTGATTTTTTTTCATTGTTTTATTTTTGTCTTATTAATTTTTTTTAGGGGATTTTTGTCTTATTATTAATTTCATAATCAAAGACACAATTACAAGGATGAGAGTTTATCTTATAGGTGCAGATACTCACGACTACCTGTCCTTAATGTAAGAGGTTAAGATTAACCCTCACATAGATACGTGACAGATGTGGGGGAAGCTCCATTACGTGTATCCGTCCCTCTTATTTTCACCCTTATTAAAATATTTATTTATATGTATTTATATATATATATATATGTTTGAATTTTAGTGTTTTAATAATTTAATTTGCTTTATGAATTTAATCATAGATTTCTGGAGTTGAATTTATCTTTAAGATTTCAATTTCATTTTTAGTTACATTTGTGTTGTTAAATTTTATAAAAATTTAATGGAATTTGTCTTCTTTTTTTTTTTTAATTCTTAATGAGTAAAGATGTAAGGTATAGATATAGCACTCCTAACATGGATTATCTATCATGTATCTATATTAAATTAGACGGATATGAGAGATAAAAAGAAAGGTGGGTATGGAGGTGGGGGAAACATTACCCATCCCGCCCCATCTCATTGCCTCCTTACATTTGCAGTTTGATTTTGGGCTAATTTTGTTTATAACACTAGTAAAGTATTTTTATTCAATTAATATTAATTTTGGTCATTCTTTTATGTCATTGTCGTTAATTTTTCAAATAATCATAACATTGATGTGGCCATATTATAAAAAATAAAATAGAATAAAATTCCAAATTGACTTTGTTTAAACATACTTTTTTAATTTGTGTTATAAAAAAACTAGTAGTGACTTTTTCTTTTGTGAAGTTTTGATTACTGACATTGCTCCTTAATAAAGGTTGCAGAAAGTCATACATCAAAATTAGAAATTTTCTAACCCCCTTTTTATCTTTGCTTGGAAAGGAAAAAGTCTAACTTAAGCCAACAATCAGCAATAGACTTGGAACTCACCCCATTCATCAAATAATATAGCCACGTGTTGTAAATTTTAATATACCCTTTTTGCAGTGTTTATTGTATTGTATACACTTGTAAGTATACAGCATATGTATATCGTATGCGTATATATACAACATGATATTTATAGACGTATAAGTTGCATGCGCAAAACACATATACACATACCTGTTGAGACGAACTCAGTAGATGAGAATGAAAATTAGCATTTGTTTGGATTATCTATCGTATTAGAATGCTTAATATTTACATCCAGATATCGAATTTAAATTGTGTATTCAAATAAAATGTGTGTTTGAATAGTTTTTATTAAAAGTAATATTAAAATATGGTAAAGAAAGATAAATGAGTGGTACGGATTTAGAAATTACATTTTAGTTGAATTGTTGTAAAATAATAAAATATTTAAATGCTTGTAATTATGTAACCAAACGTATATTTAAATATTAAAAAAATTATAATTTGAATCAAATATCAAATTGTAAAAGTGATCCAAATGAAAATTAATTTTTTCAAAATATACAAAAATAAAAATGTATGAATCTATCTTAGGACGATTTTTTTATATAGGAATATTAGGAGGAACTGTTTTTGGAAATGAAAAGAAGATATTTGTTCTAGCTACCAAACGACAACGATTGGTGCCGACATATGTGATTCTGATCTTTGCCTTTTCATGAAAAAGCTTAGCCACACCTTTTAATGATCTTGACACTATCATTTCAATCCAATGTTGTTGTCGTGAAAGTGGGGAATATATATATATATATATATATATATGTATGTATAATAAAGACCTTTTTTTTTTGTGTGTCTTACCAGTATTTACTTCTTGGTTACGGCTAGTTTTATTTTTGGATCTTCTTTTCTTTCATTATTTAATTTAAAGAAAGTGGTAACAAACTAAAATCAATTGTTATTGTTTTAGGGGGTCATAAATGTCCTAAATTTTTTAAATTTTACGAAATGGCTTTTTTAAGAAAAATGTCTATCAATAGTGACTGAAACAATAATATATTATTAGTCCATTAATAATATTCTATTGGTATATTAATCCTGTAAAATTAAAAAAGAAAATGGCCATTTACCTAAAAACCAAAAGTTCGGCTAATTTTTCCTATTATCAAAAGTGGCCAACAAACTAATACCCACCTAAATTTTTTTTCCTAGTTTTTTGAGTTCAAAACAAAGAGATAAAAATATAAGTGTTCTCTTTAAATTTTGATTAAAAAAAAATGGCTGGGAAAATAGTTTATTTATGCTTCATTGTACTTATTTTCAGAAGTATGGTTGGAATAAACTTTTACTTTCCCTATATTTACAATTTTATTTAAATACAACACATAAGTTGATGTTTGAGCATCTCAATAAATTAGTGGTATAAAAAATATAAAAATAGAATAGTCATGCGCATAAACAAATTAATCATATAGTTGCAGAAGGAAATTGATTATTTAAGACAACACTTTTTTTTTATTTTGAAATGGTGAGCATACGTCCGCATGACAATAATAATTATTTGCTTGGGAAAACAAAGGAGGTTACCTACTCTTAAAAGCAAAGAATATTAAATACATGTGACATTTTCTTTTTTTAGTAATATACAGGTAACTAGTTCTTTATTAGGATATATAATAACTCTCATATCCTAAAAGTTTATTAATAGTCTTAACAAAGTTTATTAACATCTTTCAATAAAATTTAATTTTTTTCATTCAAGGGTAGGTATTTAAATTCTACATCTTAAGGTAAAATTATTGTTCTTTTTTTTTTCTAAGCAGACCATTATTAAATTTATTTTCTTGGACCATTCTAAATTCATTTTTTTTAATCGGATGGAGTTTAAGTCTAGGCTTTGAGAAGTATTTTATCCCCCTCTCCTCAAAAAAAAAAAAAAAATGGAGAAGTTTCCATTCGTATTACAAAAGGTCATTAATAATTGATTATTTGATTAAAAAAAAAAGCACAATTTGTCGTAGGGGTCTTGTTTGTTTGTATGAAAAAGAATAATCACACGTTTTAATTTTGTTTCGATTTTCATTCCAAATTATTATATACCAATCAACTTGACAATTAATTAGATATTAATATATGATTTCTCTTTTTTTTTTTTTAAACTAAAAAGATATGGGGTAACCTTATCATTTTCAGGTTTTTACCCTCACAGGAAGGAACTCATTTCCCTAGGCATGACAAAGACATATTCTTTATATTAATTAGATATTAATATATGATTTCTCTTTTTTTTTTTTTAAACTAAAAAGATATGGGGTAACCTTATCATTTTCAGGTTTTTACCCTCACAGGAAGGAACTCATTTCCCTAGGCATGACAAAGACATATTCTTTATATTAATTTCTCTCAGTCGGTCACCCAGGACCTACCTGTCATCATCAAACCATGTTTCAATGGCCGAAGCTGGAGTGCGGTCTAAGGAGAGGCAATGTGAATTGAACCTGGGTGGACGGAGGGAAAAAGTCTAGGAAATGCACCCACTTTTTTGCCAATCTATCCACCCCTACGGTTTTTTTATTTTTTTATTTTTTTGTGATAACATATTAATATATGATTTCTTACACTGTATTTGTTAGAGAATAAATAGGGTAGGAAAGAAGGAAGAGAAGTACCATAGATTAGAAGTGGTCCTGAATAGTTAAAGAGAAGGGGGGAGTCTATAGACCCACTAGTGTTGGAAGGAGTGCGCATAAAAAAAAAACATTTAAAAAACAAGAAAAAAAAAAAAAAGCTGAAAACAATTATCAAAAGATATAAGGTACTAGAAAAATAAAAAATAAAAAGGTGTATTCATTTGTTCTCTTTCTTTTTCCTTCTTCTTTGTTCCAAACGTTTGAAGCAAAAAATGAGGGTAGGTGCTATTTGTTCCTTTTCTTTTTTTCTTTTTTTTTTTTTTTGCAAATTACTCTTTTAGTCCCTACACTTTTAACTTTATGCTACTTTGGTTCCAAATTTTTTTTCTTAGCTAGAATGCCCCTAAACTACTAAAATATTACTACAATAGTCCTTTCGGATTATTTTTGGATGGAATCTGTTAGTAAATTAGTCAAAAAGTGGTGTTAACTATGATTCCATAAAAAAATTAATGGAAAAGACTATCATAGCAACGTTTTTAATAATTTACGATCATTATAGCTAAAAAAAAAAAAGAATAGAAAATGTCCCTAAACTATTAAATGTTACTATAATAGTCATTTTTGTTCATTTTTAGACGGAGTCCATTAGTAATTTTAGTCAAAAAGTAATGTTAACTAACGAATTCCGTCAAAAAATTATCATAAATGGCTGTTGTAACAACATTTTAATAGTTTAAGGACATTCCAGTTGCAAAAAAAGTTTAGGGACCAAAATTGCACAAAATTAAAAATTCAAGGACCAAAATAACAATTTATCTTTTTTTAATTTTGTTGATCGAAATGAATAAAAATATATGTTTATTTAGATCACTTTATATACAACTAATAAATTTGAACCACTTAGATCACTTTATATACAACTAATAAATTTAAGGTTTTTATTTTATTTTATTGTAATTTGTAATTAGATCTATAGCTTTTTTTTCTTTTTTCTTTTTTTCTTTTTTCCTTCCTTCTAAGAATCGGCTAATTAAGATTTCAAGTGAACAAAGATAGTTTCCAGAAATACGCATCGAGAACAAGAAACTAAACGCGAGGTAATTAGCGTTTTGAAATAGCCGTTCTTATGGAACTCGATTTTGTCTTTTTAACGGAATTATGTGCACGTCAACATAAAAGAATAAATGAAGAAGTCCTCCATGTCCTTTAATGGAGTAAGTGATCCACTTGTTTTAGTTATTATAAGAAGTTATTCATTATATTGATCTCACCATTTCTACGAAATTTACAATCATAATATTTATTCTCGTTAAATAAAATTTTGTTATTTGTTTTTGTTTGTTGTACACAGAATAAGAATGACGTGTTTTCTTTATGTCCCTCGATAACATCATGACACATATTATATAACATCAATTTTAAAAAACATGTTAATTACACATGAGCTGTAATGTTATTGGAGTAACAGGTATTGGTGTTTTGAGATAAAGATCAAATGCAATAAAAATGTCTCGTTATGTCGAGTAAAGATAAGATTGATTGTTATAAGTAAACAAACTTGTTTTCCCACAATTCCAAATGCCAAAGCAAGGAATAAAGTTCGTTCATGAATCAACCCTCCAAATTGTCACGACACTATCATTGATATCCAAACTAATCCATGTGACGAAGAATATTATAATTTGGTATCATACTATTAGTCAATAATTTAACATGAGAATTTTTTTAATACAGTATGATTGTTCTACTGAAAAAAAACATATTTTGAATAGTTAAATTTATATTAAATTATGTCGGCTTTGCATACTTTTTTTTTTTTTTTGGACAAAATCTAACGTTAATCTAATAATCATAAAACCTCTCTCATCCTCCATCAAGGTTAGAGCAACCACCACCTGTATAGAATACATCTTTTTTATTGTTATTGTTTTTCATCTTATTATTATTTCATTTTATTTTTTGGTTCAGGGCATTGGACTAGTATATAAAACTAAACCAAACAAGAAAGTTGGAATGAAAACGGAGGAATGTTCCAGGAAGATGCCGATGAGTAGACGACTTTCTTTTTTTTTTCCCTTCCTTTTGAGAAAAAAAAAAAGAAATATAAAATAACAACAAATATTTAACCTTTTTTTTTTTCCTTCTTGGTGTGAAGAAACCCCTTCATGGAAGCTTCGTATTCAAGGAACAAGTAAGCAATTTAAGGAAATTTTGCATTCAAAACCTCTGGGGGGTTGTGTCAATATAAAGTGAAAGCAAGTCGCAACAAGTGGTTTGAGCCTTGAACAATACCATGCCTTTCCCTTCGCGGGTCGTGACCCCCTATCAACATTGTCAAAGTTGAAGTCGAGATTTTAAATTGCAAAACACAATTGGACACCGAGGTTTTTTCCCTTTGTGAAGCATGGCATAAGCATCTGTATGCCTTAAATTAGAATCATTAAATGTCCGAATTTGCCCTGCCAAAATCCTATTGCTTTGCTTTCGAACCAAGAGAAATTGTATCTTCGACTACATAATTATTGATGGGGATACCTACCAACATATTAAAAACTCTTTTTTGTTTATGTTCGTTGTAATTATAAAAAACCGCTAGGTTATGATTTACTTGTAATGAATATAATCTATAATCGCCTAGCAAAGAAAATAGAAGCCTGGTTGTGGATTTCTTAGGTGGATTGAGAAAGAGAACTGACTCAAAGAATACAGAAATTCAGAGAAAAGGCACAGAAATCCTCAGGTAAATACTCCAGGGTAAAGAAGCGTAAAGAAGCGTAAAGAAGCAACTCGACTGATCGAAGAAAGGGAGACAGAAAAATATCAACTAGAAGACTAGAAATCCCTGATCACCCTCGTGTAAAAAGCCGTCGCATCTCGAATAGGAAGTGAGGCAAGAGAAGAAATGGAAAACACGAGTTTCACGTAGAAAACAAAACGCATCTCTGCTATGAAATTCAACTTTCATAAATTGTCCCAACATAGAACACGACCTCAAAAATCCTACATGATATGTCATTTTCCGCTCTTGGTTAGGCTCTTTCGCATGGACAGCGGAAATAGCAACTATAATTTCGAAGAAATGGGAGTAGCAGAGCCAAAACCAATCAAAGATGTATGAAAAATAACTAAATTAGCTCCTTTTGGTCCTTTACAGATGTGATAAGTTGAACCACCAAAGGCAAACACAGGAACGGAAATACAGAATAGAAGTAGCATCAACATATCAAATCTCTATTGTCATAAAATTCACAAAGCTTCAAGCTCTTCGAGTATTTTGTAAATACGAAGCTTATTACTAAAAGAACAAACCAGAAGAAAGGGCACTGAATATGAAAACTCCAAGCTTCATCCCTTCTGTCAAGTATCCAGCTGCAAATGCAATATCAGCTATTTGTCAAAAAATAAAATAAAATAAAATCACAACGACCACAGACAATATTTGTATCGCCGTGCAAACAAAAGTTAAATATTTCAGCAGGAAAACTAGAAAAACTTCAGCGTGTAAAAGATCACTTGTCTGCCTTTATTGTGATAGGCCCGGCCTTTCATTTTTTTTTAAAAATAATCAAATGAAATTTAAAAATAAAAAGTCATGAAGATAATTATTGCAGCACATATCATAGGCCAGTAACATACATTTCATTCAAGACGAATTCCATATGCAATATTTTCTTATACATGTTTATGTTATATAATGATCACAATTGGTTGAACTATTCATTACATGGTACCCGTTTAATTTTCCACAGGCAAAAACAAGCTATTGATTTTCACTAGGAAACAAACTCCAACCACAAGAAAATGCAGATCAGAAATGAAAGCCACAGAAACTTGAGGTTTAAAATTATGCAATGTGAGAAAAAACCTCGGGGCTTAAGCCTGAGGCTATTGGAAAGAGGCATACACCTCACATAAATGAGGAAGGCCTTGAGGCAAGGCATTTTTTTAAGGCTAACGTCACAGCACAATCATTTTAACAACCATCCGGCACTTGGCACGCTCCCAATACTAAGTTAGCCTAACTTGGCACAAACACTTATGGAAATCGCCAAGGGAAGGAACAAGAGAACAATGCAAGGGAGTTTAGTAAAATAAAAACTATATTACACAAGGAGTACAAGCAAGGAAGTATAGTAGGCTTCACAGGGTTGGTCCCAAATGAGAACCCATCTTCCTATTTTTGGGTAACGAGCTTCTAATAAATCATCTAGAACTTTTCAAGCAACGAAAAACCTATAAACTTCTACGAAACTATTAGTGTTGTAGATTCTACTCCTTTCTAGGAGCTTCTATGGCATCCTCTTGGTGCCCGTCTACAAGTATGTCTTAGCTTCTTCAAATGTCATCTACAAACTTCTAAAAAGTTCTCGATTCGAGGATTTTCAAGAACATTCTAGAGTGTAATATCCTAAAACATTCTAATATCTTCCAGAAAATCCAAGCTTCATTCAGAATACCCTAATCTCTCGAGGACCTTCTAGGGTGTTGGATGTTCCATTGGAAGACAACTTTTATTAACACTAAAAAATCCTAAAGCCTTCAATTAAGCCGCCTATGTAACAATGGGGCAAAAGTGAGCAACTTGTGCCACTAAGCTTGACCTACCTTTTTTTTTTTTTTTTTTTTTTTTTTTTGGCCGAATGGAAAAGCCCATGCTTATTCAAGAAGAGAAGAATAAGGTCGTTACTGAAAATCAAAGAGGCACCTGTTGCGGAGTGGAGACAGGAAACACTAAATACGATTTGTTGAAAATAAAAGGGAAAAAATGTTTATGGTCTTTTTTGGGCTTATCACAGACATTTGAAGACCCTAGGATTCTCTAAAGCATTCCTTCAAGTTGCCATCAATTGGAACGTTCGAGCAAATCGTGGAGAAATCAAGGTACTTCGAAGCAAGCAGTAACTTTTCAAAAGATTTCTAGTAGATTCTGTTACTCTCTAAAATGTCCTCCTAAAGTCAAGATCCTTCTAGAACGGTCTAGTTTTGAGACTCTTTTAGAACTCTCTAGAAGTTTCGTGTCCTTGTAGAAGCTAGGAGACTTCCAGAAAACAAGTAATCTCTTACACCTTGTATAAATGTAATAGTTCCCGAAGTTTCTAGGCTTGTTACTACTTGTAATGATCTAGAATATTCATTTCCCTGGTCTATAAATTGGAGGATGGGTCCTGACATGGAACCAACTAAGAGTACTTCCTCGTTTGTACTCATTCCTTGCATGATACAGCTTCCTATTTATCGAAGGTCTCCTTTTTTTTCTCTTGTAATTCCCTTAGTCAAGAGATTCCAGCCAGCCTCTCCATTGAGCACATCCGCGTTAGCTAGTTGTTGTGATACCAATTATTATAGCTACTACCACTACAGTTATCATTCTTATTACTATTCTAAGAAACAGAACAGCCGGCAGAAGTAATTTAAAACATGCTCTTAAACAATTTCTACCTTATACAAAGAACTTCACACAGATTTACAAAAACTCTTGCCTCATTTATTTCCCAATTATAAACTCCGAACTATTAACAGATCACCAACGGGCATCAGATTAAAAAGAAAAATACATATTCATTCAAGCGTTAAGGCCATTGCCACTATTTGCTAGACAAATATGAAAGAAACTCTGTCTATCAGATGCGAAAACCACAGATGACATGGGTGGACATTAATCAATCAAGTGGAGTCAAAATCATACAGTCTAGGTCTTCATCTCAAACAACAATTCAACCACCAAGATCCCTTCTTTTCCAATGGCAAAGAAAGATATCAAAGCACCCAATTTTTCCATCCCAACTCTACAAAGGTAAGTACAAAAGCTATTAGACAAGGAATTTGCCAAAGTGACAACCTCAAAAACTGAAATTAATAATTAAACTTCTTTCATTTTAACATTGGAACGACCTACCAAAAAATCGGTCATTCTCAATCGTTCCGAAGTCATTTTACTAATTAAAATTTTTGCAAGATTGTTTAACAAATATTCCCAAAAGGAAAAGATAAAATAACAGCAACAAAAAAAAAAAAAAAAAAAAAAGGTAGTAATTTACAGTGCAAGAATCGCTGAATCAGCATATTGAATAATTTCAAAATAGACCCAAAAGAACAAATGCAACAGTAAAAAAAATGCACATAGAAAACAAACAAGATCAAAACAGAAAGAACAGTACTCAATACCCGGGTAGAAATCAACAACAAGAAAAGTTGAAATTTCAACACAAACCCAGTAAAAGAGTAGAAATTTCCAAGCACAAAATTGCAAAATCCGATCATAAAACAAGATCAAAACATAAACATAAAGAGAAGAACAAACCCTAATCTGCAAATCGATAAATCGAAGAAAAGAGGGGAAAATGGATGAGAGACGAACCTGAGGTGTTTGGAGGTGGGATCAGTGAGAAGAAGCGGAGGTATGGGAATGGGAATGGGAATGGGAATGAGAGGAAGAGGAAGGGGCATAAAGCTTGTAGTAGACTTGTTCGCCGACGAGGTAGATTCCGAAGGCGACGAGGGCGATGCCGAGGCCAGGAGTGGCGTGGCGGAACTGGTTCCTCAGCATCGGGTGCTTCCTCCACTCGTCCCTCCTCCTGAAGAACTCTCCCGTCGGACCCAGTGGTTTCGCCATTTCTCTCTCTCTCTCTCTCTCTCTCTTCTTTCTCTCTCCTTTTCGATCAGATGTCTGGAACAATGGAAGGGAAACGCAGACGAGAAATGGGAGAGTATAATTGGGCTTTGAATATTTTTGGACCTCCGGTTGGTTTCGTTGGTTACGAAGAGTGGGTTAGCCCAATTGAATGCTTTCAAAATAGAGATGTAAATATGGACGTGGCTAAGCGCGCTAGTCCGTTGCCTGCACTTTTAGTCCGGGTGCCTAACATGTCAAATGCCGGTCCATCCAAATTTTATTATTTATTTATAAAGAAAAATTTTACTATACAAATTTAAAGATTATTACACTAATATATTATAAAAAAAACTAGTTGGTGTCAACATGGATACTAATCGGTATTAGTTGACAACTTAAGGGTATTATTGGTATTTTAAAATTAATTCTAATTAATCAAGTGATATTACAAGATATTATTTTAATTTTTTTTTGTGGCATGATTTTTTAACACTTTTCTAAAGTTCCCGAAGATAAAAAATTCCCCCACCTCAAAATTTACATATAACATCATTCAATAATAAAAGTGACAATGAGCTTTTTTTTTAGGAGGAGTTTCAGTCTTTTTTAAAAATATATTTTTTCTTATTTTTGTTGTTCTGTGATAAAACTGCGGTAAAACCCCTTTTATAGACCCTATTGATAGAGCTTATTTTTAAACCGTTCAGATGTAATCGAACGGCTGAGATGTTGCTTGTGTACGGTAATTATCATACACTTTACCTTATAATAGTATTTGACTAATAAATTAAAATTATAAAAAAATAATTTAAAAAAAATCCACCAATGTGGAAGGTTGGGGGGAGGGGGGGAGGGGGGAGGGGAGTTTTCCATTGTCGAGGTTGGGAACACGGGAGGGAGTAGGCCGGTCGGAGTCGGGGGAGGGGGGCAGATCTTGTCGGGGGGAAGCATCGCCCAGGGGGTGGGGGGGCCTGGGCTCGAGCACGCAGGGGGGTCATCGGCTTCAGGGAGGGGGGGTGCTTGGGCTCGAGCAGGCTGGTCGGGAGGGGGGGGGGGGGCCTGGGCTCGAGCACGCAGGGGGTTCATCGGCCTCAGGGAGGAGGGGTGCCTGGGCTCGAGTAGGCTGGTCGGGGGGGCACCTGGGCTGCTCGTGGGGTGCCTGAGTTGACCGCCGGCAGGGTGGGGGGCTCCAAGGCTGGTCGGGGGAGAGGGGGGAAGAGGGAATGGGTTGATGCTGACGCGGGGGGGGGGGGGGGGGGGGGGGTCAGCAGGGTCCATCATCGGCGTTGGCGAGGAAGTCGCCAGCGTCGGGGAAGGAAGTTAGATTTTTTTTTTAAATACTGCTATAAGGTTAAGTGTATGATAATTACCGTACACAAACAACATCTCAGGTATTAGATTATATTTGAATGGTTTAAAAATGAGCTTTATCGATAGGATATATAAAAAAGGGCTTTATCACAGTTCTATCTTTTTTCTTATTATTATTTTTTTTCCTCTTTAGATTCTTGCATCATTTAGACAAATGATATACTTATTTTGTAAATGCTTATTTTGAAGGAATGTCAGCATGTCAGATAGATTTTCAGACATTGTATAAGTGGATTTCGCTTTCGAATCCATTTTAATATCGGAAGAAATTGTTTTTACAGATTTTGGGGAAATACTTGTCAAGAATTTGCATTTGGACTTTGTTGGATTTGTTTGTCACTTGTATTCTCTGCACCTTGTAGTTGGCACCTCTATCAAGAGAGTTATTGATACCATTAGGAGTGATAAGCAAGTTTTCACATTCCCTTTAATCATTGTGTAATAGTATGACAGAATCTTTTTTTCACATATAAATTGATATTTTACATGGAAAACATTATGTTATAGTATTACAAATTCTGTTTTTGCTGATAAATTGATATTTAATCATGTCAATTAATAATTTATAAGGAAAACACATTATGTAACAGCATGACATAATCAATTTTCACTCATAAATAAAGGAATTTAACAAAACATTCATTATAAAAAAATTGTTTAAAGAATGACATCTTTCCACAAATGACCTTTTTAAGCATGTTTTTAATTAATGTCTAATTTTATTAAAGAGTAATTGGTCCAGATAGTCCCTGAATTTTTTAAAAGGTAACAGTTTGATTCCTGTTTTATTTTTTATTTTTGTCGAGATGATCATGAACTCTTAAAAATGCTGGTCATTATAATCCTTTCCATCTAATTCTGTTAATTTCTAACAGAATGAGAGGGTATTTTAGCAATTTATTAAAAAAATAAAAAATTATATATATCTCTCTCCTCGAAACCAATGGCCAGATCTGAGGGGCCAAGATCAAAACCGAAGGCAGGGCAAGCTCGACGTAGGGTGCGTTCGAGGTTGCCGACAAGCCTAGATTTGGTTTTTTTTGGGGGGGGGGGGGGGTAGAGAGAGAGATTCCCCAGATGTGGGTTGTTGAGAGAAATAGAGAAATTGTAGGGTATTTTAATTATGAACTCTTAAAATGCTGGTCATCATAATCCTTTCCATCTAATTCTGTTAATTTCTAACAGAATGAGAGGGTATTTTAGCAATTTATTAAAAAAATAAAAAATTATATATATCTCTCTCCTCGAAACCAATGGCCAGATCTGAGGGGCCAAGATCAAAACCGAAGGCAGGGCAAGCTCGACGTGGGGTGCGTTCGAGGTTGCCGACAAGCCTAGATTTGGTTTTTTTTTGGGGGGGGGGGGGGTAGAGAGAGAGATTCCCCAGATGTGGGTTGTTGAGAGAAATAGAGAAATTGTAGGGTATTTTAATCATATTATTATAAAAATAATCATTTGAGTAAGATTCTGTTAAAAATTTAATAGAATTGGACGAAAAAGACTAAAACGACAAAAAACTAGGAATTTAATGTCATCTCGATAAAAAAAAAAAAAAAGAACTAAACCGTCCCTTTTGAAAGAATTTATAGACTATTTAAGTCAATTACTCTTTATTAAATTAAAAAAATGACTGCATCAATCAATAATTAATCATATGAAAAATGGTCAAATCATTTCAAACCATAATTTGATTTATATCTATATGTATTTTTTCAAATCAAACGATGATCTTGACCGAATGGATGAATCATTCACCTTATAGCATTTTACTTTTAAAAAAAAAATCTTAATTTTGTAAAATAAATATTTAAAAAATTCTGCCTTCCACGTTTTTCCTTACTAAACTCACCAACTACAAGGTTAGTCAACGACTCAACGGCAACAACCCTTTCCATTTTGATGGCTGCTTTTTCCATGATAAAAATTTGCACTTTGTTCTGTTGTTGAGTCCCAAAAAGAAAAAAAGAAAAAGAAAATCCTAAGCTGACAGACATTGTTGTCGTCTTCTACATTGCCGTAACCAGAACAAAATTTGCTTTCTTTTGTTTTCAAGTCTCAAATCTCAAATCTCTCTACACCCAAAAACCAGACAAAAGAAATGGGTCTCCTTGGCCTGGACCTCTCTTCTTCTTCTTCTTGCAAAGTTTCTCCTTTACTTTTTCCCACTTCTACTACTAACCCACTTCCACACTTCAACCTCCGATTCCCAGGCAAGTCACTTTTCTTCTTCATTTTCTTTCCTTTTCCTGAATTCAAATAATTTCCACAGGAAAAAAAAAATGAACTGGGTTTATCTTCATTTTTGTGGTTATTTTTGTTTCCGTTTAGTTCATGGAACGGGATTCAGAGACAAGGGTAGAACTAGAATTGCCAACTCAAGGATTGTTTGGTGCTCTGCAAATGTTGGAGAAGTAAGATTCGAATATTTTGAATTCTCTGATATGGGAAAAATTTTGTTCTTTGGAAGAAAACAAAAATTGGGTTATCTTTCTTTTTTTTTTTTTTTCATTTCTTTTTTTGATGATAATGAATGCAGAAGAAGCCCGATGTTGTTGTGAAGAAGAAAAGCGTTTCGGTCATTCTTCTAGCTGGAGGGAAGGGAAAGCGTATGGGTGTAAGTGTTTTTTTTCCCCCCCTCCTATGACTTGTTTGGATTGACGTTGAGCTTAAATGTGCGTATTTCATTGTCAATGTTGCATAAAAAGTGTAGAGCAATGCAGTAGTGGTACTTTTATGACCAAAGGAAAAAAGGGTTTTCCTATTGAGCTGTAATATTTGTTTCATTCTTGGAGAAATTACGTACATGGATAGTTTTCTAACACTAATTTCAAAAAATGGCCGATCTTTTTTTTATTAATAGTAAAATGACATGCGGCTGTTAAAATGTTGATTGATCCATCTGATTAATTAATCAGAATAAAAACACATATTGGTATTTCTCGTCAAAGATTGTCCATGTACCAAATGGTCAATCAGTTATTGATCATTTAAAAAAAAAAAGTTATTTTTCCTAATTTTACAAAACTTGAGGCATTTATTGAAAAAAATAAAAATAAAAAAGACCATGTTCGCTCATATTCCTTCTTTGAACTAGTATGGGGTGTTCAAGAAACTTGCAAACTGTGAAACCAACCAATTAAACCCAACTTGAACAAAATAATAATTTGGTTTGGTCATGGTTTTAACTTTTAAACCAATCAAATCGACCACAAACCCCTACAAGTGTTACTAAAATTCCGGAAAACTTTGTGCTTGGTTATTGGTCCTTACTTTCTTCCTTGGTCATGTTTAGTTCTTCTGCTCATTGATAAGTAATAGGCCACTGACATAGCATCAAAGAGTTTTTATTTGCTAAGCGTGATCACATGTTTTTTAGTTGTCATCTTTGCAAAAGTAAAAAGATGTTTCAGTTTTGTTGTTGCAATGCAAAAAGTTTGTTGATTTTTTTCACCTATCATATGATGGTTCTCTTATGTTCTTGCAACTAGGCCAGCATGCCAAAGCAGTATCTTCCGCTTTTAGGCCAACCAATTGCACTATATAGGTAAATCGCAACAACTTGATTCCACTATTAACAGTCTTGCAATATCTATTTGTGGGTACTTCACCACACTCATGTCTCATGTCTTTAGTTTGAGTTCAGAGGTATTGAAACATTGAAAATAGAAATTTGGCTACACCTATGGCGATATCGCTTTGCAACCCTAAAATAAATAGTTGCAATATTGACACTTAATGGAAGGCAAAAAGTGAAAAGAGTAGTCGAAATGATCATGAACACTTAGAAATGAAAAATGAAAAAGCTGATTGTTTTGTTAATAAACGGTTTTACCTGGTTTTCGTTGTTATTCATTTAGATCCCATCAATTATGTGCTGATTCCTTGCAGCTTTTACACATTCTCTGAATTGGTTGAAGTGAAGGAAATTGTTGTAGTTTGCGATCCGTCCTACCAGGATATCTTTGAAGGTATGATCTTTGTCTTGTCCCTTCTCTCTATGCATATATGACCGGCTTCGTTTTCACAGCATCGCTTGGCCTCCTGGTGAATTTATTGTTTTTAATGTTGATTTTCTTTGCTATTGGAGCAACTTAAACTAATTTGCTTCTCGTATTGTTCTTAGATACGAAAGAGAAGATCAATGTGGAACTAAAGTTCTCATTGCCTGGGAAGGAAAGACAAGATTCTGTTTACAGTGGACTTCAGGTGCATGAAACTCTTTTTTCATGATAACCTATTTTTATAAGTTTTAGTTATTCTCCAAATATTTTTAGCTGGTCAATTTGTGAGATTCACGTTTTCTAACAATGATGATTATAATTTCGATATAAAAGAGTGTGCCTCGTTTTGGTCTCCAATGTACTCTATGAAAATCACGGTGCCACCTTAAGCTGCGAACATGTTTTGCAAAGGGTTGGTTACAAAGGAAGCTTACACACACACACACACACACACACATAGAAATTTTCATTTCAAGCTGTCTTTTTTACATCTCTTCCTCTTAATCCATTGCGGGAGCGTGTTTTGCTGGTTTTGACAGCCGTATGTTTACTTATAAGCTGGCTAGTGGAATCTAAACTTATTTGCATTGGTCGTTTGTTTCTGAATTGAGTACCTTTTATTTTCACACCTTAAGCTAATAAGGAAGCAATTAAATATTAATTTCTTTTCAATAGAAAAAAGGGTATATTCTATTGGTGGTTTAACATGCATGCCAAATTGTATTGTAAAAAGTGGGTGCTAGCAGCCGTAGTTTTTAATCTGCGGTCGTGCCAAGTAGAAATTTGCCCATAATTGCATTGGCCCTTGATTTTTGCTGAATTATTGCATTGTTTCTTTATCGTCCAACACACATGTTATTTACAGGCAGTTGACTTAAGCTCCGAGCTTGTTTGTATCCATGATTCCGCAAGACCTCTGGTAACAGCAGGTGAAGTTGGACAGGTATGAGATGGAAAATCGATCATGCAAATCTCTAGTTCATTGGCCTTGGTTCACTTGAAGTTGAATTTCAACAAGCACAAGATTGTATCATCTTATATTATCTAGTATCATCCCAGAAAATTTTCAAACCTGCTCGAGTTCGAGACACACACATGGAGTTTTCCTAATGGAATTAGCCACTAGGAACTCGGTTGTTTTGACTATTGGTGGTAAAATGTGTATTTCTTAGCAAGATTTCAATTGGCTCCAAGAAAAAAAAAAGGCTGAATCAAATATTATAAAGAATGCATAGGAAGTTAAAATCACAATTAGAAACATGTGAATTTGGTTGTTGATGTGACAGTATTATTTATTTATTTATGTTCTGTTCTCTGAATAGCGTTTTAATGCTTGGTTTCCACTTGTGGATGTCCAAGCATGTTGGCATTCGCGAAGTTTATCCGAAAGACATAAAAGGTCCATTTAACAAGTGGATGCAACCACAGACATTATATCTTGCAGTTTACTCGAACGTTATCATTCCTGCATCATTTATCATTTTAACATATCATAATTTTGCTTGCATTCCTCTCTTTCTTTTTTCTCCAAGCTTGGTTTTACTCGAACGTTGAATATTTATTCCATCAATACATTCGTGTAAGAGGCTGACTAGATTTACATGTTTTACTTTTAGGTACTCAAGGACGGTTGGTTGCATGGAGCGGCTGTGCTTGGTGTTCCTGTCAAAGCTACAATCAAAGAGGTATCCTTGATCATAGCAAGTTAATGCCAGAATTACCGTCTCTAGAGGATTAGTAGTTTTGATCATAGCAAGTTAATGCCAGAATTACCGTCTCTAGAGGATTAGTAGTTTTAATCCGTCGATTTATCTTGATTACAATCACGAGTATTTTAATTGGACAGCAAGCAATTTGAGAGAAATATGAAATTTAAATTTTGCAACAGAAGTAGTGAGAGAGATATTATACTAAATGTTAATTTCTTGGTTTGTTAACTTCGTCAGTGTCGGAATTTGTTTCGTTATTTATGTGCAGGCAAACAGTGAGTCTTTTGTAGTGAAAACTCTCGATAGGAAAACGCTATGGGAAATGCAGACCCCCCAGGTCTTTCTTGTTAAAGCATTATGACTCTCTTTCCTTTGATAGTTTTTTAAAGAGCATCCCAAATAGAACTATACGACATGTTTTCATGAGCGTCCCTTGCTTTGCTTTTACAGGTTGTCAAACCCGAGTTGCTCAAAAGAGGCTTCGAGTTTGTAAATAGGTAAGTCTTCAGGGTCCTAAACGTAATAACACAATATCTGCTACAAAGAGCATGTCCAATTGGTTTTTTCAAGTACTTGGAAATTTTGCACAGATCACTGACATACACAGAGAGTTGTGTCCGGTTACTGGCGAGAGGCCAATCCCTCTTCTCCCATTTCTATCATACCATTCCCGCGTAAATCCATGTTTTTGGGAACAATATTTACTATTGCGGAAATAAATGGTCATTTTGTGGTCCCACAAAGGTTGTGGTACCGCAAGTGAGAGTCATGTTCTGTTAGTGTGTTGATCAATGAAAATCACTTCCCAACTTTCTTAGCCGTTATTATACTTCGTTGCAGGGAAGGTCTGGAAGTGACCGATGACGTGTCTATTGTCGAGCACCTAGGACATCCCGTGTTCATCACCGAGGGAGCTTACACCAACATCAAGGTATTGAAATTCTACTACATTTATTTTATTTATTCATTTTGGAAGTGAAGATTAAATTGGTTTAACATTGTTCTCATAAGAAGCAATCACGCCTTCAACTCCCCGAGTTTCTTGATGTAGTCAACATTTGTTCGGCGTAAAACGAAAGGCAAAATATTGACAAATGTTCTTCAATTTGCAGGTAACAACCCCGGATGATTTGTTACTTGCAGAGAGAATATTGAGTTTGAACAATGTGAAGTCGCCTAAATAAACCTTCATTTTGTTCTTTCTTTGTCTTGATTTTTTTGGTTGTAATCTTCTTGTTTCTCCATTCCGTTAACCTTTTAACCTTGGACATTCTTTTGAACTACAAAGGATTTTTATGGAATAATTTTAACTTAATAACCCTTTTTGGGCTTGCAAGAAAGAAGTGATGGAATAAAAATAATGAGGTAACACATTTTGTTTAATTTTTTTGATTTATTAGCGATTTTCGTAAAACTTTTAATTAAAGACCTTAATAAATTTAAGTTAAAAATATAGTAAAATGACCATTCATGTCATTAAGTTACATGATAATTTCATTTCAAAAAAAAAAAAGTTGTTTGTTAATTTTCGTCGAATAATTAATACCCCAATCAATTGAGGGTGTTTTGATATACATTTATAAGTTCAGAGTGTGAGCTATTAAAATAAAAAATTTAGAGGACAAACTGTAATTTTGATAAGTTTAGGGGATATCAAGTTATAAAAACAGCCAAATTAGATTCTTGACAAAACAAGAAAAATACAGAGAAAACTTGATAAAATTCTGAATATTATTGATTGATTGATGGGAAAACTGAATTCTAATAATGTAAAGTTTGAACCCCATAGATAGGGATAGGAAAAGGAATAAGAGAAATTGGGTAATTAGTAGATAGGAAATTATAGGAAAATTGACAACTAAGAGAAATTGAAAATTGACAACAAAGAGAAATGGAAAACTTGGAATAAATAAATTAGGAAATTTAAAATAAAGAAAACTTAATGAACTAATAATCAAAACTTGGCTGCCGTCCTACCCATTTGTTTGGATTGAAATTAATTGTTTGCTTCTTTGTTGATCTTTGTTGACCAGGAAACAAGAAATTAAAAAAAAAAAAAATGGTTTCTTTTGATAAGAAAGGAATTGGATGATGTTTCTTGGTCTCTCTCTCAGAAATAAGTACATTCAAATTCAAATGTAATGTAGAGTCATCCCATTGGTCTATGCGGACAAGGAGATAGGCCTTTGCTAAGTATGGTCTACATGCTTCCCCCCAAAGAAAAGAAGAGAGAGAGTTTTGGTCAATACATGGCTGAGTTTTTTTTTTTTTTTTTTTTTTTCAAGCAAAGAGGATCACAGGAATAGAGATTGGCGAACCCAAATAACACCGGGGAGTGGATGCCTCCCCGCATAATATATAAGTCCCTCATAAAGTGAAGTGACTCGAACTCAAGTATTTAACAAGGAGAGCGAGTGTTTTAGAAAGTTGGCACATGGCTATGAGCTTTATTTGTTGGTTTCTAGTCCAGGCTTTTGTTGTTTCCCTCAAGCCTCATATTAAAAATTAAAAAAAAAAAATTTAAAAGGCAGTGATCATTGCTCTTTGTTCCTTGTTTTCTTCTTTCTTGTTTGGTTTCTCTTCTTTTGTTTGTGAGCTGTGCTTTGTTTGAACTGCCTTCCATGAAAAATTAAAAAAGAAAAAAATCAAAAGAAATTAAATGGGAAAATGCCAGAGGATTCGGCCAGTGATGAAGAAGATTTTGAAGTAGGATAAACGACTCTGTCCTTGCCTTGTTTTGCATATTGCATTATGACTCGTGACTACAAAATATTAATTATTTCTAACTGCATAATCGTGATTATGTCCAAAGTTTTGATTAATTAGTGTCGTAACAACCTGTACCGACTTGTAAACCTAAAACGTATCGATTTAAAAAATAAAAAGATCACCCGATTGCATTTCTTTTGTGTCATTTTCTAGACATGTCAATTATTATCGGCTCTAGATTACATCATAATCATATGATCCAAGATCTTAAGACGAGTTAACATTGCTTTTTTTCCTTTTTTTTTTTTTGTTTGTTTGTTTTGTTTGTTTTGTTTTTGGGCTAAAGAGTTAACGTTGCTTCTTAGAATCCTATTTAAAGAGAAACTAATTATTTCATAATCGGTAAATTAGAATCAGTTAACCAAACACCACTTTTTATTGATGCCATGAAAAATGGAAGTATCTGAAGACATGATTGCCGCCCAACCCCGCACCCTTTACAATTTTTCTCCGATCTCACTGTATCCCCCCCGAAAAATGGCTCAAACGGAAAATAAATACACAAGAATATGCATCCCAAAAATAAGAAAGAGAAAAAAAAAAAAAATGGTATCTCCAATCTCCAATGCTCCAAAGTTGAATCTCCTGTTCATCTTTTAAACCTTCTCTCGGTTTTCTTTGGCTTCCCGCATTCGCCAAATAATGAAAACCGTCCGCTTTTGCCTTGCCTAACGGGGGTTCCTCTTACCTATTTAGCAACATACAGAGACTTTTATTTGTGGTTTAAAAAACAAGTACTCAAAACAGGAGTGAACAAGCAAATAAAACTAGCAAAGACAAGAAGAGCTTACCTTTCCGTTACTATGGGTTTTGCTGTTATTCCAACAGAAAAATCCGCTGCAGCCTCCCCCGCCAGTTCCTGATTCGTAGCCCCTGAAGAAAAACCAGAATTGGAAATTGTTGGACAAATTGATTTAATTTTTTTTTCTTTTTTTATTATATGGTTATTGAATTTAAAGGAACCTAATTTGTAATCATATAGGCAGGCAAGTCCATCGGTAAATTTCCGAGTAAAAGAGATCATAGAGAATAAGGAATGAAAACAATAGTGAACATGAATCAAATCAAGACTCACGGGTTGTCTTTTGCAGAAGTTCCAATGAAGCTGGTGTCATGCAATAAACTCGGGGACATTGGATAACGATCCGCCTTTCTACCTGTCTGCTCCTTCTGAAGGACCCTTCCATTGATAGCCTTCAATGCTTTGAGGTCATGGTTTAGTTCATCTTCCCATTGCCGCGACGACAATCCGATAGAATTTGTTAACTCCGTTTGATCTTCACTGCCCTCTTGAGGCAGGACCTGATTCTTCTCAGGTTTCAGACGACTCAATGATCCGGGAGTGCCTTTCTCTGCAGCCTGTAGCCAGGCAGTTTCCAACCTTTGCTCACGGATAATGGACTCAATTCTCTGCATCGGAATCTCCAGTCTCTGCTCTCCTTTATCACTTGTTTGTGTGTCGGCTTCAGCCAGTAACTCCGAAGACGCAGAAGGAGAATGGTAGGCCCCATTTGGCAGTGAATATGAATTGGAATAACCACCAATCGGATTCAAGCAAGCCGCCTTTCTTTCCCTTTCGCTTCCCATTGGACTTGGACCGTTTATCGCAACCTCTCCACCTGGTAAGTGGATGATCCTAACCTCGATGTTGCATCTAAGAACCATTTCAATTGAATTTGTTATACTGCTCAAGAACCTTTCAGCTCTTGATTTAATATTTTCGTCAGCAAATGCAACATAAGCAATCAGAACACCTGCACATACAATCATATTAGTGTAAGTAACTTTTAAACTTAAACTCGAGTGCAATTAAAACAAGTGTACCGTTGAGAGAATTCTAACTAATGCAGGGTCAATCGGATTTCAATTCATTTGTAATTAAAATTGCCAGGAACGGAAAGTTAAGCCTCTACAAAGTTAATTGAGCTTTACCTTCAACTTCTGTAATAGAAACAAGCCTTCCGTGAGCATGAAGCAGCTGTCTCAATGTATTCGAGTGGCATCGCTCAATGCACCGTGCCCAGAGACTGTCCAATTTTTCTGAGCTTACACATCGAATTATCATATTTCCAACCATGATATCATCATATGACGCAGCTGAAGCACCAACATCCATATGCGAAAGCTTCGACTTCATACCGCGACCATCCTTTTGGGATGATAAATCTCCTCTGGAATTGGGAGTACCATTCACTGCTTTTTGCCCCACAGGAGAAGTCGATTTACGACAAAGATATTGAACGTCTGACTTCTGCTTATACACAGTAGCTTCTCTTGAAGCACTTGACGGATCATCCTCCGTCTTATAGCTCTGTCTCCTGCTGCTACCTGAATGATTCGGGTCTGGGGAAGATACTGAACCAAGCTGTAAAAGCGTAGCTGTGAACCATGTTGAGCGTTCGCTTGAGATTCTGAGCTGTTTCTCAGCCTCTGAAAGAAGCTTCAAAGCATGCTTTAATCTGTCCAGTTCTGCTTCAGTCACTAAAGCATGGACACCAACCGGATAATGAGCACATAATGAAACGTTCAAGTCATAAGAACAGAACACCGAAACTTCAAACAAAATTACAAATCCAGATTATCTACTCCGATTCCCAAAGTAAATTCATGTCCACTTCCCAGTGTCAACTTCCAAACAAACCAGTAAACCAAGAAGCAACGATGCAAAAGCACTGAAACCCAACATATATGTTTATTCCTTATATATATAATCATGTTTCGTAAAAGATCATTTACTTTTAGACACATCTGTACTTCTTTCTGATAATTAACTACAACTAATCTCCAACAAAAAGCCTGATTGTCTCAGCAAAAGAATAAAATAAAAGAACTGAAAAAAATATGATAAAAACCTCGTTATCTCGTCCTATGGGTAATGATGGTTATGCACATAATAAGACCTAACTTTTGCTAAGGACGACTACATTGACGTAAAAAGAATGGCACGAGGGAAAACTCACAATTTCGACCACCAAATAATGTGTTGCCTTTGATATCAACGATATTGTAAGTTCCCGCAATGATATCCATAATTAGGCTGGCGAGTTGAGACATCAACACCATTGGATCAACACCAGAGTCCATCAACTCTCTGGCTCTTTTCACTGTTTCTGCAGTGTCTGATGACATTGCTAACTCCAGAAGTTCCAATAACTTCTCATCAGAAACAACCCCAACCTACAGTAGATAACGGAAACTATTATTAACTACAGAAAAGTTACATTGAAGCAGCCAATGTCAGGAAAACATATGGAGAAAACTTACAAGTTCATTCACCAGCGATTTCGAAATTCTTTTCCCCAATAAACTCAATTGTTCTAACATGGTTTCAGCATCTCGAAGTGAACCATCAGCATTCAAAGAAATCAAATCCAGTGCATCCGGTTCAACATCCAGGTTTTCTTCAGCAGAAATCTTCCTCAACCTTGCCACAATGTCACCATCTTTGATTTTATTGAATAGATACCTCTGACAACGAGACTGTATCGTACGGGGCACATTGTCAAGATCGGTTGTTATAAATATGAACACAACTCTTTGTGGTGGTTCTTCAAGAAATTTAAGGAACGCCAGCCACGTTTTAGAGGACAACAAATGACACTCATCAATCACAAGAACCTTGTATCGTGAGGAGGCTGATGAAGACCCTCCCGACAATATATGTTTCAAAAGGTGCCTGATGTTATCAATTCCTTTCTTATTCGTACCATCAACTTCCAAGAGATCCTTGCTCTTGCCGGAGATGAAATCAGCACATTCTCTGCAGTATCCACAGGGCTTAGATTCATCGGAAGCCAAGCAGTTCAAGGCAGAAGCAAAAATCCTGGCTGCCGATGTTTTTCCAGTCCCACGGGGACCCTGGAAAAGATAAACAGGTGCAATCCGACCTCTTGAAATAGCATTTATAAGTGATTGCACCACAATACTCTGCCCAATCAACTCACCAAAGAACATGGGCTTATACTTCTGGCTAAAACTCTTACTATTTTCCGGTGTCCCTTCCTCTTCTCCTTCCCCATTAAGAGCAACAATCTCCAGCCCTTCTTGACTCCTACAGCTAGACGACCACCTCCGTCCATCCAACCTACTCAGACCCTCCAAATCAAGCTCCCCAAAATTTGTAGAGAGCTCATCGTCACTCCTTCCAGTCCCAATAGACGACCCTCCCCTACCATCCACACTATTAGTAAGCAACGGAAGCACCCCCTGCGCACTTCTCAACGCAATCCTCCGTTTGTTAGAGCCCAACGACGCTCGACGCCGTCTAGTCATAGTCTGACTTCCACACAATATGCTACTCCCTGTCCTCCTCAAGGTATCCGAAAACGAGGGCGAGTAACAGCCTCCACATACACTTCTGTGCTTCGGTGTCCTCTTTGACCAGTAACAAGGAATGCCACATCCCTGGCGACCCGGCAAATCCAAACCGTCATCCACCTCATCATCCCCATCATTCACCGACGTCGTGGTCCCATCCCAAGACCCAACGGTACTCGGATTCCGATTCTTCCCATACCTATTGTAAGAACTAGTGGACAAAGCCGGGGTACTATAAGTATAAGACGAGTCATCTCTTCTACTAGTTCTCAAAAACTTAGAAGACGAATGAGACCAATTCTTGTGCTTAAGTTTCAAAAGCAACGGCGAAGCCCCACAAATTCGCCGCGTATCCTCGGAATTTGAGTAGTCCTGATCAGTGTCATCAGATTGTTCTACGGAATCATCCTGGCCTAATAATCCTAGAGAGTTATGATGATGACTAGTCTCGAGCAATCTCCTAGAGTTTAAAGACTTCCCAGAGAGAATCATTTCCTTTTGATATTTTGACAAAACGTCGATTTTCTTACCTCTTCTTTTTATCCCGCCATTCCTCTTGAATTTGATCGACGGCGTCCCCATCGAGACCAGGCTAGCGTCCCTCCTCGTCCCGTTCCGCGCGTCGCTCAAGCTGTCGTCCAGACTCCCGCCGCCAAACGACGACGTTTCCTCCTCATCCTCCTCCTCGAAGTCGTCGTCGTCGTCAACAGAAACGTCATCGTTTTTAGCGGCGGCGGCGGCGGAGGCGGAGGCGCTCTTCTCGCTGGAAGACTTAGGGTTCTTCCAGTTGTACAAGAACACTCGCTTGTCCTTCCCATTCCCGGCGCCGGCGGCGGTCGGAGGAGGAGGAGGAGGAGGATAGGACCGGAGAACGACGTCGTTGTCGGAAGCGGACGGCATTGCGGCGGATCTAGAGGAAGCGAGAGGAGACCGCCATGAGGAGGTGGTACCGGGATCGCGAAGAGCTCTGGCGGCTTTCCGAATCTGAGTGAGCTCCTTCTTCAAGTGGAGATCAGAGACTCTAACTTCCGCCATTGTTGCTTCTACTCCTCCTCCTCCTCCTTCTTCTTCTTCCGGTTTCGAAATTATCACTAAAAAAATCTAGCTTTTACGCATTGAAACGATTCACACTAGAAAGTGAAATACGCCATTGCAGCAGAGAACGAAAATGGATTCGTGATCCGAGAATCACCACCATGCATCAACGAGAGCAGAGAAAGTAGAGAGAGATCTGACAGTGAAAGACATATATATATATATATAGAGAGAGAGAGAGAGAGAAAGGCCTTAACAGTTATATATATGAAAAATGGAGTAGGGTTTGAGTTTGAACAAAAATGGAGGTCTTTGAAAAAAAAAAAAAAAAAAAAAAGGAAAGGAGAATTGAAAAAAGAAAGAAATGAGAAAAAAGAGGAAATGGGAATTGAAAATCTCCCTCCAAAGTCCAAGCTCCCGAGTACCAAAAAACACACCAGACACGGGTTTTTATTTTTATTTTTTTTTTTGTAAGTACTTTTCTCTGTTTTTGGATTTTGCCCTCAAGAGATTAATGTGACATGGTGTGAAAATACATGCTATATTTAACGCGGGATATTTGGCTGGCTCTCAATCAATCAGAGCATTTCATGGATTAAAGTTTTTGTCAAAACAAGCTTAAAAGCTTTATGCATTTTCGAGTATCGGCGGATGTTTGGTTGTAGGGTTTAAATCTTATGATTACAATTTATTATTTTTTTTTTTCAGTTTTATTATTTATATAATTTTATAATTCAAATTTTACCTAGATAAATTCAAAGAAGATAATTTTTTTTATAAATTACATAGTTTTTCGAGACGAATGAAACAAGCTCCATATGATTTTTTTTTTTCAAACATATTTCAAGTTTTTATAGTTTTTATTTCTAACATTTCAAACGTTTCAATAAAAGCACAATCAATTCAAACTCAAATTCAACAATCAAAACCTTAACACCAAACGCATGCTTAATCTGTTGAAAAAAAAATTTCATCATCGGGTTTAGTTTATGTCCATCTCTCTAAGTTTTATCATATTTTTTCTTATGAATCTGGTCTCAGTTGAGATTTTTATCTCATGTATCACAGAGTCATTTACATTAGTATTTGTATGTTTTGTTTTGTTTTTTGTCCCCTAAAGAAAAGGTTATTTATATTTTTATATCGTATATTTTGTTTTTATTGAGAAAATATATCATGGAATCAAAGTCATGCAATTTATATCATTAAATCATATTAAAAAAATAAATTAATACTTTTTCTTGATCAACATTTATTTTTGGCTAAAAAAATTTTAAAAAATACACTTAAAAATAAAAATTATGAAATAATAAAATCTTTAATTTTCTGAATAAAAAAAATTAGACTTCTCAACACCACCATCATAACCACCTAGCCTTTTCGCATCCCGCCACCACGCACCCCCTACGAGCTCTGCCCCATACCATTTATTTACCTTTTTAATTTAAAGAATTTTGTCAATTGTTTTTTATTTTAATTTAAGTATTAAAATTAAGTGTTGATCGATAAAATAGATAGATTTATTTACTATATGTAATGTTATAATTTAAAAATATAGAACTTTAAAATGCATGGTATATTTTTTGAATAAAAACAAAATGTATATTAGTCTAATAATATTATGCTATATTAACTCAAATATTTTAATTATTATGATCTTTTAATTGATATGAAATGACATTAAAAAAAAATTTGATATATTTTAATATTACTCAAAAAGTCAGGAAATTTGATAAGAATGAAGAGACATAGCGTCAAATGATTTTATTAGATCGGGAGTTTTTACAATAGACACTGTCTTTCTCAATATCCATTACAATTATAGCTTTGATTTATAAATATTTATTGTTAGAGTTCTTAAATGTACTTGGTAGTACTTGTTGTGCTACCGCAGAAGAAGCGTATTTCCTTCTCTAAGAGCTCCTCGAACTTTCTTGGAGGGTTATGCAAATAGTGTAATTGGCACGTTTTGCTTTTGCTCACAATTTTGAGCAATTTTAACTAAAGAGACAAGGCCGATTGTATTTCTCATGTTATCATCGATGATTTCATTTCTACAACAAAAAATGCAGTTCCACCGGTCGAAAAATAAGATAGATCATACTGCAAAAATATTCTAATATGTTACAATTCTTAACTATCACATCACACTATTATAATATTGGATTGACAAATTATAACATATTATTTGAATATTGATTCAAAACTACCTTTCATCACTAAGATATTTTTTCATATTTATTGTAAAATTTTTATTTTCCCTAATTGATGAGTATAATAAGGATATTGTTTTTAATCTTCAGATTTTTATTAGACTTTATTAAATTATCATGTTTTATTTCATTGTTATTCACTACAACAAAAAGAGGGTTTTAGTGTCGCTCCTTTAATGTCGGTCGCCTTTTAATATTGTAATTTAACCTAATAATTGAAAACTATTTCTAAATTTAATTTATCAATTAAGAACTGTGCACAGAAATCGTCTTTCCTTTAGTGTCTTTTTGTGCTTGTTTTATATTTCTTTGCCTTTTTTTTTTTTTTTGTCCGTTTTATATGGTTGCTTTTTTTTTTCTTCTTGATTGGTTGAGAATTTATTCTTTGCATTTTCGACTTCATTATGACCCCTTGACCCAATGTCACATATCTTCTAAATGGAATGACAAGACATTCTGATTTTTTTTCAACAGCTCATTTTCTTTTCTTTTTTTCCCCTTTTCTCTAGATTAGATTTTTTTTTTTTTTTTTTTTTTGTTTGCTTAAGAGATTTGAATTGTTCTATTCAGCGGTTGGCCCTAAATTATTATGATGTGTTTGAACACATATCACCCGATATAAAATGATGATTCAGGGGTTTGAAATTATCTTCAATCACAGAACTAGAATCTCCTTCTTTTTCTTATATTAACTTTGTTCTTTGAAGGGAAAAAAAGCTAGTCCTATGAGAACTAGATCCCCTAACAATCGTCACGAGACACGTGAATTATTCTGTTAAATATTTAATATTTGTTATTAATTTATTGATATATATAATCTCTTAATTTTAATTGGCGTTATATATATATTTTTAAATTGAGAGTGGGGGATTTAAACTCTACATTTTTAGGTAAAGTCATGTGTAGTATTATCGTTTGATTATGCCTGCAACTACGACGTGATAATTTTTGTATACTAACCACGTTAATTATTGTTAAAAAAAAAAAAAAAAAGATTTGAGCTTTTGTTGTTCAAAAAATATTGTTGAATATCCTAATTACATTGTGGGAATTTGTCAAATCAATTTAGATTCTTTTTTTTTTTTTTTTTTTTTATGGGAAACCATGTACATAAAAATGGAAGGAAACTAAAGAAAAACACTACTCATGAATCTATGGGATTGTGATGTGTACGTTTTGTGACCATTTAGTAGGGCATGAAAGGAAATGGCTAATAGTATCTTCCAATTATTCTATTCACTTTTAAAAGAAAAATAATTGAAAGATTCTCTTAAATTGCTACACATCTTTTAGGAATGTAGGTATTTTTGTCCACATTATTTCCCGGAAATTAATTGAATTGGCAGAATTAATTTCCTTTCGTCCTTCCAATATAAACTTTCAATAAACTATCAGAGATTTTTTTGCCCCCCCTGAAAAACAATCAGAGATTAAAATTGTGACCATAAGCACCTTTTTCTTCTTATGGAAAGTACACATGTATTTATTGTTAATTATCAATTATTTTTTCCCAACTCGATCTCTAATTTTATCGAACCCTTGTTTAATTTGGGAGAGGAGCTTTGTCTGATAGTAATAGGAATAATGTAAAGGATCAATTTTAATACTAAATTTTTAATATTAATTTATATTATTTATTAATACGTGCTTAAAATTTATTATGTTAATTAAAATATTAAATTAATTCTATGTTTATAATTTTATTTTTTTGTTCTTACTAAAAAAATTATTACTTTGCTCCCACTTAAAATATTAAATTCTTAAATAATCCTTACTAAAATTAATTTTATGTTTATAATTTTACTATTTTGCCTCATTAAAATTAAAAATTCTCACATAAACCCACTAAAATTAAAAATTCTCACAAAGCCCCAACTAAAATTTATTTTATCTTGAAAAATTTTTTGGTGCAAACCCCCACTAAAATATATTTTTGGCTATGCCCCTGCCACCAGGAGACTTTTTTTTTATGATAATAATAATAATGATGATAAAGAATAATGGTTAGGACCAACATTAATCCTTACTTTTTAATATCAGCTTATATGAAATGTGACAATGATTTTTTTTAACAATTAGTAGGTGCTAAAAAATTACCACATCAATTAAAAATAAAGACTATAGCAATAAGTCTCTCAAAAAAGCTTATGTTGACATCATGTAAATTATTATAAAAAATTTGGGATTAGAATTGGTATTCTGATGCTATTAAAAAAAAAACCTTTAATAAAACATTAGGACTTCTTAGGAGGGTGGAGAAAGCAGTGACACTGATTAGCTAAATTTTGGAATGCACTTTTTTGGCTCTTCAAAACAAGTCCTACTTGTTTTAAATTTATGTAATTTTTCTAATTATGGAGTCTTATGTCACTTTTAGCAAAGGAAAAAAAAAAAAAAACCTATATAAGTCTAATAAACCAATCATTCTTTAATTGTTTTATATATGTTAATTGAATGGTAAAAAAAAAATTAACCCTAAAAAAACTTGACTAACATAATATAAGTAACAAAGCGGGACTTTATCATTTTCTAATTCTTATCACATTGTTTATTATAAAATAAGTATGGGAGAAGCGATCGGCTATGGTTACATTTCTTAAATGTGATCATTATAAGGAAAAAATATGTATTAAATCATAATTACTTTGTAGAAAATATGAAGCACAATATCTTAATCAATAACTGTGAATATTGAGACGATAATTTGAAAACAGTCTCAAGTGCTTCTCATAAAATTCAAACATAAAATCATATCTATCAACTTACTCGGGAGTGAGCCCAATACCATTAGGGCTAGTGCCTTGGCAGACATTCTTGACAAATCTTGACTTATCTCATGCATAACTTAGTTCAATTAAATCTGATGATGTTTAAAAGCTTCTTGAATGGAGTCCTAAAGATATGTTATGATTTTGTTAAATTTAAAGATAATCTTAATCTACGTCATAAGTTCAATTGTCGCAATTAGTATAATAATAAGATAATAACAATAATATAATGATGTTGATGATGATGTATATTATAATAATGAATAATAAATGATATGAATATGGTTTGGTTTAGTTTGAGCTAAATCTATAACTAGAAATCATTCAAATGACCAACGATATATATTAGGCTATTTGTACGGATATAATTCATTTTCGAATTTTACAATTTAATCTTTAAATTTTTTTTTCTTGCCAATCAACTCTTGTAAACTTAGAACTATTTTTTTTTTTTTTTTTTTTTTTTTTTGCACCAACAGTTCGTTATGCTCAAGTCCATCAAAATGTAGATGATTTCTTGCATGTGACATCATAGCCTAAGAAAGACAATGTCCACCAATGCCTTTCTCAGACTAATATGTGCAAGCAACCGTACTTTAACAGATGTGAGTAAAAAGGGATGACGGTATGGAAAACTATATGTTCATGGAGTTGATTGGTAAGAAAAAAAGTTAAAGGACTAAATTGTTAAATTTGAAAAGTTTAGGGGTTTTTGAAAAAAAAAAAAAGCCTATATGAAATGAGAGGTAGTTGAAGGGTTGCCCAAAACAGGTGAGATGTCATCACTCATTAGTCGTCGAGTCAAGAAGGTTGGTCCAAATTAATGAACAATATCCATATTGTCGACCAAACAATTTCATCTGTTTCTTTATTCTCTCTCTCTCTCTCTCTCTCTCTCTCTCTCTATATATATATATATATAAAATCTTCTTCCTCTATTCTTCTATTTAAAATAATGAATGTTCTCGTTGGTTCATGCTCAAATACTTGCCACGTGGTTTCCCTCTTTTTTTTTACTCTCTTATATAAAAGCCCTAAAGTGCACATGCCTCTCACCCTTCCACGCGTCCATGAAGTTTTGTTTCTTTTTTTTTTGTTTTTTTTTTGTTTTTTTGTTTTTGTTTTGTCTTTTCTTGCTTTGTTCACTTAGTTCTTTTTTTAACCTTCCATATTTGTATGTAATAATTTGTTTAGTTTTTTTTTAACCTTCCATATTTGTATGTAATAATTTGTTTTTAAATATATCCTTAAATTTTTATTTCTGTCTTTTGAAATATTATTTTATAGAATGTGACTTTATAACTACCTTTTTTTTTTTTTCTCGATTTAAACTTTTTTCACAAATGTATCCTATTTAAATATATTTTTCTTTTTCATATGCATGTTAGTTAATTTTCTATATGATAGTTTCATTTTATTACTATTTGAACAATTTTTTTCCATTTATGTTGGTCATTTTGTGGAATTTTTTGAGGGTTTATTTTCTTAAATCCTTCTCTTCTTTCTGTTGATTTGTCTCTCTTAAAATAATTTTTTTGAACATATCCTTATTTTTTCATTTCTATTTTTTCTCTCTTTAGTTTCTTTATTTCAACCAAATCTAATATTTTTAACTATGCCTCATTAAGATACATTTTTTTTCTGATTTATTCTTTGTTAATTAGTTTTTCTCAAATACATTTTTATTTAAATATTCTTCTTCATTATGTCTAAAAAAGTTTAACAAATTTAACATATATGTGCGGAGCACGTATTCTTAAATTTGGGAATGTTAAACTCAAATCCTAATTTGTCCTTGTTGGGTTCTTGTAAAAAAAAAAAAAGTTTCTATATTGGATTTTCTATTTGATCATAATTATGTGGGTACCTCTTTCTAATCTCTCTCTAGTTTCTTGCAATCGCTTTTTGAAGGGATTAATCATTGTTTATAGCATTTTTAACTTTATCCTTGTAAAAAGTGATGGGTATTTTTGTTGTGTTTTTTCTTTGGGACTTTTTGAAGTGGGGTATTTTTATTTATAGTGCATGTTTTTTTATTGATAAATGGGATTAAAATTACATTGAAGTGAAAATAAGTAAATGAAAATGAAAGTTCTTAATTATTATGATTTGAAATAAAACCCTATTTTCTAACAAGAACATAAATAAATTGCCTACATAGGGTTGGATGAGTTGGCGTGGGATTCAACATTAAGTATCTTACTAAGTGAGAGGTTGGATGTTCGAATCCTATGCCAATCCAGGAGAGTTGTCCCTGCCTGTGTGGAGTTTCAAAAACAGAAAATGACGGGACCACCACCAAATCTGTTAAAAAAAAAGAAATAAATTAATAAAGTAATTTTTAATTCTTTATTGTAAAGTTCTCATTTTTCTTTTGTTTCAAAACAAAGAATTGATTCATCTAGGCTCTGCCACTTTTTTATCCCAACCCATCTAAAAGTGAAAAAGGAAAAGGGCTTTGTTGTTGTTTTTTTTATCTTCTTATGTTTTATCTTCATAAGTAGATGTATATTAAATTAAAATCACATTAACATAAAAATAATTGTTATGATTCATTAATGAAGTAATTTTTTATACTTTATCATTAATTTATCATTTTTCTTTCGTTTTTTTTTCCTTTCAAAAATTGTGATAAACAGTATTTACACCTTATTGCACCAGAAGATACAGTTCAAATTCCCGCATATTCCAAAAAAAAAAAAAATTGATTCATCTAGGCCCTGCCACTTCTTCTTCTTCTTTTTTTTTTTTTTTTTAAACCATTGTAAAAGTGAAAGAGGAAAAGGGCTTGGTTGTTTTTTATCTTCCTTTATCTTAATACAAGTAGATGTGAAAAGCTATTGTTGCAAATTTACATTTCTTTTGAGTTAATCTCGCATTCTTTTTTATTTTTTTATTCCTCTCCAAATTAAAACACCAAAAGCTGTCTGTGATCTTTTGTTTTTGCTTTCATTTTTGGAATTTTTCTATTGTCACTCACTTCAATGCCGTATAGTTTCCAAAAGTCCATTAACTTCTTTGTGTCGTTTTCAGATCGGGTACCGAATTTTTTTTTTTTTAATTTTTTTGGATAAGTAGGTACCCAACACTTTAGGCTTAGGATAAAGAAGGAAACATTTTCATTTTTTTAAATAACACTAACAATAAGTAAATATTTTAATGGTATATATATATTTTTTAATGTGTATTATTATTATTATTATTATACGAAAGCACACTTTCATGTGTATTATTACATACTATGCAATCTTGCTAAAAGGAAGAAGACCAAAAAAAAAAAAAAAAACACTATGTGCTGTTCATCTTATTAATATTATTACTCAAAAAGATATATTCTCTTTCGAAGATGAATTATATACGTACACATACATCCGGCAGCATATGATATCCAGCAATATAAATTTCAGTTATTGTGAAGGTAAACCTCAGTTTCTAAAAATATGAATTCATACAGAAGAATATGTTGTTAAAAGTGAATATGAATTCCTTTTATTTTACATTTACTTCTGCATGAATTCTCATTTTTATTAATCAAAGTTCACATTAACAGTAATTAAAATTCATATTATCGCATACTATCCGACACCGAATATAAGATAAACCCTTTATATATGTGTGTATATATCCACAATTCAATGCAGAAATTAACATTAAGACTAATATGGGAGAAAAAGAAAAAGAAAAAAGAAACACTCATTCATTTTATTCACGCTTGTATTGTACTCTTATGTTTGTCCAATTTTGGCTAATCTTTTTCCCTCGAAGTAGGCATTTAATAATGATAATAATAATAACAATAATAAATGGTCATTCCACTCCACTCCCATAACTTTCAATATTAGACATTACAATTGTGAGATAAAGATCTATACCTTTTTTTTAACTCTAAAGAGATCATTATATGAAGTGTCCATTTTATTGAAACAAAGGAATCAATCATGTGATGGGGGCCAACTAATTTCCCCCCCCCCCCCCTCCTCCCCACCTCTTTCAATCACGTCCCTCAATTATTCTTTCTTTCCATTGGCCTTGTACATTGTCAACATCTTTCCATATCTCTCATCACTTATAATAAATGCATTTTCTTGCTTCTTTTCTCTCTCCCCAAGCATGTGATCCACTAGTAGCTAGACTTTCTAGTCAAAGAGACCAAAGATTGTAACTTTAAAGTAACATGCATTTCATTAATTTAATTACGGGATTTCCAATATGTGCTCTTAATACTCCCCTTTCTAGATCTTGTTCCATGTTCATGTTTATGTATATATAATACTATCAAAGGCTGTGTATCTTTTTTTTTTTTCATCCTTAATCATCCGAAGCAATAATGTTTCAATACAGATCTGATTTCGTACCAAAAAAAAAAAAGTCAGCATTTAATCACTATCGTTATCTATTCCTAGTTGTTGGGTGTATTTGATCCCCACTAAAAGATACGTCTATCAACATAAATTCAAAAATAATCACATTAAAAAAAAAAAAACAAAATCTATCTTATAATTAGATAAAGCATAGAGTAATGTTAATGAATGTGGTAAGAATAAAACATGTTAAGATTTTGGTATAGAGTTTTGATTTCTGCCATGCTAAAGTACCAGTCAAATTCATGTGGAAATTGTTTTTGTCGGCCGTTGACGAGTAATCTATTAGATTACCATTGATATCTAATCTTAATAGTCACACTAATTATCTTTTTCAAATTTTTAAGATACAAACAGAAATGTGGTCTCGAGAGAATTGGAATTTAATAATTGGGCTTCGAAAATTATCGTTGAGAAGCACTTTAAATGTGCTTTAAACCAAATGTCATTTGTATAATTCTATTTGTAGAGTTTCTTGTACTTTAAATGTGGGAGCCTGAACAAGACAAAGAGATTGTTTTAAGAAATGACAGAAGAAAGCACTCAAAGCATAGAAAGTGAAAGAATTGAACTGAAATCTCACAATATATTATGGTATTTTGGAAGCATAGAAGGTCTGAAGGGCTTCAACTCAATCAAATCGGTCACTATGATGAACCAAAAGGCAAAAGAAGGGAAAAAAAAAAAAAAAAGAAAAAAAAAAAAAGAGGAGAGTAAACGTAACCTAGAGGAGAAACGTCCTAAAGCATCTCCAATAAAGTGCTACACTGATGTGCTAATGGTAAGTTTTAATATTTGGATAAAAAGTACCGTTCAATAATATATATTTTTTTTATGTTAAACTTACCATTTGTTAAATTTGATGACAAATTTCCCACAAAGTACAATCAATGCTAAATTTTAGCATTTGATTTCTTCATCTAATCGTTACTTTTTTCTTATTTTTATATTAATAACTCGATCTTATTTTGACGAATTTTAGAGTTTATTGATGATTAAAAAATATAGATATAATTTTAGAAATAACTACACTTTTTATACCAAAACAAATATGTTAAACATGGCATGAACATCAATATCTTACTTCCTTTACGGCAGTTCGCCCCATGAAGTTTCTAAATTCGTGGCAATGCATCTCATATGACTTAATTTTACGTCAAATTTTTTTATCACGGAAAGCCCACGTACGCCTTATCTAAAAACGAAAAACCCTAATTCTGATTAAGAAAATTTCAAATTTGATACAAAACAAACCCTAATACAATTCTTTTTAAATTCAAATCTTCAATTTTTATATAAAACTAACTAAATGAGGCATGGTGTAACAATTTAGAAAGTTTAGGGGATAAAATTTTCAAAACTAAAAATTTGAGGAATAAGTTGCCAAAGGATGATAAGTTTGGGGATAATGGAACTATGCATTTTTGTTAAATGTGAGCGTTGGGGCCATTATTAGGGTTAATTTAAATTTAACTATTATTTTGTTTTTCATGAAATTATGGGTCATTTTGATTGGAGATAACTCTCCTTCAATCCATATTTATTGATCTTCCATTTAAAAGGAAAAAGACATCATAAAACATGTAAAATTAAGAAAATTAAATGTCTATATCCGTTTAAAATTATAGATCTTTTTAAAAGATCTAATTGATGTGATAAAAAATCCATCACGATAAACAGAACAGTCAAATTATTGTTTTTATTCAAGAATAGGGAATATTTTTTCGTTCACTTTCTCTAATTGGCATGCACGTAACTTTGCAAAAGAGATAAAATTGAGCTTGAGAAGTAATACACCTTTGATAATTTAAATAGAAACCATACAAAAACACAAAATATGATAAACCTAGACAAGTTAACACAATCGTATAAAAGATATGATGCGAGTAAACTAAATTTAATATCAGTATAGAATGAGATCTAAATAGACAAATATTTTAGTAAAATAGACAAATCCTACGGGAAAATGTGAAAACATTTAGGATTTAAAAACACAAAATTGGGGTTCGGTAGCTGAGTAATAACATTGGGAAAGAGTAGGGTTTCACAAGTTGCAAAAATTAAGTTACCATGTTTTGGCTGAGGCTGACAACCAACCAACCCTAAATTGTCATAATGTTCTCCACTTTTTTAATTTTTTGTTATCCGATTTTCTTTTTTTAATTCTTTTACTGAAACGAGAATATTCAAACTCTATACGTCGTGGTGAAATGAAAACAAATATGAAATTATCAATATCCATTTCTCTTGGATTTATCGCATAATTGCCGCAAAAATTATAATGAAGAGATTACGAACAGATTACATTACCAAAAAGCCTTAAATCTCTAAAAAATACAGGGAAATCTAAAGGATTGCCCCCTCATTAGTCAGGGCATAAAAAGATTTACATCATTTCTTAAACATGTTTTCCCAAACCTAACTAAATGAGTTAAACGACCAGGGACGGATTCCCTGATTCGGTGAAGCTTGCTGCTCTCCAAGCATCCTCTCGGCCGAAGTAGCCATTTCCTTCCTCAATGACTCTCGGTGCCTCTCGATGTGAGCATTGCATCCTATCCGAGAGAGGAAAGTAGAAATCCCACCTCAACAAAACATAGAAATTCTTCGATCGAAAACGAAGCTATTAGGTATAATACGAACCGATCCATATGAAAAACAATACCTACAAGTGTCATATGATTCATGATCATAAAAACTCGAATGTAGGCGTCAAGATGAAACCAGAACAATTGCATAAACATATATATAATATTTTCTAGTTGCAACTCACTATCCATATTAGAAACAGATTCCTTAGAAAATTAGACACAACAGAAAATAAGAGTAGCAAAACTTGGAATCCCGTCTGAAGTGATTCAAATTCATTAAAAACTAAAAAACCCGACAACTGACTCTGTTTTAGTCCCCCAATTGCAATGGCAGTAAACCTTGTCCGCTTTCTTTACTTCAGTATCGTCGTCCAAATTCAAACTCTAGCTCTCTTGCTACTGCAACCCGGACATTTGTACTGCTTGATATGTTCCGCCTTCGCAGGTGTAATCTTCACGCACTTTCCATGGAACCATCTCTCGCACACATCGCAACAAATCCAGAACTCGTCAGCGCCGTAGTTATCCCCACAAGCCCCGCAAGTAGCACCCTGCTCATCGTCTTCCTCTTCCTCTTCTCCGCTTTCATCGTCATCCTTTGGTGGTGGTGGAGACATCTTCACTCCCTTGGTCTGAGACTCGGTTTGCCGAGAATGCTTCAAGACACAGGATATCAAGTAGCAAGAGATAAGTAAACTATGAAAGACGACATTAAAAAGGTAATGAACAAGGAAAAACTTGTTACAATTTATTCTCACCTTGCCACTTGATTTGCTTTTGCTACTGTTGTTGTGAGCACCTGATTGGTCCTTCGGTTGCTTGACATTGCCCGTCACGACCTCAAATATGGTGGGAAGATCATTTATCATCTGGAAAAGCCTCTTTCTGCAAGTTTAATCAATCCAAATTAAGACCGCTTCCAACTTTACCTAATGTTGCTATCACAAAGATGAAAATTTTGAACCTAAACTAGGATCTTTTAGCAAGGGCAAATGCTTCTGTGATGCCCAATGCACTTATCATGGCCAAACAAAAATGAACATTGTAGTGAATATTGCAAGTCTGGTATTTAAAATAAAAGTATCCTCGTGTAGCAGAACGAAGTAATCGGTGTTCATCATGAAGACAATATATGAATTGACTTCTGGAGCACATGCAAGATGGTCTCAGTCTCCGATTCGAAGTACAGGACTCTGTTTTAGACAGAAATTATGTGATCAACATTTTAATTGCAGGAAACGCCTATATAGGATGCGTCCGTAAACCTGTCCCCTGAACTTTTAGCAAGGAGGTTTCTTTCAGATCATAATGCATAAAAACAGTACACATACGAAAAATCGTGGAATTTCTAAAGCAAGAGTGAATAGTCATTATTACTTCCTTTCACTTAAAAGAGTTCGTATTCCAACTCATAAGACAATAAAATTGGGACAGAAACAACTTACTAGTAATAAGAAAGACCATTCATAGTCAAAGCAGAAATCGCCACAACTAGGAACTGAATGCTTTAACTTTAATTGGTAATCACAAGTAACCATAGACTTTAGAACAACGCTAGAAACACACTATCCCAAAGGTTATACACAATAATTTTATCGTTCTAATAATGAGTCAACTTATCTAGTTTAGTAGCTTAAGCATCGTGTATGAACTGGTGAGCAAAAAGGAACTCACGCATCACCTAGAAAATAATCCCACGAAAATGTAATGGACTAAAAGGCTAAAACATAGAGAAGAAGGAGAACAGAGTCTAAAACGTTAAAAAACTCTTGAAATAATTCAGAATCGGATGGCCTAAAGTTATTCACACAGCCTGAAATTCCATCAGTTTATCTAGTACATTCATTTGCACCAAAAAAGGTTACACATTTGAATCATATTGAAGAGACAAGGTTATGAACTACTAAATCACGTTCTCTGCCAGCTATCAGCAATAGAGAGAATGGCAAAAAGAAACGGAAAGGAAAAAAGGACGAGGATGGTGGAGAAATAGCAGAAATAAAACAAGCATATATGACAAGTTAACAGTAAGTCATTATCCTCTCAACGACTAAATACCTGAACTATCCTACCGTGCAGCATAAACAAAAGGCATCCATAGACCACATTACATAAAATTGATTAGAGCAAAAAATTTTGTTTGCATATAATTCATCAATGAAACTCTAATCTAAAACTGTCAATGATAAATTACCAGAACAAATGGACATTTCAACGCCAATACCGCAGAAAATGGGAGGAGGAAACTTCACACGCCAAAAAACATAACAAAAACACCCGGATATCAAAAAGACACAAGGAATTTGGCGTAGCACAAATCATAAGCCAACACACAGGATGAAGCTTCAATTAGAAAAAAAAAAAACAAAACAAAAAGAGTAAGATATTCCAAAGTATATGGTTCCAATTTAAGATTAAGAGCACAACACCACCAGAGGAGTAAGTTGATACAAAAATAAGCATTCAAGTGGCAAATCACAACATTCAAATGCTCTATTCATGCATTTCTAGGGGAGATCATTTCATACCTTTCATTCTTACCAAAACCAAAGCGTGCACCAAAATAGAACGCAACAGCAAGCAACCAGGAATCGCTGTGAACTGCAACCAATGACAACCAGTCCTTCTCTTGCATACCATCCCTAGCAAAATTGATGCCCAAGGCTGGCTCAGGAAGCTCTGGGGGGACCTCTTCAACAGGCAGGTTAACTTCCCATGTCTCGTTAGGAAGTCCATACAGACACAAATTCTCCTTCTCTGCGAAATAAAATAAACAATCTTAAGAAAAAACGGACAATTTCATTCATACTACATAAACCGTTGAAATTACATTAGGAAAGCACTTTATTGCATGGATTTTATACCGCTACTTTGGATGTAGGTATACATATAATAAAATGAAACTGGGAAACAAACAGCATGCTCATTATACACAAACAAAACGGTCAAACTTAGTAACGTCACAGACTATTTTCCCGTACAAAAATTACATAACATGTCGCATGAGAATGTATAACAATCAACATCTGATAAATTTGACGCATGGCAGATAAAGAAATGCCAGAAAGTATAAAATTTTTTGTTTAACCACAACGAAACTGCAAGTCAATAAACTTCTATGTCCATTAAGGTTTGACGAGACCTCCAACTATCAATAACTTTGTGCAGAGCTTCTATATGAATAAAGCACTAAATTCTTCATCAGAACTGCCCCTTGGTGCAAACCTCAAACATTGCAAAATCTAACGCCAAACGTCAATGGTCAAACTAGCAGTACAAAGCAAGGGATGCAAGATGCAAATAGGATTCAAAAATTCTCCAGTGGTATTGCTGCTAGATGACTTCATATCTCCCATGCATATAATTCACGCCCACCAGAACAGTAATAATAAAGGGTAAAAGAGACCAAAAAATTAGTATTTCAGTCCATCAAAATCCCCACCTAAAAATAATTAACAATAGACATAACAAATCTCACTCTCTCGCTTGTAAAAAAAGAAAGTGAAATACCATGTATGACAATTTATAGCTTCTAGTTATTACAAGTAGACCAAATAAGGAAGTTAAGTGGTTTGGTTTAACTGCAAAAATTACCAAGTGTTCCAAGTTATTATACAAGATCACTTACATATTAACTCATATACATATATTTAAATACGCACGCGCACACACACACACACACATTAAACGAAGAAGAAGTTCACTGACATGACTGCATAGAAATGTCAAAAAAGCATTATGAAAAATAAAACAATTATAACAAGGACCAAAAATATCATGACAAACGAGTCAATAATAACGCAAAAAAAAAAAAAAAAAAAAAAAGTCCACAATAACAAAGAGAACCAATTTTTAGTACTTGGGTTATTATTATTTTCTTCTTTCTTCTTCTTCTTTTTTTTTCCCCCTGGGAAAAAACAACCACCTCAACAAAAAAATAAATAAATAAATAAATGAAGAAAAAAAATCAAGTGAAAATTCTAAACAAGCCCAATAATAAAATAACTGAAAAAAAAATAACAAAAGTAAACTCACCGGGATCACACTGCTGGTAAAACTTCTCGACGTCTACAGAAAAAAACAAAAAATTAATTAAAAAAAAGTGAAACCAAATCATAGAAATTGAACAAAATTAAAACAAAAAAAATCCGAAAATTCAAAAGTAGAAAGAGAAAGAGAGAGAACCAGTAGTAAGAGCCTTAATCAAACCGGAGCGTCTGCCTTTGAAATCGCTGAAGACTTCCTCAACAGTACGAGGTATTGGCTGCGGTATGCCCTCCATGGCTAAAACCTCAACAACCGAATTTCAATGTCAACCCGATTCACTCAATCCCAAAAAAAAAAAAAAAAAAATCAACAAAAAAAAAAAAACTTTCCAAACAAGAAAAAGCTCAATTAAACCAACAAAACAGCCATTCAACGCCGAATTCGCGAACTGAGGAGAAGAATTCTTCCCAACTCAATCCCCAAAACGAAAAGCCCCAAAATCGAAAACTAGGGTTTTTATTTTTTTGAGGGGTGGGGTTTGTTTTCTCTTCGTGTTGAAGGAGATAACTTGTTAGGGTTTGTTTGGCTACTGTGGAATTTGCAGAGATTTGAGGTTTGGAGGTGGGGTTGGGGTGGAACGGCCAAAAATTAAAAATTAAAAATTAAAATAAAAATTAATATATATTTAACAAACAAAGGAGAGAAGCTAAGCTATGAGCAAATATACCAAACCCCTTTGTTTCTCTCTCTATAACCACACACACACACACACACACATATATATATGTCTTTCTCTCTCTTAAAGTCTCTCACAGAAAAATTAAAAAGAAAAAAAGAAAAAATAATAGGTCTCTCTCAGATTATCTCTCTGTTTTTTTCCCCCCTTTTATCTTTTCATTACTTTTTTTTTTTTTTTTTTTAAATAGTTAGAATAGAATGAAGATGTAGAAGACGACTGACGTTCAGGTGTGGGCTTTGAAAATATGGGCCCAATATATATGTAATTTTTGTGCAAAGACGTAAATAACCTTTTCTTTTCTTCAAAATTTTAAAGAGAAAATTATCTAAATAATCATTTTCTTATCTATTGATTAATATGACATAAATTTTTTTTATCTTGACTAACATGATACAAACAGTAGTCTATTTTAGTTTAATTTTACATCATATTAGTTTAATATTACTTTTTTCTGTCATATTGGTGAATGATCTTCACATTTGTATTATTCATGTACTTTCTCCAAATTTAAATGATAATACGAATAAGTAAACCAAAAAATTTTGTCAAAAAATTACATACATAACCACTTTTTTTTATCTATAGATTAACATGAGATAAATTTCCTATTCTTAATCAACATGACACAAATTTTAGTTAATTTTAGTTTAATTTTGTGTCATGTTAACTAGTGTTATTTTTTGTATTATATTAGTGCAATGATTTTTAAATTTGTGTCATTTAAGTACTTTCCCCTATTATATTTTTTGAAATTTAGCCTATATGTTACAATCTCCATAGTCCATATAATAAGGACTAATTTACCAAAAAATAAAAATAAAATAAGGACTAATTTGATTTTACATATGAGAGTATGGAATTCAAACTCTACATCATAGAATATAATTAGGTGTGAAATTGTTGTTAATAACTATCACTATCTGTTAGAATCACTTAGGTTACATTTGGTACATCAGTTGCATTCAAATGCAATTCCTTTTTTTTTACAGTTTTAACTATTCACAGTTTACTATTACAACTTTATAACTCAAATTTTAAAAGTCCATAACTTTTCATATACAAATTCAAATGAGATGATTTTTTTTAAATTACATAAAATTTCGAGATAAATGAAACAAGCTTAGATTGACATATTTTTTCCAAACACATTTTAAATTTTTCACATTTTAGCTCAAACCATTCAAACCCGTATACTAAATGCATAACAATTAAACTCAAATCCAACCAAAAAAATTCAACTTGAACCCGTGCACCAAATGCACGCCTGTTAGATTACCATTAGAGTTGTTCCTCAAAATTATTAGGAACTATTAATTGTCGTCGATATCTGTCGTCGAAGTCATTACCATCGGTCACCAAAGTCACAGGGTGATCATAGGCGTCGTCGGCACTGATCATCGGAGTCCCTCATTGAATGAGCAGATGATCTTTTGAAAACTTATATCAATTGTCATAAATCTCTAAAACTTGGAGACAAGATGTTGTCATAAGTATTATTAGTTTAGTGAGGGCTTCTTTTCCTATTTATTAAAGTTGTTTAAAACCAATGAGAAGTTATTTTCACCATGTAGTTATTGTGTTTTATCTTTATTTATTTACTTTTTTTGTTCCGTAACAAGTGAGGTGTCCTCCTTACTCTCTAGTATTGGTTGTGTGTCTGATTTATTACAATTGACTTTATTCAGTACCGAGGCCGACCTTTATGTTGCAAGTCTTTTATTAGTGGCAGTGTTAAAAAAGTCATATATGCACTAGCAATTAATAAATGATTCAATCATTTTCATTTATTTATTAATAATCTTTCAAAAAATTTTATTAGCAAAATGACTTCAGAACATCTGAAAACGACTGAGAGCAACAAGTCGTTTCAGTGTTGAAATAAAATAAGGTTATTTTACCAATTTCAATTTGTAAGGTTGTTATTTTGACAAATTTTTAAGTTATGTGCCTTTTGGTTTTCCTTTATTGAAAGTGGATATTTTTTTTATTCTCGTATGCACTTTATTAGCATGAGTTTGGGGTGTTTGTTTGAGTGGAAAAAATTGAGTTAGAGTTGAGTTGTGGGTTGATTAATTATAGTTAAAAAATGTAAAAACTTGAAATTTTTATAAAAAATAAAAAACACTATGAATCTTGTTTTGTTTTGTTTTTGTTTTTCTAAATTTTATGTAATTAAAAAAAATATTTTATTTGAATTTGTATATGTAAAGTTATAAACTTTTAGCATATTTTTAGTTGATAGGGTTGAGTTGAAATATTTAGATTAAAATTATTTGACTTTACGAAAATTAATATAAAAAAAATTATTAATTTTTCTAAAAAAGATAAAAAAAATATTTTAATTTAAAATGGTGAACCAAACATCCTATTAAAGTTTGAATTTTTAAACTATAGGTGGATTTTTTTTTGAGGGTGTTATAATTGGAATTATAAAATTGAGTTAACTCTTCAAAAAGCTTAGTTGTTTTGTTTTTGTGTGTTTTTTTTTTTAACTATGCCAAATTTTATTTATTTATTTTTAACTATGCCAAACTCAAGCTTTCGCAAACCATTCTAACCGAGGAATAGTGAAAAACTGAAAACCACTATACCCGCGTTCTCTCTCTCTCTCTCTCTCTCTCTAGTTTTTGATTCTGAGTGGTGAAACTCTCATTCATGGGATTTGGGTTTCTTCCGTTTTTTACGATGTTTATACTTGGTATGTGAATTGAATTAGCGGAGAAACTCTGGTTACTCCATCAGAGCTAGTGTAGAAGAAGAAGAAGACAACTTTTTTTTTTTTTTTTTTTTTTTTTTTTTTTTTCTGGTGGGCATGTCTCATTCGTGGGTCCGAGCCATTTCTGCCCGGAAGAAGAATTTTGTTTGTGGTTTGTTTCATCGCACTTTCAGAAGCTCAGAGCCACCGAGAAACTCCCTCTGTTCGACTTCAACAGTGCATAACTCTGATGATTTTAAAGCTATATTTGGTACGGAATCATTCCCTACCAACATTATTATACATTTTGTTTCCTTTTTGTCAAGTATTTTACATGATTTATGGTTTTGTTGACTGGAAAACTGTATGAATTTGCTAGTGTGGTTGTGCACATGAACTGTTTGATGAAATGCGTGTTTGGGGAGCTTTCAAATGTAGGATTTTGTTGGCTGAAAAATTTTAGGATTATTCTCATCTATGCCCCCGAATTTTAGGGTCATTCCTACTTTGTCCCCTAAGATTTAAAAACTCTCACTTTGCCCCTTGAACCTTGAATTAACCCCTACTTAACCCCTTCTATTAGAATTTCAATTAAAAACATACTAAAAAAAAAAGAGTTAAAGTGCAGTTATTTGGTCTTTTTTCGTTTGTTTTTTAACAGAAATTGTAACAGAATGAGTTAAGTAAGACTAGTACCCCTATTTTCCATATGTTTTTAACCTAAATTCTATTAAAAGCGGTTAACTGAGACATATCCAAAGTTCGGGGGCAAAATGATAGTTTTTAAAGTTCAGGGGGTAAGGTGGGAATGACCCTAAAGTCCAGGGGGCATAGATTAGATCGAGTGGTTGTGCATAGAAACTGTTGGATGAAATGCATGTTTTTTCGGGATGTTCGTGATGTAGAATTTTGTTGCCTGCAAACTCTAAATGATTCTGCTAGCGTGGTTGTGGTGGAAAACTATTTGATGAAATGTGTGTTTCAGGATCGTTTCTTAATGCTGCCTCTTTAAATGGTATTGGAACCCCATCACGGGGCTGGAACTGCTGTAGGTCCTTTTCAAGCCTCCGTCATTTTATTGTCGAGGATACTGGGGAATTTTCCGAGGTACCCGATAATAAGTTGTCTGGTTCTGACTCCTCCAATGCTTCAGATGGCGGTTTTGATATCTCTCCTGAAATCCCTGCCAGTGACAATGATAGTGCAACTGGGAAAGTTGAGGATAGGTATCAAAAACCTATTGACTTTACCAAAGTGAAAAAGAGTCTACTTCCAACTGTAGTTATTATTGGACGCCCAAATGTGGGCAAATCGGCTTTGTTTAATCGGTTGGTTCCATTTCTTGCCCCTTGTTGTTCTTTGTATCCCTCGTAGATATTAGTTTGTTCATAACTTTTCTTAAACATATCCATTTTTTTAGTTTAATTCGGAGGAGGGAGGCACTTGTGTACAACACCCCAGATGATCATGTTACTAGGGACGTCAGAGAAGGCATTGCAAAGTTGGGTGATCTACGATTTAGGGTACTGGACTCAGCAGGCTTAGAAACGGAGGCAACTTCAGGCTCTATTCTAAACAGAACTGCAGGAATGACGGCAAATGTGCTCGGAAGATCTCAGTTTGCGATATTCCTACTAGATGCAAGGTTACTTAATGAATGCTAGTATGTTTTACTAATTCACTCGTTCAAACATGTACAAGTTAGGAAGACTTGAAAAATAAATAGATACTTTTCTGGCCAAATTATATCCTTCAGTGGAACCCAAAAATGCCTTTTCTCCTTTAAGATTGTGGACTTCATTTTTGTAACGTGAAGAATTTGTGAAGAATACTCAGAAAATACCCTTTTTTTTTTCTTCTTTCAAGTATGATATTAATTCGTCTCTTGGTGATATCTTCTATTACTAGAGCCGGACTGCACCCGCTTGATCTAGAGGTTGGAAAGTGGTTGCGCAAACATGCACCAGGAATCAAGCTTGTTGTGGCGTTGAACAAGGCTGAATCTCTTTTCGATGGCAGAGAGTCTCTTGAGGCGGCATCTGCCGAAGCTTACAGATTAGGGTTTGGGGAACCTATTGCAATATCGGCTGAAACTGGATTGGGGTTGCAAGATCTTGATCAGTCTCTTAGGCCGATGCTTGAGGATTATATGCTCAAAGTCTTAAATGGTAAGGTGGCTTTTCATATAACTTGAGTAGATGAAGTACATCATATTTTCAGAATTTCTAATGTGTTACTTTCACATTTTACTGATGCTAGATGAAGGTGTTGAGGGGAGTAATTTCAGTCAGGGCAGCGATTCCTCTGAGGTTGAGGAGAGTAAGCTGCCACTACAGTTAGCAATTGTAGGACGGCCCAATGTTGGGAAGTCAACTTTGCTTAATTCGTTGTTACAAGAAGATCGTGTTTTGGTGGGCCCAGAAGCTGGATTGACAAGAGATTCGATCAGAGCTGAGTTTGAATTTCAAGGCAGAACTGTATATCTGGTGATTAACATCTTTGTCTTTTAACGTTTGTCCTACTTTTGAGTTGCAAATACAATTTCACCGTCCACTGTCTATTTTTTCGCTCAATCTATCAATGAAATACCTAGAATAACAAAATCGCAAAATTCAGATTCAGACACCTCTTATATTCATTTATTATGCCGTAATGGTCCTATTTTAATATTGTCTCGTCTGCTTTTTAGCAAGTAATCAGAGAAAAGACATTGAATAATATTCAGAACTTCTTTTATTTTTTTCTACTTTAGAGACGAAAGATCTGTTTAATGCATTGGAATATATACTTTGGAAGTTTTTCATGCCAAGAAGCAGATATGTGATGCACCCAAGCATTTTCTAGACTGTTCAAGATTATTCTTTTCCATATAATTTTCGCTTTTTGGTGATTTTCTATCTTCATCAACTTCCTGTTCCAGGTTGATACTGCAGGTTGGCTGCAGAGAACTAAAGATGAGAAAGGACCATCATCCTTGAGCATTGTGCAATCAAGAAAGAGTATAATGCGGGCTCAAGTAGTTGCTCTGGTGCTTGATGCAGAAGAGGTTTGTTCCGAGTCATTTTTTCTTTCGTGGAAATTTTCATAAACTTGTGATGTTTACATTCCCGTTATCAAAATGCTAATTTTTTCTGAAAGGAATACGTTGAAGCTAATTCCAAAAAAATTGCATTCTTTGGTCCAATACACTAGAGAGAGGAAAAGAGAGGGTGACAAGAGGATCAAGCTATTGTGTACTAAATTTTGCCTTTTCGTTTCTTAATTTGTGTTTACTCACGTATGGATGTTTAGTTATAATGCATTACGATTAGATTCATGAAGTCTGCTAGTTTTTGCTTCTGTTTTATGACTGAAATGATCTGCCATTAGGTAATAAACTGCTAAATTTTCATGTTTATGTTTTTGCTGATGTTATTTGGTTATGATTTAATTGGTTTATAATCACGTTATTTTTAAGACAATGATGGTGAATGACAATAAGTATAGATGACATGGTTCTCAAGGCACTAATGCACATGGGCTTATCCCTTGCACGCATATTTAGAAGTATTTTGTACGTTTGCATTCCGACAATTCTCATGCATGGAAAGTTTTTTTCCCTAATGCATTTGTTTCTTTGGGCATCTACAATGAGCAGGTTGCAAAATCTAAGAGAAGCATGACACATACTGAAGTCGTTATAGCAAGACGAGTGGTAGAAGAAGGACGTGGTTTAGTTGTAATTGTGAACAAAATGGATCTCTTGAGAGGAAAACAAGAATTTAAGAAAGTCATTGAAGCTGTTCCCGAAGAAATTCAGACTGTTATCCCCCAGGTATGCCTCTGCACTATACTTTGAGCGGACTACGTCTATATTGCTCTATCGTGATTTTTTTTAGCTGATCTTAGCCTTTTTTCTTGCATATCTGACGTGGATACTTTTTTTGTTGAGAAGTAGTTCTTGACCTAATTCAAAATAAAACTGAGAGAAAATAGACAGAAGAAAATAAAACGCACAAGACACACCAAAATTTTTTTTACAGGTTCGCCCAATTGATGACTACTTCCTGTTTCTACCGTCGAAGATTTCACTATGATGATGAAGCTTTTTTACAAGAGATTCACTCACACACAGTTCTCATGATTCTGTGTTTTTCATCCCTCGCTAATGATAAAACCCCAAAAACGGCATCCCCTTGTATAAAGAAAAACTAAGACAACCGAAATTACAAGTGTGAAATTCCCAAAATAACCTTAAGGTCGATCCGCGTGCTAACTCTCCGAAGGCGTTTCTTTTAGTGCATTTATTAGGCTCCACGACTTTACATTTTTTTCCTCTCAATTGTTGGATGGTGGGGTTATAGTGTCCAAAATGGACACTAGTGTTATTAACAAAGCCAAGATCACCGTTTCTGGTACTATTTCCACGATTACTTAACCTCATATTTGGTTGGCATCATGGCCATTTTCAACATTGCAACTACTTCTACCGTGGCTGCCACCAGTACTGGCATCACTACGTATACCGACACTACCATATAACCTTGCTCTCCATACATAATACCCTCACCATGATCTTCACCTCCACAGCTAATGCGCGAGTGCTAACATCGCTACCATTAGTTTGTTCTCACCTATAAAGTAACGCCATCGATGCTGCTGCAACCATCACCGCCTTTTTCTTTTTAAACTTGCAGTTTTATCTGCTGCAACCTTCACCATCTTTATCTTTTTAAACTTGCAGTTTTATCATGCAATGGCGGATAATAAGCACAAGACATGCCACTTGGAACTTATAACTCAAATCTTGCAACATTTTAACCGGCATGCTGGACTCTGCTTTAAGTTTTTAGAAGACGTGTTTGAACGAAAATGTAGATGTGAGAGTGAGAGAGAGAGAGAGCAAAATCATATAAGATCCTGCATCCTGTCCGTTTTTTCAGTTACAGTCTCAAGTAATTAGCTAGAAACGAGTGCAAAGTTTGTAATCTAATGTCAACACGGTTTTGCAAACAGTTGACGGGAATACCAGTTGTATTTATAGCAGCAGTGGAGGGAAAGGGCAGGATAGCCGTAATGCGCCAGGTCATTGACACATATGAGAAATGGTGTTTAAGATTGCCCACAGCTCGTCTTAACCGTTGGTTGCGTAAGGTCAGTCAATGATACTCTTTTCATTTCTTCTATCCAATACTGAGCTGGTTCATTGCGTAGTAAAGTCTCTGCCCTCTCACTCATATCCCGACTGTTTGGCCAGGTTATGAGCAGGCATTCATGGAAAGATCAGGCTGCACAACCCAAGGTCAAGTACTTTACACAGGTGAAATCCCGACCACCTACATTTGTCGCCTTTGTGAGCGGAAAAACACAGCTTTCGAATACAGACATTAGGTTCTTGACAAAGTCTTTGAAAGAAGACTTCGATTTGGGTGGAATTCCCATCAGGATCATGCAGAGGACCGTCGAAAGAAAAGTTGGTGGCGGTGGCGGCAATAGCAAGCCTATCCAGTCCAGTGGCGGTGGGAGAACGTCAGAAAGGGCCTTTTCTGACAAGAGAGGTGGGTCTTCTTAGATAACAATCTTAATTTGACCGGAGGGTCACAAGTTTTGAGCTTTGGTTTATTTTTTCTTTTCATTCATTTATTTATTTTTTAGGTAAACTTTAACCGTGAGGAATTTTCTCAAAATATACAAAAATGATTGTAATAGTAAACTTGGCAATTTAACATGTGTAAATCCCAAGTAATATTTGAAAAGGGCCACTAATTGTTATATGCCCGATTTTGTGCGTACGAAACTCTCGTTTCATACAATTTTCTTCATGGAGAAAATAAACTTTAAGCGGGAGACCCACCCGCACACCCTCGGCAAGTGAGGAAAGGAGGTTAAGTGTTAGGCCCGGTAAGTCTAAGGTTCGATATTTGGCAAGTGTTAAAAAAAAAAAAAAAAAAAAAGTGTTTAAAAGGGGGTGGGTTGAGTGCTTATCAAAAAAAAAAAAAAAAAAAAAGTCTAAAGTTTTTTGTTTTTTGTTTTTTTTTTTTGTTTTTAATTTAAGGCTGGGAGAGTTCGAATTCTACGCCTTCTGATAGAATTAAATATATGATATTATTATTGGATTATGTATGGAACCACACAATTTAAGAGGCTTTAACACTATTGAAGTTAATAATTTACTAATATTGCTTCATATTTAATCTCGTCTTTTAAAAGTATTACATGTTTAATCTTTGTTAGACAAATAGACAATTTTGTAAATAAAAATATTCAACATTGGTAAGCAATAATACAATGTCAATTTGGTTTTTATCCATCATCATGATATATATATATAGAAGGATAATTGTATTTCAAATCAATAAATTATAAACGTCAATTCTTTCAATGACCTCATAATACGATGTAATATATTCATAATTATAAATCGGTTTTATTAATAAATTCTAATGAAATATACAAGGGGATAAAACGTGCGTCAAATTTCAAACAAGAGAAAATCAAAAAGACACACCAATCATCATGTACACATATGACTCTTTTAACAACACCGCTACAATCAATGGAAAACTTGAATCGATTGAGACCAAGAGACTCATAACAAGAAGGTCACCCTCAACATCGAATAGACCTAACTCTAGCAGTTTGAACACACAATCAATACGAGAGCATGAAGAGACCACCTCTGTTATTACAAAATAAAAATAAAAATATAGCAACAAAAAGCAAGGCGGAAATATCGCCTTTATTTTAAATGAATAACTATAACAAAAAGGAGAAAAACCTTAGACATCATGGACAATACCTTCGGTGAAAAGCCAACTAATACGATTAAAGAGACCAAAACGCATCCTCTCCAACCACGAAACCATCCCTCATCCTGAAATTCAAAGCATCTTTTCTAGGGTCAATAATCCAGTGACTAACCAAGAGGAGGTGCCAATCGGCTCCGATCCTAAGAGAAAAATATGAATGACACAAACCCTAATACACAAGAGAGGGACTATTTTAAATGATAATGGTTAATTAAAACAAAAACTATATTATATACATATATATATATAATAAAATGAAATATAGAAAATATAATGGCAGTTCCATATAAATAATAAACAAAAAATAATTCTTTCCTACCAAGAAAAGATAAACAATGCCAGAAAAAAAAATAGTAAACAACACAAATGAGTAGAAACAATTATTATTTAAGAAATAAAGAAAGGTAAATAGTTGGTTATAAAATTAAATCAAATGGACCCATTTTTGCCGATATGATAATACGAAAACGGAAATAACTTGAGCAAATACAGTAATACGTTAGTACAATGAATTTTTAAAAAATCTCAAACTACGAGCTATATTTTTACTCTTATTCCATTTAACTTAATACTTTTTTGGTGTTTTTTATCCTTTTAATTTAACTTGGGGCTTTTCCAAATTTGAGGATATATTTTTGTTTAAGTTTTTTATGGGAAGGCTTTTAATTATATACATGATATAATCTGTACCTCTTTAATTGGAATTTAATTGTCAATATTTCTCTATCTAAATTAACAGTGTTTGAGTATTTTAATATATTTCACTTTAAAATTTAATAGACTCAGTTAGAAGGGTGTCACTGTAATTCAATTTGATCAACAAAGTTTAGCTATAATAATATTCGTATATCTCAGGGGTATGAGTGTGATATTTCCCAAAAATTAAAAAATTTAATCCTTAAATGCAACATTAAAAGGAAGTGTCGGTGAAAGATATATTCTTAATTACGCACAAATTTTATCTTCACAAATTTAGTTTGTTTTGAAAAATCTTTTCAAAAGGAAAAAGATAAGATCAATGATATTACTATTTTTTTTTTTTTTTTTGCAGGGAAATAGATGACATTACTATTGAAATACCTTTCAAATATCCATTCAATAAAAATACCCTTTGAAGATGGTCAAGTGCAAAAATTAATCAGAGTTTTTGCTTAAAAAAAAAAAAATTATAATCAAGTGCGCGTCCTTTGGACGTGTGCTAATAATAGTATTGATTTAAAAATTTTAAATTTTAACTAACCATGATCTAGACAACATGAGCAGTTTTTCTTAAATATACGGTGATGGATCTGAAAAAAAATAAATAAATAAAAAAGAGAGAAAAGTTAAACTTCAATTCCTACCAAACGTAATGCGAAGCTCTTCCATGCATCCATGTCACAATTCCATGGTGAAAATTAAAAATACTAGGAATACTAATTTTATTCTTAATTTTTAAATATTAACTTATATGATATATGAGTTGTATTTTTTTTATTGATATACGTTTAAAAAATTGTCATTTCAATTAATTGTAACTAATAATAAAAAATAACAACTTATCACCACATGAGTTGGCATTTAAAATTAAAATTAGAATTAGTGTCTCTTCTAGTACTATATACAATAGCATGCTTGTGGTAAAGGAAACAAAAACTCTAGAGAAAATAAGTTTGTGTTTGGTGTACATATTTGAAACAAAATTTTTAGGAAAAATAACAACTTATCACCACATGAGTTGGCATTGAAAATTAAAATTAGAATTAGTGTCTCTTCTAGTACTATATACAATAGCATGCTTGTGGTAAAGGAAACAAAAACTCTAGAGAAAATAAGTTTGTGTTTGGTGTACATATTTGAAATGAAATTTTTAGGTTGAAATTTGTTGAATTTTCAAAAACTAGTTATAATTTTGTTGACTTTTTAGAAAATAATAAAAATTGATATGAAAAACTTAGATTTGGACCTGAGAACCAAATGAAGCCAAAGTCCTATATCAACCATATAAGAAAGCGGGGATTAAATATATATATATATATATATATATATATATATATATATATATAAAAGAAAGAGGGGAGTGAAGAATGGTTATCAGAGAAAGCACATTTACAAACAACTTATACTTTTTTAGCTTAATATATTTTATGTGTTGTCATAGTACCCAAAAATGCATGTCGTTGCTCATATTTTAGCTTCCATTTAACTCAATGTAGTATATATAGCAGGTAAGTCAAACAAGAAAATACTATTACAAAAAAGTTATGAGAAATTGAAAATCTCCTAATAGCAGATAACTCTCACAAGATAATGTATTTAATATATATATATACACATACACACACACACATATATATATAAACAAGAACTTAGAAAATGGAAATTGTAATAGATGATTAATCTTTCAAGAAACCAGGATCTGTTCCGTTTAAGTGGGAGATCAAACCCGGCGTCCCCAAAGTCCAATCAGAACAACCGTCGACCAAAAAAACCAGCTTCAAAGTCACAAGAACAACCAATATTTCTTCGCTACGAAAGCTCCGGATGCCACCGGCGAGATTGGTCTACGTGCCTTCTTTGCCGAAAGCAGGGTCCCGATCCTTCTGGTCGGCTTTTAGGATCCGGTCGGACGTATGGCAGTTCAGCTGGTTGGAGATTATGACGAGTGGGTGCTTTTCTTCTCCGTATTCGCTGCTGAGGCGGAAGGAAAGTAGCAAGAGGGAGACGGCCGCGGAGAGCGATTATGTGGCAGAGCTGGAGACGCCAGCTCGGTCGTCGGTGTCTTCTCAAAGTCGCTGGTCTCGATGTCGTCGCCGTCGTCTAGCGATGTCGAGTGGGCTGGGTTTTGGGTTGTTTTAAACGGACTATGATAAACATATATGTGAATTTTCTCGTGCGGCACTACCGGATCGCCGGACGAGAAAGTTCTCCCTTTCTCTCTCTAGCGGGTTGTACCGTTATCTTTCTCGGGTTGTGTTAGTCTTTTGCGTTGGTTGTACCGCTGGACGGGAGATAATTTCATATAATTTTTAATATAAGCCTCCGTTTGGTATTCAAGTTTTTAATATCAATTTTTATCTTTTTCTAAAAAATCAACAAAATTTATAATTAATTTTTAAAAAGTCAACAAACTCTAATTTAAAATTTTCATCTCCAACTAATTTACCAAACAAAGACTAAGAGTTCACAAGAAAAAAAATACCAAGTTAGAAAAAAGTATATGATCCATTTGAAGTTTGTTAATGGTTGCTTACCTACAATGAGTCTTTTTTTTTTTTTTTTTGAGAAAAGAAAAAAGGAGTCAATCTTTTGAGAGCTCACTTGTTAAATTATAATATAAACAAGTAAATTAAGAAAAGTATTTTCATTTTAAATCTGAACTACTCGATCGGTTTTTTTTTTCTTCTTCTTTTTTGGTGTTGAAATATTTGAATCGCTTCTTTGACATTCATACACCAATGTTAAACTTAAAGGTAACGCCACGTTGTGTATTCCTTTAATTAGCCCGGTTTAGAATGAGGACCACTCTCTACGAGACAGAGTAGATCATCGGCATGCCAACGCCATTGTGTTGTTTGTCATTCAACAAATAGTCATAAGAGCTTAATTATGAAATAAATGTTAAATAGTCATTTAGGAATAGGAATTTTAACATTTATCACAATATTCCAATAATAATTACTATTAAAAAATTGAATCTACGAGTAAATTGGCATATAAAAATAAATTGAGACCTCTAAATTGGTCAAAATTCTAAACCCTCAAATCCATAAATGAAAAAAAAAATAATAAAGAAGAAAGAAATAAATAACATTTTTTAAAAAATAATTAAAGTAAGCAGTAGGTTTTTAAATTATTTAAAGTGAATATCAGTAAATTTTATTATTTGCTAAATAAATTATTTATTTACATCTTGTAAATTTGTTGTTTATGTAGTAAATTTTCTATTTTCTTAGTAAGTTTTAAAATATTTAAAACTTACTATTTACTTAAGTTAAAAAAAAAAAAACAACTTACCATTTACTTTAATCATTTCCGTAAAAGCGTTGTTTACTATAATTTGGACTTTACTTAAGTTTAAAAAAAAAAAAAAAAACTTGCCACTTACTTTAATTATTTCTGTAAAAGTGTTGTTTACTATAATTTTCCAAAAAACAATACGACTAAATTGATACTATTCATTTCTAAATCTCTAGCAAATCATATAATTATAAAATTGGTCAAAATTCACTCAATAATAGCAATTATCCACATAATGATGAGTTTAAAAAAGGACAAATATCACAAACAAATTTATGTAATAACATCATCTAAAAAATACCCTCAAAAAATGACATCATTAAAAATATCAATATCCGCTCCTCCTAAAAGACAAGAACAAAATTTAAATTTATTTCGTATTTTGGTCAAAGTTTAAATCTCTTGTATTTTTCTTCTACGAGTACTTTTTGGGGAAACTACTTCTCTTAAGCTAACCTTTATACTTGGACCCCAAAAAAAAAAAAAGATGGAACAAAAAAGTTTTTTTTTTTCTTTCTTTCTTTTTTCTTTTTAACATAGAGTTAATATCTTTCGAAACAGATAAAATTTGCTTGGTTGATATAAATATTAAAAAGGAGAAATTAACTTGTGGAGGTCAGTATGTAGGCCTCTCAATCAAAATCAAAATATCATCTATTCATCTTTATACTCTTGCATGCATCTCCAAGTATATATAGAGATGTAAACATGATTAAATATATGACTATATAATATAGACAAAAATCAATTAATTTATATTACGTAGCATAATAATGGTCGAACAAAAAGATTGAAAAAAAAAAAAGCATTTGCCTATTCTTCATAATGTTGTGAGTGTAGAAATTTATAAGGTGAAATGTTTATGAAAACAAAATAAAAGGCATAAACTGTAATTCAACCACCACGATACACTTTCTATTCGAAAGAGAATCGGCTCAAAGCGCTTCCCTTTGTCTACCAATGCTTAAAAAATTCTAGACACGCCACCAAAAACCAAAATATGTGTTTTTGATGTAATTTTTAAATAGTAAATATATGTGTTTTTTTAATTTAGGACACATTTGAAAAAAATTATTTCAGTGGGGCACTTAGGAAAAAACTATTAATTAGGTCATGTTCGAGAAAATATATTTTGGACGACTTCGTGAAAAATAGTTAAGTAGGGACATGAAAAAAATTATTTCAAATGGTGAATTAAAAAAAAAAAATTAATGAGAAACAATGTACATGCAAGATTTCTTTAAAAAAAAAAAAAAAAAAAAAAAACCCAAACAAGCAAGCGTTTTATCAGCCTCCAAATGTTCACGGTGTTGTGTTTTATGGAAATACATTAATAATAAAACATAAGGTTTTTAAATTTTTTTTAACACATTTGAGACAAATTATATAGGCAATTAGCGTATACAATTAATTATTTGGACATTTTAGAGGATTATGTGGAAAAAAATATTTAAAATTAAGACATGCATATTTTTATTTTGTAATGAGAAATATGACTACAAATAAATGGCAGATATTTTTATTGGTTCAAGGTTACAATGTTTATTTATTTATTTCTCTTGTGGTATGTACTTTGAGGGTGTGGTGATGTTTGAGGGGAAAATGATCATATATTATTAGTCGGTTAAATCAGTCGAAACGGTAGACGAAACTAAATCAATGTACCTTGAAATTCACCTCGAAATTAAATCAATGTACATGAAACTAAACAAAAGGTGATAATAATAACTTGGATTATTGAATATATGCAAATTATTATTAATATGTAATATGTTAATTATTATATGCTAATTTGATACGAATAGAAGCAACAGGTTCTTGAAACTCTTTGTATTCCCAATTCCCATCTTTAAATCTGATCTAGAGTAGAACCAAACTTGTTCTTATTCTCAGACTTTTATTTTTATTTTTATTTTATTTTAATTCGGTACGTAAGACATTTCTGATGAATACATTTGTTGGGGAGATTTTGTAGTAAATATTTCCAAAAACAGACCGAAGGAACAATGGAGACGAACAGATGAAGCTGGAAGAAGAGAGCAACAACAAGCGAAGAAAAGCTTTGCAAAATTCACCAAAAGACTTTAGGGTACGTTTGGTTGCAGTGGTTGAAGATAATGATCAGATAGAATTGGGACAAAAGGAAAATCAAAAAAAAGAAGTATGCATGCATGTACTTGGTTAGAATTTTATAAATACAACCGAATGAAATATATATGATTATTTTTTTGTTAGACAAAATTACCCTTATTTTAGTAAATATTTATTTATAGAATAAAATCATAAATTAGATTTTTTTTTTTGTGAAAAGAAATAAATTTCAAAGAAAAAAAATTGTAAAACAAAATACGTTGAGAAGCTGAGATCGGGCAGTGCAAACGAGGGCATGTGTTGAAGGAGGGTGACGGCTCACTGAGGGAGACGATTTAATCGGAGATGATTTGGTCGGAGACATAAGGGCAACGAATTGGGTGGAGGGCGATAAAGTGCTGGGTGATCAGACTTTGGCCTGGTGTACAGTAAAAATTGCACCAAAATTTCTGAAATTTAGGTTTTTGAGAGATACCAAAATATCTTGTGGTTGTGAAAATTTTTTCTATAAGAATACTAAAAATAGAGGTAAATATCAGTTAATATTGATTTCTACGAGTCAGTGTAATTTGCACATAATTTTGGGAAATGTGAGGGAAATTTCGGAGAAATATTGAAAACTTTTCAAAATTTTGACAATTTGATGTAATTTTGTTAATTTTTTTTTTAAATTTTATCAACGTTTTAAAGTTGCATAACTGATTTTCTTCGATATGAGAAAAATAAGTAAATAACATTTTTTTTTTTTTACATAAATAGTTGAAGTAAATAGCATATTTGAAAAATAGTTGGAATAAATAGCAGCAAATGACAAATTTACTAGGTAAATGATTTGTTTACTTCTATTGTAAATTTTTTATCTACCTAATAAATTTGCTATTTACATTCAAATATTTAAAACATTGCTATTTATTTTAATTATTTTCATATAAATGCTATTTACTACAATTTCCCCTCGATATTTTCAATTTATCAACTCCTTCAATGAGGCTTTTCACATCAACTATCTAATATACTCGCGATTTTGATAACTTTAACAGGTATAGATCTTTCAATTATCCTTATTCGAGCACCACCACTATCTCAGGCAAAAAATTGAGAGAATTCATATAATTTCAATTCATGAAAATACAGTGGAAAGAGATTAACAAATCTATATGCAGCATGTTCTCAATTATATGTAACACTATCAAATAACATATCATGATGCTAGTATAAAAGCCTACGTCAAGATGGATTTCAGATCACATTTGAGCTTCTTATTTTTAGTCTAGAGATATTGGATATGTAGTATGCTTCTTGTTGAAACTTGTCTATTTAGGTATCTTTTTAAAGTTTATTCTATCCTAAAAATATTATATATATATATATATATGTGTGTGTGTGTGTGTGTTTCAAAGAAAATTTTGTAATTTCCGTAATTTTCTTTGATAGTTCCAATGATGTCTTTTTTTTTTTCCCTCCCAAATTTTCATAAAAGTGGAGTATTGTGTTTCTACCGGTGCTAATATTTTCATCCTTGGCTGGATGGGAAGAGATAGACCTGATCTAGGTGGCAGAGAAGGGTGATAATTCGAGGGAGATATCGTTTGGGTGGGAGGAGGCAGGCGTAGTCTAGGTGGCGGAGGAGGGGAGACAGTAAGGGGAAATATTTGGTTTGGGTGGGAGGAGGCGGAGGAGGGGAGAGTGTGGGATGTGAGGAGGAGAGCGGTGGAGGATCTGGGACTCAGTTGAATAGATTGACTGGGGCGGTCAGGTGGCGATTCTCATCAAACGAGAGAAAAACCATTTCAAAGGAATGACTCTTCATGTTTTTACCTACCCAACATCAGAATTTGACGTCTTTCATTTCCTTTTCATTCCGTTCCTTTCCCCCAATCAAATGTACCTAATGCAAGGAAAAGGGAGTTGGATGGGCTTTGGATGGAGGTTGCGGGTTTCATCCCATTTATAGTCTTTGTTTTGTATGTTTCTATGGGATGACACTCATCATCATCTTTTTATTTTTTTATTTTTTTAAGAGATTGACAAAATTCACAACAAATGGAAAATCATATACACTAATGATCTCAACATGAGCAGCAGTCAGGTGGCATTGTCAAGTAATTTAACGTGGTCAGGAATTGGGTTTTGGGTGAAGATTTTCTTTTTATTTTTCTTTTTCTCTATAAGAGCTTTATTTATTTATTTGTTAATAATTCTTATTAACTATGGGAGCTTTTTAAATGAAATATATAATTGTTGACTTTTCTTACATATCTTTTTGAAACATCTTACATGGAAAATTAGGGTTATGATTTCTCATTCCTTCAATAATGATAACATGTGAATATCAATCAATCTATGGGGCACAGAGATTGAGATTTCTCTTAGGGTATAAACATCATGTGAAGAAGGGAATAGAAGCTTATATCTTTTAGGTCTATGACCTGTTTGGATCTTAGATTTGAAAAATAAATTTAAATATCTAATTCAGATTTTTATGGGAGAAAATAGTATAGAAAAAAAGTTTAAATTATGAGTTCAAATTATAGATCCAAATGGGTTTAAGGCAAGGAGTATATAGGCCTTGTTTGGCAAAAAGCTCTGTTTAAACTAAACTGTACTTTTTTCATCATGTTTTTTGTCTTTTTCCCCAAAAAGTTGTTTGTCTTTTCTGAAAATTCAAAAAAATTCAAAAAAAATTACTATTTAAACTTACAAATCTTAACTCAAACTTACACACCAAATACCCCCATAATATATAGAATATAATAAAACACAGAGGGTTAGGTGTCTGAAGTTTTGTAAAATCAGGAACCTTGATTGATTAATAAAAATATATATTTTTACTTGTAATTACATGGTCATCAATCATTTTCTTCAATTAAAAAAAGTTCAACCATATTTTTTAACTAAAGTGTTTAAAAATTACCTATTTTCCTAAAATTTAATTACATACATAAATATGCAAAATGCAAAAAGAAACATTAAAAGTGCACATATATAATTAGTGTCTGCGGGTAAAGAGTACACATGTATGTATCCATATGAATATTTATGTACATTCACAAACTTCATAGACAAATAATAAGTTGATTAAAAATCTAGAAGCTATAAATAATGAATAAGGAGGAGAAAAAACAAAAAAGATAAATGGTATATTATTTTTTGTGGTGCATGCCTTAGTTTTGACGAGTCAGTGAACCTAATTGTTTCTTCTCGAGTGTCAAATCATGAATTCTTCAGTATCAAAACAAGAAAAAAGAAAACTTCCAAATTCACAAAACTCCAAATTAGTAAGACTTCTTAATGAAAAGGGGTTCGTCAAAATACTACATAATCTTTTTCTTTTTTCTTTTCTTTTTGTTTTTAAAGTGATTTCATAGACGATTTTTTTAAAGTAAAAAAAAAAAAAAAAACAGTGATATCCTCACAATTGGATTTTATTTTAGAGTTTGTGTTGTCTTTCTGGACACAGAAAAGCTCATGGAATTTTAAAATAACGTCGTGATCACAGATGAGATAGTAATGATCTTTATCTTAAATCTTTGACAGTTAGCAACTGACCCCACCACGATTTGAATATATAAACTAATAGAAATGAAGGTTCTAGATCAGATTTTCTTGTCATCATATCATCATCATCATCGAGGATCACTTCTAGATCTTATCCCTAGCTATAGTAGACTAGCCCACCCTTTGGGAATGTCAAAGATAATAAAGTAACTAATTTTTAGGTTGAGGAATAATAATATTATTATCATAAAAAGGAAAGCATGCAGTATAATTCTATTGACTAGGTTCACAGACTCACAGTGCTTAACAGTGCATGTGGTAATAAAAATGGAGTGGACCTCTCTATGGAAAAATTGTGACCCCACCAAGCTATATATATATATATATATGTATATGTATATTAATTTATATAGCTGTATATATATGTAGATGATGGATATATATCAGCACAGAAATGACGCACGCCAGCCAAGAAGTTAAGTTTTGTTGTGTGATGCAGTGTGTGCACACGCGGTGGTCTAAAATTCTGATCATGACTTTTACTGTGATAATAATTGGTCCAACCAACCAAATAAGTAGCAACAAAATTTACAGCAATCTCTATAAAAAGAAATATTCATGACAGCTTAACTGTATTTTTAATTTTTTATCTTGTTGATTCATACCGCATTTTTAATAATTAGATTTTTTTTAAAAGATTATATGTACATAAATCGACTGTTATTATTTGAAAGTATAATTTTTATTGTAAGTTTTTCCCTGTATTGGTTTGCACACTCAAGTTATGCCTCCCTACATTTCAGCTGCTATGTGTAGTGGTACTAAAAGTGCAACTAGTACTGCCATTCCTAGTCCAGATCCCAATGAGAATTTCCACTAATAAATACGCAGCTGCTATATGTGTATATATATTATATATATTTATGTGAGAGTGAGACAGCTCTATCTATTCTATATGAGAGAGACAAATGAAAATTGAAGAGGGGGAGAGAGAGTGAACATTAATAATAAAGAGATACTCTTCTGATTTCACCATTGTACTAGGTGATAATCAAATAAAATGGAAATATAATCGGTCAAATTCATTATTTTAAAATATGATGTGGTGTCTGTTTTTTATCGCTGGATGATAGTTAAATATTTAATTTATACTGTTAAAAGTTGGAATTTTTTTTTTTTTTTTTTCAGATGAAGTCTTCAATAATAAAATTTTTCAACGATCTAGCTAGATTGATTTAACTGTCTTTCAGTGGCTGAAAAAACGAACTGCACAGTACATTTTAAAAAATATATGATGTATTCTACTTTTGTCCTAAGAGTACTGAATTATAAGCGTGTATAAGTTAATAATAATTTCATACCTAACTCCTTCACTATATGTAAAACTCGAATACTAAAGCCCCAAATTAAAAAAAAATGTCATGAGAAGAAAATATTTATTTACTTGCTTATGGATTACAAAAAGAACCTGTTTAATGGTAATTTTGTATCTGACTCCCTTACAAAATATAAAGCTCGAATCTCACCAACCTAAGTTACCAAATTTTTTTTTTCTGTCCTAAGAAAAAAGTACTTGTTTACCCTTATGGATCGCAAGAAGATATCCTATTTATCAATATTTAGCCTTATTAATATCATGTGATATTAATGTGAAATCTCAATCCTAATTGAAAAGTCTGAGGATCCTGATCAGAAGGGCTAATTCATTTTCTTCATATATAAATATATATATATATATATATATATATGTATATGACAATATTGGTATGCTATTTTCAGACAAAAAATAACTAGCTAGTAATACTAGATAAGTAATATCAATGATAGTTCTCAATAAACAATGGGGGAAAAAAGAAAAAAGAAAATTGAAATGGAGTGACTCTGAGTGGTCTGACAGACACTTATGTTTTGTCATTTTAACATCTTATATGCTTATGTAACTGAAAACCAAGAAGAAAGACAAAGTTCCTTTGTATATCAGCTGGATTATTAGTTACTAGTCTTCTTTTCAGAAACCAGAAAAGGCAAAAGTGAGAGACAATTTTGTACATGTTTGCTAGGCTTGCATGTGGCACTGGGTCCGGGTTTTCTCTGCAATATCTTCTAAAAATATCTACCTCTTCAGATTATATACATAAACACACACACACACACACACACACACATATATACATAACAATATGGTGACTACATTTCCAGGTACTTAGTCTCACTGTTAGAGTCTAACCATTTATATAAACTACACACACACATATATATAAACTACATACATATGTATATGTGTGTGTGTATATATGTTTTAAGCTAAAATAATACTACTCCACAAAGTTAGGAAGGGATATTGACTAAAATGATAAGAAGAAAATTACAATCTCCTTTCAAAGCTTATTAAAAAAGAATACCTATAGGCAGTGAGGTAAACATACAGACTATTCCCAAACAATATTAAAAAAAAAAAACTAGTACTGAAATATCTAATAAATATACGATTGCAGATATAATCTAACAGTAATTCACTCCTAATTATAAAACAAAGGTCTAGACCTCTAACTAATTATATGTATAAACAAAAGAACCTATCTAATCACAATTTTCATCTTACACAAGTAGATTTAGCGTTATACTGTCTACAGAAAAAGATTAGTCACTACAGTTTGGTTGAATTGACTACACACACATATATATGTATATATAACCATATATGATTCTATAATCATATAAAAATTTAGTAGTAGACAAAACAAATTTATAAGCCTTATTTACATGTATCACTTATTAGTAGGGTCCGAAAGGAGGGGACAAAAAGTTAGTATGCAAGAAATCAGAATAACCCATGTCTCGTATTACAAGATTAACTTAGTGGTAATTTTATCTCATTGATTTATTATCATATGTAAGGTTAGAATTTCCAAATAATAATAATAATAATAATAATAATAATAATAATCGAGGAGCAAACATCGTCACTAATTAATCACAATATATATGATTCATATATATATATCCAAAATCCTAATACGATTAGAATTATAGAGAAGAAAGTACCAGGATAAAATAAGATTAGCATAGCAAGTAACACAAATATAGTGCTCTCCTAAGTATATATATTGATTAAAAAGTATGTTCAGTTGGGCATTACTTGAAGGGATTGGAGTACTGGTCTCGGTTAGCCTGGTCCGGGAACGGATTCCACTCCCACAGCCGGTCGGAGAAGGCCGTCGGCAGGTAGCTCGGCAGCGCATTCAGAGGCGGTTGCTGCGGCTGCTGCGGCGGAAGCGGCATTGGCAAAGGATGGAACTGGTTGTAGTATTGTTGTTGAGGATGATGATGATGACTAATAATTGTAGTAGCACCAGCTGCTTGTTGCTGGTAATTGTTAACTAGCCGATGGAGTTCGTCTATCGAATTCGGAGGCGCCGAGGTAGCCCCGGTGAAGAGAGTAGTGGCGCAGAATTGCTTCGGCGGGGCCTGCGGTGAGAGCATCGCAGCTTCCTCTTCTTGATCCATTGAACTAGCAACAGGTTGGGCAATTTGCGGCGCTTATCGAAGGAGTTATCGAACTGGTTCTTATTCGGTTATAAGCTTTGCGCTTGGAGAGGCCGAGATTGACGCCTCCGCCGCCGCCTGCAGCGACGTCGGAGCTGCTGCTTCCGTCGGTTTCGTTTGTGTTTTCCGCCTCGAATTGGTGCGGAGGCGGCGGGTACTTGTTCTCCGAAAGCTTGGAGCCTTTCCATGGTGTTGTGGGGGTGCCTTTTGTTGTCTGCCGCGGCCGCTGCCGCCGCCGCCGCTCTCGATGAAGAGGCTTTCGAAGGAGAGAGAACGAGGGAGGGACGGGTGATCCTCGACACCGGCACGCTTGTACACACGGCAAAGAGATATCTCTGCCTGAGAAAAGCAAGAAAAGAAAAGGAAGAGATTTTGGAGATCATGAGAAAATTAAGGAATTCAATTAAGAGGAAATTTTTATAGAACATAAAAACCAAAATTTTGCACACACAAGAAGCACCTGGTAGTTGATATATATATATATATATATATATATATGTATATATTATATGTTGTTAAGAAATAGATTTTATCAAATAAAAGGGTATTTGATATGAATTTATTTTATTTGTTAATTCATGCATTAATTGCATGTACTAATCTTGAATTTATATGTTAGTTAACTTGTAGTATTGTAATATTCTTTGTAGCTGATATCCAATCTCTTGAATTATAAACTTCCTTTTTTTCTTTTTCTTTTTTTCCTTTTATTACATGTTCATGATGCGGCATAGAATCTGAAAGAAAATTTTAGAAACTACCTCCAACAACTTTTGCTAACTAATTCTAGGGAAAATAAAAAAGGAAAAATCTTCATTTTTGAATTACTAGGGCTTGTGGAGTTGAGCTAGAACAAAAATTTTTGTGAAATTTTCGACAGAAATCAAAATATTTTTCAATTTAAGTTTTCGAATTGTATCTTATATAGATTCCCAAGTGTAATATCCAATTTAATTAAGTGACATGTTATATATACATGTAAATAAATATATCAAAATTATTTACATACATTTATATATACCTTCTGATAACGTTCGGTTTCATGCTGAGGCAGGCGATATTCATTCATGATCCAACTAGTTCTAATCCTTTAGGCGCTTTACCAGAGTAGAAAACTAGGGTTTTCTTTAACCCGATGGACCGGAAATTCTCCGACCGGATCATCCGGTCGGCTCCGGTCGCCTTCCAATACCCTGAAGTCGTAACCCGATTAGGCCGGTCCCCGTTCCTATACTTCCGGTCTCTCGGCACATAGAAGAACCACTCCTTCTCCCCTATTGCTGCCAAAGCTAATCAAACACCACAAAAGAAAAAAAAAAAAAAAATCACACAACTTCTAATCACACATGTACACATATATATAGTGATATGTAGATGCTATATGTATAATAAATTAGCTAGGTGAGAAAACTTAACCTAGCTGTTTGGATTCCTAGAAAAAGGGGTGATGAGGAAAATATCAATAATAAATTATATATATAAATAATTACCGGGAAGTTCCAAGGGTCGTAGCGATAGAGATCGAGAAAAGTGATGAGCTCAACATTGAATCTCTTGCCCTCCACCTTACGGGCGAAGGTAAAACTCAACAAGCTCTTCCTCAGTTGGGTGGAATCGGAATCCGGGCATGACCATGTCATGTTCATGGTCATCACCACTCTGTTGTCGGTGGTGCTGGTGTTTGGCTCGTTTTCTTGGCTCATGGTTGTGGTAGTGGTGCTAGTTGATATGGCTGCAATTGCCATAAAAGTTTAGAGGGAGGGAGGGAGCTATAATAGAGAGAGAGAGAGAGAGAGAGAGAAAGAATAGAACTATTGTCAACTGATCTCAAATGGGTTTGGCATAAATTTATCTCTCTCCTCCTTATATTGGGAGAGATTGTACGGATATGTAAGCAAGTGGGTATCAGGGCAAGAGTAGGAAATGGGGTAGCAATAGTGGTTTTTTTATTTTATTTTTTATATATCAATAGTTAAGGCATCCCAAATTAAGGAGGTCTTATTACAATTTTCGCTTCTATCACGTCTCAGATTCAAGAAGATACTACACATGGTTTGTTTAATTTAGGCTTTATAAATCTAAACTTGATAGCCGTTGAGAATTTAATTAAGGATCTTTGACCATCTTATTGGTGATTTAGTCGATATTATTAGATGACATTTAATTAGATGGCTTAAACAGGAGATATGAAGACATCAGTATTTTTTTTTACTTTAAAAAAAGACAACGGAATTAAAGAGTATATTTTTTTTATCTCACCTTTCTTCTTCCTTTTTGTTTTTGTTTTTGTGTCAAATGGAAGGGAGTAGAAGAGAGAAGAAAATGAGAGAGAGAGAGAGGGGCGGGGGTGGGGGAGAGTTAATGGAAAGATCTACATAGCTTTCATGAGGCCCCTACCATGGAAGGGGAGGTATGCGCTAAGGGGTTTTAAGATGAGACAATGACATTTCAAAAGAGGACAGGGTGGCCACAGTTCCTTAGCGGTGCTCTTGGATCTTTCTTTAAACACTTTCTTTTTTCTTTTCTTTTTTTTTTCCTTGTTTAAAAAAAAAAAACTTTTCTTTTTGAATTAGTTTTGATCTACCTTTCTACAAGCTTGACTTAGTACAATACAATAGTCTACCCCGTATGGTACTCAAATACGAAATTTTGATTGATGCCCTAAATTCCATGATCATGGGGCTACGAGTATAACCTTTTTTTTTTTTTTTTTTTTGTTAATTTTAATGGGCTACTAAATTTGTAGTATTTAGCTTTTTTTCTTTTTGAGGAATAAAGAAAGATTAGAGGTGTTTTTATCTCGTGTCACTGAATGTCACTTTCAGAGTTTCTTAAAATCACAAGTGAAATATTAAACAAGAAATTATTCAGCACTCTAATCAACAATACCCAGAGGTCTATGCACATTTTATATACAATCTCAGTGTTTTAAAAGTATAAATGATTGTCTCTTAGTGTTATGTCGTTATTATTAGGAGTAGAGAGTTGTAATTTATGCATTATACATAGAGATATAAAGGGATATATAACTTAAAAATGATCTATAAAAAAATAAGTATGTATAACTTAACAAAAATAAACCAATTGCATATTTAACATCCAAAAAAATTTTGGTAAATAATTGGACATAAATAGCAAGATATCACTTGTTAAAATAGTGATATTTGGAGTTCCTTTTTCTGATTCGTGGGATTGAGAACTAATATGACATTATCTTAGATCATGAATTTTCCAAATTCATTGATAATTACTAAACTTGATAATTGGTCTTGTTATTAACTGCAGCACATTAATTAGTCAATCTTAATTTTCGTCACTCCAATTTATAATGCAAGCACAAGCAATTAAAAAAAAAAAAAAGCTGTTTGAAACAAGCTTGCTAATTCTAGTGGAATATTATAAGTACAAGAACTGGAACTTGGGTTGAAGATCTTTCCTAAATATTACTATAATCCCTTCTTAAGATAAGTGGTCCAATTCTAGAAAATTGTTAACTTTACCCTGGTTTGGGTATATCTTTTTGATCAATTATGTACGACCTTTATATTAAAATTTCACAAATTTTTCTCATATAAAATTATAGGATTATTTTTTAAGGAAATAGAAACTTGCATTTTGATTGAGGAAAAGAAGAGTAAATCTTTATAAAAGGGATCATAAATTGTATTACGGGGAGATAAACTATATGAATATATATATATATATATCCGTATATATGTATATTTGTAAGGGTTTTAAAGTCAACCTTATATACTCATTCAATGTGAGTGTTTATTGGCTAAGGAAGAGGAAACGCACATGTAGCCAGCAAACTATAAATTCTTGCGTTCCAGTAATTTTACCTTGCCTTCTAACAATTCCTTTTTTATTTTTTTATTTTTAGGGACCGTCTTACAAGCTCTTGCACTATTATTTTGTTTTTGTTTTGATAGTTGACCATATCTATATTACTAATGTTCACAAATCACAATAATATTTGTGCTTTACCAACTTAAATGAGCTGAATCAGATGACGCGAAGAATAACAATTAATTATGCAATATTATTTTTTAAGGGACATGTCTTCCGTGCCTTTTTTATTGGTTTCAGTTCGTAATTGTTGTCTTCCTCTGGATCATAAATTCTTTTTCCTTTCTTTACTTTTTCCTTTGATTTTTTTCTCTGGAAAAAGGATTTTAACTCCAATTCCCAAATGGATAGATCCTATAAGGATATGATTGTTGTTTTCGAAGCGAATGTAGTTTTCTCTATTCTTTAATTCTTGTCTATTAATAATATAAGTAAAGGGCTCGACACAAAATAGATTTTTCAATAATACCAATCTAATTGGGATATATTATCAACTATCTTTTATCCTTATTAAAACAAAATAAAAGAAGGAATATTTAGGTAAATAGCTTTTTTAAAGAAATGTTTTAATAGTTGTTCTGAAGTTTTCTAAAATTTGAAAAATAATCATTTTTTTACGACCAATATTAATTTGCGTTTTTTAACTTATTGAAAATCATTGATTGGCCACCTGCCTTTTCTAAATAAAAAAAAGTTTAGCTATTTTTTGAAGGAGAAAGAAGTAAATAATATTTTTACATAAATAACTGAAGTAAATAGCATGTTTTAGAAATAGTTGAAATAATACATGTATAGCAGTAAATAATAAATTTACCAAGTAAATTATTTATCTAATTCTTGTAAATTATGCGGTTTTTTTTTACCAAGTAAATTTTATTGTTTACCTTGTAAATTTTTTATTTACCTAATAAACTTTCTATTTACTTCAATGTTTTAAATCCTTACTATGTATTTCATTATTTTTGTAAAAATGCTATTTATTACAATTTCTCTTTTAAAATGTGTTTTTCAAAAAACGTATAGTTACTCCTAATTTTTTTTTTTTCCCATAAAACAATAGCAAATCTAATGTTGTTTAAAAATTATTATTTACATTATAGTTGTGTTAATATATAATTGGACGAGAGGTGGTTGGTAGGGTTGAGAAGATCATGGCATGCATGGACACATATAGGTGGGGGATGGGCTGGATATATCTAGCCCTCCTTTTGCATATTATTCTAATTTCCACATATTATATGCGTGTCTATATACACACACCCATATTTATATATTTATTTATATATTTATTATTTATTTTTGTGTATGTATGAGGGAGGGTTTTGGTGTCAAGAGAACCCGTGACTACTCTCTCCTCTGACGATGACAACAACCAAGCCAGAAGGCCTTCATCTACATATATTTGTTTTTATTTATTTGCCCATATCATTTTCAGATTTTAATTTACTGACTTTTTGTTCTCTAAACGTTATCCTTATGAAACTCGTCCCTAGCTAGTATATAACGTTATGTTTTGACTTCTTAGCATCTTTAAATTATATGATCTTCAATTTCCGCATGAAATCCATATAATTAACATGCTATTATTATATTTATTCATTTAATATATATCAACGAATTTATATTGATTTTTATAGAATAAATTATTGTGGCAAAATCAATATAAATACCACATCAAAATATCTCAACTAGATCGGTATTCTTTTAGCACCCTCATCATTTACCATACCCAATGAGGTTTGTATGAAAAAACAAAACCACACTTTTAAAAGAAGAGAAACACATAAAACTGTCCTAATGAGATCTATTTGGACAAATCCGGTAACTTATTAAACCCTTTTGCCAAAAAAAAAAAAAAAATAAAGGAAAAATCTAACAAAAGAAAACAAAAGCACTCGTTTAGAAAACCGTAATGCATGATTTTATGACACACAAAACACAAATATATTATAGTTTCAACTTTTACAATTGCATTCTCATATATATATATATATACGTGCATATATATATATATACACACACATTTATATAACATTAGCTATATATGTAAAAGCCAAACCGTGTCTCATTAGAGGACTAAAATGGACATTAAAAAAAAAAAAAAAAAAATGGGGCCCTCAGAATCAGGAATCCAAGAAAAAATGAAGCGGTTAGCAGCTTGCATTCTATTAATCGAAACACACGAAAAGTTTACGCGTAAAATAAGTAAGAAAAGACAAAAATAGTGAGTTCTTGGCGGAATTAGAAGCTGAGGTTATAAGAATTGCTGGGTTTTTACTTTATTTATTTGTCGTTTTGTTTCCAAGTCTTATAATGGGTTTGAAAGAGATCTGATCAATTCATTTCAGTAGAAAAGAAAAAAAAAGAATATTTATTTATTTATATGTCTTTACTTAAAAATTAGAAAGGATAATATTGTAAGGCTCCCATAATGCAATATTATTGAAGGAAAAAATGCAGGTCATTTAACTCTTTTATATGCCCTTATCAACTTAATGATCATCTGGCTATTCATGATGAGGTTTAACATAAAAAAATTTTATTTACGGTATAAGGACTATAAATCATACTTCTTACAGAGAAATAAAAACACTATCAAAAATTTTTTAGTAATTAAATTAAAAACATTTTTCTATTACTGGATTTAGTAAATATTAAAAATTAAACATTTTCAGATTTCAAAATCTGAGAGCTCCTACCCAAGCTTCATCCCTCCCCTCTCCACCTGCTCATCTAGTCCCAAAAGTTATAGTAAATATTATTATTATTATTATTATTATTATTATTTTGTAAGAATACAAATAGAGAGGAAGAGCTAACTCGCCCACTCAATTTATTAAAATGAGAGAGAAAAAATGAAAGAAAATAAAGAGTTTAGAGTCCAGCATTAACAACAAATCAAACAAAAACAAAAACGATAAAAATAATAAAAATAATAACACTGAGGCAAATGAACTGAACTAAAAAGTTGTTTCATCTGTATATCTAAAACTTTTTCCATTTCAAACACGAAGTTTATAGGGTTTTCTTTCAAAATTAGCCATCTTATCTTCTTGTAAATTCTTGAATTTTATCAATTTTTTCTCAAGATCTTCAAATCACGATCTCCACTTCTTTTACGAGTAAGTGCATAATAGCCTCTTTTTTTTTTTTTCTCTCTCTTCTCTCTCTCTAGGCGTAACATTTTTAGGAATAAGAACCACTTCATCCTCTCTAATCCTACTTGAAGATGGCATAATATTACTTGTGATGCTTGTTATTACGTTGTTGTTGTTGTTTTTTTTTTTTTTTTTTTTGAGTTGATAGTTATGAATGTTCATTATGCTTCACTAGTACATAAAGAGGATATGACGACGGTTTTTTAATCATTATGATACATTTTTCACGACGGTTTTCTAAACCATCATGGTATCCAGGGTAGTAGAATCTATTTGGATTTCACAACGGTTTTTTAACCGTCGTGGAAATAGACAAAATGACACCAAATGAGGGGTAGATAGGTCTATTCCATAACGGTTTAAAAAAAACCGTCGTGAAAAATTACTATTCCACAAACCGTTTTTGATAAAAACAATCGTGGAATGAAACCTACCATGGCCGTTTTCAGAGCTTCCACGACTATTTGCAAAAAAGGTTGTAGAAGCATCTACTTCCACGATCATTTTTTGAAAACCAAGTTCCGCCGTCATGTTTTTGACGTACTTTCCATGACCCTTTTTTAAAACAGTTGTGGAAGCTCCGTCGTAAAATCCGCATTTTGTAGTAGTGCTTCCTCGTACTTGATCCATCTAAGAAAGTCTTGTGACTACACTGGCTTCCTAATTACACACTAAATCTGAAATCTATTACATATGTACTAAGTTAATTATTGAACAATGGAACAGCTAACACTAAACCTAATTAATACATCCCAATTAGATTCAGAAAAAAGTCCTCCACTCAAATATATTAGAAGAATGAAGAATTACAAAATGTTTGATAAATAACAAAAAGAGTGAAAATGTGGGAAGAACTCAAAACCATAAAAATGATGATAAGGGAAGACCTCAAAGAAAATTGAAAAACCTAATAATTATATCGGGAATAGGAATCAAATATTAAGCCAAAATGTGCATCATAAAATAGAACTTCATATATATCTTGTTAAAAAACTCCTATTCAAAATCCATTGGAAAAAACAATAATCGGAAATTTACTCAAGAAATCGGGCTTTTTACACTTGTGCCTCTATGTGCTTTGAGGGACAAATTTTATTTGCATTATTTATCCACGTATATATACATACAAACATGATACATAAACAAATTGAGACGATCTTGACAATGTATAACCTTATAGATTTTCCATAAATAAAATTCTTATTGTTAAGCCTTCCAAAATCATTGTTAATTTTATGCAACATATATCAAGTTACATGACTTATATTTATGCATGTTTGGTCTAATGTGGTACATTGTAAAGGATTTGTAGCATTTGTCTATATTAATATATTAATGTAAAATGACATTGACAACAATAACAACAATAATAACAACAACAACAACAACAAGAACATTAACAACAACAATAACAATAACAATAACAATAATAATAATGGGAAGGTAGAGCCTCATTTATATACCATATCGGTAGAGTTTATTTTTAAACCGTTAAGATTGTAATCGAATGACTAAAATATTATTTATGTGTAATAATTATAATAGACCTTACCTCATATTAGTACAGACTAATTAATTAAAAAAATAATAATAAAAAAGAAATTATCAATTAAAAAACTAACCTCGCTTATAATTGACTGTGTCGGGGGGGGGGGGGGGGAGGCGTTGCCCGGTTTCCTGGGCGGGCGGGGCGACGGGGGGGGCGGGTGGCTCATTGCTAATTTTTGGGCTAGCAGTCGGCGGAGGGACGGGCATGAATCTGGCTTGGATGAGGGGGGTCGCGTAGATCTATTTTGGTTGGGTGGGAGGGGGGGGGGGGGGGGGGGGGGGGGGGGGGGACCCCAAACAAATATCTAGTCGAGGAGGGGGTGTTCGTCGGCCGTCAGGGGGGAGGGCGTTCAGATTTGGCGTTTGGGGGGTGGGGGGGGGGGGGGGGGACTGGGTCGACGCACGGAAATGGAGGGTCTCATTCGCCGGAATCAGGGGGACTGGGTCGAGACGCGGGGAGTGGAGGCGTCCTTCCACCGGCAACGGGGGGGTGGGGATAGGGTGGTGGGAGGGAGAGGGGGGGGGGGGGGGTTGGGCGGAGGATGCGCGTGGTGCTCGATTGCCAGCGTCGGGAAGGCGACCTCTACATTGGTGTTGGGAGTGGGGCGGTGCAGATTTGGTTGAGGGAGGGGGGTTCATTGCTGGCATCATTGGCGTGAGCTTGTCGCCGGCGTCGGGGAGGCCGTGCCCTACACCAGCCAAAGGTTGGTTTTTTTTAATAATTTCTTTTTTATTTTATTTTTTTAATTTATTAGTTTATACTAATACGAGGCAAGATGTATTATTCAATTATTATACAGAAAGAAGAAACAACATTTCAACCGTTCAATTACATATTAACGGTTTAAAAATATGCTCTACCAATAGGGATAACAATAACAAGAACAACAACAGCAACATTAATATTAATATTAATATTAAAGGGAGAGACTGAAATTTTAATAACAACGACACTACTATCATCATCATATCATCATGCACAATTTATAATTGCTTATGTATACCCAAGCATATGATATACAAACAAATTGAGATGATATTAATATAAAGAATTGTATAAGTAGGAAAAAATACAAATATATATATACACACACATACGTGATAGAACTGGAAATTACTAGAAAATCTTCTTCATTAAAGTCATGATATAAGATTATGCCAACCATAAAGATTCAGCCATGCCAAAATGATTTGCTTGTACCAATTTTATGGTATTTTTTTTATTGTTATAATCCTATGATTTTATTGGTCATTAAGACTATAGTTAGGTAGTAAAATTTAACCAATTAAAGATGACGAAATTAGTGTATAATTTCCATACCCACTTTATAAAATAATACTTCACCCCTGCCTCATTCACTTTGACTTTTTATACTAAATGATCTCGACCTTCTGTATTTAAAATTTTTATAACTAAGTATATTTCTTAATATTTTAGTTGAATTTTAAAAAGGGAAAAATTAAATTCAAATTAAATAAGACATAGCACCACTGATTTGATCAACAAAATTTGATAAACTCAGAGAAAATGATAGATATCGAGGTCTGATAACACGAAAGAACCTCAGTGCACCATAAGCCCAGTTGATTTTTTTAAAAAGTTATATTTTAGTTGATTTTGAGACAATTTATGTTGTCATTTTCAGGGTGGCCCGAACATTTAATTTTCGCCTCCAGATTCATATAATTTCGTATAGATACATGCGTGTGAAGAATGAAGTTGTCTTTACTGGAAAGTTGTAGCTTTTTCTCAATAAATTTATTGTAAATTTGCATCTTCACTTCTAGACTAAATCTTGACCTCGTATTATTAATTCTCTCACCATTTTCTTTTTTTAAATTCCTTTTCCATTCAAGTTGTCGTTTTAGATATTAAATATCCTCGTTTTTTTTTTAATATAAATCAAGACCTTCAGAATACAAAATGTAGATTTGTTTGTCCCTATTTTTCTATCATTTTTTGATTGTTCATCCATTCTTTAATTATCATGTTATTTAAATTTGACAACTAGATTACATAAACTGGTGCTAATTAATTATTTAAAAATCTTAAATAATTTACTTAGATATCAAAATTGAGAGACAACCAAGAGGACATAAAAATAAGACATCAAATCGCTAACTCTTCAAGTGGCAACATTGATAAGAAAGATTTTTCTTCAGAATTAATTAAGTACTGAAAATTAGAAAAAAGGTTAAAAATTATTTTTCAAAGCTTAGTTTACGCATGCTATATATAAGTAAAGTGGTGTCCTATAGTTTACAAATATCATATTAATTATGATTACTAACACAATTTAGAAGTAATTCTACACTAGATTCTACTAGAGGTTATAGAGTTTGAATCTTCACAATCAAAATTGAAAAAACAAAACATATATATATATATATATATATATATACACCATTTTAGCCGTTGAGGTGCATTGTATTAATTACCAAAGAAAAATAACTCTACAATTCAAGAGAGAGAGAGATATATATCTCTAAAAAAATTTAAGAATGGCATATTTTCCTCTATTGCTTAATTGTATAAATGGTATGTGCAATATTGAAATCGAATTTTCTTTTCTTTTTTTTTTTTAACAAAACAAAAAATCTAGCTTAACTATATACAAAGATGTGTGGCAAATTTTTAGTTGTACATGTTATTTGGTTGAGGATTAATTGATATTACGCACGGCAGGTATATAATACAAGTTCTTTTCGTAATAAATTAATTGAGAAATGCATCAAGCAAAATTAGACACATAGATATCCTATTTAGGTTAGCATCTATCTAGAATATCTAATGCAACTAGTTAGCTATTTTTAATCAACTGCATCTTTTAACGCTTAAATTAATTCTGCTGTATTAGTTAATTAATCTTTATAAGAGAATTTATTTAATCCCATTTATTTCCAAGAAATTATTATAATATTACATATCTATCTTTAGAGGACGTTGTACTTAACTTGACAATTAGTTATATGTCAATCAAGAAGGACAAAGTTTGTCTACAAAATTAACGAAATGGAAACGGATCAACAAATGTTAAGGAATATTAGTTAGTAGTTTACTTAATTAGTTTATATATATATCCCTGAGAATACGAAGGGTGTTTCCATTGAGACTCTTTTCTCACGTGAATGACGTCTCACTCGAGCCTTCAACAAAGACAGATAGCTAATATCGAATCACCTAGTAGAGCTACTACTGTCATTGACTCGCCTGAGTTCTCAATTAATCAGGATATATAATAGAGTGTTTCGTAAAATCAGGAATGAAGTCCTTATACCCGGCCTTACAAATTGAATATGTGGAAATCCCACTACTCACCACTGGCTGATTCTAGTATCATTACAAGACAGAATTTAGAGCAAGGATCATTAGCAAGTTGATGGCAACGTGTTGATTCAACCAAGTTAAATTTCTTATCAAGTGGATACAATCGTTTAGTTGAGGTATTTATTGTAAACAGTTTGGTAGAATGGGAGGATTCTTCATTATTCTCAATGAAATTTCGGATTCGAGTTAGTTTTTTCATAATGACTTTGCATTTCTACATTATTATTCAATTCGTTAAAAATTCATATACCACACAGAAATACATAATATATCTTTCCAAAATTAATGTGTAGACCACCCATTGACCATATACATTATTATTATTACTATTATTATTTTAAAGCAAGCTCTCTCTAAATTGCCTTGCGGGCAAGGGGAAATTTTGCAGTGTCACTTCGTCCTCAACTAAATATATATAAATATATAAAATATATATATATATATATATGCCTTCTTAGCTTGGAAAGGTAGATACCATTTTTCACACTCGTATAGATTATTCCCTATGTATACATAGGAATATATATAGATACAACAAACTCTCATCTCTCTCTCTCTCTCTTTTTCTCTCTTACATATGTTCAGGGTTGCAGACAGAAAAATGGGGCCAGGGGTGAGGCATATATATGACGATTTTGGACACACGTTCGGCGGTTAGTTGGAATATGTTATTAAGCCTTTGACACTACTGACAACAAGCATCTCGTTGGCTTGGACCAATTTGGCGGTCATAATCAACTTTCCCACACACTCTTCTTCTGGTTGGAGGTTGTGTGTATATATATATGTAATATATTTTTGTATGTATATAGATATAATATGCATGTGACGAGATCGAGTGCATCCAAGACGGATTCTAACATTTTAACCAACATATTGATATGTACAAACCAATCAAGCTTGAAAATCGCTTTTGAAGAAATTAATTCAAGTGTAGCAATCACTTAATTAAATGCAGCTAGAAAAATAGCCCAAAAAAAAAAACAAAACAAAATCAGGTATATATCTTTTCTCCAAAAAAAAAAAAAAATTCAGTATATATCACTACAAAAAAAAAAAAAAAAAAAAAAAAAATCTTACAACTAGTCACAACAAAACTTTGTACTTAATGTGGAACTTTTTGTTTTAATTTAAAAGGTCCATTCTGTTAATTAAAACGTCCCTTAAATAAAGTTGTCTCAAAAAAATCTTTTGCCACTATAAGGATTGTGACTAATTAAAAATGTATTGGTGACGAGTTATGATTATCTTAACTTTAGACAAAATTGTACTTGTGACTGATATAATATACATGACTAATATTTATTCTTCTATTCAAGCCTAGTAGCAATTTCAATTGTTAGGGAGGATCATAACAGATCTCAGTTTAAGAGCTGACTTCTATTATTAACACGTTCATATGAAAATTGCGAAACCGATCAATCCGCTCAAATTATAAACTCGTGACTAAGTGATATTACGGTCTAACCACTTCCAAAATATAGACTCTGTTTACTCGATCATGCAAACGAACCATATACGTAAGCACGGACGGACAAGCTCGTCTAGAATGTCCCTCTAGATTCATCATCCAACATTTTTTTTTCTTCTTATTTTCTATTTTTTCTAGTGATTTAAAGAAAATTAATTAAAATAAAAATAATATTAAGGTCCCACCTATACAGGTACAGCAAGACTAGCCAGTCACCGACCATTTCAAATATTGAAAATAGCCCTTAAATTGTCTTATATATTTTTATCTGGATTAGGGTTTGGTCATAAACCGTCCAACCAATCTTGATCTTACATTGATAACTTGTGTGATCTGTCCTTGTTTTTCAGTTTCTACCACTCAAATTAAAATCCCATCATTTTCACTTTCCAGAAAACCAATCTTTAGTAATTAAATATTGCCCCAATTTGCGAAAGAATACAAATTTTCACTTTTTTTTTCGTAGACGGCTAAGGCATTTATAGTTTCAGATGGATACATGTAATTCTGAATGAATCTAACCGGCAAAGCTTTGTCTATCGCACACCCTTTATTTTATTTTATTTTTTTAATATTTAAAATTTTTGAGGTCATCATGCACACACTTATTTGGCTTCCATACATGCTGATCGTTTGGCAGGCAGACTAGATGACAAGTGCCATAACTCAAAAACCCTTCCATGAATATGACATTTTTATACACACACACACACACATATAGAGAGATGATACGTATGCTTCATATATTGTGATATCATTGTTGTTGATGTTGTTATTAGTACTAATTTGTGGTCTAATTCGTGCATTAAGATATCATTAAAATTTATTTTATTATAGCTGCGAGAGAATGAAATGATAAAATTTTATAATTAATAATAATAATTCAATTAATTCTTTATTATATAAATAATTCTACATCTTTATAAGAAATTTATCATCAAGTGTTAAATGTCTAAAGTACTCAACCAGTTGGGTCTAAATTAGTGCTGATCTCTGCATAATTAGTTCTTAGTTTTAGATTTTTTTTAAAAATCTTATTTTAGTCCCAAAATTTTAAGAATGTTAAACGGGCCGAGGATAACTAGACACAATGTCTTGTTGACTTGAGAATCCAATTAATCAAATGAGTGAAAGTAGTAATCAGAGCTGGAGTCATACTCATTGTCAAGTGGAGGTTTCTGTCCCAATTAAAAAAAAAATTTACTTCTAAAAACTTTATATTTTTCTTAGTTTATCCTCATTAAAAAGTGATTATCCCTATATAAGTTCTATTTAAAGCTTAATCTTTTAATGTACTACCACTTTTGAATTCAAAAGGTTAAGTCGTTAAACATTTTTCTATTAGTCAAAGTCCCAATCTTCATAAATACTGTCCTAAAAACCATTTGAAAAAGAATCCTAACTATAAATTAATTGTGGATAAAAATTATTATATTTATTGAAAAAAGGCAATTATGGCTCTTTCTATCTTTCGTTTTCTAGTATACTCTTCTTTCTTCTTTTTTCCAATATTTAACGGTTTCCACACACACACACACACACACAATATATATGAATATTATTTTACGTGTCTGCTTCCTTTCATAAAATATCTTGTGATCAAACATTAGTAACAACTCCATTAGAGTTTCAAACAAAAACAAAAAACAAAACAAAAACAAACAAAACAAAACAATCAAGCAAACAAACAAGTAAGACTTTTCAACCCTATTTTCAGAGATAGGTGAAGTTTCAATATTGTACACAGTTTTGGACACTAACGTTGACGGGAAGTAGTCAAATTTGCATAAAAGGGTCAAAATAAAATTTGACTTCCTTTTAAAAAAATAAAAATTGTCTGTAATTTTTTTCTTTTGGTTATTTTCTATATTTTAGTAAATTATTGACTTATCAATATGAATCACTATTTTAATTTTAAGAAATCAGGAAATCATCAAACCAATTCAACAAAACAATAATTAAGCGAATTGCCCTAACATAGGACGTAAGAGGAAAGAAAAAATTTTACGGATATTTTTCTTTTCGAAAGAAATGTCCAAAATGTAACTTTCATTAGAATATTCTAATTGACGACTATTTATATAAATATTTAAAATTTTAGACTCCTTTTAGAAATCATAAAAATAAATGATCAATGGATGTAAGTTGACTGCGGTTATATCATTAGGGCAATTTGCAATACTCGCTCTCAGATTCAAATGATATGTGTAACTTTATATTCTTAAAATTCACAAAAAAAATGTACATATATAGATATAAATTATATTAACTCCAATAGATATATGCTTTTGTAAGTGTTCGATGATATGTTAAAAATAGTTTTTACTCTCTAAAAGAGCTTCCAGCTTAAGCTACAAAATAACTACACATAAAAACTCTTATGAGTAGACTTATAACCTGCACTAGAGTTTTGATAAGACGTCATAAACTTTTTGATCCATTAATCTTTTGTAAAAACGTGGTTCTAAAACATTTATTGAAAAATTTTAACTTTTGCTTATCTTCTTTTATTGACTTATAAAACAAAGACCCTACCTAATGGCCTCAATGCCAATAAATAGCACAAACTATTATATACCCTGATCACTAATCTATTTCTGTACAGCTTTCCGTAATCATATTTTGAAGACTACCTAGCTATGCCCAATTATTGACCAAATTTTACATTAACAATATGTTTTATTAGAGGGAGATAAGATGGGGAAAGGGAGAGCGGTGTGGAATTTTGAAAGCGTTAGTAATCTAATTAAAGAGGTACTTCTATATATAATCCCTCAATATATATATATATATATATATATATATATATAACGTTGAACATTGTAGTATGAGTACTCTGCAAAAAAATTACTTCTTATTTTGCTTTGGTAGTAAAGTTCCTTGTCGGGTCAAAATGAAATTATGTCTTTCACTTGATGCTAGATTTTCCTTTATTAATTTTTTTCTTACTTCAAAAAATTTTTTCCATTAAGATTTTGGGAAATGGCGATTGAACAGGTGCCAAGTACTTATTTAGTGTCTGCATGTACTTGTATATATAGTCTTATATATATCCGGATTGTTTGTTCGATAAATGTAACTTTTTATTTAATTATATGTAATTACTAGTTGATTTACACGGTGACTTTATATAATTTTAGTTTGTGTGAAAAAAAAATATATTAACAGAAATTATTTATAGATTAATGATCGTATTGTTGGGTGATATTTTTGTCATGATGCAAAAATTATTAATGGGTTGAACTTAAACTCAAATCCAGGTAAAAGTCTACTTAAGCTTTAGTAGAATCTACCTAAACCCGTGCTTAGGTAGAAGTCTACCTAACGGTAAGGTAAAAGTCTTCTCAATTCCATACTTAGGTCCAAGTCTACCTAGTTATAAGGTAGAAGTCAACCTTAACGAAATAGACTTGGACCTAAGTAGAGATCAACATAAACTATGAGATAGAAGTCTATCTAGAAGGAAGTCTACTTAAGGTAGAGGTCAACCTAAATAGAAGTCTACCTTATACCATACCCAAGGTTAGAGGAGGAAGCTTAAGCATCAACACTTAAAGAAATTTAATACTAAGGCTACTTAACATTCAGAATTATATGTATTAAATCACAGAAGGTGAATAATTTTATTGTAATTAAATGAGATTAAACTCTCAAATTAATAAGAGAATAAAGCTCATTCATTCCCAACATACTATAAATTCTTTTGAATTGAGAGGAAAAAGATAAGACATAATTTCCAATACAAAACTTTGAGGCAATCATATGGGACTTCAGTTTTTTCTAGAAGCAGCTAGGTGTTGGGTTAATTTTTTTTCAAAATTGTTCTAAGGATCAAAAAAGCAGGAATTTTTGGTGTTTTGGTAATTATGAATAAAATTATTATGTAGACGTATAATGACTAAAAAGGACATACAATGTTTTTTTTTTATCTAATCAATACTCTAGTATACATATTAATTGTCTAATAAATTACATATTCATAATATTTCACACCAAAATTATAATATATATATATATATGCAATATTGTTTTATAATCTAAAATAAGTCTAAAAAAATAAATTATATTTATTCTAGATGGTAAATTCTACATCACGTAAAAATTAAATGATACAAATAACTAAAAGTAAAAGTTACTATCATGCCTCTTTTAAGCGAGCAACAAACAAAATTTAGTTCGTTTGATACTGTCATTATAAAAAATTTACTAAAATATCCTTAACAGTAAAAAAATAATTTCAACCAACCCTTTTATTTATCTCGAGTAATAAATAATAAATTTACATAGTTTAAAATTTACAAAATATTTTCCTCTTAAAAATATTTTCAAATTGTAATTATAGTTCTATAGATTATTTTTATTACTATTTTAAAAATACTATTATTGTTGTAATTTTATGTATAGTTTGAAGATGATAATACTGTTGTGAGTTTGATGAGAGCACAAAATGGATAGTTTGAACTTATTACATATTTATTAATTTATGTTACGAGTATTGTTTTACAAGATACATAAAACTTTACCTATATATATGTTCAATTCTCTCCCTATGCCTATGTTTGGTAGGATGAAAAGAGGAAGGAAGGAAGTGAATTGAGGGAAAAGTAAATGGAAATTGAATGAGTTGGTTGTTTGGGTAAGACGAAAAAGAGAATGGAAAGGAAAATAAGATGGTAAAATATTGTAAATTTATCCACTCTTTATTCCCTCCAAAAGTGGGAGGAAAACTAAAATCCATCCAATAACTATTAAAATTACTTTCTTGTTCCTATTTATAAAGTAAAATAATTTATATAGATAAATAAAATAGTAATTATACAAACCATTTTATTTTATTTTCTTTCATGATATCAAACATGATAAAGGAAAAATAAAATCTTTCATCTCCTTCTTATTTTCTTGTTACTTTTTAAACAATTTTTGGAAACGCTGTAAACCTAGATGCAACTTAGAAGAAAGTTCAGAGCTTAAGAGGAGATGTCTTTTTAATCGGTAAGTGGAGAAAGAAGGAAAATGATATCAAAGAAATTATCATACTTAAATTAGATTAGTATCACTAAGTAATTCATTTTATATCAAACCTCCAATGCTAATTTATTATTAAGAGAGGAGGGGAAATGCTTATGTTGGATAAAACTAAATAGAAAAGACTTTTTTCATTGACAAAACTTATGGTATGAACTGTGCTTTTATCATACCGATAAGTACTATTATTTTAAATACTAAATAATTTTTCAATGATTCTACGTATGACTGAAAGCAGTTTTGCTTCGCGTGTTGCAAATATTTAACATGCAAATCCAATGGTTAAAACTTACATGTAACTGCTTTAGTTTCTGAGTACCATGGAAACTAAAGTCCTTATTTACTCCCCCTAACCCACACAATTTAGACTCCAGTTCTACTGATCCTCGATGTGAATCAATTCACGTGACAGTGTGTTGTCATCTTTTTAATAATCAATAAAATCTTTTAATTTTAATTGATATGACAATTAATCTTTTGAGCAATATCAATAAAAAAAAATGATAATTTGCATATTACGTAGATTGTTATTATTAAAATTAGAATTATAATTGATATTCGTAACATTACTAAGCTATTCTTCATAATTTATTTATATTTCCAAAATCATGTAATATCAAGTTCGTAACAGGAAAATCTATTTATGCTTTCAAAATATATAGAAACCTTTCTTTTCTAGCTCTCTCTTCTATATTTATGGATAACACAACCGAAGAACAGTTGAACAATTATATGTATATATCACTATATATATATTGTATCAGTATATATATATATATATATATATAATATACAAAAGGTCTTATATTTGGTTGATGGATGCATTTAGTGCAGTTCTAACTTTCTCTTTAGAAATTTGTTACCACTAATTTGTTTACATATAATTTTTATTTAGAATTTTGTAACACGATACTAATTAAATATTAATGCAATGATAAGTATTATTACTGAAAAATATTACATTAAAATTCTTTGATTATTAGGATATGCCACAAAAATTTACAAGTACTGCTAGATAGCAGCGGTGCTAGATAATAGCTAAACTATATATATATATATATATATATATATATAGAGGAAATGTCTTGTATGCGATAACGCAACTTTCTATTTAGAAACTTGTAACAATTAGTTGATTTTTGTGTAATTTTCTCTTTAAGATATTATCACATGATATTATTTGGATATTAATACAAATAAGAAATATCATTGAAAAATATTAAATTAGAATGACCTGATTTTATAATATATCACAAACAAAGTACAAATAGGATATACGAGGGGTGCGGTCTATCAGTCCCTCCTTTTATATATATATATATATATATGTATTTTCTAAAATTTTAAAGACATTCCAATCATCGACGTCAGATCTGGATTGCAGTAGGGACTCGACACAAGTGGCAATAAACATTTAATAATGGCTATAGTACGTTAATCCCCAAATGTCACATTTCCAAAATTAAAGGAAACCTTTATTTTTCTTGGGGGTACCTTTTTTTTCATGCATGAATTAAATTAAGGCAGAGATCGATCGGTGAAGTTTGGTAAAGCAATAATGAGAGGTATTATTATGTAAGTCGCTGCCAAAATTTGTATGTATATGCGCCGTATATAGATATATATCATGTACATATAGATAGGCCAACCCAATTCTACATTCCACACCGGCAGACCACAATATAATGCAATTTGTTCACATTTGCATGGTCAAACTAGGATCCTTCTTAACTGGTATTGCATACAGTGCAAATTCAATAGACTTTCATTTGTCAGTTCTATATATATATATATATATATATATATATATATGTCAATCGAATCACCATTTCAATTTTAAAGAATTGTTTATATATGCAGATGATGAGGGAGGGGGTGCGAGTTGGGTTGTAGCCCGCTCAAATTTTTTGCTCTTTTAATTTTGTCTCAAAAATTTTCTAATTTTTATAATTTATCCCTATTGAAAATAAATATTTTCATATACTCCATATTTTGTCCCTACAAAAAATAAAAAACTCTCACATAACCCCCACTAATATTAATTCCGATAAAAAAAAGTTTATACTTTTACTACTTTGTCCTCACTAAAATTAAAAATCATCATATAAACCCACTAAAATAAACAATTCTCACATAGTCCTCACTTAAATTTGTTTATCTTAAAAAAAAATTTTGTGCCCCACTGAAAAAAATTCCTGGCTCCGCCCCTGGTGGTTGGTAATGCTTATCCAATGTGTGTAAGTATTTCTGACATTTATCCACATTTAACAGTTTACAAACATTTGGGAGATTGTAGACTGGGTAAGATTTGAAAAACCCAACCTTTCACCAAAATTTCACAGAATTTTTCGTACTTCGATGCTAGGTATATTTAAAATGGGGTCACTTTTTCATTAAAATATTGGTAAGATTTGAAAAATCGACATTTGGGAAATTGTACGTCATGTAAGATTTGAAAAACGATATTTCCATCAGTATTTTTGCCCAAAAAAAAAAGGTATTTAGACACTATATATATTGAAAAGGGGCGACTTTTTTCGTAAAAATATTTTGGTACTTTATTTTCTTAAATTTTATTTTTAAACATGATCGGCTCCATTTTTTTAATTTCCTTACAATTTTGTATTCGTTCACGTGATATAAAAGATAAATTAATTAGTTATTTCTTAATTCAAAATATTAATTGGGAGAATTATGTAAGGCACAAAATATGAACTATTAAATTTTTATCAATGTTAAATTTGTTAAGAATTAGACATTCAAAATTCTATATTATAGAGAGCAATAAAATTACAAAAGAAAATAAATAAATACGAAAATAGAAGATTTATAAAGGTCACCTCAATGTGAGACTATGTCCATTTTCAATAATTGCAGTAATTCATGACGATGACCAGAAGTTTATAAGAGAAACTCGCACACCCTTAAACTTTGTGTTTTTCTTTCTCTAACCTCTCTCAAATGAATACTAATGGCGTGTCTCTTATTTTTAAAAGAAAGCTAGTGCAATTGAGATTACAAATGGGAACCCCAAATTACGTGTGATGAAGCAACTGTTATTGGTGTAGACCTTTGACTTCCCTTTCCAACTCCCAAATCAATCCATTTATTGTCTCTAACTAAGATATTAATTCGGACTTCAAAATTTACAAAAACTATTTAGTTTAAAGAAAAAGAAGGTTATAGAGATAGGTTGACATACCTAAATAACTCTGAAGAGTGGATGCCTCCCCACATGATATATAGATCCTTTTCAAAGTGCATTGTTCCTATATAATCCCAGCCAACATGATATGGGCAATTTAAACCCAAACATTTAATGAGGAAGGGACGAGCGCTCTTTTATACTTATGTTAGTCCTAGCTCATAGTTATAATTATAAGATTTCACGGAATAAAACAAAATACCTTATTTTTTACACTGATCCATATAGTAATGATCTTTATATATGTATCGACAAATTTTTTGTTAACAAAAAAAAAAAAGTTGGTTGCCAGGTTGTATCATTTAGCACTAATCTCTCATTCTTGATTCTACTTCTTAGACCATCTCTTATGCAATTGTCTACGTTAATATGATATTTGTTGAAAAAAAAAAAAAAAGGTGAAAATAGCATTATCTTACTTTGTACTTCCATACATAATGTTATTTCTAATGATATTTTTTACCTTCTGTCATCATTATCGGGCCTTTGAAACTTATAAAATGAATTTTTCATATGTGAATAAATTAAAAATAAAATATTGTAATAATTTCATGAAAAAAATCTAGGTAACAATCAATAAAAATCAAATGTTAAATTTAGAAGTGGTTATATCTTGTAACAATTTATCACAAAGTTTAGAATATGACAAATTCATGATCTAAGATAGCACTCTACTAATAAAAAGCACTTTAAAAAAAAATTCAAATATTAAATTTATCATTGACGTAAGAATTTAGTATTGTATTAGAGACATGCTCTTAGAGATATGTATTTATTGCCAAAAGTGACTATATACGAGTGCCATTTGAAAACAGGCAAACATTTCATTCGTTGGTTTACTTATATGGCCGAGCTTGTTGGTGTTCTAATCTGCCGACTCTTAATTTAAAGTGAAAGTTACAGTTTATTTCCATTAGGAATATGGAAGTGATTTGATTGAGTACGTAAATAGATTAGAACTGAATTTGCTTTCTTATGGATATGATGTCTTCCATAATAATGTTCATAGTTTATAGAGGCCCCGTTAAGGTTAACTCAACGAGTTAGAGAACAAGAATTTAGATAAAATTCTCAGATCTAAAATTTGAGATTTTTTTTTCATTATCTTAATAAATGAGAGTGATAGTTCATTGTTTATATATTATCGAAAAAGGAAATTTCTTCAACGTTTATTATCAAAATAATCTACTACTTGTAAAAAAAAAAATCAATAATTAAAATCCAGTGATTGCAAGCTAAATTAACAATAAATCCATAATATCTTAACATTAAGCTCTAAAATTTGAATCCACTGGGCACAAGTTAAAAATAGATGCATTAAAAACTTGATTAGTTACTTAACGAATAGAGTAGATATATATGCTCCAATTTTATGCAATTCCGAGATTTTTCCTTGCTTCAATATCGTTATTTTCTGGTAAAGGTCTTTCAAAATTTATGCATTATTGAGAAGAAAGTTAATACGATTGTAGAGATAGTCATTAATTTCTTATTGATTCCATCATTAAAAGTGTGTAATTCGAATCATTACATTTTTCAAGTTTTAAAAAGAAAAAAAAGTAAGTAAGTTAATAATAACCTGCATAAAACATGTTTTTTTTTATTATTAATTACTACGTAGAACATGTTACTCATAACTAATTATTACAAAAGAAAAAAAATAACGATACTTTTGCAATTGAACTTCTTATATTTTACACTATGAAAAGAATCAATTTTAAATGTTCGATTAATTTTTTTAATAACCTGATTTATAAATGTTCATATCTAAAGTTTGCAATGTGTATTATAAAAATTGTTATAATCATAATCTAATTATTGAAAAACTAATTTAATGAACGATATAACAATTCTATAGATAAATAAAAACTTGATAATAGTTTGTCGTATGTAAAAGTGTGAAAGAATGTGAAAACTTGTAAAGCATGACAAATTGCAGAAACGGTAACATAATAATAATAATATCTAGGATGTCACAATCAAAAGGGACAAGGGGAGGGTCACCACCACCGTTGGATTTAAATGCAATCAAATCCATCCATTAATTATTTTTTGGTCTCTTGCCTTTCCTTCAAAATGTTAGAAGAGTCAGCATTTGACTCTCGGACCAGGCTCCTGCAGGCCACCCCAATCAGACTCTCCAGATCCTGTCACTACTCTCTTGACTCTCTGACTTCTCCATTTAATGTTTATGTTTTTTTTCTTAAAGAGTTTTTTTTTTGTTAAAAAAAAAATAAACTAAAATCTGGCTTTCCATTTTCTTTTGTTGTTGTTGTGGAGTGGAGCTAAAAAAAAAAAAAAAAAAACCCTGATCTGTCTCTGCTGTTTTTGTCTCTCTTTTTAGTCTCATCATTTTGGTCCCCTTTTTTTTCTCTATAACTATATGTTTGTAGAGAGGCAGATTTCTCGTGAGCGCTTTTCTCATATAGTTACACACATACCACTATGACTCTGTCAGAAGTTGACATTCACCCCCAAATACAAATGCCCAAAAATAAAAAATAAAAAATCTTCTAATTTTTTTTGAGAATTCTACTATAGGATATCAAAAATACATCATTTAGAGGACTTTACTTTAACCGTCTAATATATATTAGATTATGTCACTGTCACATACTTATTCACTTTAATTGAATTTTCAATCAGATTTAATATTCAGAAACATATATTATAATATAAAATCCTATGATTATTTGATTTTTTTTAATTAAAAATTATTAATTTTGTGTATTATATCATCTTAATATAATTATGATCATATATAATATTTATGTACATGCACTAATTGTCGACATATTCTACGATATTCTTAGTTTTTTTTCACCATACTTTTAAATTTTGACTGTCTGATCTACGTAAATTTATGTTAGCTTTACATACTTTTTCGTTTAATCAAATTTTAATAAAATATCAAACTCCAATTGAAAAACACTCTATTGGTACAATGCTACTTGAAGTGTTAGATTTTTGGTAGAAACTTTTCATTCTCATATAATTTGATCAGATTTAACATTCAAAACACGCACTACTCGAAAACATACTTCACTGTATTCTTAGTTTCTTTTAGGGTTCATCTTTTTTTTTTTCCCCCTTCTTTTTGGCCACATGATATGGCAGTGCAGTTTGACTAATTAATGGGGTTTGTGGGTACCACAATGTGCGTATATTATTGTACATGCATATATAATAATGTCGTAATATTATAATATAAAGTTGTAGCATCAACAAAATGCTGAGACATTAGCGGTGATGGTAGTTCGGTCTCTTAAATTTATGGGCCTTTCATATGACTCACTTTGTCTATCTCCTATTTAATGTTTATCCGCTGAGACAATACTTCCAAAAACATTCATCAATGAATGAAAAGGAAAAAAAAAAAAAAAAAGCTTATAAACTCATTGTTGTTGACTAATAAAAGATAAATTATGTTCATTCGTGAGTTTCATAGTACAAGTCCCGCTCTTTATTAGTATGCAATGTTATTGGTGTAACAATGCTAAAAGACACTGGTTATATTAAGCAACACCCACTAATAGAGTGTCAGTCCTACCATATTAATGATGATGTTTAACACCAGCGGTGTCTCCAAATATTTTTCTTAATGATGCCCCTAAAATTACCCTTGAAGAATGGGGCACACTATGACAGTTATCCTTAATTACAATAGTTTTTGTGTGTTTAGCTCACGATTGTTATTAGTTAGGTTAATAATTTAACTTTGATTCGAGAAGAAAATATTTCGAGACATCACCAATATTAAATATCACTGTTAATATGTAAAGTGATCCCCAACTATGATTCGATGCTGTGGGATCTTTTCCTAATTAGTGGGGTGGTGCTCAACATCGATGGTGCTTCTTAGTGTTATACATATGGCAAATTTAAAAAAAAAAAAAAAAAAAATTAATGTTTCAATCTAATAATTTAGTTCTTGTACATTTTGTGTTTAGATTGATTAGTTTCAAAATTAGTTTTCATTGTCAATTTTAGATGTCGTTTTGGGGCATATATTGGATCACAGTTAAAAATATTCGTTACCGAACTATTTGCAATTCTGTTTCAAAACTTTATGAGCCAAACGGACTTTCTAAACGACAGTGGCCTTTTGAATTTAATCGAGTTAATCATTTGTTCATCACATGTTACTTCGAAGTTTGTAAAAATAGTCATAAAAGGTGTATGATTTTTGTTCATCAATGTGATTACTTCTGTTAGGTTCGATAATCACATCATTACTTCAATGCGTCAATTGTAAAATAATAATAATAATAATAATAAAATAAAATAAAATAAAAAATAAATTGAAAGACCCACGTAAAACGAAAAAAAAAAAAAAAAAAAAAAAGATTTAGTGAACCAATGAAGGAAGTTAGTCCACTGTTAATTACGACCAACTTTGATATTTAGCACATCTTGTTGGTACTTGAACACTAGTTAGTGTCATTAACATTTTCTTCTCTTTTTATTACAAATCATAATGAGATAGTTGTGTTGCCGCGTGCGGGGTGACGGTTTCGATTGCTGAATCTGATGCTGTTAATGTTGTGCAGGTTGTCAATTCCAAGGAGACTCTCGACGACGCTGAGTTGGCCACCTCTTGTATTAGAATTCGTCAAGGTGAGGTTGGTGGTTGTTCTTGTTACCACGCTCTTCTTACCGGAAACATGATAGCCCACTTGTTAGCCGGTTCTAGTTTTATCTCATTTGTAGTTGTTTTATGGATTGGATGTAATTTCCAAATTTATTAGGAAAGCTATTTTTGCCAATATGGCCCGACTAATAAAATCCATCCAACTTTCAAACAAATAATAATAATGAGAAGATGACGAACTTAACTAGCCATGCTGCTAAGCTACATCCCTCTCTCCCATGTGGTTTTGCTGCTTTTCAATGGGCTACTTTGGGCCCAATGAATGTAAGGGAAAAAGATTTGCATATATGATAACTAGTCACATTTATACCCCAATGGAATTTGGAACATTCTAGAAAGAAGGTGCAAATACCTTTGAATAATACACTTCGACACCAAAGAGCATAACACACAATACATATGGAGCGATGTATATGATGTGTAATTTAAATTCAGATTGGTTTTCGTCTCCTTTTTCCGTTCTTTGTCCTTTCGATAAAATCAGTCACATCAATAATCTGATATGATCTTTTAGTTTATATAACATGATATTTTAATTTATAAGACATAATAAACGACCAATCATTTCGAGAACAAGAGTGGAAGTTTTCAATGATATGCCATATATGCAATGTTCAAATGGTTGAATTTTTCAAAGTAGTTTTACCATAATGAAACCAAGTATCAGGCAAGCTTGACTTCTTCCTTTCTCTGGCCTTTCCCAAGTCTAATCAACTTGGCATGCATGTACAATGAAAATTTTGTAGTCAAGTTGGAAAGTCATTCATTTGGCTTCACAAGGCCTAGTCCAAAAGTGTTTTATATACCTTTTTCCCCCGAGAAAATTGCCGAAACAACCTCTGAAATATATATTTTGTACTCTCATTTAATATTTAATTAGATTTTTGTCCCACCATATTTATCTACTTAGAGGTCCAAAAAATAAAAGAAAACCTGAAGCTATCATAATTAGGGCAATAATTCAAATATGTATTTTTTAGAGACAATCCTACGAATCACTCTTTTCCCTTTTACTATTAACTTAAGAAAATATTATACATATCACTCTTTACACTCTGTATATTAATTTAGAAAAATGTTCAAATCGCCCACGTATTTAGCCTAAATACGATTATATTCCCTCTTATTCTACAAATGCCCAAAACATCCATTGTGTTTGAAAAATCAGTCACAAAAAACCCTTGAAACAATTAAGTTTTATATCAAGATTACCCTTCTCAATATATCTTAAAATATTTTAAAAACAACTTACTTAAAAAAAAAAAAAACCTTAAAATGATCAAAAAAATATCTCAATCAGACAAATATTTCGTGGATGATATACACCATTGACCATTGTCTGTATAAAAATGATACCCACCTCGACAATGGAAGCGCTTTGTATGTGTTCGAGAGGATGATTAGAGCATCTGATACCTTTTCTTGTATGGTAAGTTCTGTGCAAGATCAAGTAAAGACGGCTTCTCGATAACACTTACTTTTTCTCGGTCTCGGACAGTTGCTTTCTCAGATCCTTGAGAGCATCTACAACCTCCGAATCAAGATTGTGCTTTAACAATCTACCTTGAAAAGAATTAGATCTGAAATGGTAACCATAAGATCAGCTGCAGTTAAATCCATTGGAATTCACTTCTCTTTTGTCTAAAATTGTTTGGTAATGGTCTCATTTATAATTCCCAAACTTTAGGGTCATTCTCACTTTGCCAAACAGGCCAACTGAACTGTACTTTTTCATATCAGTTTTTTTCTAGAAAGCTTTGCCAAACAGGCCCTTTGTACGAAACAAACATTTAGGCTTCGTTTGGCGTTACGGTTTAACCCAACTGAACTGTACTTTTTCATCTCAGTTTTTTTCTTTTTCTAAAAGTCAATAAAATTTATAACTAGTTTTTGAAAAGTCAACAAACTTTAACTTAAAAATTTCATCTTTAACCGGCGAACCAAACGCAAACTTAATTTCTTCAATAGTCAAAACATGATAAAAATGCATCTTATGGTCCCTTGAATTTTAAGGTTACTTATTTTCAGTAGATTTAAAATCATTTCACCGCATTATCTATTTATTAATTCCAGGCTTCAAAAGGCAAGAGACGAAATGGTATTAAGACAATTTGACTTTGTTCTTCAAAGCAGAAAAATAAAATATAAAATATAAAAAGTAGAATAAAATAAAATAAAAAAGGATAAGTGTCCTCTGAGGTAGAATGAACACACCTATGATCTTGAAGCATAGTCTCAACCTCCTTTTTCGATGCTTTAACCTACACAGAAATCATCAAAAAGACGGAACAAATTCATTATCTACATAAAAGTTCATCTATTAATGGAAAGTCATACAATCAACTTGGATCCGGTCAGTTGGCTGTACCAGGAGAAAAATCAGATACATTCAACGAATATCTATAATTTAATTGACAATATTGTAACATAACTTTTGAACCTTTTGACGAAAGCATATTGAATAGCTAAGTTTATCACGAATATGAACTTATGATTTTATAAGAATCTAATTTGAGTCATCATCTCAAAGTTGGAAAGCAATCTGTTCATCAATTTTCAGCTTTTTCACAAAATGATCTCTCTCAGCTCTTCGTCCCTTGCCAAGGAATACAAGATTCTCAGCAACCAGACTGAGACCTCTAATCTTATGGCACCAAATTCTCTACTCAACCGCTCTCGTTTCACCTTTATCTCTATGTCTAATATGTGCATATGAGCACACATTATTTTCTCCTCTTTACATTTTGTTCAACGGAGGCAGAAGGGGAAAACCATAGCCCATCTCAGAGGCAATCTTAGCCAGTCAACAGATGTTCGTCTAAAAGTCCAGAATTTATGTTACAACTTCTGTAACTATAATAAAAGGGACTGTTGATAGTAGCACATGTCGTTTAGAATCCATTCCTCCGTCCGTGTGTGTGTGATCATCAGTAAAGCTACACAAAATTAACGGCCCTCTTGTTCCAATGGAGAGAAGAACCTATGATTAGCTTTTCGGGAAATTTCCAAACGAACTTCTAGCATAAAGTAACTTGTCCCTTCAACCTTGAAACAAGTTACAGAAAACTATTGCTGTCTAGAAAATACCCGAAAAGCATGCGATAGTGTCTTTTACATGCAAAGGTACCAAATTTTTTAACTCAAGTAACGCCATATATTGTACCAATATCTCTACCATTGAAATCTTGTCTAAATGTAGAAGACTGGACTAAAATTTTTGGCAAAGAATGTCCAAACAGTTCCAAAGTAGAGACAAATTCAAAGCATAAATGTCTCACCTCAGAAACCAAGGCCTTGCAGCTCCACACAAAAGCTCCCTAAAGGTACCAAAAATTAAAATAAGTGTATCTGGATGAATTAACAAATATGAGGCAGCAGCAAATATAAAAAGATCTCAGTTTCAAATTCCAAATAAAAATGAATTCCCGGTCCCAACGAAAAAGAATCAGTTTTTCTCAGGCTCAATCAATTGTCTTGAATCAACAAAACGTTAAATGGGTATTAGATAAGAAAATGAGTTGGAATGGGATAAATCAACAAAGATGCACGACTTTGGGATTACAAATTTCAAGTAAACAAATAAGAAGTGAGAGTAAAAGCAGGTTTTTCGGTGTTCCGAATCAAAATTATACTGAAACAGATATATGAGCAGAACAATGAATTCGGTAGACAATTGAGAGTAAACAAAGTAAAGCAAGAACGTTAAGAGTGGCAACGAGGCTTTTAGGCTTAAGACAAGAGTGGGAAAATATTGGTATCACAAAAATGCAAGAGACGAAGCATAGAAGCAATTACTAGATAAAATCATTGTGTAAGTTGAAAACAACATAACCCGTGGAGGTATGAAAAAAGTTAAGAGACTTTTTTTTTTTTTTTATATAAGATAAGAGACATTTTGAATAATAAAAAAACCTTCAATACCAAATCCGAATTGCAAAATGTATTTATTAAATTGTATTCTTTGGACCGTTCTCAATTGTTGATAGTAAGTTTATTGCTTCAAAAGGATAAAAAAAAAGTTCTCTAGACATCCAAACTATGAGAAAAATGCATACTGCGCCATGTGCTGCGTGCTGTTGAACGTGATCAGAAGTTACAACCCAAACTTTGGGGCATCCATCTTCCCTCAAGGCTACAACCTGGCAGTACATAAGATGACATAAAGCGCAAACAATTATGACATATTTTCAGAAAACAAAGATATGGGAAAATAATCTATTGTATTGGTTTTAGGTGTTTGCAAATGCTCTACATATTACAATCACAAAAGTCAACAAATGATGAAAACTTAATATGTATGAAACGTAAAGAGACAAATTAAATGACGGCTTTAACCTAGTCTTACAAAATTGGAGTTGACCAAGACCCAAAATTCATTTTCTTTCTTTTTCTTTATTCTAACTATGACAACGCAATATGATGTAATTTAGTTTGTTTTGAACAACTTTATTTATCTTTTACATATTTTCTTTTTATTTCTATTAATAACCTAGTTGGGACATGCGAAGTCTCTCTGATGTTAGTTTCCCTCCCTCTCCATTTACATTTTTAAAAAAAAAAAATAGATAGAGACAAACCGAACGCCTACGCCCTAACGTAGAACCTACCTAACAATAAATTTTCAAGAGAGACAAACAGGTTTTCTAAACTAAACAACATATGGCAGTTCTAATCCCTTACAAGTTTATAAAACTGCAACTTTTTCATCGGAAGCATAGCTCGAAAGATCAATTTCAGGTGTAATTCATGTCACAATCTGAAATGCTCTCTCTTTAGAATACTCCGATTTCATGTCATTTTATGATGTTTAAAAATAATAGAAATTTGTCACAAATGATTAAACCAGAAGGAGAGAGATAGTAGAACTTTGTTATACAGCTTCAGGTCTTCTCACCTCTTTCTCAATCCAAGCATCAGCACATGTCTCACTTGAGAAAACTAGATCAACACTGCAATATTATGCAAAAGATTACATTAAAATTTCTGGATGCCAAGGAGACTTCAAAGTTTAGAACGATCCGACCAAATTCACAAAAAATAAGAATAAAAACGAAAATGGCCAACAAATGTACCAAAATGCAATAAGCCCAAGTATGGGCTTATTGTAGAAGCACAAGGCAAATAGGAAGAAACTTAGATATTAAAAACTCCCCCTTTACATGCGCATGTGTGACTGGGTGGTTATTCGAGTGAGTCCAACGAGACTGCTATAGATAAGTCCAAGACAAAGACAGTTTAATGGACATCCCAACACATTGATGAATTTAAATCAAATAGCCAACAACAACCAAAAAAAATCCACTAAATTTAGTGGTTACAGGCACAGTCTAGTGGTAATTATACACCTGACTCCACTATAAGGTGAAGACATTGAATTCCCCCATCCCGATTTCAAAATAAAAAATAAAATAAATAATAAACAACAGAATTCAGCATAAATTGTTCTTTTAACAATGGCAATCACTCAACGTTAAAGTAACTTGGTATAAAAAACTACAAAAACTTAGTGTAGAAAAGGTGCAAAAATTATACTAACTTTGTTAAAACTAGGACAATGGAACCTACAAGGAAATTTACACTCGCACACTCTCCTCAATGATAGTGCAACAACGAAGTCTTATAACTTGCCTATGAACTAGTGGAAGAGAAAACACATCATAACAATACAAGTTCATAAATAGTACCCTTCAAAAGTTTCCTTGTGTGTTGGGAGTCCAGACATCATGGCATCAAATACGACTACCACTTTCACTTCTGTAAAGGTTTCAGGAACAAATGGATGAGGCAATGACATCCAGATATGATCCAAAAGAAAACGAAATCAAGATACCATATTGTTTTCCTTATTTAGTCATCACGAACCAACTTTCATTCATTTTATCGAAGTTTAAGTAGAATTACTTAACTCTGCCCAGCCTAAACTTAGCCCATGATTATGTGTTACCAAATCTAACAAAAGCTAAAGCTGATAAGAGGTGCGCTAGCAATAGTATTTATTTTCCAATACCCTATTAAGCACTCAGAGTATTTGCTGGTCATCATTGATGCTCATCTCACCTATGTCAAAAGTAATGGCATTGCGGAACAAAACGTGAGATGGGCTTCAGAACAAGTTTACAAAAAATTGCAAATACAATGAAAGGGAAGACAGAAGAAACCTCTTAACATGCTGAATGTTACAAGTTCATCGATTAGCTTTTGGCGGGCTATATCAAGTCTTCCATTCATAAAGTGTTTCTTCAGCTTCGCCCAATAGCCACAAACATTATATCCATCAACCAGCAACACAGGGACTGCGGTTTCTAAACCCTGGTTTGTACTGTAAAAAGCAAATTTAGAAAAGCAAAGAGCTAGCTTGTCCAAGAAGATACAAGTGGATGAAATAAGACTGTACGTGCAAAAAAACCTAGAAAGAGTCTTACTAGTATAGGGTGGTGGTAGGATCACGATAGAATTCGGTGTCTTCGGGAAGAGCTTCCTTCTCTAACCTTTTTTTGCGGTAACTAGTAGCAGGCTTAGGTGTGCCAGACTTTCTCTTTTGGAACTCCTACAGAGATCTTTATTGGGTGAGATAAGGCAAAGAAGTGAATGAATACTGGTTTAATGTTTCAGTAGCTAACCACCTTCCATAACTTTAAGAACTGCAAATTTTGCTTGACATTTGATGTAATCCTTGGAGGAGCTGGCTCGGATCCCTATTGGCACAAAAACAGTCAAAAAATGACTTTTTCTATATATATATATATATATATATATATATATATTTATAGGTTCGGTCTTATATCTGGCATCCCTACAAAACATCACTTGTACATATTTTTTTTTTTACATAAAACTTTACGTGTTAATGTTACATGAGAAGATATAACATTTTTCTATGAATAATAAATGTTGCACGTTAAGTGTCGCACACCATTAACTAATGTTAGATATATATGTATATATTAATTTCAATTGTTACATCAAATGATATCATTCAGTAAACTGTGTGTACCACACCATCATACTCATATGATACACCTGTCTAATAAACATTTTTTTTTTTGCAAGTGTCTAATAAAATTTGACATTTAGGTGTTTGTCACTGTCAATTCTATCCTAATTACCTAAATTACATTAAATTTATTAGGAAAGAGAATGCTAATTAGGAATTTAGAATACCATGTCATCTTGCTGACATGGTACACCCGATTTACAGAATAATTTCTCGAACGAAAAATACTAGAGACACCAACTTCAATCTCAACTTTTTGAATATTAACTTATGAGGTATATGAGTTATCGTTATAGTATTGATTAACTGATTATATCTATTAATGAAAACGAATGTGACGCCTGAGTCGGTATTCAAAAAATTGATATTAGAATTAGTCTTTTTAACACTACTCATCTCGAAAAATGACATTAACAAATCACCTAAAAGTTAATGATGTATCACATAAAAAAGATAACATAGTTCACCTAGTTTACTGAATTATTTCTTGAAAACAGAACAACAAAACTAAAAACTAGCAGAAACACATACAAGCAACCCCCATTACATCCTTCAAAATCAAAATAATTAAAGAGAAAGGAAAACCCTTAAACGCTGTATCCAGCAGACATTTTTGCTTAAAAAAAATAACAAAAAACAGAGAGAGAGAAGAGTTAACCTTAGGAGATGGAGATGAAGATTGGGACTTCTTGCTTTTGGCCATAATTATAATGAAATTGTACTTGTTAGTCGTAGAAAACGCCATCGACGAAGAAGAAAGAGAAGAAGAAGAAGATGAGGAAATTCCGTAGCAACAGAAGCAGAAGCAGCATGAAGAAGAACCGCCGCCATTGCCGCCGCCGCTTAGAAACACTAGCGACGACGATGAAGACGCCGCCACCGCTTTCATCAGATTTCTCGAATTTCTGTTTTTTCTTTTTCTCTTTTTCTTTTTTTTATTATTATTATTATTATTTTTTTTTTTTTTTTGTCTTGTCAAGAACCAGAGGAGAAATGCAGCAGAACAGCTTCAGGGTTGCCCATTTGGCCTGTCGATGTGTCTCTCTCTCCAACAGGGAAATTTTTTATTTAAAAAAAATGAAGGTAGCACTTGATAACTCTACATTATTTTAAACTCCGTTTTATGAAATAGTTTGAGTTAAAATTTTTAAATTTAAGTTAGTTGATTGTTTAAAAATTAATTATAATTTGTATTGATTTTTCAGAAAAAAAAAATGAAATAAAAATTTTAAATTTAAGATGTTTCATCAAATAAAAAATTAGTATTTTTAGCCATCTAAATTTTTTTAAGTATTTTAATTTATTTTAGATTAATTTTATTTAATTTTAATTTAGAATGGTTTTTTTTATTTTTTTTTATATATACTTTTATTTTATTTAGATTAATTTAATTTTAATATAATGTTATTAATTTATCTCTTTAAATAATTAGTTTTTTCATATATGTAATTCAATCGGTGAAATTGGAGGCACAATGGCGAATCAAAAGCTTAAAAACGGATTAAAAATGCAATTTAAGCTGGAGCCAGGCAAAGCCCATGTGCGGAAGGAGAAAGCCGCACTCCACTCGCTCTCCAAGCCGTTGAATCTCCATCAGCTCTCCCCAGTGCGCGAGTGTATTCACCCCATACAGAGGAGCGTGGAGTGTCAACAGCGTGGCTAATAGCTGCTTGTTCTCGTGTGCGCGTGCCTATTGATTCTCACATGAGCTCGTCATCTCGCCCAGCTGTTTTACGCCAGGCGTCCCTGTGGGCCCTATCTGCTGTCTTGCTTTCTAACCACCCATTCCCTCTCCGCCGCGTGGCTGTTGCCTTGAAGAGAAAAGGAGGGAACAAATGCTCCCCCTAGCTGGCGTGCAGCGAAGAAAAAGAAGAACAAAAAAAAAAAAAAAAAAGAAGAAGAAGAAGAAGAAGAAAAGAAAGAAAAAGGGTAGTCTGGGTGGGTTCGGCGGGGGGGTGGGGTGTGGGTGTGCTGGGTTTTGGAGGCCGAGAGTGACCAGAGAGCAAAACCGAGAAGAAAGAAAGAGGAGAAAATGAAGAAGAAAAAGAGAAAAAAATAGAAAAATAGAAAAAAGCCAAAAAAAGAGTAGTGTAGGATTTTTAGGTTTAAAATTTAGTTTTTATTTTTAGTTTTAGGTTTTTATTTTGAGCAAATTTTAAGGCAGATGGCATTGGAAGAGCTCGAAGAGGAGAGGAAAATTAGGAAAAAACTTGAAGGATTGTGAGAACATCCATGGGATTTTTTTCATCTCATATTCTATCTCTTTTATTTTTGTAATTTGATGATGCTTGAACCCTTGATTTGCCTAATTTTGTGTTTATTTTCATTTATGGGTATTGTGCAATTTGTTGGTTCTAGGATTTGATGTAGCTCTACTTAAACTATGTTTTGATGATTTAGTTAGTTGTTAATCTAATTTCATTTCAATTCATTTGTGCTTATTGCCTCTAGTTTATTGTTCCAAATAAATTAGTTGATTTTGATATGTGGAATTTGGCACTTGGAAAAGGGAATTTCATATGTCGGATTTGAGATATACAATCTAAGTAGCATTGGGTTCGAGAGACCAGTGGTACTTGGGTAATCGCATTTGTGGCTTGGTCTTAATGAATGTTTGTGCATTTTAGTTGATATGAATATCAATTTTAGGCATTGATGCATATTATCTCATTTGATATTCGGGAGAGGTAATGAGATTGGATTAGAGTCATTGATTAATGAATTGGATGAAGTTGATTAACAATTGCTAAAATGGTTAAGCATAGGAATGGTATAGTGAAATCAATTCTCTAGAACCTTACTTGTGCCTTTTTATTCTTTTGGTTTTGTTTTGTCATTTTAGTCTTATTTATTTGAATTTACATTTTTGTTATTTTTCAATTTGTCGTTCAAATAATCCTAATGTTAACGAATTTGGTAATTAACTCAAATTTAAACGCAATCCTCATGGGATCGATAACCCTGCTCATCTTATATTACTTGTGCGACTCGTATACCTATGAGATTTCACGCAATAACACTTTTACCCCCTCAACTATGGTGTCTTTGGCACTTTAGTCCTCTCTAAAAACTTTTTTTTTTTTTTTTTTTTTCATAATGCTCCCTATACTTTAATCTTTTATGATATATCAACCATTTGTAGTTGGTAGTAACCCACATAGGGCTTTAATGTTTTGCATATATATATATATATATATATATATATTTCTTTTTAACGTGATTATGATCATATTTAACATTAAAAAAAGATACACTATTATTAGGTAAAGACCAGTCTTTTAATCTCTTGAATATTCATTAGGGAAAAGAGAATTATAAAAAGTATACTCTCTTTTTTTCTGTAAATAAAAAGAGGATTAGTGGTATATTTACGAGGATTACGGTCTTGAGCCTTCATCAATTAACTGATCAAAGGTTGTAGAGCATCAAGCGCATAATAATATCAAAGAAATTAAAAGAAGTATACTCTTTGTTTTGTACATAAAAGGAGGATCAGTGATATTCTCACGAGAATCCTGATCATGATAGAAATAAAAACTCTAAGTAATACCTTCTTACTACTATACCATCACCACCAAAGATTAACAAATCCACTCTATGGATATTATACGAATCTAGATAGTCAAAATCTTCGTCAAGATTCACTAAATTTTCATTTTTAGAACTTCTACAAGCTTATATAGCAAAACCTATCTCAATTGTTGCATTATCAACTGTAGAAGCAGAGTCTATGGCATCAAATATACAAACATTCAAACAATTTTAGCTACATACTGTGATATTCGTCCTCTTGACAAGAAATTTCTAACAAAAATTGTTTCATGAGATATGTTTTAACTTAATGAATGTTATTTTGTGATGTAAAAATGTTATAACAAAACTAGCATTCCACTTAAATTCATAAGATGTATATAAAATTAGTTTTTTTTTTTTTTTTTTTGTTCTAGAATTGCCCCTTAAAAGTTAAAATCCAAAGAACTGAATTTTAAAACAAATAAGGTTTTTGTCGTTATTAGTCCCTAGACTATTATCATCATGACAGTTTTACCTTCAATTTTTAGCCTATTAATCTTTAAATTTAATTTTTTAATGGACTTGATCTCCTGCTATAAGGATAGATTTTTAGAAGAAAGAAGTAAATATTTTTTTTTCTTTTTTCTAAATAACTGAAGTATATGATAGATTTTAAAAATATTTATAATAAATAATAAATTTGTGTAAATAGTACATTTATGTAACTTGTAAATTTATTATTTATTTTAAATATTTCAAAATCATGCTTTCTATTTTAGTTGTATTCATAAAATAACTTTTTTACAATTTTAAAAAAGAACCTGCAATACAGTTTAACAATAATTTTATATAGGACTCCGTTAAAAAAAAAAAAAGAAAACAACTTTTTTTTTTTCTTGAATTTGGGGATGTAGAGATTTGGACTTCACATCTTTGATGAAATCGAATATGAAATTACGTTAGATTATACTCGCAATCACAAAAAGAAAAAGAAAAAAAAAACCTTTTGAAACAAGGGAGAAGGAGGCAAAAATTCAAATTTAAAAGTTGAATTAAAATAATTAGCATAATAGTTTATAATAGGTAGTAAATAGTATCTTGTTGGTGAGTCCAGACTTACACCGTAGAAAATACCCTTCATATAATATCTTCCCTACTCTTTCCTCCTTTCTCTCTCCTCCATCTCTCGTTGTCTTTCTCCTCGAACTCCTTGCCAGCCACAATCGAAGGACATCGATCCCCGTCGCCTCACCATCGTTATTTCATAGTCATAGTCGTCGTCATCGTGAAGGCCAGGCAATTCTAGCTGTCTTCTTCGACTTTGGAAACTCCAATAGCATCGCAGCAGCCACAGTAGATCTAGCTTTTAAATTGGGAAAGTTTTCCTCTCTATTGTGTAAATCTTATATTTTACTCTGTAAATCGTTGATTTACATGTAAGCATTTGATTTTCCTGTAAATCATTTGTTCATGTGTGTAAATATTTGAATTACTGATATGTGTAAATCCTTTATTTTATTTGATAAATTTTTTTGAAAGTTCTTAATTTTCTCTGCTAAGTCCTTGATTTATGTGTAATAATAACCGATTTAGTTCTTATCTCCAATGAACATTTCGAGAATAGCGTCTCGATTTCTAGATGTCAGCTTCGTGATCTCCAGCTGACACTAAATTGAGACGACGATGATGCTTTGCGATCTCCAGATGACAGCGGCGCTTCACGATCTCCAGTCAGTGGCGGCAAATTCGCCATCTCCAGATGGCGACGACGATTCGCAATCTCCAGACGGCAACAGCGCTTGCAGTTGCAGCACAGAGACGGGGAAGCGAGGCAATTTGAAGAGAGAGAGAGAGAGAGAGAAAGGATGGAGGGGAAAAATAACATAAAACTGAAAAAAAAAAAAAAAAAAAAAAAAAAAGGAAAATAAATCATTTGAGGTTAAAAAGGGAATATTACTTATAATTAATTTTTAATGATTTCAAATTATGTTGTGTACTTTCAATTAACTTAACTAATTAGCCTATTTTTTCTATGAAATTGAAAAAAAAAAAAAACTTTTTTTAATCTAACTTTGAGGTGGAGGATTTAAATTCTGTATTTTAACTTAAAATCAGATGTAATGTTATCATTAAATTATATTTATAATTAAAAAAAAGATAAAAAAGGGCTACAACTTACAATTCATCAAGAAATTTTTTTTGTAGTAAATAACATAAAAAAATTTTTAGTAGGAAATAACATTTTATATGTTCTTTTTAAATTTATATCATATTTTTTTAAAAATGATAAATTATATAATATATTTTTAGGTAAATCTTTGAATTTTTGAGAAAATTTTTGTATTTTTTGATAAATCTTTCAATTTTCATGTATTTTTTAAAAAATAATAGATTTACTGTTAATTTTTAATAATAAATTTATGTAATCTCATGCTAGGAAGGGAAAGAGATGTGAGAGAAAGAGAAAGAAGACATAACGATGAGTTTTTTTTCTTTTTTAATATTATATGATTATAATTTTTTTATATTATATTATCATAAATTTAATTATATTATTTATTATTATATTTAAATTTTATATTATAACTTATTATTATTTACTTAAAAATTATTATTTTAAATTTTATTTAATATTTAAATTTAATTTTAATTAAATTATATTTTTTTATATCAAATATTTTTATAAAATAAATAATTAACTTTAATTTAAAAATTTCAATTGGAATCAAAGATAATCCACAAATCTAGCAGGTTGGTTAAAAAAATTGAAAAGAAAATAATACTATAACCAAAAGATAAAAAAAGAAAACCGGAAAGAGTTCACCACTTACTACTGACCACACCGTCATCATCCCTCAGATCGTGGGAAAAAATGTCGAAACCGCCGGAGAAGAACCAGAACCAGAAACCAGCCGTTTGCGTGACCGGAGCCAACGGCTTCATCGGAACATGGCTGGTGAAGATCCTTCTGGAAGAGGGCTACCCCATAATACACGCCTCCGTCTTTCCCAACTCCGACGCCTCCCACCTCCTCTCTCTCCCCGGCGCCGCCGACACCCCCCTCCCGCCTCATCGTCTTCTTCGTCGACATCCTCGACTTCGCCGCCGTCTCCGCCGCCGTCCGGGGCTGCGCCGGCGTCTTCCACGTGGCCTCCCCTTGCACCCTCGACGACCCACGTGACCCCCACGCCGAGCTCATCTCCCCCGCCGTCGACGGCACTCTCAACGTCCTACGCGCCGCCAAGTATGAGAACGTCCGGCGCGTGGTCCTCACGTCCTCCATCTCCGCCATGGTCCCCAATCCGTCGTGGCGTCCGGAGAAGCCCTTTGATGAGTCCTCCTGGACTGACCTCGATTACTGCAAATCTCGTCAGGTCTCTCTCTCTCTCTCTGTGACTTTCTCTGTCTAATTAGCTTCTGTTGATGATGATTTGTTATCCCAAAAAGGAATTTGCCAAACTACCTTAAAAAATAGAAATTAAAGCCCGTTATTCTAGATTGTTTTTGATCGTTTTGAAGTCATTTTAGTAATAACATTTTTTTGGAACATTGTTTATGTTATTTTAGACCATCTTCAACCATACTCTATTTTAAAAGTTTTATATTATTTTAAAGTATGGGCGTATCTCCAACTCATACTCTAAATGGAACTTCAAATATATAGTATAAATAGTATACTTCATATTTGAAATATCATTATTCATACTCTAAATTATTTTTTTTTAATTAAATTTTAAATTAATATTTAGGTAAAAATAAAAATTATAAAGTTACTCTTAACTTAATTTTTCTTTCAAAATTACCTATTTTTTTATATGTAAAGTATTTATATATTTAAATCTTAAGACATATTTATTTTTTTATACCTTTTTTAATTTTATTATTTTGAATAAATTTTGTAAATACTAATTCGGAAGCCTAGGACAAATGTCATGTAATTTTAAGTTTTTTTTTAAAAAAAATATTGAATGTTACTTTGTTTCCTTTTTTTTTTTTTTTTTTGTGGAATTAAGAAAATCATGTAGTTTTTTTCCACTCAATATTAAGTTGTTTTTAATAATCGCACTAAATTTATAGTTAGTGTTTTGGTTATTTGATATAACTTTCTATTTTTAAAGATTATTCTAAAAAATTAAAACAATCAACGGATTAATATATTAAAAGATTGTATGGGGGCATAATTTGTAAAATATAAAAATTATAGGGAATAAATATAAAATAATATCTAAATGATTATAAAAAAGAATATAAATAGAATATTCTTTTTAGAGTATGATATAGAGTAAATTGGTTGGAGATGAAATAGTATTAGAAGTGACAGATGCTCTAATTTAGAGTTTCTATACTGTAAAATAGAGTAAATGACTTGGAGATGGCCTTACTAGTTAACCCCTAATGTGGAGCTTAAAATTATCGCCTTGATGCAGAGTTAGCATATGAATTTTACACATGTATTCAGTTGTCTGAATTTTATAGAAATCGGGGCAGCACGGTTTATAAAGAAATGCATAGTCTAAGAAGTGTAAGGCGTGTGATTCTCTTGTAAACTTTTTTGTAGCGACTGAGAGTGGACTTAGTTCTTATCTTGAAGATGAAAGACTAAAAATCTCGTATGTAATAAATTACACTTCAATGGAAACTTGGTTTTGTTATGTACTAAGAAGAAACTATGTAATTACACATCTAAGCATTACAAAAGTAACTCCTTCTGATTCACATTTAACACCTTCTATTCATGTTCTTTTTTTTTCCCCCCTTAGAAATGGTATCCGGTGTCGAAGACGCTGGCAGAGAAAGCGGCCTGGGAGTTCTCCCGGGAGAATGGGCTCGACGTGGTGGCAATCCATCCAGCAACATGTCTTGGCCCGATGCTGCAGCCGAATCTGAATGCGAGCTGTGCTGTTCTGCTGAACTTGCTGCAGGGCTCGAAAGACACTCAGGAGTATCACTGGCTGGGAGCCGTTCACGTTCGAGACGTGGCCAAGGCACAGGTTTTGCTCTTCGAGACTCCCGAAGCTTCTGGTAGATACCTCTGCAATAATGGCATCTTTCAATTCCGTGATTTCGCCGAGATGGTCGCCAACCTCTTCCCTCAGTTTCCTGTTCACAGGTTAGTTTTTCCTCCACTATCTTAAAATGGAAACTTTACACTTTGCTCTGCTTTGACGATACTCGTTTTTGTTGGTGTGCCATCTCATGTTACTCCATTTTCTTTCCGTTGTTTTCAAAACTTGAATCTATTTTCCCGAGATTGGTTGGTATCATTGTTGGTGGACTCAAAAAGTTGTTATGATGGTGGGGTCGGAGGGAAACTTTCTAATGTCTTGGAACATCACTTGCCAAAAATCTCAAACTACGAATCATGTTGTTTGGATCATTGTCAATAGTGTCTTCCCATCTAAGATTTGTTCACACTTTTGTATGGTACTATGGAAAATAGTTAGATGGGAACTTTGGAGAATTTTGTAGCGGTGGAAATATTCCTATAGCAAATAAAGTCCCAAATACTAGTAGGAACAAGCACAACTTCTTCAAATAGTGAATTTGTTAAAGACCGAAAAATGGATTGGTAAACTAACATGGCATCAGGGTAGGAGGTCTTGACTTCGAAACCCTATAATTGCAATCTTTATCCCCTTTATTATCATCACATGTTTGGTCTTTTATCATAAAACCATTGTTGGCCCACCTATTAACTGCTTGAGCTTTTGAGATGAATTGGCAAACTATCATAACTTCCTACTCTTGGTGTGAAATGGGATTTGTTTTGGATATATATGTGTCTATATATATTTTGAAAAAGGAAAACTTGGAAGTTGATTGTGGAGCAAGTATTGGGAGGTCCATTGTCCATTGAGAGATATGATTATCCTAGGTGAATGTTATGATAGCACTTCATGTGGTGCACAGGTGGGCTTGAGAGACCAATTATACCTCTTCAATGAATGAAAATATAATGAAATTTATTGAGCTCCCATTCTGCCTTATCCACTTTGTGATTGTTTAATAGTTGTGGTAATCCACTCAATGATAGAAGCTTCTCTCAACCCATTTTGGCTCATAATTGTTTCCTAGATTGCTTGTAGATTTCCTCTCTCTCTCTCTCTCTCTCTCTTATGGTTTTTCTGCACCAAACAAGGCCCAAGGGAAATGTCAAATATAGGAAGGAGGTTTTTAATTTTTCTTACTGCTCAAAGAAATCCAATTTTGTCTAGCCCATCTTTTTTTAACTCATCTTAAGAGCTTCATGATTACACTAGTACTTGATGGCCTTTGGAAAGTAGTGACCCTTTTTTCTACTAGATATATTTGTTATTGTGGTTGTGGAAGCTTTACCTGTCATAATTCTCTGCTGTCCCTTCAAAGTTTTTCATCTTGTAGATTATCGACATATGTTTCCAAAAATTTTCAATTTTGTTATTCTAAAAGAAATGGCGCCCATTTTTATTATTGAATTAGGGAGTGGGGAAAATGGCAGGATGGCAATGGGGCAGGGTCCAAGAATGCTTTTTCATCCCCATCCCCATTTTTTAAAATAATCCCCATCCCCACCTTCATTCCCACTGAAGAAGAGGTGGGGATGGATTCGGAGAATCCCGGTTATCTTCCTCATATTTATCCCAATCCCCATCATGTCATTCATATTTGACAAAAGTTTCATTAAGTTCGAAACAAAAAAATAAGTTGAATTTCATCATTAGTTCAATTTAAGTTCAATTTAAGTTCGATGATCTCACAAAAGAAACCAAGTTCCGACAAAACAAGTGTAAAGAACAATATTAGGGATTAGATTAATATTAAAATACATGTTTAAAACAAATTAAATTATAATTTTCTTCTTTGATATGTATATTGGAATATAGATGGGGCGGGGAGTGTTCTGCCGTCCCCATCCTAACCCTGATCCGAGGACAAGAACTTGTCACCATTCCCATTCCAAACCATGTTAACAATTCCCAATTCCCTTCATATTAGTGGTGGGTACCCACGAGACCCTGTCCCCATGAGAAAAAAACATTATTTTCTGTGCACTTTCCTCTTCTATATCAACCGAAAAATTACTTGATTACTATAGAGAAGTGGCACATAAAGAAGTATGTAGCCATCCTCTCTCTCTCTCTCTCTATATGTATATATATATATCAAATATAGTTTGATCTGGTATGCTTTTTCTTAGAATCCTAGGCAGCCCCCTATTGCTTCCTATCTTATCCTTTAAACAGGAATCAGAAAAAATGGAAAACTTTGTATACGGTAAAATCCTAATTATGCAACAATTAAATAGAACTCATGTTCAGCCGTTGGATAATGAAAAAAATGATATGAGCCGTTGATATTTTTTTAGTCAGTAGTTGACAGCTTTTTTCTTTTCAATGACAGACATCGTTTCATCTAATCATTTAGTGACTTTAATCATTTAGTGACTGAGATTTGAGTCGTATAATTTTCACGAAAGGTTTTATGATATATTTAAATTGAAAAATGTTGAGGACATCAATTCTAATCTCAGTTTTTGAGTATCAATATATGTGACATGAATTATCGTTTTTTTATTTATAAGTGTTTAAAGTATTGACACATTAATTGATTGCATGTACCAATAAAAATATGACACGTGAGTTGATATTTAAAAAGTTGAGATTAGTGTCGGTGTTTTTAGTAGTATTCATTTAAATTTAGAGGATGATATTTGTCGTTTTCCATGATTGTCTTTGCTAGTAGTCATGGTATTTTCTTGATAAATTGTCTCCAACTATTGACTTGTAAGGTGGTAGGTAATAGTCAATTTCTATTGATAAGTCAATTTAGTAAATTTATTTATTTTTAACCACAGGAAAGAATGGAAACAAGACAAAATTTCAAGTATAATAAGTAGTTATTTACAAGAAAACGACTATTTTCTCTTAGTTTACAGGTTCCACAAGTTTCTGTCCCCTGAATTGTAGACGTTCAATGGAAATGATTACCCATCTGCTTTTGCTGGGCCTTTTTTGAAGGTCCCAACTATTTATTCCACAATACTTTTTTGAAGGTCCCAACTAATTTTAAATTAACCCATCTGTATTTGGGTTAATTTTAATTTTGACCCTCGAATTACAGCTCTAATCTCATTTTAGTATCTGAATTTTAAAACATCCAAAAATTAGCCCTCAAACTTTTAATATGTTATACATTGGTCTTTTCTTTTGGTCCAAAATACCATTAAAAATAGATTGTATACCACGTGAAGATCAAAAGTGTATTTTAATCGGGGTTAATTTCATCATTCCACATTTTAGAACCTTCTGTCAAATTTGGATTTCAATTTTAGAAATTGTAAATTCTCAAAACACACTGATCTTGACATGGTAATTATTGTCCGTTTTTGAACATAAAAACTATTGTGGAATAGAATGATAGTTCGAGAACTAGTTTTAAGACGTTTTAAAACAGGGACTAAATGGAATTGGACCTATATTTCAAAGACCAAAAATGAAATTAATCCTAAGTATTTATATTATCTAGAGATACAATAACATAAACATATTTTATGTAGAGTGTTTTTGCAATAATTAGTGTGGTTTCAGTTGTCTAGGGGTTCAAATATATAATATATTTTCCAGCAAGAGTTAATATGGAATTAAATTCTAGTGGGCAAAGTTAGAGAAAACTTAGTTGGCAATGCATGTCATAAGGAAACAGGACAAGCTGGAAGTCTGGATCTGAAGGTACCAATTAAAGACATTATCAGTATTATACAATAAATACAAAGTTGAAGTTATCATTGGAATTATCAGCTTTGGAACTTCTTGTCAGTACAGTTTTTTGGGCTGTTTGTACATTTTCATTTAAGCCAGTTTTGTCTAATTCCCATATATATATATATATTAAGAATTCAGCTAATGCGATCTATGAGTTCTTATTTGTTTAAAGTACCAGCAATTTTAAAAGAAAAAAAAAAAAGAAAAAGAAAAATTCAATGGCAGGGTAGAAAAATAAGAAATTCCCTATTATAGGGCGTAACGATGAACTGTTAGGTCTCAATCAAATTATAGGATGTAAAGAAGAATTTTGTACAAAGGTTTTTACATCATAGTTTTAAACCATTAGATCTTTATCAAATTCCGTTAAAGTATCGTATTTTTCTTAATCTAATATGATTATGTTGCGATCAACCGGTTAAAAAACCAAGACGATATAGCAGAATTCTCCATGTTTAAAAGGATTTTATTGATTTCCTCATAAATCATAATAAATTTCAGGTTTATTGGGGAGACCCAACCAGGGTTAAAGGAATGCAAAGATGCAGCGAAGAGATTAATTGATCTGGGGCTGGTCTTTACCCCTTTGGAAGATGCTGTGAGGGACACAGTGGAGAGCTTGAAAATCAAGGGCTTCTTAGGACAGTAAATTGAATGATTTTAATTAAGTTGGTTTTTGCTGTGTTTCATTATTATTTTCCTTTTGTGTTGATTTAGTTGGGTGCAATGATGAGTGCAAATAAAGGGTCATTATGTTTTTCTTTCTTTCTTTCTTTCTTTATTTTTATTATTATTATTTTTTGTTTTTGTTTTTGTTTTTTTTGGTTTTGGGAATTTGGATTTGGGAGTAGGGAACTTGATTGAAAAATAATAGATGAATTTTAATGTACGATTTGATGTCATTTTTTACATTTAAGTGCATGTATTCTAATAATATGTGTGTTTGGATGTCAACATTAAAATATATTTAAATACATATAAAAGTAAAGGTTATTGAAATGTGTGTATTCAAATGGCGAATAGTGTTTATGTTGGAGTTTATTTAAAAAATTATGTATTTAGATACAAAACACTAACAATCAAATGAATATTTTATTGTATTATAAAATATTATAATTGAATAAGTGATTCAAACACCTTAATATCTGTAATCTGTAAAAGGCCATTATCCTATCACTCTTTTGTCGTTGTGTTCCTAAGGCTACTTTAACCTTTGAAAGAAAGAAAGAAAAAATAAATAATAAAGGAACACAATCAAAATAGGGGATCCTTATTTTTTTATTTATTTTTTCTATTGGTTATTTATTTATTTATTTATTTTACGTTTACCTATTTATCAGAAAATAAAATGGAAAACAATATTCCATTTACTTTTCTAGTGTTACTGAATTTAAGAATAAGAATCTTATAAATTTGATTATTGGAATATCATTGTGGATAATTGAATATTTATTAACTTGATAAAAGTATATAACTAATTTCGACATTTACTCTTATTAACCAATTGAAACAATGTAAGAGATTAAGAGTGACATAACATTTTCTTGTTCTGGCTTCACTAAATTATTGTTTCTAATTTTGTAAGTACACAGATGAATAGAATAAAATAAAATAAAAAAACACTCTTCTCTTTCAATTTTTCTATTTATGTAGGTGAAGAAAAGAGTATGCCAATGTTGGGTTACACAATTAATTGTCGATTTGTTGTCCTTATGAACATGCATTGTTACTTGATAGTGATAGGGTTATATATCATTGTCAGTTCGTTTAGCAAAATTTTTTTTTTCTTCATCGGAAATGTGCTTTAACCATGTGAGCTTCAACCGCATGGGTCCAAATTCCAAAGTCAACAATATATATTCATATTTTCATATATGTATATAAATAGTGTGTGTGTGTGTGTGTATATAGCAAATTGGAATAGTAAAGGCTTTAAAATATGAAGTGTTGATGCCGTCTAAAGATGATGAAATGGAAATTGGCGGATAAGTTCTCTGAACTGCCTTTTACAGAATTAGGCGGACCACCGCCCATCAAAGCAAAATAATAATAATAATAACTATAATAATAATAAAGGGGACAGACTTGGCCATCTCGGTGTTTGGTAGTGGGTAGCCAAAGGCCTCCTAATCACGTGATTTGGGGGGTCCTTGTGAAGGTGTTTTTGGTAGACTTTTTCGTCACCCCATTTGGTAGTGCCCCAACAAAAGTTAGAAAAATACTCAAAAAAAAAAAAAAACAAAAAACAAAAAACAACAACAACAACAAAAGTAAGAAAAATAGACAGATGCTAAACTTCAATATTGGAGCCTTCATTTTTTTCTAAGAAATAAAAAATTATTAGTGTCATCCCATCTCTCATTCTCTTGATCGTTTTAAAAATCCTAAAATTCATCAATGAAACGAAAATGATTTGACTCAATTTTATCTACTATCTAATTTTTCCTAATGGATTCAGAGTTTCATGCTACTGTAATGTTGTCTTGAACTGACATAATTTTTTTTAGGTCGTATCAATTTTGCATAATTTTTTTTTATTTGGATATGATTTTAATGAGATATGACATTCACAAACACGCATTATAACAAATTAATCATACGCTAAACACAACATTAAAAAACCAAATAAAATTTAGTGCTCGAGACACTAACTTTAATATCAATTTTCAAGTACCAACTCACGTGTCGGTGAATTGTCATCTTTTCGTTGGTAAATGCAGTTAATTAATATGATAATACTTTAAATACTTACGCATAAAAAAAATAACAACTCACATATCACATAGATCGATATTCAAAAATTGATATTAGAGTTGGTATCTCTTGTATTTTTTTAAAATTTAAATGAATCATTGCTATGGATGAGAAACATTACTAAAAGTGTTATTCAAATATGTATGACAAGTGTGTGAATAGTCCTATAACAATATTAAAGGAAGAATTCACTACACCTACAACAATATTCCCCACATAATTTGGTCACTTAGCATTAGTGATGCCCTTTTTCTTTTCCTTTTCTTTTTCATTGGTTATATAGAATTCGTATTGAAAAATAAAACTCATATAACATCAAAGAGAGTATATATTAAAATTTTCTTTTAATTACCTCAAAATCTCTCTCTCAAAAAACTTTTAATTTCTATCTCTTGTTTTTCCCTCAAAGCCACCAACACTCCATGTGCTCCATTTTCCTTACCCCTTGTTCTTGGTGCCCTTTGGCTCCAAAAGAATCTATCTTTTCCCCGAGAGAGAGAGAGAGAGAGAGGGAGGAGAGAGAGAGAGAGATGTACAGTTCCAATCATGTAGGTGCTTCTGGCAATGCATGTGCATCAATGGCTTCGGCCCACTTCATATTATTCTACACTTCTCCCTCAGTTTCTCTTCATACTAGTCTTTAACTTTTACATATTCTTTTCCCTCTTGTATGTATATATATATACACACACACACACACAGACACAGAGAAAAGAACATAGATTCATATATACATATCATATTCATATATGTCATAAAGCCCCATTTTAGGTCTATGTAAAAAAGTAGAGACCAAAGTTTGAAATTATCAGTACTTGAAATATTATGCAACCAAAGATGAGCGCTATAGCACCTTGTAGCCGATCATGGTGAGTGAATAATTATAACACACACACAAGAAAAAAAAAAAAAAAAAAAAACTTTTCATTTCATCCCTACAAAGACTTCTGTCACATTCATTTCATTGTCTTCTCAATTGGATTTTTTTTATGGAAAAATATATATATATATATATGTGTATGTATAGGTCCATAAGTGAGGATTCTTTGAGAAGGTATGTGCACTTTGCGAGTGAGAGCAGCATTCAGGAGTTGCTTTCTGCTTCTGACTCCAATAGAAGTCATGATGGATGGAAGGTCCTTAATCTAATCGACAACGGTGTCGAGATATCGAAGCGTCGCTCGGGTTCACTTCACGCCTTTCGCAGCCGCTCGCGGCTCAAATCTCTCTCGCCTCAGCAATTCATCACTGTTGCCAACGCCATTGATGCTGCAAAGGTGAACCTCTCTCTCTCTCTCTCTCCTTTTTTTTTTTTTTTTTTTTTTTTTTTTTTTACGGTTATATAATATTCAAGGAATTAAATTTTTAATCATTCCGAAACCGGCTTAATTAAGTTCGAGTTTGGAGCCATTAGGATTTTTAATCCTATTTTTATTGACATTTATTATCAAAATTAATTTACGATTTATTGTGAATATCCTCTTGTGTCTTACAAGAACTATATATGTTATTCTTTAGCAAATATTGGATCAACGTTGAACTTGTATATATTAGTTAGAGAATTAATCTAAGACAATTTGGTATCATAATTAGAGAAATGAAATTAAAAGTAAAAGTAATTAAGAATTACTTATATATGTTAATTTTAAGTTCTTATTATTCCAAAAATAAAATTAAAATTAAAATTTTCCCCAACTCATGGTCTAACTCTAATGAAGCCGGGATTTGGTCTTTATTTTTCCTTTTATTTTATTATTTTTTTTAAATGGTGTTAGAGGACTTACTAGAACCCCAACTATTTTATTATGGATTTTGTTTTATGAAAAAAAAAAAAAAGAAGATAATAAGGGAAAAAGAAATGCTATAAAGAAAGTTTTGTCCCGTAGTATTGTTTTGGGGTTGTCTTCATTGTAAATGACAAAACATAAAAACTTTTGTGGCTTTGTGTAAGGAATCTGAATAAAAGTTTATGGTTTCTAAATAGAATTGTTGCATAAGGTGCTTTTATTTTATTTCAATTTATTTTTGTATAATTGAAAAATATGCAGCAATGGGACTCTGATCTAGTGGAAGCCAAATACATAAAAGACCTTGAAGAGAACCTCAGCATAATTCGTTTGAGGTTTGGAGATAATGCCAAGCCACTCTTTAGGAATAGAGAATTCATTGTCTATGAGCGACGTGAAACCATGGAAGATGGCACCCTGGTAATTATTACAAAACACAATGGATGTTTTAGGCATTTACATAATAACAACGATAAAAATGGTATTTGACTAAACACACAAGATATTTTAAGTATTTTCCCTCATTATTAACGTTTACGATTTGACAACATGATTAAGTTTGTGCAAAAATGCATGTTTTGGACATCGTGTATACGTAATTAATGCAGAAAATCTCCAATACAGTACTAAATTAATGTGTCACTACTAAGTTTTGACAATTGAATATGAAAATCACTATGTAATTCACTACTAATTTTTATGCTACATTTGATATATGCTATATACTTGTTGCCAATATTAGTGTTAATTGGCACAGTTATTTTTTTAGCCTTATCATATATACCTATATATATAATACTTGACAGATGCCACAAGAATAACAGGTCACTTCTGCCGTTTATAAAGCTAAATTATTTGCTATTCTTATTGTAACATATAAAAATAAAAAGTATAACATGAAAAGTATTTAACAACGTAAAATGAACTTTAAAAGATATAACATCAACAAATTTAGTTATCTCAAACCACTGTTATATCTTTTATTAAATAAATGTCGGTTTTCACTTTTACATGTTAGGGTGAGAATATGTTCTTCTCGAAAGACCATAACATGACCATATATATAGATATATGGATATATATATATATATATATATATAGAATCAATTATATATATATATGGGCATATATGTATATGCAGGTGGTGGCAGTGGCATCACTACCAAAGGAGATAGCAGCAGGATTGGAGCCAAAGCAGAACAATGCAATAAGAGGGCTGCTGTTGCAATCAGGCTGGGTGGTGGAGCAGCTTGATGAATTTGGTGATGACTCTTGTATGGTCACCTATGTCGTTCAGGTACTTATCACAATTATTATTACCCTTTTTCTTTTTCTTTTTATTTTATTTTGCTTTTTCTTTTATTGTTCCTTTTTCTTAGCTAGTCCAGAAACTAGTACTCTTTAGTTATGATCAGAAACCCCTTTTGTTTTTAAAGTTAAAGTGAAAAAAAGAAAAAAAAAGTTGAGATTATCTTAAGCAAACATCTTTGGGTGGATCCCCATGTACATTTTACTTTTAACAACTAAAAGTTAAAAGTTTTGAGAGAGAGAGAGGGCCCGTTTTAGATGGAGTGTTTATTTTTTGAAAAGAAAAATTTTCTTGTTTTAAATGAGAAAGTCTTTTTATCTTGAGAATAAGATGGTGTTTGGGTATGTAAAAAAATTTCTTCTTGAAAACAAAAAGTTGTTTGGAATGAGAAAAAAATGATGTTCCAAATTATGAATTATGAGAAGATTTCAAAAAGATTTTTTTTTTCTTTTTCCAAAAGTGTTTTGTACAAAATAAGTTTGAAAATGATATAGTTTTTCTTTTCAAAATGAGAGAATAATAGAAAAAGCTAAGACAAATACTTTTTTGCAAAAATTTTCCAATTTCGGAAATTGGATATGTCATCCAAACATAGGGTTAATTTTTATTTTAAAAAAGAAAAAAGAAAAAGACCCAAAGCACTCTTTGTGTTTAGTCTAAATATCACTTTTGCCCCAAATATTATAAAATTGCCTAAAACACTCTCTGTATTTGAAAAATCAGTCATACAATACCCCTTGAAGAAATTTAATTTTTTAAAATACCAAATTTACCATTCCCAACCTTTATTAAAAACAATTTAAGACAATATTAGACTAAACTATTAAATAAATCAATCTTAAAACTTAACAAATTCTCAAAATAATTGAAATTCGATTGAATTATTTTTGTGATCATTCGAAAATTATTTACTTATTTGAAATTTTTAGTTAAGTCATATTTAAAATAATATTGAAGATAAATTAAGAAGGATAATCTTTGACATTTTCAATGATTTAATTGTTTTTGGAAAATATTTTATGACTGATTTTATAAATACATGAAGTATTCTGGACCTTTGCCCAAATAAAGGGACAAAGAATGATATTTAAACTAAACATAAAGGTGTTTTCGATATTTTCCTTAAACTAAAAATACGATTTATAAATAAAAAATATTTTTACTTTGATTATCTTATTTTCTATCAAGTCACATCGATAAATACTAAAAATAATTAAAAAAGACATTATCATGACTATCGATAATTATTATAATTATTAAAAGAATTGAAAGTGGCGGTGATTGATTTATTTATTATTATTATTTTTCAGCTTGATCCTGCTGCTGGATGGCTTCCAAAGTGCTTTGTGAATCGACTGAACAACAAACTGGTTATGATAATTGAGAATCTCAGGAAACTAGCACAAGGTTGCCCAATTAATGAGGCTACATGAATATAATCAAACTTATATTATATTATCATAGTATAATGATACTATAATTATATGATATCGTCAATTTTATTTTTCAAGTGATAATTTTAACTTTTTTTTGGCTACTAGAGTTAGAAGATTCATCAGGCTTATAATCAGGCTTTGAACCGTTCTTGTATTAGGACTGATGCTACTAATTGTAAATTACCGAATATTTTTACTAATTACTATTATCTAATCATATGCATTACATATAGAGACCTCGTCAGCATATATAGACACTCCATTCGATAATAGTGACGAAGAAGTGTATTGTTATTGTTATTTACTTTTCTTAATGGAAATCGCCTCATGCAAATATAAAAAACTACATTAAAAGTATATGGTTTTAATTGTATGGATATCGATCAATCGGTGATTAATCATCTATCAAGTAATCAACTATCGATTGATCATTTGAAAAAAAAAAAAAAAACTAACAAAACTTGAGACAATTATTAAAAAAATACTTAAAAAAGTATTTTCCGGCATATCCCTCAATAATAAACTTTAGGGGGTGTTTGGTGTGTAAGTTTGAGTTAAGATTTGTAAGTTTAAATAGTAAATTTTTTTGAATTTTTTTGAATTTTCAGAAAAGACAAATAACTTTTTGGGGAAAAAGACAAAAAACATGATGAAAAAATACAGTTTAGTTTAAACAGAGCTTTTTGCCAAACAAGCCCTTAATGTGGTTTGATTTTGCGACATTAAGAATGATAACAATAAATTTTTACAAACAAATTATAAGAAAAAAATTAGGTAAATGGACAATTTTTAATCACTTACTTAAATAAGTCGCCATATTTTTTTATTTAAAAATTATTATTAATCAGTGATTGACTATAGTCAATAAGTAAAAAATTCATATGTTAATATTGGTCAATCAGTAATTCACTTATTGACGATTTTTTAAAGATGACTATTTTATTAATTTGACAAAATTTCAGTTGTTATTAAAAAAAAAAGGGACATTTACTCAAATATCCCAATTTATAATTGTCTCTCTTCTAGATAATTCCCTAATAAGATACAAACACAATGATATTCAACAAACATCCTTAATCCAGAACTGCTATAAACAAACATTAGCCTGCCAAGTGCAAACATTATTTACTACCAAAATGAACATTTTTTAGTTCAAGTAATGCTCATTGTGGAGCTCTATTTTCTCTCTTGAATGGATTCTCCGCTGTAAGGATGGAAGGATGTTGCATCGTTCGATTGATATTCGTAACTTACAGAAGTCGATGTCGAATCTGTTTCGAGGTTCAAATCCGAATGTTGCATAATTATCTCGATCTCTTTCACCACCTCACTCATTGTTGGCCTGCCTACTCGTTCATCTTCAACACACCGCATTGCCAGGTCAATAAACCTTTCGAAACCATTCAACATTGTTGCGAAACCGATTGCTCGGTCAAGAATTGCTTGGAGGTTGTAGAGATCTTTGGTTTTGTCTATCGTTGCCCGAACCTCTTTCACGATGTGTTTCCCTCTTTCTATAGGTTTTCTTCCGGAGATGAGCTCCAACATTAGCACTCCAAAGCTATAAACATCGCTCTTCTCGGTTAACCGTTGTGTCGTGTAATATTCAGGATCTATGTAGCCCTGAAACAGTGAAGGAAAGTTTCAGTGTTGCATCGAACAATTTAGGGACACAAGGCGGTAAAGTCGTACTTTCTTTCTTCCAAATTTTTAACTACCATTGAGTATTTGAATTATTGCGACACGATTAGAAAATTAAGGTCCTTCAAAAAATAATAGATTTTAAATTGTTCATCAATGATGGATTACTTGATGATGCATCAATAATAAACGATAAACTTGACGGTTCATCATTGATAGACTTGATAGTTAGTCAGTGATTGACTAATATGAAGCAACAGTGTACCTGTCCACCTTTGATATATCATTGCTCCATCAATAATAAAATGGTCTACCCATGACAACCTATTGTATATCATTGCATTGATGGACTGTCATAAAATTCAACAAATTTTTTTAAAATATATATAAATTTACCTAAAAAAACAAAAAATTTGGCTATTTTTTTAAGGAGTCGGCAAAGAATGATTAACCGCCTAATTTTCCTAAATCTAAAAGATAAGTCATCTCGCATAAGCAAAAATACATCAGAGTACCCTAAAAATAATAATAATAATAATAATAAATTCATCAGAGTTAATACAGACAGGGGATTAAATGGTTGGAATTCTTACCAGTGTCCCCTTGACTTCAGTGGTGACATGATCCTTTTGGTCATCTCCCATAAGCTTGGAAAGACCGAAATCCGCAACTTTTGCATTTAAATGATTGTCCAAAAGGACATTGTCCGACTTAATGTCCCTATGTACTACTGGAGGATCAGCGAGTTCATGAAGATATGCCACTCCCCGAGCAATATCAAGAGCTATTTTAAGTCTTTTTCTCCAATCCAATCTAACTCGTGACTTACCTGGGGATCATAACATGTTTTTTTTGTATTATTAGAATGTATGAGGAACCCGTGCTTCCCCAAACCGAAATCCTACCATGTCGTTTGACGTGATCAGTGAAAAAATTTAAGGTAGAGATTGTGTACCGAAACTTGTGGTTGTTAATGGAACACGATAATTAAGACATCGAAATGTAATGGAGTTTTGCACTTTAGGAGGGTGAAAAATAAGAAGTGTACCTGAAATACTATCCCTCAAAGTACCATTTGGTACGTACTCGTAGATCAGCATTTGTTCGCCTTGCTCGATGCAAAATCCGATGAGGTTGACTAGATTCTTGTGATGAACCCTCGACAGAAGTTCAATCTCTGCTCTGAACTCCAATGCACACTGTATGGATTGTCTTCTTGCTCGTTTGATGGCAATTAGTTCTCTTGTGGGAAGAGTTCCAAGATAAACCTGTAAAATATTGTTGCAAAAATAGTTTGTTTCTATATAGTTTGACCGAAAAATATGTAGTGAGGTCTATTGATAGGATATAGTTATGAACGGTCAGTTCACTTTAGAATCACTATCAAAATAAGAAAAGTATAATAGTTTACCGAAAATTGATGGATGTTAAAAATGGTATGGTGTTTTTTTTCATATCCTTTCACAGAATTCTCCTTCATTCATAATTTAAAGGGAAATTTATCTACCCCTTTAAATGGATAGCATTTTTTTTAGTCAAAATGCCGTTTTCTCGAGCTTTTACAGTAGTCTATTGTTGATAAATCAGTTTATCTCTAATTTACCATTGGTCTATTACTAATGAATCAATAAATCATTAATTGAAATTTGTTAACAACATATTGATATCAATCAATCAGTAATCGACCACCAAGTTTATCACCATCTTCCTAATTTTAGAAAACTTATGATATTTATAATTAAAAAAAAAAGATTTGGAAAAAGGACATTTTCCCATAAACCTCTAATCTAAATTCCTTATTAAAAGTCATTAAGTAGAGATGGAAATGTTATATATGATAAAAAGAGACAAGTAAAACTAACCTTCCCATAACCCCCACATCCAATTTCGTTTGCTTCTGAAAAATTGTTGGTGTACTTCTGAACCTCTTTGAAAGAGAACCATCTTGCCCCTTTTAGCTGAGGAATTTTTCCACGGCTTTCACTTGCACCCCACTGTGCTGCATGCCGAATTTTGACATAAACATGTTCAGAATATTCTATTCCACGAGATGTCAAATCATATCAAAATTATTGTATCCGAAATCAAATTGTATGTACATTCACCGTAGAACAATGGTAGTTTTTAAATTGAGAACTCTAATCAGACATTGCACTTTTACTTTTGCCAAAAAAGAAAAACTTTTTTTTTTTTATTTTACCAGAAGGGTTGCCCTGCTTTGCTCTTCTCTTCCAATAGAAAGTGTAGACTCCCACAAGAAGTAGTAACATAATAACAAGAGCAGAAACACCAACCGCTGCTCTCATAATGCCAACATTTGACCCTTTTGATTTTCTGGGAACTTCTATACCTATTTCAAAAACATATTAATAAAGAGGGGAAAAAAAAACTTAAGAAGTTTTTAAGTTAGCCTGTGTTCATTTAACAATTACCTGCATAGCTTTCATAAGGATCACCAATAAACCAGAAGGGTCCAAAATAGTTGGGGGGCTCGTAAGTTTGGTTGCCTAGAGCGAAACCTAAATACGAGATTTCGGTTTGATTGAAACAGTCTCGGTCGAGCGGGAATATCTCTAGCCTCATCTCAAGTTCCCCAGAAGAAGATTTGGTAGGGTTACTCAAAGAAACTGAATCAACGGAAAAGTTATACAGATCGAAGAAGGTCTTGAGATCGTTCTCAAGGTCCTTGTAGTGAGTTGTGTTGTCCAAGTCTGAGAACGAAGCAGCTTGGAAGCGTAGAACTCCTGTGTATGGATAAGCACATTTGCAGTTGGGGCTAGAAATCTGATCTGAACTACAAGGAATGAGTGAACAATTGTGTTTTTCCGTGACGTAAGAGATATGTGAAACCGAGACATTGCAGTAACTCAGTTTTGGTTCTGTTTCCTCACATATTGGATTCTCTGAAAGTCTACAAAAAGACATAGGAAAGACAATAAGGCCTTTGATGTGATAGATAAAGAATGAGCTAAAAATCACGTGACAGTCACATGACAAAAAGTAGCGGAGATTCTTTACGTTATCTCAACGTCGTTTACTTCTTCTCCATTCTTAAAGTCGGTAATTGAATTTCTCTGCAACTCGATGACCCGCAGGTGGCTGTTGTACGAGGTTCCAATGTCCAATGTTCCATTGAGATTGTTGTTCTTTAGTTTCCTATCGTTGATGTCATACACAAATATAAATAACACTCACACAGAAATTAGCTTGGAAAATAGGTGAGTAGGCAGTTTTCAAACACTTATTTAAGTAAATGGCCGAATTTTCTTTTACTAAAACAAATGTCATTAATCAGTGATTAGCCACGTAGTCAATCAATGAAAAAAACATAGAAAACGATCATTTTTTTTAATTTTATAAAACTTCAACATTTATTAAAAACTTCTTAAAACGAAGTCATTTACCCGCACATCCCAATTAGCATTATTACCAAATATGCTTTTAGTAATACTCACACAGTCTCTAATTTCGGAAGGCTGAATAGTTCAACCGGAATCGGTCCTTGAAGCTGTATGTTCTCCAATACTCTTCCACACATGGATTAACAAGTTATATGTTTATATCAGTCGAGGAAAGAAGAGACGCAAATATAGAGGAGAAGAACAAGCGAGGAGAGAGACATACAATGTTTCCAAGGACTTTAAAGTCGAAAACCATGAAGGAAAATCCGACTCGTCGAAACCATTATTGCTCATATCTCTGTAGATTAATGCAAATTTGAGAAGACATCGTTAGTGTTAATAAGATGACCGGAAAAAAATTAATGTGGATACACAAGACTGATACTCACATCACCTCTAAACTACGAACGAGTCCGATAGAGGAAGGAATGCGACCGCTTAGTTTGTTACCGTCGAAAAGCCTAGAAGTTACACGAGAACAAAGTCACACTAGTTACACTACATAAACTAGTCTCTCAAGTTCTCCAAGCATGATATTTCAGAGTGAAAAATTTAATCTTACAAATGTATCAATGTCATGCTTGAGTGGAAAAGTCGTTCCGGAATTGGACCCGTGAGCGTATTATTTCCGAGATGGCTGTCGATGAAAGGGAAAGCAAACGAGATGTTTAGAGAAAAAAATGGTCTGGTAAGAAAAGTAGTTAAAAATTTACACAATGAGAAGAAAGAAAGCTTGCATACAAGTGCCTGCACTCAAGTAACATGTCGAGACCGGGTGTTGTTCCACTAGAGACTGGGATGGTTCCCCCGATATTATTGTCTGTTATGTCTAACCAAGCGACTCTCGACAGATTACCGATGGAAAGTGGAATCCGACCATGGAAGTGGTTAGAATTAAGAGATCTGCACTTGTACAGAAAACAAATTGACTACTAAACAAATAGACTGAGAAGGAAGAAAGAACTTTAGGGCCCCAACGATATATTATGTTTTCGGTTCTGTTTTCTAACTTGGTACAAAACAAAGGCTGTTTCGAAATCGTCATCTTTTCAAAACGGTACCAAATAGAACCTAAGGGCTTGTTTGCCCATGTTCTCTATTTTCAGTTTTCAAAATTTTGTTTTTAAAGATGAGCACAAAAACTATTCTCACATGTTTCTCAAAAAACATGTGATGTTTGGAAATTGTTTTTTTGAAATAGATTTATATAAATGAAAACAAAACATACATGTTTGGATAGAGATTTTTAAAAATCATTTTTTAATTATTATTATTATTTTTTTGCATTTAACTTCTATTTATTATCGGACACTGACCCTAGTCCCGAAACCCAACCCTGATCCCTATCCCGACCCCGACCCCAACCCGACCCTTGTTACTAATTCTGATCGCTGTCCCAAATTCCAACCCGAAACTCCGTCTTGAACCCCAACCCCAACTCACATCCCGAAACCAAACCCCAACACCAGTCCCGAATTTTGACCTGAAACTAAATTCAAGTAGAGTATATATATATATATAAACACATCATACTAAATATTGTTTTCAAAAAACATTGAAAACTACAAATTCTTTTTTTTTTTTAACACAAGGTGAATTCAATTGGAGTTTTTTTTTTTTTTTTAAATAAAAACACATCACACTAAAATTGTTTCAAGAAAACATTGAAAACTACAAGATGTTAATTTCGGAATTTTCTATGTTTTGTTACTTTGTTTTTTAAAAACTATTCTAAAACACGTTAGCCAAACACATTATTTTGATTTTGGAGAACAAAAATCATGTTTAAAAAAATATAAAAAAATAAAAACACTTTTTTAGTTAAATAGCCAAACGTGGCCTTATTTTTTATATATAACGAAAAATGCAATGAAAAAGCCTTACAGAACAACTAGCTGTTTTAGAGATCCAATGGTGTCGGGAATTGACCCCGAGAAGCCGCAGCCAGCCAAGGACCTTGCAACCATAAAACAGGAAAAACAAAAACAAAAAATTACAAGCAGGATATCAAGTACAGAATCGAGAGTTTCAATAGCGGGTCCAAAACGTCCTAACAAGTATGAAAGGTTCTTCAGATTCCCAATTGATGGTGGGAGTTGTCCAGTTAGATCCTTGTTGTATGATAGATCCCTATATGAAAAAACCAATGAGAAATTAAATATGAAAGTCTAGCTGCCAAACAAAAATGGTGGGATTTTTGCTAAATCCAATTATAAATATTTTTCATGATTTGAAATTTTTCATTGCTCGACTTTGGACAATTACAAAACAGAACAGACCCAGATCAAGATCAAAGCCCTTGGACAAAACAGAAAACGTTACATCATCGTTTTCTCTTGATCACAAAAAGCGAGATTTTTAAGATTCAAGAACTCTGTTTTCGGATCAAATTTTTGGACTGTTCCGAAACACTTGGTTTTGGAACGTAAACCAAGCGGATATGATGTGTTAGTGCAATACAAGACTTACAAAGTCTGCAATTCGGATAACTGCTCGATATCGCCAGACATCTGACCTTTCAATCCCATGCTTGATAATCTTCTGAAAAAGTACACAAACATGTTACATAGTGAAAAAGGACTAAAAGCACTTCTTTAACCATAATTACAAGGTGAATCAATAGCAAAAAGCTTACATGGAATTAACCCGTGAACCGACGCAGTCAATGCCATCCCAACTATCACCACAAGGATCGGAACCCTGCTCCCAATTAGGCGGCGTATTCTTCCACTTGTGACTTTTTAGACCAATAACTACTCGAGTAGATTCAGTTTAAAAAATAAAAAACCTATCGAATTCTTAGAACAAGATATACAAAAAATTTAAAGATCGATCAATCGAGTTAAAGTACAGTTAAAATACAATATCATTCAAATAAACAAGCTCCGAAACCATACTTAGCTACCAAATTCCTTAAAGCTTAAGTTAATAGGAAATTGATCAAGCTTAAACCTGTCACATAAAAATATAGACGCGATGCTAACTATTGTTTACACAACAAAAATGACCAGGTGAAAAGAAAACAAACTGTGGTAGAATAGGTAAAGCGAACTTACAGTCCTGATTGTTTGACAAAGCAATAGCCAAAGTTGAGGAGAATAAGAGAAGAAAAAACACTTCGAGTTTTCGATCCATTAGAGTAATAAACTGGAGATTTGAGAGCTGTCACGGTTCTCTTTAGATGTCGAGAAACACGGAAGTAATTCGCCGGATGAGTTTGAGCTAGAAACTGTCTGATTGCTCTTTGGTAAACAAACACAAACTAAAGTAGTGTTCAACGAAGAGAACGTAATTAATGGCTCAAACTAAACTGCTTTAGACAATTGGATTTGATGGTATTGACTTTGAGATAAGATTCATTGGGTGACATGCCTGAATTTTCCATGGAAGAAACAAAAACTCTGAGTTCCATATTTGTTACGGAATTGGTTAACAATAAGGTGGCATGTCTATTTTTGTTTTGTTTGTTTGTTTGTTTGTTTTTTTTTTTTTTTTAAATGAAGTAAAAAGTGTACTCTATTGTAAATTAAATAAGAAAATAAATGGTACAAGTAGATATGAAGGTTTAATATAGTTCGATAAATTTTTCTTTATTCAAGGACTAAGAAAATAGAAAGAATTCACTAATAAGTAGTAAGAAGCATAAATAATGGCTTCCTGTATAAATATAAATCAATGCCCTTTTTCTTATTTTTAAAGTAAATGTTCATTTCTTTACCGGGTTTTCATGATAGTCCATTGGTGACATACCAATGATTTATGATTAATATATTGGTATATCAATGATGAATTGATAAAGTATTGATTTATATTGGTTAAAAAGTAATTGACTAAAGTCATTAATGATAGAACACCAAATATAATTGATTACTGATGAATCATCTTAAAAATAAAAGTCTTTTTAAATTTAAAAAAAAACTTGGGATATTTATGAAAAAATGACAGAAAATTGGATAAATTACCAAACATTATAAAATCAATCTCCTCATCTCAAGAGATTTTTTAATGTAAAATTAAAAATAAATACAAAACTCCTGATAAATATCTATTCCCTAATTCACTCAAAAGTCAATTCATAATCACAGCAAAAATTTTCAAGACTTGTGAGCCTTGGAATTAATTGCAAAATGTTGATTGAAAGAGAAAATTACAGATGAAATGGAAAGTGCTTTTGAATGCTTACATTGCACAAAGTTCTTTTTCTCATTCAATCAAGTCTTAAAGTGTGGGTCCCTCAGTAGTGAAGACCTTTTCCGTCCCGACAAATGTAATTGCCATCACAATTCACACCAATTGAAAAGGGTGCTTTACTATTGTTCGTCAAAAAATATATTTGGCTTTCTCGTCTAAATGTAACTTGTCATGTCTCATCATGACTTTTCTAACAATATGGTCATGGAAATGCCTTCAAAATGATTTCTTTTATTTCCGCTTTGCTTGATATTTTAATTTAATTTTAATTAAATAATATTTTTATTTTAGTTTTTATTTTTTTTATTTAATAAAAATTATAATTAGTTTTTAAAAAATCAGTCAATTCTAATTTAATAGTTTCATCTCCAATCCAATCGGAAAACCAAACACATGTTTAATTTGCTAATCAGTCAACTAATAAGATGTAATTGTTAATGTAGCATTAATTATATATTGTGGTAAAAATAGTAGTTTATATATAAATATATATATATATATATATATATATAGTCCCTATTATATTGTGCTGATAATTATCTCAGGAGGCTACAATGTACTAGACCAAGCTCAAACGATGCTTGTTCCACAGAAAAAAAAAAAAAACAAAAAAAAAAAAAACAACAACAATAAAGATAGAGAAATGAGAAGAATCAATGAAAACAAAAATAATATGATGGTGCAAAAAAGAAAAAGAGGAAAACCAAAAAACAACAATAATATGGTGGTGCAAAATGAAATTTAAAACTGTGTTCCTCCCTTACTATAGGAAATACTTTTGTTCCTTCCCTTAATCTCTTCACGCCTAGTCTTGCAAATTGCAAATCTCTTGACAAAAGCAGGATAAATCCCACCGAAATCGAAATCCTACCATGCCGTTTGACCAAGTGATCGGTGAAAAAATTTACGGTAGAGATTGTGTACCGAAACTTGCGGTTGTTAATGGAGCACGTTAGCTAATAAGACATTGAAATATAACGAAGTTTTACACTTTAGGAGGGTGAAAAATAAGAAGTGTTCCTGAAATACAATCCCTCAAAGTACCATTCGGTACGTACTCGTAGATCAGCATTTGTTCGCCTTGCTAGATGCAAAATTCGATGAGGTTGACCAGATTCTTGTGATGAACCCTCGACAGAAGTTCAATCTCTGCTCTTAACTCCAATCCACACTGTATGGATTGTCTTTTTGCTCGTTTGATGGCAATTAGTTCTCTTGTGGGAAGAGTTCCAAAATAAACCTGTAAAATATTGTTGCAAAAATAGGACCAAAAAATATGTAGTGAGGTCTATTGGTAGGATATAGTTATGAACCGCCTGTTCACTTTAGAATCACTATCAAAATAAGAAATATCTAATTGTTTACCGAAAGTTGATGGATGTTAAAAATGATAAGGTGTTTTTTTATACACTTTCACAAAATTCTCCTTCTTTCGTAATTTAAAGGGAAATTTATCCACCCCTTTAAATGGATAGCATTTTTTTTTTAGTCAAAATGTCATTTTCTCGGGCTTTTATAGTAGTCTATTGTTGATAAATCAGTTTATCACTAATTTATCATTGGTTTATCACTGATGGATCAATAAATCATTAATTGACACCAAGTTTATCACCATCTTCTTAATTTTAGAAAAACTTATGATATTTATTCTAAAAAAAAATTGGAAAAAGGACATTTTCCCATAATCCTCTAATATAAATTCCATATTTAAAAGTCATTAAGTAGAGATGGAAATGTTATATATGATAAAAGAGACAAGTAAAATTAACCTTCCCATAACCCCCACATCCAATTTCGTTTGCTTCTGAAAAATAGTTGGTGTACTTCTGAACCTCTTTGAAAGAGAACCATCTTGCCCCTATCAGCTGAGGAATTTTTCCATGGCTTTCAGTTGCACCCCATTGCTCTGCATGCCAAATTTTGACATAAACATGTTCAGAATATTCTATTCCACGAGATGTCAGATCACATCAAAATTATTGTATCAGAAATCAAATTGTATGTACATTCACCGTAGAACAATGGTAGTATTTTAATTGAGAACCCTAATCCGAAATTTCACTTTTACTTTACTTTTTTTTTTTTTTTTGTGTTTAAACCAGAAGGGTTGCCCTGCTTTGCTCTTCTCTTCCAATAGAAAGTGTAGACTCCCACAAGAAGTAGTAACATAATAACAAGAGCAGAAACACCAACCGCTGCTCTCATAATGCCAACATTTGACCCTTTTGATTTTCTGGGAACTTCTATACCTATTTCAAAAACATATTAATAAAGAGAAAATTCATTTAACAATTACCTGCATAGCTTTCATATTGATCATCAATAAACCAGTAGGGACAGAAATATTTTTTTTGGGGGGGGGGGGGGGGGGGGGGGGGGGCGCTTGTAAGTTTGGTTGCCGAGAGCGAAACCTAAATACGAGGTTTCGGTTCGATTGAAACAATCTTGGTCGAGCAGGAATATCTCTAGCCTCATCTCAAGATACCTAGAAGAAGATTCGGTTAGGTTAATCAAAGAAACTGAATCAATGGAAAAGTAATACAGCTCGAAGAAGGTCTTGAGATCGTTCTCAAGGTCTTTGTAGCGAGTTGTCTTCTCCAAGTTTGAGAACGAAGGTGCTTGGAAGTATAGAACTCCTGTTTATGGATAAGCACATTTGCAGTTGGGGCTAGAAATCTGATCTGAATCCCGCATTGAGCCTACTCTTATCCCGATTTCGAATTCTTATCGCTGTCCCAAATTCTGACCTGAACCTCCGTCTTGAACTCCAACCCACGTCCAAAATCCCAACCCCAATTCACGTCCCGAAACCCAACCCCAACACCAGTCCCGAATCCTAAACTCAAAATGAATTCAAGTGGAGTTATATATATATATATATATATATATTAACACATCATACTAAATATTGTTTTCAAAAAACACTGAAAACTACAAATTCTTTTTTTTTTTTTAACACAAGGTGAATTCAATTGGAGTTTTTTTTTTTTTTAATATAAACACATCACACTAAAATTTGTTTTAAGAAAACACTGAAAACTACAAGATGTTAATTTATGAATTTTCTATTTTTTGTCACTTTGTTTTTTAAAAACTATTCTAAAACACGTTAGCCAAACACATTGTTTTGATTTTGGCGAACAAACATAGTGTTAAAAAAAACTCCTTTTTAGTTATATAGCCAAACATGCCCTTAGTTTTTATATATATAACGAAAAATGTAATGAAAAAGCCTTACAGAACAACTAGCTGTTGTAGAGATCCTATAGTGTTGGGAATTGACCCGGAGAAGCCGCAGCCAGCCAAGGAACTTGCAACCATAAAACAGGAAAAACAAAAACAAAAAATTACAAGCAGGATATCAAGTACAGAATCTAGAGTTTCAATAGCGGGTCCAAAACGTCCTTACAAGTATAAAAGTTTCTTCAGATTCCCAATTGATTGTGGGAGTTGTCCAGTCAGATCCTTGTTGAAAGATAGATCCCTATATGAAAAAACCAATGAGAAATGAAGTATGAAAGTCTAGCTGCCAAACAAAAATGGTGGGATTTTTGCTAAATCCAATTATAAATATTTTTCATGACTTGAAATTTTTCATTGCTGGACTTTGGACAAAATTACAAAACAGAGCAGACCCAGATCAAGATCAAAGCCCTTGGAAAAAACAGAAAACGTTACATCATCGTTTTCTCTTGATCACAAAATAACTCCCGCAAAGCGAGATTTTTAAGATTCAAGGACTCTGTTTTCGGATCAAATTTTTGAACTGTTCCAAGTGTGGGTGCTTTACATTTTCCATCCCTACAAATGTGATTTGCCATCAAATTCACACCAATTGAAAAGGGTGCTTTACTATTGTTCGTCAAAAAATATATTTGGCTTTATCGTCTAAATGTACTTGTCATGTCTCATCATGACTTTTCTAACAATATGGACATGGAAATGCCTCCAAAATGATTTCTTTTATTTACGCTTTGTTTGGCATTTTAATTTAATTTTAATTAAATAAAATTTTTTATTTTAGTTTTTATTTTTTTTTAGTTAAAAAAAATTATAATTAGTTTTTTAAAAAATCAATCAATTCTAATTTAATAGTTTCATCTCCAATCGGAGAACCAAACACATGTTTAATTTGCTAATCAGTCAACTAATAAGATGTAATTGTTAATGTAGCATTAATTATATATTGTGGTAAAAATAGTAGTTTATATATAAATATATATATATATATATTTTGTCCCTATTGTATTGTGCTGATAATTATCTCAGGAGGCTACAATGTACTAGACCAAGCTCAAACGATGCTTATTCCACACACACACACACACACAGACACACAAAAAGATAGAGAAATGAGAAAAATCAATGAAAACAAAAATAATATGATGGTGCAAAAAAGAAAAAGAGGAAAACCAAAAAACAACAATAATATGGTGGTGCAAAATGAAATTTAAAACTGTGTTCCCCCCTTACTATAGGAAATACTTTTGTTCCTTCCCTTAATCTCTTCACACCTAGTCTTGCAAATTGCTAATCTCTTGACAAAAGCAGTATACTATAATTCCGAATTCAATTTAATAAATAAGTATATCCTTTCAAAAGATTTCTCGCAAGAGCTGGCTCTGTGCGAAGCCCAACAGCTTTTTGTACCAATAAATTTGATAGACAAAAAGAACATTTCAACCAAATTTCATGATTTGTTTCATTTATTTGTTCTCTAAAATACAACACACCGAACGGATTTAATTTAATAAAACGATTCAGTTCAGCACCGTATAAAGCCAGCTCCGCAAAGAGATATAGGTAGTTCTCTAAGTTGGGAACCATCTCTTGCGAAGCTGGCTCCGTGAGAAGCCACACAGCTAATATTTGTACCAATAATATCTATAGACAAAAAGAGTATTTCAAGCTGAATTTCAAGTTCAAAACGAGTTTTACTGAGGCTCTATCTTTGACATAGGAAAAGAACCACTATGATCAAAGGATTCGGTTTCTTGATTGTAAGGATGTTTTGGGGCTGCTTTATGTGCCTCCTCATAGCTTGCGGAAGCGGATGCCGAATCTGCATTCGGGTTCAAACCCGCAAGCTGCATAATGGCTTCGATCTCTTTCACCACGTCACTCATCGTAGGCCTATCCACTCCCGCATCGTCAACGCATCTCATTGCTAAGTCCACAAACTGTTCGAAACCGTTCAATCTTGTTCCCAAACGGATGGTGGAGTCTACAAAATCATGGAGGTTGTATAAATCTTTAGTTTTATCCATCGCTATCCGAACTTCTCTCACGATGTATTTCCCTTTATCTATAGGTTTCTTTGCGGTAATAATCTCCAACATCAACACTCCAAAACTATAAACATCACTCTTCTGGGTCAATTGTTGCGTCATGTAATACTCCGGATCTAAGTAGCCCTACACCAATAAAGAAACATGTTGTTAGAAGAAAAATATAAAAAAAATAGTTAAGGATTTTTTGCAATGAGGCCAAACGTCGAATACCGACCATTGTCCCTTTCACTTGAGTGGTGACATGGTCTTTTTCACTCTCTCCCAAAAGCTTGGAGAGACCGAAATCAGCGACTTTTGCGTTTAAGCGATCATCTAAAAGGACGTTGGATGACTTTATGTCCCTGTGTATTATCGACGGGTTGGCAAGCTCGTGAAGATATGCTAGGCCTCTAGCAGTACCAAGAGCTACTCTAAGTCTTCTAACCCAATCCAACCTAATTCCAGACTTCTCTGTAAACACAAAAATTTGAACTTGAGGGTCAGGGGATTCGATGTGAACATTAAAATTAAATCGATTTATAATCGAAACATTAAACTGTTTTCTCTTCTTAGAAACTTTAATAACTGCATCAATAAATCTTGTTATATAGGCTTATATGTGTAAGTATATTAAAGTATATGCACCTGAAAGACTGTCCTTCAAGCTACCATTTGGCATATACTCGTAGATCAAAATTTGTTCGCCCTTATCGAAACAAAACCCAACAAGGGTGACGAGATTCTTGTGATGAACCCGAGAAAGAAGTTCAATCTCGTTTTTGAACTCGTTTACGCCCTGCTTTGATTCTCTTTGAGATCTTTTGATGGCAATCAGTTCTCCGGTGGGAAGAGTTCCACGATAAACCTACAAAATGTTAAAGTGCATTTGGTTAATTACTTTTAGCACCTAACACAACTTGGAAAGACTTTCCAAAAGTGGAGAATCGAAAGCCAGAGATATAAAAATATTTAGGAAGAGGGTGTTAAAAAATAATCAAAATAACAACCGAAACGAAATAATGAAAACTAACATTTCCGTAACCCCCAGATCCGACGTTATTTTCCGCTGAAAAATTGTTGGTGCATTTCTTAATCTCTTCGAAAGAGAACCATTTTGCCCCCTGCAACTGAGGCATGCCTCGTCCACTTGCTGCCTTCGGATCCCAGTGCACTGGATTCGGATGAAAATGCATCGCGTTTAAGAAACTAAAACTCCATCCACATTGTCTAAGGACAAAATGCTGCTTCATTACTAATAGAACAAGTGTTTTCTTACCAAAAGGATTGCTCTGATCAGTTGCTCTTTTTGCTCTTCTCTTCTGGCAGAAAGCGTACACGCCCACGAGAAGTAGTAGCAGCACAAGAGCAGAACCACCAGCAGCTGCTCCGATGATGATTCCAGTATTGGATGAACTGTTTGATTCAGTAGACACTTGTATATCTGAAGAAAGGAGTTCAAAGAGTACAAAAACATATCAAAATCTTCAAAAAGTTTGCTTAACTCCATGTTTGAAGATGCTAGTTTACAAATTCTCCAAAAATCTTAAGCGCTTAGAAGCTGAGCAAACAATAGTTTAAGATTCTCACACTATCTGATATGTGAAGTAGACAATTAGAAATCGTTTGTATAAAAATAATTATAGTGACCAGCATGTGAATATTTAACTATAAGCACGATGTAATAACAAGAATTATTGTCATTTATGTCCCCTGAACTAGGGTCACTCCCACTTTGCCCCGTGAATTTTAAAAACTTTCACTTTGCCCTCTGAACTTTGAATTGAACCCCACTTTACCCTTTATATCCAAATTTCAATTGAAAATAAACTGAAATATGGGGAATTAGTCTTACTAAGCCCGTTCTATTAGGATTTTTGCTTGAAAGGATGGAAAAAATTCTACATAATTGCACTAACGATAGTTTTTTTATGCTAACAAGATCCACGGTTGAAGAATCACCTTCATAGCTTTCATATTGGTCACCAATAAAAAAGTAAGGTCCAAAAGTCTGTTTGGGGGGCTTGTAAGTTTGGTTGCTAAAAGCGAAACCTATATCTGAAATTTCGCTTCGATTGAAATGATCTCCGCTGCTTGGGAATACCTCCAGTTTGATGACAAGGTAGTGAGAGGAATCCATATAGGGATAACTCAAAGCAACAGAATCTGCATGAACTGTGTAAGACTGAAAGAAGGACATGAGCGACTTCTCGAGTATTTTGTAGTAAGTTGTGTTCCCTAAATCAGAGAAGGACGGAGCTCGGAAATATAGAGTTCCCGTGTATGGATAAGCACATTTGCAGTTGGGGCTGGGAATCTGATCCGAACTACTACAAGGAGTTTCTACACAGTTGTTCTTTTCTGTGACATATGAGCTGTTGTCATTAGATTGAGAAACCGGGATTTGGCAGTAACTTGCGGTTTTTCCTGTTTCCTGACAAATTGGGTTATCCACAAGTCTACAAGAGAAAAAAGAAACATATTTAGCCTGTAATTAACATGGATTAGTCAGTTCTTTAGCATTATACAGTAGAAAGAATAAATTTTATAAAGAAAAAAAAATAAAGTAATGGAGGATAGGCTTCACATTATTTCAACTTTCTGCACTGCAGGATCAATGTCAGTAATGTAATTGCTCTGCAGATCGACAAGCCGGAGGTGCTTGCTGTAGGAAGTCCCGAATCCCAATGTTTCATTGAGCTTGTTCTTCTTTAATTCCCTGCATTCATGTCAAAGACAATTCGATGAATATTGTAATATTTGTTTAGCCTCTTTTTTTTTTAATCAGGATTTATGCTATTATGGGTAGTTTTCCATTACCGTTTTGTGTTAATAGTTTAGTTATTTTGCTTTGGATTAGTTTCCTAATTTCTAGTTTAGTTTGCCTGTAAAGATGGTCGACTAGGTGGTTCATTACTGATAAAGTTAGTGGTCAATCAATGATCAATCAATAACAATTTACCGATCCATCAATGATATACCATTGATCTATTACTGATAGATTATCTATCACTGATAGACCATTAAAAAAAAAAAAAAGGTCATTTACCTAAAAAGAAGAAAGTCAGGCTATTTATTTAAAAGATTTGGCCGAAAAACGGCCACCCACCTAATTTTTCCTTTCTCTGTCTTGATTCTATTATTCTATCTAGATTCTATGTCTTCTCTCTTGGTCTTACCTAAAGACCATCTTCGCCCTTTTTGCAAAAAAAAAAAAAAAATTAAATAAATGTCGCGTCCCTTAATTTAAGCAGCTAGATGTGGAGGGATGTAACATTATAGTATCAGAGAATTACGTTTCTAGTGACATAGAGTGTGAGGGGACCAAGAACTCACTCAACCGGTAAGTTTCTTTGAGTTAATTAGTAGAATTCCTAAGTGTGAATTTTTAGAGCCTAGTAAGTTGAATTCTTAGAGTTGAGCAGCGAAAGCATAATAGGCTTGTTAATGGTACTGAAATTAGGTACACTTCAAGAATGAAATTTTTATTAAAAAGGGCAAATGTCACATCCCCCGTATTTAAGATGCTAGTTAAGGAGGGGTGTTACATTATATCAAAGCGTTCCATGCTCAAAAAATAATTTACGGAAAGAAAATAAAACAATCAAATTATTTTCATTCAAGTTATGAGCATGTAAGATATAGTTGTGATGATACTCACACAGTCTCTAGATTGGGAAGGCTGAATAGGTCAACTGGAATTTTTCCTTTCAACTGTGTGTTCTCCATCACTCTGCCACACAAAGATTATAAGTATTATTTCCCCCAAAAAAAAAAAAAAAAAAAGTTTACAAGCAAAGAGAGAGAGACATACAATGTCGTCAAAGATTGTAAGGTTGAAGCCCATGACGGAAATTCCGATTCGTCGAAACTACTGTTGCTCAAATCTCTGCAGATCACATACTAGCTTATTAAAAGATGATTGGCAAATAATGTTCTCTTTGAAGGGAAGAACAAATCATAATTAAATTCCTAGAAATCCTTTGTCTGCTACTGACAAAGTGCGTAAAACATACAGGTAAGTGAGGGAATTCAAGCCGGTGAGGTCGGGTAGAGGACCGCTCAGCTGGTTGTTGGACAAGTACCTATTAACATGCCACCAGAACAAGAATTGTTGATATAAAGTGAGATTTTCAAGTCACACGTACAAAGTATAACTGGATTTTTTTTTTTTTTTTTCCTACTTACATCTCAGAAACTTTTGTAAGATTGCTGAGGCTTGCGGGTACATCCCCTTCTAAGTTGTTCCAGTCAAGGCGTCTGCAAAGAGGCTAGAAAATTTACTATTGGAAATGAAACAAAGAAAAAAGAGAATTTTCAAAGTGGAGAATTCTCCTGTGGCATAAGAAAATTTACCCCATTGGTAGGATACAGTTCTTAAATGTCAAATTGTTATACTTTCTTAATTTATTACTTGATCTGACAATTCAAAATTATGTCCTACCAGTCAGGTACTTTTTTCATATCCAACTACAGAATTTTTCAAAGTAAAACGACATTGGGAACTTGAAAGGAGTTTGCTTAGACTACGTAAGGTTGATACTCACAGCACTTCCAAATTAGGAAGAAGTCCAATAGTCGAAGGAATGCTGCCAGTCAAACTGTTCTGTTCGAAGAGCCTGCAAAACAAATGACTAGACTGTCAACACTTCTTTCATTTGATTCTCTACCAAAACATCAAATCCATAGTCAATTTTCCGGATAAAATCGAGTAAAATTCCGGCTAGTAGTACTCAACTTATAGGAAAGAATAACGCTATGAATCCAAATTTTTAAATCCCAACAACGTGGCATGCAAGTTGTTCTTTTTTTTTTTTTAATCAGTAGGTGTTTGAAAAAGCGTCACATGATAATGACAACTCACCACAAATTGATCGATGAAACTCCCAGTTACATACAAATAACAAATAAAGATTGTTTGTCTTACACATGTATCAAAGTCATGTTTGAGCTGAAAAGCTTCCCTGGAATTAGTCCTGAGAGCATGTTCTTTCCAAAATGGCTGTTCATAAAAGATAAACCTTAGATGGTCAGAAAAAACTAAATAAAGAAAATTATAAGACATCAACTGCAATCCCAACTTTTTTATACCAGTTGATGTGCCATGCGAGCTGTCATTCTTTTATTGGCCACAACAATTAATAGTAAGAAATTACATCTGATCAGTCAAAAGACAGACAACTCATTGTCTCTAAATTGGTATAACAAGTTGTGCTTAGAGTTGGTACTAGTAGCATTGCTAGCAAGATTATAGGAAGAAAGATTAGTTGTTATCTCCGTACAAGTGCTTGCAATGATAAAGCATGTCAAGACCAGGCGTCTTCCCATCAGAGACCGGGATCGGTCCCTCGATGCTGTTGTCTGCTAGATCTAGCCAATAAAGTTTGGACAGATTACCAATGGAAGGTGGAATCAGACCAGCGAAGCGGTTCGAATTCAGTGACCTGAGTTTATATGTAAAGAAATTGATGTAACAAGAGTAGAATTGACAATCGTAAAGTACAATACTCAAAAGGTAGCTCAAGAGTTGAAGCAAAATTCTTACAGAAAGACTAGCTCCTGTAGAGATCCTATTGTGCCGGGAATTTGGCCAGAGAAGCCACAACCAACCAAGATTCTTGCATTTAAAAAAAATAAAAAATAACTAGAAAATCATTTAGTGTTGGGATATCAAAAACACAAATAAAGTTCCAATAAAAATAAATAAATAAATAAATAAGTTTCGACATGGTCTTACAAGTTCGAAAGGTTCTTCAGATTCCCAATTGATTGTGGGAGTACTCCGGTCAAGTCCTTGTTGTAAGATAGATCCCTATATGAAAAACCAGTTGGAAAACGGAATAAGAAAATCGAGTTTCCAAATAATGGTGGAAACGGGTCCTAAGTCCGGTTTTAAAATTTTTTTGCTCATACAAAAATTTTTCACTACTTGAACAAAAAGCCTACAAGAATAAGAGGAGTGAACTAGAAGACCTACAAAGTCTGTAGTTGGGACAACTGGTCGATATCTCCCGACAATTGACCTTTTAGCCCCATGCTTGGTAATAATCTGAAAACACAAACCTTTTCATTTAACACAAAGAATTGGATTTGACAAAGAATTAAGCAGCATTTGTTATATTATCAAAAGGCGATGAAGTACTAGAATCGATCTTACATCGAAGTAACACGCGAATTTGTGCAGTCGATGCCATCCCAATTAGTACCGCAAGGATCTGAACCCTTCCAATTAGGAGGTAAGTTCTCCCATTCCAGAGACTTTAAACCAAGAACTGTACAAGGAGTTTTTTTAAAATTAAAAGAAAAATAAAATTGTATGTCACAGAGACTATACAAAAAATAGTAAAGACCGAGTATAGTTTCAGTAACCGAAATATGACCGGACATAATCTAAAGGTTGACCAAGTATATCCCAGTTGAAGTTATAGATAACTCAAAACTATCAGAACCAAAAAAAATTTATGGTAAAATGAAAATGTGTGTGACATATGTGAGCAATTCTGATATCGAATTTTCGGTATTGCCACAAGATATGTTTTTGTTTGAGTAGCAACGTTTATCCGACTAAAGAACACAAGAAAATTCTGAAAGTTGAGAAAGTTTAATTCCTTCATTCTCCATTTTTTTCATCTTTAATCAACAGAAGTATAAAATTATAAGAAAAAGAACTTACAGTCGGAGTTTTCTGCCGTGACAAACAGAGTTTGGGAACAGAAAATCAGGAACAGAAATAGCTGAAGTTTTTGATCCATTTTCCAAAAAACCAGATTTTCAAAAAAACTTCTTTTGACAAGACCACGTGAATATTGAGAAGAAAACCTTCAGCAGAGTATCAGACAAAATCCATGGAGTGAATCAGGCAAACAACCTAGTCGTGAACAAAACTACCCAGTTGGAAGAAATCTTCTTGTGTTCAAGATTCTCCAAACATATTTTCTGTATTTTTTTTTTTTTTTTTTTTTTTTTTTTTTGGGCCTTTTGCTTTGTACTAATGGCTTTTTGTTTGGAAAAATCTGTATCGTTGTATCACAAACAGTAGTCAATGGTCACTTATAGGATAAGCACAGATACTCCACTGGTAGGATACTAGTTTTAACCGTCAGAATTAAATCATATGTGAAAAAATAATTATAACTTAACGGAAGTTAATGAATATCTAATGGTTAAAACCGGTGAGGAAAATATCTCATCGCAATATTCTCCGGAGAGATGGTTTGCACAAGCTGTCATGTTTGAAGAAGTCCACACAAGATGCCAAGCCTATGAATTATGTCCAAAGCTGTGACACTGACATTGTTGGTTGGATATTTAATTGTACATTAAACACAATTTTGGCGTTGGTCATGGTATCATTTTCAAAGGAAAAATGACGACAAAATAAAAGATTTTTATGTGTGTGGGTGTATATATATATATATATATATATAAATAATCGGACATGTGTAGTATTTATAACTTTTTAAAAAACAACCTGTAATAATTAATTGACTTGTAATTTTATGTAAAATTAAGTGTAATATGCGATCATTTAGTAACTGTAAATGTAAAATACAAGTATGATTGGAAATGATTGTTACAAAAATGTACCCAAAAAAAAAAAAGTAAGAAATTCGACCGCCGATGGATTTTGACCAATTTAAATTGCAAGAAGTTGATTGGGAGTAAGTTGCCTTGTGAAAAGGATAGAATTTATGGATTGCTTAAAGTAGTCACCGCCTTTCCAGTTGTCACTCTTCCACCTGTCTTTCTTTTCTGTTTTTTTAGTTGACCTTCAAGTGAGACCAAGTCATTACTCTCCATTAGTCCTTTGCCTCACTTGCAACTCAATTTCCCATCTCAATTATTGAAAACAAATAGATTTCAAAAGATACTAAAAACAATAATAATAATAATAAAAACAAAAGTCATAGAGCCCGGACGAAAAAGGGATTGTACTAATGTTTATTGAAATATAATTCACTTTTTTCTCTATATATTTTAGGCTTTTTTGCGTTGATTACTCCTGAACTTTTTGCATTTATTAGATCAATCTGTAAATTAAAAATCTTAGTAATTGACCTTTCAAACTTTAAAATCTATTACATAAGTAGCCTTTTTGATCACGTCTATTGAAATTTAAATAGTTTTGAAACGTGATTTGTATGGTTTTTGACTGTTTTTGTCCCTCATTCACTCTTCATGTAGATCAACTAGTTCTTATACTAATATAAATCAGGACTTACATATAAGTTAACTAATTGTTGTAACAATTAATTGATTTCAATATTATATTTTTCAATGGTTTTTGACAGTAAACATATTTGTATTAATTCAGAATTTTTTTTCTTTTCCGCATGTCTTGTTAATAAGTTGAAAATCAGAAATTGTATATAAATTAAATAGATTAACAATTTTTGAAAACTTATTTTAAAAAATGGACGAACTATTTTTATTTAAGAAAATGGCCAATAGCTACTTAGATGCTGGTTTTTTTTTTTTTTTTTTAAATTGACCAGTAAAAAAAATCTATTGAGATAAGTGAGTCTGATTCTTTAAAACACCTCCTTAAACACAAAGAGCTCTTAAACTTTGACCGGTTCTTTTGATGTTCGTTGACAAATGAAAAGTAACGTAGAGGGGCCGATCGATCTATCAAATATTGACCTGTAAAAACTCATATTCATATTGGTCGATCACTAATCGATCATAGTCGATATTAATAATTCTTTTTTCAAAAATATCATTTTCTTAATTTAATAAAATTTCATGTAGGTTTATTTTTTTTCACTTGTCCTTTATCTTTTTAGTCTTCCTTTTTTCATGCCTCACTTTTTATTTTCAAATCCTTTGTTTTTTTTTTTTCTAAATTTTTTGGTCAATTAACTTACTTTTTCAATTCAATCCTTTTTCTGTATTGGTCTTTTATTTGCATTTTTTAATTCTTTTTGTAAGTTTGTTCTTCTGTCGGTTTTACCCGACTTTTTTTTCTTAATTCTTAAATGTGTCATCAAACATATAATTTCTCTCTAATCAGATAAATATTCTCCAACACGTTTCAACTGTTATACACAAATATATATGTATATAAACAACAAGAGGGGACCGACCAGTTTTATAATATAGTTTGTTCAAGATTGACAGACTATTTGTTCTTCTTTATTCAATTGAGGTGGAAATTGTGTAAATTCTAATCTGCTTTTGATTAAAATAAATTAGAAGGATAAATGAAGACGTCATTTCTGTATCTTACAATGATACAACAGACCAAGAAAATTAAGAGGCAAAACTCTCAACACCACAGGCACTTCTCACCCTTTGCCTAGAATTAAGCTATCGCTGAACTTTTGGCCTACGAAAAATAACACAAAGACCAAACAAACAATGATACATGGAAGATCCACTCATACCGTCTTCCATGTAACGAATGATGGTAGACAAGAAGGATTTGAACTCACAAGGACTCGGGACTTGTCGACGGTCTAATTCTTGAGGGCATGCGCAAGGGTTCTTTCATCACGCCCCCGAACCGGTGCTTTAACGAGTCCTTTGGTGTAATGGACATTTGGTTCAATGCATTGTCAAACTCATCGAGATCAAAACCTTCATGACTTCTTGTGTTCCCGCCCAAGGGAGCCTCGTCAACTTCTTCGTCGCTGCTATCTTCTTGGTCGTCATCATAAGTAGGTCTGACCATCGACCAGTAAACATAGCTTGGTCGGATGAAACTTCAAATAGGGATGAAACGAATCAATTAGTGAACCATTCAAAACCATGTCATTTTAGCACTTCATTCTAGAATTAAAACGAAGGAAAAATAGAAACCTGTCGCTTCTTTTCAGCAAACATGGGTCAAATGGGAAGAACATGTCAAGCCTCTCCATTCCACCAAAAGCTCTAGAGAATTCCGATTCCAGGTAGTCATCAAAATCAAATCTCTCAGATGTAGTGAACAAACCAGCTGCTTTTGATTGTCGTAGGAACTCCGTTACTATAGAAGGGAGGCAAACCTTTTTAAAAAGGAAAACAAGAAAATATCATCATTAGACACCATATCTTAATAGCAACTTTCATATGCATGTCCGAGAGAGAGAGAGAGAAAAACTAATTACATGGTACGAACAAGTTAAACGTCCATCTAAAGTCGAGGGAGATATGTACGAGCAAGAAAATTACAAGTTCTGATTTTATTAAATCTGGATCTACCAATCAATTAGGTTACCAGATGGATGATCCTATTATATAATCCAAACAATTCGAAGTCTTATTCGTTAATCTTGTTAGTGCCAAAATTGCAATAACATGGGCGAGCCTCTCCTATGATTCTTAAAAAGGATCTCGACGTAAAATGCAAATAAACGGGACCCTCAACTGACTGAACCAGCTCCTTACCTTCAGGGGGCTCAATTTATGCGACAAAATCAAGTTTATCGGAACATGAAGCTGTGATTTGAACCAAGGAACACCCATCACGGATCTCATACGGAAGCACAACACATACATGATGGCCTGCACAACAGAAAAATAAGCATTAAAAAGGATATTGTGAGACTATTTCATAGAAAACAATTTTAAAAACATAAGTACGGAAACATAAGGGGTGACAAAGCACAATCAGGCTAAGGATTTCTATCATAACGAGATTGACAAATATGAAAGTAAAGGATAGTTAACGAATGGGAAAAGAACGGAAAAGAACTAGGAAAGGTTAAGATCCTGTTTAGGAAAGAACCTTATATAGGGACAAATAAATTCCAATAGCTTTGTAGTACAGTAAGTCAACTTATAGTACATTGTCAGTACAAGTACAAAAAATACAGAAAAATCAGAAGAAAAAAAATAATTAAATCTAGGCATATTCTAAGGCAAGGAACATAACACCTCATAAAAAGAAATCAGGTCGTCTCAATGAGGATCAACCAAAAATAATAAGCATAAACAAAAATTCAAGGACGAGATTATGCTCATTACAAAAGTATTAAGAATTTCTACTTCTTGACAAGTATTTCAAGGTTTAGAATAATAAAATGCACCTGGCATCCAGAGTAGAACACCCTATGAGCTTTCGGGTTTATTTCATCTTCCTGAATTTTGCTATAATCCAAACACCAATCCACCAACCTGAAACCAGTCCCGCACACCTTGATCAGCATCGGTCATATAATAATAATAGTTTTCTTTTTAATCTTTAATTTGATTTGATTGGCAACCTTTTCAACGTATTCGCAATCAAAGAAGGCGGTAGGAACTTTCCACGAGACAAATAACTAGCAAGATAAGCAGCAGCACTCATCCTGCGTAAAAACAACACATGAAATTAGTACCAGCCACCACCTCCCTGAAATTTTTCCCCTATCAATGGATAATTGATCAACACAATGCACCTCAGGAAAGCATAATCAAAACCAGTAAAGGATGAATAGAAAGAACAAACAGACGTATTGGGCTACTTGGTACAAAAAATTAACCGCTGGCAAAACGATTAGTTGATGCAATTATCATTCAGCGTGCAAGAATTCCATATCTTTTTACGTGCAAGAAGCCCTTATGACAAGTACTCTCAGACTTCAGCAAATTTATCGGGAGATGTGGAAGGATAAGACAAGTACATAGATGATGTTTTATTTTTCTTTTTCTTTTTTTTTCTTTTTTGAAAGGAAAAACAAAAATCTTTAGTAAGAAACAAAACTTAAAAATGTATTAAGGTGTGATAAAGAACCACGAAAAACCAAAAATGACCTGCACATGGTTTGAAGAGGATAAAATTAGTGAGACAAAATTGTTCGTCATCCCAAGTATATTGTCACATTCACAAGGTACACTTTACAACACTTTAGAATGTTAACCCTAATGAATGCACAATAAGTTCAACATGGCATTGGAGCCATATAGCATTCAATTCTCAAAAGAGAGCGCGAGAGAGAGAGAGAGAGAGGACAAAAAAATATATAGTCTCAAAAGCCAAAGCAAACAGGGGATCCAAAAGTCAAAGTTATTGAAATGAACAAGAAAACACCTAGCCATCAGAAAGAGACTAATAATAGCTACAAGCATGCTTCAGCTAAATTACCTCAAAAGTCGTGGGTGGGCATTAGAAATAAAGGTATCCGCAAGCATATTTGCAAATCTAACACCACAGTTCTCTGGATCCAACGCACATGCATAGAACATTACAAACTACAAAACGGATGAACAAAGTGCACTTTCTTTTAGTATAGACATATTATCATAAACCACCACTTGGATGTAAAGAGGGAAAAGGAAAATGAGAACAGCGGCATAAACCTGGGAAAATTTCGACTTATATGCCGTCAGAACAGTCTTCTGAAATGATTGGAGAAGAGTTTCAAAGACCTAGCCACACCAATGAAACCAACATCAGGATATTTGAGTTTCAAGCATATTTCAGGCGAAGAAAAGAATAGTTCGTCTAAAGATACCTCAACTAAACGACCACCAACATCACAGGATTCAAGATGCTCGAACATCAACACCATCAAGCTATCCAATTTCTCGGCAAAATGATTTCCCACCAAGCTTTTCCGACTAAGTTCTTTTGGAAGCTGTATATAACAACTTTCCAGCACATTAGTTTACAACAGCAGAATTAAGTAAACATAACTAATTAAGGAGATCACATAAAAAGAAAAAATAATTGAAGCACCAAAACATTAGAAGATTTAAGAATTTGCATTTCAAAACGACCTCATCCACAAAACTTGAACTCTATCAACTGCATAATAAAAACCATGACATCAAGCATCCAACTTTCATTCTTATGATATTACAGTAACTCTTTTTTTTTTTTCCAGGTAAGGAACCCAATTCCAACTCCAAAATAGATCACCAATTTATAACTGAGCTGAAATCATTTAAGCATACCTCACCATCATCCATCAATTCATCATCTATAGCCTCATCGACATCTTCAAGCTCCATATTAAAAATTCCCTTGGCAGATTCATCTTGTAAGATATCATCCCACCCAATCTCCACCTGAAAGAGTAGGAGTTCAGCACATAACCAAATCAGACACAATTATATTTGATCCTCCCAAAAAAAATTTTTAAAAATCATAGAACAAAAGAAAAGAAGCCTTACATCCAAATCTAGCAGCAAATCTACCAACCCTGCAAGCATTGTACTCCTAACAAGTTCACCAAAAAGACCACTTTCCAACTTCAACATATTTTCCACATAAATGACAAGAGTCTGCAATAGAAAATAGATATATTTAAATCAGAGAATCCGAATAAACATTAATCCAACCTCAAGGCATCAAAAAAATAATAATAACAACTCAGCTAGAAAGTATCAGAAAAATACTTAAAAATAATTAAAAAAATTTCAGAAGCAACAATCAAAATCCATTCATTGAAACAAGCTTGATAGATATACTTGGCAGATTTAAGCTTATCTTAAGTAATTCCTAGAAAACAGTACAGGGATCTTATACCATAAGGCTATTTATATTTTTATTTAATAATAGCCATTAACCCATAATCACAAACTATACAGTTAACCACACATGTACCTCTAGATATAAGGTTTCAAATTCCCAGGCACAAACATGACAAAAAAAATAACTTTTCAAAGAAATGAAAAAGGAAAGGGAAATAAGCAAAGCTATACTCTGAAGTAAGTAAAAGAGATGTCAAGGACAGGCAAACATATGAACCAATTGAAAGGAAAATGATATAGCAATAAAAAGTGTGCCAGCCTCACTGATTGGCACAGTAAAATAATTTGGAATTTTGAGCCCGAAATAGTGAAGTAAGCAATCTCAACTTGTTTTCAACATCATGAAAGGACATTCATCTAGATCCCTTTTTCAATAAAACTCAACATAATGAGGATTGAAGAAAGTATGCAAATTGACACCAAACTAAAGTCGAGATAAATAATTCCATGGCAAACAAACACCATACTCACATAATTTGAAAAAAGTACAAAAACAAAAATTGAAGAAGACATACATCAAACAGTATTGTAACAGGAAAACAAATTTTAAAGCCAATGTGATTGTGAAGCACAAATTAAACTCACAGTTTCCTTAGAACAGTAGTGTGGCTTTCTCTGAATTATAATTGGCAACAATCTCATGGGAGAAAGTGGCACCAAATCAGCTAGAACTTTCAGAGATGAATGCACACGAGACAGAACTTGGTCCTTTCTAGCAATACCTCGTGGTTGCTTCAGCATATCTGTAAAATAAGGTGGGGGAGTGAAATTGCCTACAAGCATGTCCAAACACGAATCTACATATTTTCCACTTGACGCAGCCTGCAGCATTGCGAAAGGGTAACAATATGAAGAAAAGGTCTAAGCGATTCTAGAAAGGTAGCAACATTGAAGGAACCCCACATACCAAAGAAATGATTAGTTCAAGCAACGCATCCATCACATCAGGCCTGTAGCTCCACATGCTCATAGAAAATATCTGAATAACATTTTTCTGCAAAATCAGTACATCTCCCCCAACAGAAAAATAGCCAAAACCAATACCAATATCCGCTTATTAACTTACCGAAGCAAGAAGTGACTCGTGTAGAACACTATCAATATACGAAACTGCCCCCGACAGTGCCTTCAAACTTGTCTACCAACGACAAAAAAACAAACAAGAAATCAAATCAGCAGAATGCACTAACAAGTTTCTCATAAGACCTATACAGTGTTAAAAACATGGTAGAAACACACAAACTACATGACGTTAGACTTATTACAAGACTAAGTTAAAAAAATAAGTCATAGATAAAGAGCTTACCACAAGCAGAGCCACTTCATCCGGGGCAATATGTACCCTGTGGTGCATAACCGCAACAAGCTCGTTATACTTATCACTGTCACCCTATACCAACCAAAATAATTCAGTATTTCCATCAGTATAAGCTGTCGCATGCTTCAGGTCAATGAACATCAACAAAGTTGCACAATAAAATTTTGAGCAACATACACATCAAAGAAAATATTATAATGAACATCACAAAAGCACGTTTAGACTCTATCCATCCCAGCTTTATATTCGAGCTTCATTATGTGTAACGAAATTATTTTTCAATATACAAATGTATATATGTATATGAATTCGTATATCTCAACCCAGATAAGGTGGAAAAAGAGTCCATAAATTCACAAAACACGTTAATCTCAACAAAGATTCCATTGTCGCAGTAAATGTTTAGCTAAGAAAATAGTAAACTAATTTATACTGAAACCCAGCCTAAGCTGCTATCAAAATCACTAAAAACCCCCCAAAAAAATCACAATCAAAATCAAAATTGCTTCTTGATCAAACCATATCGAGTATGAAGTTCTAGGGTTTCTAATTGAGCTTAGTTTCTACCAAAAAAAAAAAAAAAAAAAAGCTTGAAATTTTGAAAGGGAAAAGATTTTGAGTGATCACCATGGAAACAGAAGTAAGAGCATCTCTGACGTAGTAGACCAAGTCGGAATCGGTGAAATCTGCATCGTCGAGATCCTGAAAGCCCATGGCTTCTCCGTTCCTGAGCTCAACTCCCATGGCTTCCGACGCTTACACAATTCGATTCAGAGCACAACAGAGGAGAAGAGAAGAACCGCTTTTCTTTGAGGAAACGGTGGCGTAGCGGAACACCGTTTCCTCAAAGACTCAGAGAGACAGAGAGTTAGAGAGAGAGTTAGAGAAAGACAGAGTTGTTCTACTTCTTCTTCCTCTGTTCGTCTGCGTCGGCTGCTGTCGCTCGGTTGGGAAGAAGAAAAACGAAGCGAGGGTTTTGTCCTTTTTATACCTATCCACCATCGCCATTGTTTTTGTATTTATTTCCAATTTTACCCTTGAAATATATTTTTTTTTTTTTGGTAAATTGTGCTGGTGGTCCTCAAATTATTGAGTATATGATGTTTTAGTCCCCCAATCTTTTCTTTTTGGTTAAAATGCACTTCAAAGTAATCCTTTTATGTTAATTTTGGATGGAATAAGTAATTTATCATCAGTTTATGAACAAAATTACTATAACAGCCCTAAGAATTATTTTGAAAATAATTATAGTCATAAATACAAACCTTCATTAAACAAAGATAAATTGGCCAAAATTATATCGGAAATACACCGAGACGTAAACAATATGCATGCTGCATTGAACAATCCACCACATGAGGGGACAATCTGCCTCTCTTTTTCACTGGCTTTACAAGATCGATGGATCGACGGCCGTGATTGCGTTTATAGTCCATCATGTTGTCTTTTTCTTTTTTTATTTGAGTTTAAATTTTTTGGACAAATTATTAAAATTAAAAATTCATGAGATAATTGTTATACATTAAGCTCACACTACTACCCTATAGTTTATGTTTTCCCAATTTGGTACCTTCATATTTGGAAACTCTCATTGAGGTACTCTGTTATTTGAGAAAATATCATTCAAGTCAGTGAGTCTTTTTCTAAGACATAAAACAACAATTCTACGTATTCAATTTAAAAACTTAATTAAACAAAAAAATCATAAAATTCTAGAAAAAAGTTCATTCAAAACTTGAAAACTTTGTAGTTTTTTTTTTTTTTTTTCCTCATTGAGATTTCTTTAGAAAATATTTGTTTTTTCTTCGAAATAAATTAGATCTGAAGGATAGAATTGTTATTAAATGTCCCAAAAAAAGGACTCCAGGTACCTAAATACCATTTTTCAAAATAACACTGTTACTTGTTGAGATTTCTCGAGTATGAACATGCCAAAATGAAATTATTACACTAAAATGTACTAAAATGATTTTTTTGTTTGGGAAAATTATGCTAGATGACATTTTTTGATCACCTAATCTAATAGATAACCCAACTTTTTTCATTTATAAAATGGTTGTTTGTCATTTTTTAGATTTGATCAATCAATGATTGAATATGGTCAATCAGTGATTAACTATAAAAATTTGTGATTGATTATAAAATTTAGTGATTTACGTTATGGTTAATCAGTAATTGATCATAAATCAATCACTGATTGACTATTTCGTAGTCAATCACTAATTGACCATTTAAAAAAATTGATTAATTATTTTAGATTTAACTAATTTTTAAAAATTTCAATTATTTATTAAAAAAACTATTTAGCTATAAATCCCTTTTTGTTTTTTATTATTAAAAAAAAAAGAAGAAGAATAAAAAAGAAATGATGAGCGATCAAACAAAAATTTAAGAGAGGACAAAGGGGTTCGGGATATGGTACGTCTATAGACTATGTCTATCAAATTAATTTTATCAGAATGTTAGTTTTTTATTTTAATTTTTGAATATGACACCTTATAAGGCATCCATATTTGAAAGAAAACCTCTAAGATTTTGAATATAAAATATAAGACTCTAAACCTTTTTCTATTCATTAAGCCCAAAGGTCATGGGTGATTGTAAGTATAGTATAACAGTAATTTTATACCTAATTTTATCGTAAGGTGAAGAGTTTGAATCTTAGAAGAAAAAAAATCAAAAGATTAGACAATATTTTTAGAAAAGTACCAAATTTAGGAGGCAATTGAAGAATTTTGCATGTGGGGGTAAACATTAATATACCAAAAAAAAAAAAAAAAGAGAAAATGTGCCCGACTTACGTCGCCTTTTTAATTTTATATCATTCTCTTAGAATTCCTACCATTTAATGTTATTAATATGTAACGGAAGAATATTTCCAAAAAAAAAAAAAGTAAGGGAGAATACGGATTTTTTTCTACTAATAAAGAACATGAATTTTTAAATTTTTTAAGGACACTCCTTTAAGCTTCTATTTGGTTCATCAATTTGAGTTCAAATTTTTACGAATTGAGTAGATGATTTGAATTATGCATTTGGTATTCAAGTTGAAATTGCAAAAATTTATCTTGAGTTGAGTGTTTGAGTGAAAAAATTGAGATTAAAGTTGTATAGGAAAATGTGATTAAAGCACATGAGGGAGAGAAATATGCATAGTAAAACTCATTTGAGAATGCTATTCAAGACTTAAACTGATTGTTAGAATTAACAGGTTTAACCAAATGCACACAGTTGACCATTGAAACTAAACTTTTTGGACTTGAACTAACCATCCAAACAAGAAAAGATGTAAATAACATTTTTACAATAAATAATTAAAGTAATTACTAATTAATGTTTTAAAAAACTATTTGAAGCAAATGATAAATCTATTAAGTAAATAATTTTTTTTTTACTCAGTAAATGATTTATGGGAGAATATTGAAAACTACTATTTAGTATAATTTTTAATAACTTATTTACAAAGTAGATAATTTATTTATAAAATTATAATTATTTCTATTTATGTTATTTATTTTAAAATTTCAAAACCTTCTTATTTATATTGTTTAATTTTCATAAAAATGTTGTATACTACCACTTTTAAGTGGAAAGTACCTAACTGATAAATATTTAAAGACCATTGCACCTATATAAATCATGTGACAGTCATAAGTCGTGTGACAGTTATCGGTTCATATAAGGAAAATGGTAAGTTATGCAATCTCACATTGCTTAAGAATGAATATATGTGATAGTTCAAAAGTAAAGAGATCAACCCTTCTAACTGTATGAGGCCTTTTGGGGTGAAGCCTAAAATCAAAACCATGTGGGCACAACACCCAAAGCGAACAATATCATACTAAAAGAAGATATGAGTCGTTACAAGTCATGACACAAAAATTGACATTATATCAATATAACACAAATATAAAATTAAAATTTGGATCATGTTGGTAAAAAATAGAGAATTTGAGTTATTTTAGCCTATGGATTAAAAAAAAAGAAAGAAAAATACCTCAATGATATAAATTTAAAGAACATTACACCAACATAATACAAAAATTTGATACAAGATTAATATGACACAAAGTAAAACTAAATTATGACTCATATTGATTAAGATGAGAGAATTTATGTAATATTAGGCAATGGATGATTAAAAAATATATGTATAAATATAGCTACTTTGGTAATTCTCTCAACTGGTTTATGGGTTACCCGTTCTTCACCCATTCCCATTTTATTGGAGCCCTGGCCCTATTTTCTGTCTTCGGCTTAGTTGAAGGCCTACAAAGCCCAACAGAGCCATATTCTTAATAAAGGGCCCAAGATGGTGTTCTATAGATGGGTGTGGCAATGGCACAAGTTCAAGACAGGTGGTCTCCTCGCCATCCCGTTCTCCAAATAAACCATTTTGTTTACCAACCCTATTAACCCGATTAAGGCCTTGTTTGGTGATCTCAGTTTTTGTTTTTTTTTTTTTTAAATCAACAAAATTTATCATTACCTTTTAAAAAATTAATATTATTCAAATTTAAAAATTTCATCTCATCTGAAACTTAACTCAAACACCAAACGAACCCTAAGTTGATGGGGATGAGACATGTGTACTTGTAGATACCCTATTTAACTTTTTCATCATACAAAATATAAATATAATATATATATAAGACTGTATGTTAAAATAAGAAAATTATATTTTTCAATTTTAATATTTTAAATATGTTAAAATTTAACATTTAAATTTCACATTATGTAAAATATCTTGTGTGAGATCTTTAATATAAAGATGAATGTAATCAAATGAACGGATAAATGAGGAATATAGACGATGAATTCTAAATTTGCCCGTCCCCGTTACCTGCAATAGATTAAACTTTCAACTAGATATTTCCTGTCTCATTTAAAATTGGTTGTTGCGAGTTAACGAGTTAACACGGAAAATTGCTATTCTAGTATAGACATTGAACATAATTAGTTTTTTTTTTTTTTAATAACTAGTTGTAAAGCATGTGAAGTGCTTATTTAATTAATTGAACTTTTAAATACGTTAATGTAAATTTAAGTGGGACATACTTAAGAAATTTTAGTTTAATAAGATAAATAAGGAGGAAAATATTCCATGAAGCATATTTGAAGGGAAAAGTCCAAAAGAAGACAAAAATGAAAAAAAAAAAAGAAAAAAAAAGGCATTACAAGAAAAGGGCGAAAGAAGATACTTCTATTACTATTATTAATAACTAGAAAGTGTGAAATAAAAAATTAAAAAAAAACTGAAAAGTATGAAAATAAAATAAAGATAAAAAAAAATTATCTAGGAAAAGCAAAAAAAAAAAAAAAAAAAAAAAAAAGGGAAGAAGAAGAAGGTACAACTTTCAAGGAAAAAAAGTCAAATGGAAAAATTTTGAAAAGTAAGAGGAAAAAAAAAAGCACTTTCGAATTAATATAAACAAAATTTAATTGTAAAATAAATTTCCAAAAAAAAAAAAAAAAAAAAAAAAAAAAAAGAAGAAGAAGCAAGGAATACGGACAGACAACAGCATTGGATGTCTTAGAAGTGTCGGCAAAGTTGGTTTGGTCAAACATGAATGGCCATCAATTTTTCAATTTATTGTAATGTGATCCTCGCAAAATACTCTCTCTAACAGCAAAGTGCAAGCTGTAGACCACCTTTTTGTATGTGTGTGTGTGTGTGTGTTTTTTTTTTTTTTTTTTTTTTGCTTTCAATTATTTGTCTTGAAAACGTGTAGAAGGAGTTTTTTTTTTTTTAATAATCAATTATCATTCTATGAAATATGTAATAATATTGCGGAAACCAAGTTCAATATTAATGTAACAACATTAACGGCATAGATATCTATATCAATAAAAATTTTATTGTCGGAGTATTATAATTGCCTAAATTTATATATTTATATATTTAAAGAATCTCCCGTTAACGGTGAAAGTGAACCTCAGATGAGTTGGAACTTTCACATACATATATTATAGTCCTCGTTTTCATATACAACTAATAAACCCACTAAATAAATAATCACCTCCTAACGTGAAGCTTAGTGGCTAATGACATTAGGAGTCTTAGGTGGTTTGGTAAGTGAGAAATGATAATTTGAGATACATCAGAAAAGTAATACATCTATCTAATAAGCAATTGATATTTAAAATGATTTGTAAATATCAACTCTATCATTATCATCTGAATAACGAAATATATATTAGAAAAGAGAACGGTGATTAGAAATTTAGAATAGAGTTTGAGATGTTTCGTATCCTAACATATCTTAGGATTTGTTTGGTTCGTTAATTTGAGTTGTGTTTTTGAAGTTGAAATAGTAAATTTTATTGACTTTTCAGAAAAGACAAAAAACTTTTTGGGAAAAAGACAAAGACTTTTGAGGAAAAAGATAAAATTTGAGTTGAAAAGTTGAGTTTGAGAGAATGAACCAAACACACTCTTAATATGTTGTGTTGTAACTACAAAATGTTTTGACTATGCATGGTTCAATACATACATTTATCAACTTGTAAGGATACTCTTGATCGAGATCAACATATAGCTATTACAATTTTTATGAGAAATCATTCAATTAATCAAATGTACCACGTAATTCATGATTACTTGATATACCCATCCAATTAACAATTCATATTTATATTATATTATTAGGACAAGTTAACATTTATAAATTATCTAAAGATCAATGTTTCTTAAGTACGTGTATTATACAAGCACAATAATATGATACATCTGATTTTTTTGAGTAATTTCTTATGTTCAAACATACATGATACGTTTCTTAGTTAATTATATGTACACTTAAAATCAACCAATTACATATGATACATCCGATTTTTTAAGTAATTTCTCATGTTCAAACATACATTTACCACCAAAGGTGGTGACATAGCGGTTTAGGGTTACCTACCAAGGCTCTCGTTCCCATCATCTAGGGAACGAATCCCAGATCTCACTGTAAGGTTGACACCCTCTTCTAGAGCCTCCCAATGTGGACTAAGGATCAGGTGGAACTGGTTTTCGTTGGATGTTGGTTGCAAAAGCATGGCCAGGCACTGGGCCATTCCACTTATGATCCATATAAATTCTCACAGTGACATAGGGGGTGTGATGACAACACTAATTCCATTTTTTCTTAGCAAAAAAAAAAAAAGAAAAAGAAATCATACATTTCTTAGTTGATTATACATACACTTAAAATCAACCAATCACAAATTGATGAGTCAATTTATTACATTAGCTGATATTTAAGACCTATCTAGATAAATTGATGGTCCATTTGGTTGAGTGGTTGAGAGGTGTAGAATCTAAGTTTTTAGGTTTATTTTATTTTTTTCCTGAAAAGTCAACAAAAATTATAATTAATTGTTTTAAAAAATTAATTAACCTTAATCTAAAAATTTTATCTCAAATTTGTGTTTGAAATGCATGCGATTTTTTATTTTTTTATTATTATTTTTTCCGTAGAAACAACAAACCGATTTTGGTTACATTAGAATGTTTTTCAATTCTCTCCCTCATTCATTTTCTAGAAACTGGTAAAGAAAATTGATGGTGCCATTTCTGCTGCCTGCGGTGGGTGGGGATGCGTGGATAACTGTGGATCCTCTTTTTCATATCTGTCTAACTCCGCAAGAAAATAATAAATAATGAATTATAAAAAAAGGATAAATTAATTATTTGACCTCTAGTTTTTTTACAAAATTATAATTTGATCTAAATTTTTTTGGAGAATTACATTCACACCTTTAATTTTTCCAAAATTACAAAGATATCTAGTTGACCAATACTCATATAATCAACACCCCTTGTTTCAAACAGTGTAAAATTTTTCAATGAAATGACTAAAATACCCTAATAAATTATAGCCATTTGTCTTACTAATCACACCCCTTATCCTCTTTAGGTGCTCTAGTAAAAGGGACCAAATTGTATTATTTTAAAAAATTTAGAGATCTTTTAGTCATAAAAATAAAATTTGAGGACTAAGGTCCCGTTTAAAGGAACTTTTTCAGACGAAATTTTACCATTTAATCCAAAATTTTTAATTTACATCTCACTTTATCTCATTTTCATTGTCAAACAACTCAAAATGTAAAAGTTCACAATTTTCTCATTTCAAATAGAAATGAGAAGATTCTTGTGTCAAAATACTCATAACGATAAGTCGAATAAAACAATATCTATTTTATATATTTTTTCCTGATACATTTTAAATTTTATTTTTATTTTTTACATCACAGATCATTTTCAACAGTCCTCACTTCTTATATATATTTCTAACGCAATATCTAAAATTTCATCTTTAAAAGTCCCTCAATCGGCCTCTATATTTTAACTTTACAAAAAAATTAGGATCAAATGAATAATTTATCTAAAAAACAAAAAACGAAAAAATGGAAAATGGAAAAAGAAAAAGGAAAAAAAGTGTGTAAGCCAAGAAAAGAACTAACCAACTGTTTATGTCTCACTGGTCCGGCAGTGGAATATATCACACGTTATAGATAAAAATAAATAAAATAAAAAATGAAAGAGTAGTGTAGAGATTAGACAGACTGTCATTGTCTGTATTAGCGGAGTGGTCTTTTTCATCAACCTAATTTTATTTCTTTATTTATTTTTTGACAAATTCACCCTAAAAACAAAGAGAAAATTCACAAAGAAAACAACAAAATCTTGAGAGTTAAGACTTAAGAGAGCGAATAATAATTAATTAATCAATATAATCCCAAATCGGTCCCAACCAACATCACCATCATTATCATATGTTTATTATTATTATTATTATTTTTTCCTTAAAATGATCATATGTGTATTATTTCAAGGAAAATAATAATAATAATAATAAAGTTGAAAGAAATTGTATTATAACTTCATATTAGGGTCATACTAGAGCCATCCGTATATTTTCCCTTAAATCTTTTTTCAAATGGTGAAAATTTTGCAAAAACTGTACTAGAATTTACTTGTATAGGCACCTTATTATGAAATTTTCTTTCCTTTTTTTCCCATTAAAAATTGTGTATAATCAATTTTTATCAAAATTAAGATATATGAAGATATAACAATCATAATTAAGAGTGTTTTTACACGATCTGATTATCTATTTTTTAAATAGAAATATGCAATTAGATTATAAAACAACAAACGTTATTAAAATGTGAACGATCTCATTATATAAAAAAACATAATCCTTAATTGAGACCAATCTTATTAGTAAAATTTGGTGAAATAAAAAAAAAAAAACGGATGTTTGAAACCTGATAACGGAAATATACATCAACATATAAGATTGAATATGCATAAAATTATTTTTTATAAACTTTTTACAAGTCTGATTAGAGAATCATAATTCTGAAACACAATATTCCATATAAAGACAAATAAAACGAAACCATGAGAAAATTAAACACACAATAAATTGATTTAAAATAGTCTTTGATTATATTCCTTCTATTACTCTCAATAATACAATAAATTATACTTGCTATGTCATTTATCCTAATAATATATTTGGGTAGAGAGAGAAAGTTATTAGAGAGAGAAAGAAGCATCATGCTAGAGAGAGAAAAAAAAGCCACCGACCGTCACAAAGAGAGCCACAGCCACTGTTCCCATTCCACCACCAATTATTCAATCCATTTTTTTATTTTTCAAAAATTAATAAATAATAATAATAATAATATTATTCATTTTCTTTTTATTTTGGACAATTTGTCATTTGTCCATTTCAGCTCTTCACTCCCACAACTCCGACCGACACTTTTCTTCTTCTTCTTCCATAAAACTCAGACCCACTCGCCATTTCTCTCTCTCTCTCTCTCTCTCTCTCTCACCTAAACTCCACTTCCCCCATTTTCTCTCTCCTCTCTCAGATCTGATCTGGGTTTCTTATCTTTCTCTCTATAGCTCTCCGAGCTTCAAGCAAACGAAAAGAGAGAGAGATTCGATCGTTGAACAGCAACCATGTACGGACGGGACCCATGGGGGACTCCATTGGAGATTAACGCGGCGGACTCGGCGACGGACGACGACCGGAGCCGGAACCTGCAGGACTTCGACAGGGCGGCGCTGTCGTCGCGGCCGTTGGACGAGACGCAGCAGAGCTGGCTGCTGGGTCCCACCGGTGAAAAGAAGAAGAAGAAGTACGTGGATCTGGGCTGCATCATCGTCAGCCGGAAGATCTTCGTCTGGACCGTCGGAGCTCTCGTCGCCTCCGCCCTCCTCGCCGGCCTCATCACCCTCATTGTCAAGACCATCCCTCGCCACAAGCACGGCCCCGATGCTCCTGATAACTACACTCTCGCTCTCCACAAAGCCCTCATGTTCTTCAACGGCCAGCGATGTATTTCAATCTCTGTCTCTCTCTAGACTATATATTTATATATTTATATTGTATATTGAGTTTTGGGGATTTGGATCTGATCTTGATTTATACTTACAATGACTCTAGGATCTTCTCACTGTGAATTCATGGAAGTGATTTTAGATTGAAAAGATTCCAGATTTCTTCATAGAGACAGACAAACATCAAAAAAAATATTTTTTGTTGTCTTTTCATTTGTTTATTAATTTGGGTTGACTTAATTTTGAAGGAAATGGGCAAATAAAGAGAGACCCAAATGACCCAAACGAAATTTTTTTATTAATAATTTTCTTATTTGGGTTGTGTTAATTTAGATTTTTTGTTTAAATAGATTGAAAAGATTCCAGAGTTCTTCTTAATTGGTTTATAGAGACAGACAAACATCAATTTTGTGATGTCTTTTTATTTATTTATTTTTTGGGTTGCCTTAATTTTGATGGAAATGGGCAAAAAGAGAGACCCAAATGACCCAAATAAATTTTCTTATTTGGGTTGTGTTAATTTTGATTTTTTTTTTGGGGGTTTAAATTGCAGCTGGGAAGTTGCCAAAGCATAACAATGTTTCATGGAGGGGAAACTCTTGTGTGCGTGACGGAGAACCGAATACCATTTTTAAGGATCTGTCCGGCGGGTACTATGATGCCGGGGATGCGATCAAGTTCCACTTCCCTAAGGCTTTCTCCATGACCATGTTGAGCTGGAGTGTGATTGAGTACAGCGCCAAGTATGAGGCTGCTGGGGAGCTCAACCACGTTAAGGATATTATTAAGTGGGGGACTGACTACTTTCTTAAGACGTTCAATCATACGGCCGATTCGATTGACAGGATCGTGGCGCAGGTACTGTACAGAATTTTGATTTAAATATGATTGTTGATTGTTGGTTTTCTTGGTATTGTTCTTAGCTCAACTGAAAAAATGTCGGTTTTCAATTAAAAAAAAAGGTCGTTTAGGATAATTTTGTGGTAGGTTATGTATCATTAGGGTACAGTTTTCAATCGTAGATCACGACTGAATCATATCAGATAAAAGAAAAGTATGACAACTTAATTGATAAAGATCAGACAGTTCAGATTTGTGTTCTACTGATAGGAGATTTTTTCATACACTGGCACAAAATTCTCCAGATTTTTATCAACTACTATTCAGCCAATGTTTCGGCTAATTTCGAATAATGAAAGGTTTTGTCTGTTGGATCTGCTATGAGGTCAGTACACCTGATATGTAGTCCTTTCCATTTTGACAGGTTGGTTCAGGGGATACTTCTGGAGGGAACACTGCTGAGAATGATCATTATTGCTGGATGCGTCCCGAGGATATTGACTATGAGCGACCTGTTACCGAGTGCAGCAGTTGTTCCGACCTTGCTGCCGAAATGGCCGCCGCATTAGCATCCGCATCCATTGTTTTCAAAGACAATAAGGCCTACTCGCAGAAACTTGTCCATGGTGCGAAAACGCTCTTCAAGTTTGCAAGGGAACAGAGAGGCAGATACAGTGCAGGTAATTCAGAGGCTGCAACATTCTATAACTCCACCAGCTACTGGGATGAATTTTTATGGGGAGGAGCTTGGTTGTACTATGCCACGGGCAACAGCTCGTATCTTCAGCTTTCTACAACTCCTGGTCTTGCTAAACATGCTGGTGCCTTCTGGGGAGGCCCTGATTACGGTGTATTAAGCTGGGACAACAAGCTTACCGGTGCTCAGGTATATTAAATTCTGAATTATCTTGTTGCTTATTTCATGACTTTTCAAATCCATTATTTTAATTCGACTTTTGGTCTAATATGTGGCTGTGTATCGCCCCATTATGCTTTGCATTCGTCTCTGTATGCTCAAAAATGTGGTTGCATACATTGGCAATGGCTTAATGTATTTTATTGTCTTTAGGTACTTTTGAGTCGTCTAAGATTATTTTTGAGCCCCGGTTATCCATACGAAGAAATTTTGAGGACATTCCACAACCAGTCAAGCATTATCATGTGTTCGTACCTGCCAGTTTTCACAAGCTTTAACAGAACCAAAGGTCCTTCCCCCCCCCCCCCCCGCCCCTCCTTCTTTAAGTGGTTCATTGACGTTAATTTTAGTACAGACTTAGAACTGCTCAACGTGGTTCAGTTAGTTGATTGGGTACTAACAAAGTAACGGTTTCTTCCAGGAGGCTTAATCCAGCTGAATCACGGAAGACCTCAGCCTCTTCAGTATGTAGTCAATGCAGCGTTTTTAGCTACCTTGTTCAGTGATTATCTTGACGCTGCAGATACACCTGGATGGTATTGTGGACCCAATTTCTATTCTACCGATGTCTTGCGTGATTTTGCGAAGACCCAGGTGTGCATACTTAAATTCTCCTAACCAATTCAACTCACTACTAGAAGCTCGTATTTGGAATAATGGCAATTGATTCTTTATTTTGCTTTGTTGTTTTGGCAGATTGATTACATCCTTGGCAAAAACCCTCGGAAAATGAGTTACGTCGTTGGATTTGGTAATAATTACCCAAAACACGTCCACCACAGAGGTGCTTCTATCCCTAAGAACAAGATCAAGTATAACTGCAAAGGAGGTTGGAAATGGAGGGACACTAAGAAGCCAAACCCTAACGTGATTGTTGGAGCCATGGTTGCTGGTCCCGACAAGCACGATGGTTTCCATGACGTTCGTACTAATTACAATTACACGGAACCAACCCTTGCGGGCAATGCTGGTTTGGTTGCAGCACTCATCGCTTTGTCGGGCGAAAAGAGCAATGGGATTGATAAGAACACTATTTTTTCGGCGGTTCCCCCAATGTTCCCAACTCCACCACCACCACCGGCACCTTGGAAACCATGAGATGCCACGACGGTCCTTGTATCTCGGTTGTTAAATGTTGTGTGACTTAATGGTTTAGATGATTTTGCTGCAGTGGTAGTCTTTGGGACTTGAATCACCTTGAACCGTAAAGAGCTGTGTAAAAAAAAGGAAAAAAAAAAAAAAGGATCAAAAGATGGGAGAGAAAAGGAAAAAAAGAAATCGATGCAAATTTCTCATGGCGATTGTTGGATTGCGGACCGAGTGAGAGTCTGAAGAATTGGGCATTAGGGGTTCTGCAAGTCTCTTTATGGATTTTGTGATAAATACAGTATATATATGTATGAAAACTTAAAAAACAATAATGTATTCTTTGAAACAATTTAATCAAACAGTTTGAACTTGTTGACTAATAATTTTTAATCAAAAGTCTTGTGGAGACCTGTTCTTTGGTTGTAGTTTTTCGTTCTCTCTTCTCCGATTTTGTTATTTTCTAGTTTCCTTAATCCACACAATAAGTGTACGCCATAGGACAGTCTCTAACCAAACAGGGAATAGGGGTAAAAAGAACATGTCTATATATATATATATATATATATATATATATTATTTTTTGTAGGATGAAAGTCTGAAAAGAAGGGGACGAATATTATTAAAGGGGCTTCTCAGATCCTAACAGGAATGTTCCTACCTTTGTTAAAGACGTGGATCCTAACTTTGTTACAAAGAGTGCATTATCCTAAGTAGGTCTTATCCTTTAACAAAGAGCGTGTTATTTCAGTCTCAGTGAATGTGTAAATAAGTGAATGTGTAAATAGTAAGGACACGGAGGGATATGGTTTCTGATCCTTTACCGCGACTATTAAGCTAATAGGAAACAAACTTGCATATGCAACTCCATAGGGGATCTCAACACTAACTTTTAACCATAAAAACACCACAATAATCTTTTACCGCCAAACTAAAAAATTTTCGTAAAGTACTTTTTACCATTCTCATGATCATGTTTTGGTAGCAAAGTTCATATCGAGTAAAATATGGAAAATCTTGGCTTTTGGATTTTTTCAGATGTAACTTAGACCAACAAATTCACCATTTGCTTTCAATTTAAAGTAATTTTCCACTTCATAAAAAATTAGATCTTTTTCCTCTCTCTCTCTAAAATGTGAACAATGATGTTACTTAAAGGGGCAGTCACCTTGATTCTAATAAGTTTTTTTTTTTTTTTTTTTAAATAAATTTTTTTAAACTTTCCTTCTCAGACATGCCATGTTCTTTTCTTTTATGGTTTTGGAATATGCTATTCTTTGCCCTAGAGAAATATATGCTTGTCCAGTTGTATATCACAGTTACATATTCCTTTGTGGCTATCAAATAAAATGACACAATTAACTTGGGCATCCAACTTCATCTGCAAAAGATGGCTGAGGAAGAACTCAGCAACTCCTTGGAGTTTACCCCGACATGGATAGTCGCCGTCGTCTGCTTCGTCATCGTCCTCATCTCTCTATGTGCCGAGCGTTCTCTGCATAAACTTGGAAAGGTATTTTCATCGGCTTAACTCTTGCTGCTTCTGAACTTCTTTGTCCTCCCTTTTTGGGGGTAAAGCATTTTTCTTATTCGTAAGAGTGTGATTAAAAATGTAAATTCTTTGATGCTATTTATCAGTGCAATGATCATGTGTCAATGCATCAAAACTGTCACATACCAACATGAAACTTAATAATTTTACTTTTTTGTCACGTGACAATTATATTATATTATCATACTTGCAGTGATGCGTCACGATCGATAACGATAGTAAATCATTTTTTTTGTGTGTAAAGTTTAAGAAGGGTGCATTGTAATATATATATATATATATATATATATAAATATATATATTAAGAAACATTGGCTAGTTAAATGACACTTGGAAAATGGTCCGCCAAGTTGGAAGAGACAGGTCATGTCCTGCTTAGGCATAGTTGGCGAGTGGAAATCAACATGATTAAAACATGGAAATCAGAAGTAGGAAAACAATATCAAATGCAAAACAAATTGACTTCACTAATCTAAGGAGGGGGTTAAACAGAAAGAAGAAAAAACTCTACAAGGGTATTCTTGGAAATTTCAAACTTTTCCCAATTTGATCAATGGAGGGAGGATTTGCAAGGAATTTTCAATTTATGAAATTTTTTTTAGCATCACACTTATATTGAAGATATCTTAGACCCGTTTGAATAAAAGATTCGAATCAGAGCCATTTAACCAAAATTTTTTTTTCCCCTTTAAGTTATTGTGAGAGAAAAAACACTAGAACAGAAAAGGTTTGAAATAGAACTTTTTAAATTCAAACCCTTTATTTAAAGGGCTCTTAGTAAATACACGTATTGTTTGAACCCCTAAATAAGTAACATGTATGAAATTGTTAATGTTGAATCAACAATATGTAATCTCTGGTTTAGTCCTTGTTAAGATTGGAGAGACTAGACATGTTTTTAAACCCATAAATATAACATTTTGTTTTATACACATATGCATATATATATATTTATATGTAATATGTGTATATGTTGGACATGGAAAGTGCCTAGGCATGTTCTGGAAGAACTTATTACTTTCTGAAACTGGAAATAGTGGCACGCACAAAATATGGTGGGACAAGTAGAGGTTTTTTTTTTTTTTTTTTTTTTTTCTGTGGGGATAGTGACTTTGAAACCTCATGAAAGGAGCCTTTCAACAAACTTCAAAATTTTCTCCACCATTGAGGCTTCATGAACGAAGAAAACGAAATTGCTCATTAAAATAATTGAAGAAAATGAAAGTGGAACCTCGAATTTTTGTTTTTCTTTTGTTTTTGTTTGTTTGTTTTTTATTTTTTCCTCTTGTTTTTACAACTCGGAAGCCACATTGTAGAGGTAGATTCGGCTTATCATTTTTGTTTCATTTTCAAAAGAATAGATATATTTGCTAAGGAGTCCTTTCCAAAATATTTGAACCCCATAACTAATAATTATAATTATAATTTTTATTTTATTTTTGAAGTTTTGCTCTTTTGTTAATATGCTTACTTGAACTGTAAGCTAAAGCAACATGCCCTATCCAATTTGAATATCTTTTTCTCTAAAATTAATATGCTCTGGTAACCTGTCTCAGTTTGAGACACTAGATTACTTTTTGCCCTTTTTTCAGTTAATAAGTTTGTTTCTATAAGTAACTTGTCTATAAAGGCTACAAAAAATAAGTTTGTTTCTATAAGTAACTTGTCTTTAAAGGCTACAAAATTTGTTCTACTAATATATTTAGCAACTTTTCCGCTAGTTGTTGTAAGTGATAACATTACTTACTGAGCAAGTAACCAAAGTGTAGTCCACATAGCTTCTCAAACATAGGAAATAAAAATTTAAGTTGTTATTTGGAATTAAGCCTTTGAAATTTAGTCATTTCAAGCAAACTAGTACCATGATAACACTATTTAGAGGAATTTGTGGTTCCGGCGTAATCATATGGTAATCCCACACTCATCTTTAATGTCGAGGCGGAAAATTAAACCCTCCAAACTAAAAAAAAAAAATGATAATAAAACAAGAGAGGAATTTTTGAAGATACAAAAAGTCCTCTCATCTTGATACAGATAAGTACTCTAAGAAATTGCCAGTTGCAGAATAAATTAATAATCATCCTTGTCACCTAATGACCTAAGCAAGATCAAAATTTCAATTTCTAAGGTTCTTCTCATTTAAAAGAAAAATTCAATCCCCTCACCAAAAAAAAAAAAAAAAAAAAAAAAAAAAAAAATCCATTTTAGTCCTTTATTTTTTATGTTTTGATGTTTTTAATTCCATGAACTGGGAAAAAACTCAAGTTATGATTTATGCTAACCGTGTATTTTCATCGTCAGTTCTTGCATCGTGAGAAACAAGATGCACTTTATGAAGCCCTAGAGAAATTAAAAGAAGGTACGTATCTCTCTCTTTCTTGTTATGCATGTAAATGATATATGTACATGTATATATATTTATTGCACACTAATGCCCCTAAATTTGTCATAGAATTTCAATTATACTTGAATTTTTTATTTTAATAATTTACACTGTAAATTTATAAATATGCAACAATCTATCCGCATTTATAACAATGATATTTTTTTTGAAGGAAACTGACATGTGACTTGTACGAGTTGTCAATTAATGACAGTAATGATCATAACTATTTATTTAAACCATATTTATTGATGTTAAGAATTTTAATTAAATTTTATCAATATTAAAAAAATTGCGAATTAACTTTGTTTCAAATGTAAATTTGGACCAACAATTAAAAAAAAAAAAAACTTTTTATGCTCTTGTTTAATGACTTGTGCACGTCAATTTCTATCAAAATATTAACATTATCATCAATGCGGTATAAATTGTTACAGATATGTAAGTTCAAGATATAAATTATTAAAATTAAAAGTTCATGACATAAATTACAATTATGTGATAAATTCAGGGGCTCGAGTCCAAGTAAGGGTGTAACTGAATTCTTTACAACTATCTAACATGTAAATCTCAATTACCTTGTTGTAGAGTTATATGTAACACTAAACTAATTTGTTCTTGACGCTTGGTAACAGAATTGATGCTTCTAGGATTCATTTCGCTTCTCTTAACCGTCTTTCAAAATTTGATAAGCAAAATATGCATCCCGTCTCATCTTTCATACGACATGCTTCCATGCAAAAAGCCGAGTCCCGAGAATGTCAATCACGGTCGCCGGCTTTTGGCTGCCGGGGCCGGTGCAGGGCAGTGCAAAGAGGTATGTCATATGCTTGAGCTTTTTATCACTCCCATCTTTCCTTTGTCCTTGAAATGGAGAAGAACATCCTATGTAAAGCAAAAGCGATAATAATAAAAATTTCCGTTGTCATTTAATCGTATCGCTAGAATCTAATACGTATTTTAAAATAAAATGCTGAGATTATCCTTTGTTTTTTTTTAATCAGAACCCCCTTATATCAGATTTAGTCAAAATTAACTATGCCAAAAGACTTTTTTGCACTATATAAAAAAACCGACCTTTTGATTTTAAAGACAACAATTTTGCCGATTATCACCAAAAATGAATCTTTCTCAAAAAATCAAATTTGGTTATTTTAAAATGCAAGAAGAAATTGAATATCAAAGCTAATTGTTTTTTGGGATTTCTCTCTTAGAGCGTCAACACATCATTCGTAACATAGAGGATGATCTTAGCAATTTTTTTTTTTTAACACAAGGGCGGTTTTATTATAATTCATTATCACTTGCATTAAACTAATCAAATTGATATATATATATATATATATATATATTTCTTATCCCTTTCGTTTTTCATACTCAGGGGAAGGTTCCCATGTTGTCGGTGGAAGCACTACATCACCTTCACATTTTCATCTTTGTACTGGCGGTAGTTCATGTGATCTTTTGTGTCACAACAATGGTTCTTGGAGGGGCCAAGGTAGGCTTAACTAAAAAAATAAATAAATAATAAAAAAAGAGAAAATTATCCAAATAGTCACTTTTTTTTTTCATCCAGTGAACTATATGACACAAATTTCCCTCTCTTTATTGACATGATATAAATTTTAGTTTTATTTTTATGTCATATTAGTCTATTGTCAAATATTTGTCTCATGATGGTGCAATGGTTTTAAAATTTGTATCACTTAGATGCTTTCCCTATTAAATAAAGTAAATAGTAAGATTGTAAAATATTTGAAGTAAATAGTAGTAAATAGTAAATTTAATAGAAGTAAATAGATAATTTCCCTTGTCAATTTGATATTTACTATTATTTGCTCTAAATATTTTAAAAACCTATTATTTACTTTGTTTATTGTAAAACTGCTGCTTATTTTTTTCTCCTACTTTTGAAAAATTTTTAAAGGACATGTGGGTTGGCTCAGCCCATGTGCTAGAAAGCAGAAACCTAGGTCCGACCCAAATGTCTGATTGGGTTGGACTCAACATTGAGTCAAAGTGGTAGACTATTGATCATGTCTGCATAACCGATTCATATTTATATCTCTACTTTACTTTTTATTTTATACAAAGACTAGACATAGTTTCTCTTTAAACATTTGGAGGATTCCATATACTAAAATAATATGTTCACATATGCAGATACGCCAGTGGAAGCGCTGGGAAGATAGCATCAAGAACGAATATAAAGATCCTAAAAAGCGTAACGCAAACCCGAATTTCTCAAGTTTATGTTTGCGGATGATATGATTTTGGCTCGTAAAATTTGCTTACATGAATATCATCTTCTATGCAGATCGATTCGGGATCGACCACATGCACGCTAACATTCACCGTGAGTTCTTCAAACAACATGCAGATGGATACTGGAGAAGAGCAGCTGTAGTGAGTTGGATGGTGAGTTAATTAACACGAGCTTAATGCACAATTTGCGAGTAATTCTCGTTTCAGAAAGCAATGATACGCGTCATAAAAAAATTTATCATGAATATCGTGAATGCATGTGCGCCAAAGTCATATTGAATATGAAAAACTGAAATTAATAAAATCTTAGAAATAATCTTCGGTCTGGTGGCTGTATTTGTTTGCAAATGTACTATTTAGCATTGTCAGTGTAAGCAACAAGTGTCAATAGAAATTTATACATTAATGATCTCCGTTTACACGCTATTAACCTCATGTTACAAGTGCCATTTTACAAGGGTACCGGACATGAGACCTTGTCTATGTCTTTAAAATTTTGCTTTTTCACTCACTCAAATGATCACATTCTCATATATATAAATATATATAAATATTTATTTTGTAGATAGCATTCTTCAAACAGTTTTATGGCTCAGTCACAAAGTCTGACTACCTAGCACTTCGCCAGGGATTTATCAAGGTTAAATTCCAATTTTTTTTTTTTTTTTTTCCTGCAAAAAAGAGAAAAATCTTTACTAAATTGTCTCTTGTTCACATTTCTTATGAAAAGGAGCACTGCCCTGGATATCTCGATTTCGATTTTCATAAGTACATGTTGCGGACACTCGAAGTTGATTTCAGAAAAATTGTTGGCATAAGGTACGATGATGAAAATCATCACGTAGTTTCACTCGCTCGCTTCAAATTTTGTATTCCGAGGTTCAATTGACCTTCTATGTTGTCAATTGATGTCCCCACAACAGCTGGTACCTGTGGCTCTTTGTTGTGCTGTTTTTGTTGCTAAATCTCGACGGATGGCACACATACTTCTGGTTATCCTTTTTGCCACTTATCGTAAGTGACGGATCAGAACCGGTTATAAGTACCCAATCGTTCGGTTTTCCAATTTTTCTTTTCAACTATTTGAGTTGTCTAGTAGTCCTTGCCTTGCTACAATGCCACATTGAAGAGTCCCATGTGACATCATAACGATCCTAACATCGATTTTGTTTTTTGTTTTTTTTTTTTTTTTGGGGGTGCAACCGTAGCTTCTGCTTCTCGTGGGCGCCAAGCTAGAGCACATAATCCTCCGTCTTGCGCAAGTGGTCAAGAGGACGGATGATCAAGAGGCGCAACAGAATGTGGGAAGGAAGAATGAGACTGGAACCCCGAGAGTGAAGCCTTCGGATGAATACTTTTGGTTTCGCAAACCCGGCATTGTTCTGATCTTGATCCACTTCATTTTGTTTCAGAATTCATTTGAGATTGCATTCTTCTTCTGGATTTGGGTATTACCAATCTCTAGCTAGTTAATTTAATAAGACACTTCTTTTTCACTCATTAACCATATTATGCAAGATAGTAAACGTCTATATTCGTGATTTTACGAGAAAACTTATGATAAGAACTGTATTTTTGTCCTATATGTAAGTACTTCTGTTTTAATCATTAGATTAACTTTTCAATAGTCTGATCCATGACTAAAAATAGTTATACATGTCGTGCTATATACTGTTAGAAATTTAATTTAATGATTAAAACAGTAATAACTATAATTATAGTAAAAGTACAATTCTTACCGTAAGTTTTGTCGTTATTTTACTTATTTTTTTGTCCTTTTTGCAGAGCACTTATGGTTTTCATTCCTGCATCATGGAAAAAGTTGGCTATATCATCCCTCGACTTTTTATGGGGTAGTAATACTACCATCGAGTTAAAAAAAAAAAAAATATTAATGACCCGTTTGGTTTATAGGAATTCAGATTTTTGTAAGAAAAAACACTGCAGGAAAAAAGTTTGAATCGTAGGTTCGAATCCATGAACCAAACGGGGTTGGTGTTATGTTCCATACCGATCTTCTGATTTACATATTTGCTCATGGCTGTGCAGTGTCATCGTTCAAGTTCTCTGCAGTTACAGCACGTTGCCCTTGTATGCAATTGTTACTCAGGTTTGTTATCTTATACATCCTTCCTAGTTAGATTTCCATGTGTATTATATGGAATTAAATCCGAAAAATTACATCGTGGTACCTTGTCTTTTATCGAATTAGTAGATCGGTATCTTAGTTATTCAGATAATACCGAATAAGTACCTCGTACTAAAAACACCCTCCGAGTAGCTTGAGGCCGTTTTTTGGACATCAAAAATAGATAGGTGTGAGGTACTCAAGGGCATTTTATTTAAAGTTCTAAGTACTAAATGAGGTACCAATCTACTGATGCGATAAAACTCGGGTGCCAGATTCATTTGAATTACACGGACAACGGCACGAAATCATCGATATTTAAATCGTTCCAAGCTGACTCGGTTTTTTTTTTTTTTTTTTTGGATGAAGATGGGAAGCATGTTCAAGGAAGGCATGTTCAAAGAGCAATCAGCCATACTTGGATGGCTTGACGATGCAAAGAACAGAAAGGAAAAACCCGAGAGCAGCTCATCTGTTGCAAAGGGGACGCAATTTCATAAAATGGATAGAGAATTATCCGAGATTGTTCAAGTTGCAGAACAAGCTGAAATGGTGCAAATTGCAGAACAAGCATCAATTGCTCATGAAGGAAGCACATCATCTCCAAGTAATCTCAATTGCGAAACTAAACCACCTTTTTCGTCGTCTTAGAGGCTCTATGCAGATCATTACCGACGGGATGGTTATAATTGTATGCTGAGATCACATCTTTCCTTATGACAAGAGTTTCTAATCAACAAAGCAAATAACGAAGCGGTAACTTAACCTGAAAAGTTTTCAAGTTTTCTTCTTGAGTAAACTGTAAAGGGGCAAATTATGTTCAAGCTTTCAGTAAATTACATTCAAGATACCAAATTGCTGTATACGTGGGAATTTACGGTAAAAATAAAATCAAGTACTCGGAAGTAAGAAATAATCGTGAAACAAGGGCCGTTTTAATAGAAATCTAAAGCTAGGATTAACCATCATAAGCGGAAATAACCAAGTAAAGTGCAGCAAAGTAAAAGATCGAACCAAGAATTTATAGAGGTTTTCTCTAGAGTGAGCTATGTCGTCAATAGTTACTAGCGTTTGAGTACAATGCATAAGTAAGAATTTCGGAAAAATGACCTCTCTCTCCGAGAGGCGGTCCTCCTCTATTTATAGAGGTCTGAGAGAGCAGATTCTTCTCCACTCAGTAGTGGAGATAGCCTCGACTAGTGGTTACGTGGAGTAGCAGGCAGTTACCACACTCACGTGCCCACGATCTCAAGTAATGGGAACCGTAGAGACATATCCCTACGATTAGAATAAGTCCCAAGAAGCTCGGAGTGTCACCACCCTGCTTTACAGGGGGCTTGTTGTTGACCATCGAATACTCGGTCATTGTTGCTGGTCGAGTTGCGATCCCGGGCTTTCTTTGCGGTGATGCCTTGGCGCGGGTGGGTTTTAGTCTTAACACATGGGTGAAAAGCCAATATTACTAGGTCGAACCCGTGACCGTTTGATTGGTTCGACACAGACAATTGTGATTGGGAGATGAGGTCGAACCCCAACAATTTCCCTTGATCAAGTACTATTACCAAACAAGCTAACAATAGGCTTTAGTGCAATTATTTGTGCATAATTCCATGCATAAACAAACATTATGAAGAGCCAACATTTTTATAGACCTTTTGAATTGTATACACAGCATGTAAGAAAAGATGTCTTTTATATGTTCTTTTTTTCCTCCTTTTGTAATTACAAAGATGAAGCCTGCCCTGAAAACTAAAAGGGAAAAAGAAATATGAAAAAAAGGTATAAAAAAAAATTAGAGAAGGAAAAAGAATCTAGTACCTCTAGGAACTTCTGATTCTTTTAATCTAAGCAAGCTAATTTTTGAGTTTTTCTTTTAAGTATCCCGGCTATGATGAAATGTAGGAAAGTCCTAGATGCTTAGGTCTTTCGAGTGGAAGCTTCTCTATCTCGAAACTACCACGGTTGTGGGCAGATGCTTCTCCATCAGTTTCTGCCTTTTGAAGCTCGTTCAGAGCTCTTTTAGCGTAGATGGTAAACGCAACCGTGGTAACAACGGCGATGATGAAGGAGATAACATTGTATACAATCTCTACTGTAGTCAAATGATAGTTTCTGTATTGAACATCTGCTAATGTCCGTATTAAACGACCGCTGCACAAGGGTAGAGATGATTTATCATGACAGAGAAGAAAATTGCAACGAAGGTAAGAGGATAAAGCACAAGTTGTTCGATGCGTGTCAGCTGACAAAGGAAATGGTAAATTTACGAACTCATCAAATTAGGAGAACGCACCCATAGATATAAATGAAAGCTTCGGGCACCATTCCGGCAATTGATCCCCAAAGATAGGGCCAGAACTGCATAGTTGTTACGACAATTGCATAGTTGAAAATTGTGTATGGAAACGGGGAAACCCTAAATAGAGCTACCACCCGGAATTGATGGAACCAGCTCCCTTCCACAGCAAGTCTAATCATCTCGGCTTTCTGTGGCCATCTTTTCAACCATTGCTGAATGAATAAGCAGAGAGGATTAAGTTAGCAGTGGATTTGTTTACCATAATTCCGCTCTCTCACTTCAAGTAACTAAAACAATTACAATGGTTGAAATGTAATGGAGTCTTACATGGATGCGATCACGAAAGAGTAGACCAATTAGATAGGGAAGGACCATTCCGACTGTTGTTCCAACCATGATTATAACAAACCCGAGACCATATCCAAAAATCATTCCCGCCAACCACATGGATGGGCCGGAAGGAATTAAGAACACAGGAAACAGAGCGAGAGATGCAACAAGAACAAGAGCAAGAACAGGACGGCCAAAACTAGTGGCTTCCCATTGCATGATTGGGATGAGAACCTGCGACAAAATTCTTAACTTTTAAACAAGATAAACAAAAAACCATTTAATGCAGTAATTAATCAATTAATTCTTCGGAGAGAAAGTGGCGTTGAATCTAGAGCAATTCAACAAAAAAAGATTTAACCAGTAGTAAATCAATCGAACAATCGTTCTATTGATGTTTACCGTGCCTGTTCATCTGAAAAACTAGAATGCAGTCTAAACAATTTTTCGTACAAGAAATTTTGAGTGATACGTAATCTAGAACTCATGAGATAAATATTACTGAACATCTCTACACAAGAAAGTGTCGGTTGCCCAACATATCCTACAAAAAAGAATTGGAGGTGAAGTTAAAAATCAAAAGTACCTTTTCAAAAACAAACGGAACTCCCCATTTCAACGAAAAAAGAAGTAGAATAACAGCAACAACACACAAGACTAAGGCTTTGATCCACCAAAGGAGTGATTTGATCCTTGCTTCTGCCCGAGGCTGCAAAATCTCAGCTTCTGTGGTTCTTGCTTCATTGGATATTACTAACCTAACATATTCACTGTCTTCCCTAGCTTGACGCCCAGAGTTTACGTGCTTCTCTAACTCCTCAGAAGAGTTTGTCATCTTTATTAAGACCCCGGAAGGCCAGAAACGAAAAATACACTGAAACAAAAGGTCAAGAAACATCTGTAAATCAAGCATGAAATTCGCAAGTAACACCATAATTTATTCGCCCTTTCGGAAACAAACAACATCCCATAACTATTTATTCACATACTAAGATTAAACCCAAAACTCAAACCGACTGATGTAGAATACGAATCATGTTTGGAAAGAGATTTGCTTTAGGATTTCAAATCAAACTTTCTTTAGGACTTGACGCCTATAAGGACGCGGTGAAAAAGAAAATGACATGAAGTTTAGGCTCTTTCAAGGAGTTAACGTAAACAATACTCCAGAATAACTCTGAAAATTGGTATTCATATGAAAAACCGAGTTGAATTAACAAAATAGAGCTTATTTATTTTACAGTAACAGATATTGGTCCAAAATATAGCCTTATTTGTTTTCGATTCCGTCTTCTCCATCTCTTCTATCCAATCTATCTTTGATTCTGCCTCACTAACCCATCTAGCTACTAGATTATCCAAAAATTAAAAACATAAAAATAAAAAACTAAAATAAAAAATACATGTAAAAGAGAAGCTGTAGTTGAACCAGTATAGCTTAAAAAAAATCCTTTCAAACAGAAGTATAGCTTAAAAAATATAATAATTAAATAAATAAATGAAGACCCCAAAAAAGGAAACAGAAATTGCAATAGAGGACATATATAAAATACTGATTATGATAATCATAAACAAAGAAGAAATTTTATTTGGATTTCGAAAAGGAACACCAAAAATTCTACTAAATGCACCGTTAAAAATTAAGGGAAAAAAAACTGAGAATAACAACAGAATTAGAAACAACACCTGGGAAGTGAAAAGGGTTTTTTCTCAGATCAATATTTAGCATAAAATAAAATGAAAATAAATAAAAAAGTTGAACTCACCGATTAACCAACAAAAACCTCAACAAATTCCTCAGGCAGGCTTTCTTCTTCACAGCAACGTTTCAAAATCAGCTGTTCAGAAAAGGGACTTTTCACATCATTCGTTTCTCCAAAAATTTAAAAAATAAATTAAAAAAAAAAAAGAAGAAATTTTGTACTAACCGATTAAGAAAACAGAAATCTTGAAACTTGTTCAAAAGAGAAAGCTTATTATACTGGATCTCATTCTTATAAGGAGGAAATGCTCAAGAAACTACTTGGGCAAGCAATTTTTTGTTTTTGTTTTGGTTTTTTTTCCCCTTTGAAAATGGTGATAGAAGTTTGAACGGAAACTAAATAAATAAAAGCAAGAAAAGGAAAATATTCTTTCTGGGCTGCTCTTTTATTTAATTCTTTCTAGAAGTAGGGAAGTGAGAAAATATATATACATAAATATGTGTGTGTATATATTTTTATATAATATATGTCTGTGTAAAGGGTCCTTAATGTGTGGTGTGTGTTAGAATACTCAGAACCCACCCAACTCCTAGGTTTCAACTTTTTTTTTTTTTAAATAATTTAAAAATAAATAAATATTGGCTAACGTCTTAGTTTGACTTTTGAATTAATTATTTTATTTTGGATTTTTATTTTGTTTTGTTTTTTTAAGGTGATCTTTTTTTGTTTTTTTTGGTAGATAATGTGCAGATAATCACGAAGAAGAAAATTCCTCAAAAAGAATTAATAACGTGCAGATACCAATTCTCGTATCGGAAGATCGAACTTTCCTTTTCAAGTAAGACTTTTTCTTTTCTTTTCTTTTTTTCTTTTTTTTGAAAGAATACTACTATCACATAAGAAAAAACATCTTATATTTAGAATTTTGTTTCTTATTTTGATATGATTTTTAATTTGATTTAATATTTGAAAAGTTTTATTTTCATTTTTATTTCCTCATTAAAAAAAATATATACAATTTGAATTTTATCATATTTTCCTGCGTTCGTGACTAAAAAAAAATATATCTTTAGATTTCAATTTATTTTCTATTCTTCTCATTTTTTGTCAGTCGACCGGATTTTTGTTCATGTTTAAAAAAAAAAAAACTAAATACCTTTAAGAAAAATAAAAGAAAGATAAGAGAAAAGATAAAAAATTCCTAAAATACTGGATCTTTTCATAATTAGAATTAATCTTTGACTGAAAAAATATAAGGATTTGATATATTAATTTATGCATGTTAGAACATATCCTCTAATGAATGACGGAGTCATAAATTTTTTATATATTTATATAAATTATAAAATAGGTCAAAATTTTAAATCAAAATTACGATATTAAAATATTTTATCATCATTATCTATTTGAATCTTTGTGTTTTTCCCTAAATGAACTAAAGTTTATAATAGAGTTTAAATTAATTTTAAAATTTAGAGTTCAAAAATTGTGAATTTTGTAGTAGTATACTTGATTTTTAATAACCTAAAAATACAGAATATAAAAAAAAATCTTAGTTTTCAAAATCATGCACTATTAATAAATATACCATACGATACGGACATTAGTTAAATTTATTTGGATGGTTAAAAAAAGTATACTATCTATTTTGTGCAAAAATTGTTTCTTTATTATTACTGTTTGCATAAATTATGTTTTTGTTAAATTATTTAGTTGGTCAGACAGAAACTATTATTGTTTACATAAGTCATTGCAACTAGAAGAATACTTTATTATTGTTCGTATAAATCCCTTTTGTAGAGATTTCTGGAGTTGATTTGATACTTGAATATGATTAATTAAAATTACTACCACCTTACAGAATTGGCTAAAATATTGTAATATACGAGCAATTCACATTTATATTTCTCTAATCCAGGTTTAACTTGCCAAAATAAAAAATAAAAAATCTCCCGGTTATCATTTTTTTTTCTTTATGTATAATATTTTAAGATTATCTAACAATCATATTTCATATTCTAGATAGTATTATATTATCTTTAGGTTTTGAATTTATGCTTTATTTAGTCAACGGCCAAGTTGGACAATCAGAAAATGCTCGTAAAGGGAAAAAAAAAATCTTTTAAAAAATTTAAAGAATCCAAAATATGAAGGACAATTAAATCTTTTTATTTTCAAAGCCAACCATTGACTGAAAAAACTATATGATAAATTCTACTTTAAAAAAATGAAAAATTCTAGAATATGAAGTATAATTTTTTTGACAACTTCAAAATACAAAACATTAAAAAAAAAAAAAAAAGCTTTTTATGTTCCGGAAACCTTGTATTTGCATGTGAACACGCAATTGATACAAACGCGGATTTTTTGACAATTAATTTATAACAATAATTTATCTTTTATATATTTATATATATATATATATATATATTTAGAGAAAAAGAAAAAGAAAAAGACAAAATGAGATGTTTCAATCCTCAGGAAAGCACTCGTCAGTTGCTTTGTTCATGACCATCAGCCAATAGTTTGCGTCGCTTTGTGTCTGTCCCAAACCAAACCGTAACCGTCATGTCATCAAGTGCAGCCCTATGCATTGTTAGAACCTCCCATCAGCGAACGGATTCAGAAATTTTTTATGGTAAGGTGTAAATTAAGTCAAAATTTTAAATCAAAGTTGCAATATTAAAATCTCAAATCTTTTTTTTTTTTGGGTGAGTAAAATCTCAAATCTATTTGAATCTTTGTGTTTTTCCCTAAATGAACTAAAGTTTATATTAGAGTTTAAATTAATTTTGAAATTTAGAGTTCAAAAATTGTGAATTTTGTAGTAGTATAATTGATTTTGAGTTATTTGAGACATCAAATTTTAAATATGTGTAAAAAAATTTTAATTAATGATTTAGGGGAGGGTGAAATTGAAGGTTTTTTAAACAATTATAAAAAGCAATAATTAAAAGAATTTAAGATGGACAAATAAGAGGTAAAGTTGTAAAACCTTTTGTCATAATAGGGAAAAATTATTGGGAGTCAAAATTTTCAAAACTTAGACAGGTAAAAAAGAAACTTTTAAAAATTTAGGGGACACATATTCCCCCTCAGCCTTACCTCCCTCCGCCCCCGTCTCTTATAGAGTGCCAAACAAAAATGACAATTCAAATTTTGACGCTTGAGTGAAAAAAAAAAAAACAAAAAAACAAAAACAAAACAAAATGCTCTCAGTGTTATCTTTGATATTAAATTTGATAATTGTTAAACTTGATGGTAAATTTATCACAAAGTATAACAAATGTTAAATTTGACATTTAACTGTTATTAATTAGTATCTTAATTTTTTTATCTAATCATGATTTTTTTATAAAATTTTAAATTATTTAAATGATAAACTTTAATTTTATGACTTTCAAAACTTAATTAGGATGATGAAAGATAATTATAGCATAAGTAATAATATTATGCATCTGAATTCAAAGTCTCAAATTACTTCAAAATTTTTTTTTTTTCCAAAGTCTCAAATATGTTATTTTTATATTTTATTTAATAAAAAATAGTGTTAATATCACAATATGCATTGAAGATGGTTGTATAAATGACAAAACTTTACTTCTATGAATTTCAGAATTTAATGACAATGATAAAAGGTAATTGTATCATAATAAATAAGATTATACATATGAATCCAAAGTCTCAAATATGTTATTTTTATGCTTTATTTAATAAAAATAGTATTAAAATTACCGGAGATGATGTACAACCAACCATGCATCTTTTTCTTTCTATCTACTCATAACTAATTTCCTTTGAAAAAGAACAGTCTTTATGTCTTCTTATGCTTCATGAGTCATAGCTACCTTGATAGTAGTATCTGGTAAAAACTGGTAAAAATAATATTTGTAGTTTCTAATTTACTTTAAACTAATTACAACTTTCCACTTAACATCTTACCATACCAAGATTTACATGCGTTCCACTTTGTTTTTGTTTACAACAAGTTTTGTCATGACTTTGAGTAAAAGTAGAAATATCATACAAAATTTTGCTTTCAAAAATAGATCTATTTAAATAATCCAAAAACAAATTTTACCATAATTTTGTACAACTTCTATTAATTGATCAAACTGTAAAAGCCTAGTACTTAAAAAAAAAAAATTGTTCCTTCAAAAAAAAAAAAAAAAGGTCCACAATTGAACATTTTGTGTCATGATATATTCTATTAAAATCTACGAAATTTTGATGATGACGGAAATGTTTGTGAATATATATGATGACATATATGGATGCTTAAAAATATGGAGTAAGAGAAACCGGTTGTTTTATATGTTAAGTTCTATATATATGTTAAATTAGATGAATCAATCTCAATATATACCACTTTAAGATTGTTATAATCTTAAACTCGCCATTAAGTTGTCTTTTGAGCTATACTTACAATTAGTCGTAGTTAATCTTCTTCTTCTTCTTCTTCTTTTTTTTGGTTTTTGTTTTTGGTTTTGTTTTTTCTGTTGACCAGTCAGTCCATTTTAATCCAAGGAGTTTTGGCTTAATCTCGAAAGATGCAACAATAAATTAACAAACTATTAATCATTATTCAATTAATAAATAGGATCTTAAATGAAGAAAATCCTAGAAAATATGGTCCTACCTAATACAGCGGATCATAGCTAATCAACTCCTAACAAGGCATATGCTTTATACACACACACACTTTTCAAAAGCAAAAAATGATTAGATTAATGCAATTATGTGGTTTTTGCAAATCATACTAATGACAACTTGTCAAATTCGAATTGCTTTCTAACTTTTCAAATTGAATGTGGACAAAAGTACCAAATTATGGGGGAGGTTGAAATAGCCAGATAACTCCGGAGAGGTGGACGTCCCTCGTGTCATATATGGATCCACTATGAAATGAATTGTCTATATCCCGACCAACGTGGTGGTGACAACTCGAACTTAAACGTTCAGCAAGGAGAATGAATGTCCTACAAACTCACCTAAGGGATGTTGGAATAGGTTACTGTTGTTTGTTGTTGTTGTTGTTTTTTTTTTTTTTGTTTTGTTTTTTTTTTTTTTTTAGGAAATTCTGTTGTTTGTTGTTGTTGGATCAACTTTTCAAGGTCTAATATATGATTGAAAATAGTTCTGCATGTTGCGCTGTAAATTTTTAACGTGCACACTCTCAAATCATAACATTAAAAAATCAATTTAACAACTAAAACAATAATATCTACGAATAGGACAAATAGATTGAAAATTTTCCATATACATATTTTTTGCATGGTCCATAACTAACAAATTTGGTGTTACAATAATTGTGTTTTTGGTGTCTATAATAATTTTCTGTAAATTCAATAACTAAAACAACAGTATTTACATGTTAGATAAAGAATAATTCGCCTAAATAGTCTATTAATTATTTCAAATATGACGATTTGATCTCTGTTTTTTTTTTTTTTTTTTTGGCCAAGATAACCATAAACTCTTATTTTCTTAGCCATTATAGTCCTTTCCGTCAAATTCCATTAAATTTCTAACGGAATCTTACTGAAATGATCTTTTGTATAGTAAAAAGACTAAAATACCCTCAATATCCCAAAGCTTCTCTCTCTCTCCTGTCCCTCCCCCCCCCTCCCCTTCTCTCTCTACCTAACTTTGCAGACAGGTCCCCCACGACCTCCATCCCCACAGTTGCGATATGGGTTCTCACCCCCCACCCCCCCGGCCTAAAGTCCGATCTGGTTCTTCACCTCCCACTTGCCCACCACCCCACAAGTTGCGATTTGGATCTCCCCCACCCACATCGTGATATGGGTCCCCCCCCCCCCCCCCCCCCCCCCCCCGAACTTCGAAATCTAGGTTCGCAACCCCCTCCGCCCCAAAGTCCGATCTGGTTCTTGGCCCCCCACTTGCCCCACCCCTTCGCCCCATAAGTCACGATCTAAGTCCCCCCCCCTTAAAGTTGGGATTTGGTTATTGACGCCCCCGATCTGGTTCTTGGCGGCTCTCTCTCTCTGGGTTCGCTCTCCCCCCCTGCGGCTCCTCGCCCACGGCGTTTTGAGTTCGGCGTTTCGAGATCTGGGCTCGTTGAATCGAGACTAGATCGCCGGCCGCGGGGGGGGGGGGGGGTGGAGACATAGATTGGGGGGCTCGAGAGCTCGTCGGCACAGGGGGGCCGACACATAAATCGCGGGTGTCGAAAACCTATATTTGGGGGGGGGGGGGGTGGGTACGAGAGAGGGAGGGAAATTTTCATTTTTATTAGTTTTTTTAAAAAAAAATTAATTATTAGTAAATTATTAAAATACCATATCATTCTGTTAGAAATTAATAGATTTGGATGGAAATGATCATAACGGCCAAAAAATAAGAGTTTAGGGTCATCTCAGCAAAAAAAAAAAAAAAAAAACCAAACCGTCACCATTAAAGAGTTCAGGGACTATTTAGGTCAATTACTCTTAGATAAATAGAATTCTTGGTGTAAATTTTGCATATACACAAAAATATATATGTTTACATAGTTCATGACTAACAATAACTAACAAATTTGGTGTCACAATGATTGTGTTGTTGGCGTCTATAATGATTGTCTGCAAGGGACCGTACTAGATATAGGATGGGAGATTCCCACACGTATGTTCGCCACCTAGTCTCTCTGCCCTACTCGTGAGCTTGCTTGGGACATGGACAACCCTATTGAAAAAAAAAAAAAAAAAAAAAAAAAAGAGCACCAAATTGCTTATTGAATATCTTTATTTTCTTTCCCCAATCGAGTTAAATGTTCCTAAAAAGTCGTTGTCATCATATTCCATAGTTTCAGACTTTCAGTTCATGATGTCACTTTGGTACAACTAACTTTGGTACAACTACAACAAGGCAAGACATCTAATGTTGGAGCATTTAATTATGAAAAGTTGCTTACTCCACGGGGAAAAAAAAAAAAAAAAAAAAACTGTCAACAATACAAGCTCGAAAGATTAATGAATATTGTTCTATCTTCAAACTAATTATTACTCAATGTAATTTTGATTGGGTTATTATTATTATTATTATTATTTTGTGGGTTGAAAAGCATAAATTTTGATTGGGTAAATTGTACTTTTAACAGAAGTTCCAAGATGAGATTACTGTAGAGTCGCACATTGTCTTAAGAGGGCGGGTCTTTGGGGATATAAGCAGATATCTCACCTTGTCTACATTTATACATGTACATTTACACACTCGTAAAACTCTTTTTGATAGAGACCCGTTTACTGAAGTGTTCAAGGTCGAGGGTTCACTCACTCTTGTTATTGGTTGAAATATCGAATCAAGACTATATCGTCACAATAACTACTAACGAAAATAATCCTTTAAAAAAAAAAAAAAACTACTACTACTGAAAATAATTAAAAATAAAAAACGTCCAATGATATTAGTTTAGGCTCTTTCATTTTATATTCAAAGACAAAATAGATTTACAGGATATGATTTCAAGGTAATAAATACAATTTACCAAAAAAAAAAAAGTCCCGTGTACTTACCAACCAAAAAAGGAAGAAAAGAAATAAAACAAAATAAACAACTTGGTAGATGACTACAAACTAAAGTACAAAGTCATATTACAAAATTACAGTTCGAGTTGACTCTTCTATGCTAAAAAAAAAAAAAGGACATTTAATTTACAGATCAAAAACCGTGAGATAATTTTTTTTTCCCTAGAGAAATACCGTGAGATAATTAGATACAAATTACCCGGATTTTAACTACATACATGGAAGAATGACTGCTTACAGATAGGTAAACATGTGGAAGACGATGGCTGGAAAAAGGACGGAGTGGTTTCATCTCCGAAAATGAACATTCACAGCTGACTGCAAGAACAGCGTCTGCTGAATGGAGAGAGCGAATGGCAGAAACGGGTGGAACAGGAATGAGGATATCTTTTTGGTTCTACTGTCAGTGTTTCCGCCTTCAGGACCTAATTGAAAACCCAAAGCATCATCATCATCATCATATTCCGTATTTAAAAGTCGACTCGAAAGACTATCAAAAATGAAAAATGAAAAATGAAACCCAAACTATCAAAAAAAGGATACAAGATGTTCCAAAATGGCCTTTTTAACCAACAATCCCACAGGAAAAACAAAAGAAATATAGAGGAGAGTTTTTTTAACTTTGTTCTGCCTGCTTTCTTTTCAAACGGCATGTCGTTTATCAGCAACACACAGCAGTTTTATTCATCAGAGGAACAACATTATTTTTCCCTCCAGACCAAATCATAGCCAGACTACAAAAGTTAAACACGTTTTGTGTATTGCAAAATACAAACTCCAAGTCATTCTTAGTAATTTTCTAACAGAAAACGGTACGTAGTTTGCTACACCGAAACCTGAATAAAAACTAAACAAGAAATAACAGGCTTCAAGTTTGAAAGAGCCGTCTGGATTGTCTGAAATCTTTTCGTTCTACTATAAGGGAAATGCACATACCTGGTTTGATTTTAAATCTGAGGGTGTGCGGAGGCCTTCTTAAAATGAACTTTATGGGATGATCTGTCGACTGTCTATGCCGGTCAACTGCAGAAATCAGCTGCAAGTGCAAAGGGCAGGCGTATGAAATGAGGGAACTGTTATAATTGAGTCGCAACCAGTTATTTCAACAACCAGACGTGAGGTAAATTTTTTAAAAGCTTCTTATATATGAGAACCCAATATTTCAAAGACAAGATTGGTGAAATAAATATTAACTCCCGTATGTTACAACAGCGCACCTCCTAATACTTTTCCTAATTGTGAGAAAGCTTAAAGAAGCTTCCACTTACGTGCTCCAAATTCGGAGTGGGGTGAAGAGGAAACTGACAATTAGCTCAGTTAACTGCCCTGAAACTCATTTATTTGGAGTAAATTTTGTTCGACCACTTCCATCAATAAAGTTTAACATGTGTTTGTTTTGGGGTAAAGTGAAAAATGAATTTCATGTGTAGATGGTTAAGTGTCCAAAATTTCAGTTTCAAAGTTCAGTGGAATAAAGTGTATTTTTCCCTGAAGTACATGCCCGCATATACATGATACCCCGCATCATCAGCTTAACTGGAAACTCAAGCAAGTTAAAATTAAGATTACTTGCCCCAATTTAAAAAGATGTGACAAAGCTTTATCTATGCTCCACATTCATCCACACATTTTACCTCTCTTAAGCACGTCATAGCAGGACAAGAGACAAACTGAATGCTTATCAATATCTAAGAATATGGGTAAGAAAAGCTGAAGTTTCGAGGTCAAACCTTTTCATCAAACCGATAGAGAGATTGGTCAAAATACGGAGAAGGACTCATTGACTGAGAATTGATAGGCAGGGAGGCAAGCATCTTCTTCACAAACTAAAATCATCAACTAAGTAAATGTTAGATTTTTGAACAAGGTAAATGCATAAATACGAGCTGTAAAATCTTGCAACTATAACCATAACAAGTGAAAAATTTATCATGCCTTGTTACCTGTGAAGAACTAGTTGATTTGTTTCTAAGCGATCTCAATTGTTCCCTGGCATGAATGTTATTCGAGTGAGATGATATAAAATTCGTATATAACGAGTGTTTTGATGTTGAGTGGAAGTGGTCACAAAAATGCTCAAACAAGAGGTATAGCTCATCTCCAGAGTTCTGCAGGCAATAAAAATACGTCAAAGTCTGAGCAAGTTGCATAAATAACATTCACAAGAAGCTGAGGATTTATAAGTTTTTTACCTGATAGAAAGCTACAATATCAGTTGTCTCCATGTTATATACAGCAAAAAAAGCTGGGTGGTGATCCGTAGTTCGTGATACCTAAGCTCCAAAATCAAAATAATCACCACGTATATCGTACGATTATCCCCAAAAAAAATCAGAGAATTGACCTGAGCTATAGAATTTGTGTTTCTTTAGTAGTTAATTTCTAGCAAGATCAAAATCAAAATGCATATGGCAGGCTGAATGAATCAAGCCATGTCAGATTAAAAACAACAGAGTCGATAGAAATTTCAGAGCTTCATATAGTTCTCAAAGGTACTATTTGAAGCGGTTGCAACTCGGACTATCAGAATATCAAGTTGATATATATTTATGTAACACAACGTAATTTGAAAGAAGGGAAGAGACTTGTAGAGTAATCAAAATGTGAAGTTGAATATAAGCAAGCCTCTCCGAACATATTTTGAGAAAAAAACCCTTCTTTTTCTCCCAAGAGTTAGTTGAGACTCTTCAGAAAACAACCAGCTACCCACAATTTTAAACCAATAAAAGAGCTTGATCAGAAAATTGCAAAGTGCCTGTTTGCAAGTCTCTCTTTTGGCCTTTAAAGCCATCGGACATTTTTCGAAGTGCTTGGATGGACTTTCAAAAAGTTTCTTTTGTTTGCAAGAGTTTCGATGAAACGTTTTGTTTTGTTTTTTGTTTTTTGTTTTTTTTTTTTTTGTTTTTTTTCCCTCTCAATTAATACCATCTTTGTCCCTCTATACGACAAAAAATAGGTTGATGTTTGCAACACAAACACTAACAGAAAAGCTGTGACATCTGCTTTTCGTTTTCTAAATGTCATCAAGCCTAGAGATAATGGAGCTCACATCTAGTTAGTGAAAGTCCAACTGCATTGAATGGAGAGACTCATTCCAGAAAGCATCTGTATTGTGCAGTCAGAATAATTAAAGTCCGTGTTTTTTGCCAAAAAGGGGAAGAAAAGTGAAGTTGTTATCAAAGATTGGTTCCTGCAGTTACTTAAAAACGACCTACTAAAATTTAATAAAAAAGCTAGAAAGAAGATCTCACTGCTCCATCTACACTGCCGAACTTGATTAGCAAGTGGTGCCGGTCCAAGAATTGTACCTTATGAAGCGTTAAGCACAAAGAACTTGTCATTTGTCATTCAATTTGAACGACAGAGTAAGCATAAATGCATAATTGCACTGTTAAACTTACTTATAAAAGGATTTAGAAACTACCTTCCAGATAATCAAGTCGATATAGTCTTGAAAATGGAAATAAAACTTCTTCTTCAGGTGCTGAACTCTCTGAAATATTGAAAAAGTAGTGCAAATCAGGAATTAAAAACAGAAATAAGCTTCGGATCTGACTCGAAATCATCTATGAAGATCAATTACCCCATTAGTATTGACAAAATTTATCAGAAAGAAACAACAGATATAAGAGATCAATTAGTTTACAAAAAGTAAGGATAATAGATGTACTATTGACGTCAATGAGCCCTCTCAAAACGTGTTCCTATGTTTCAAAATGGAATAGGAACAGAACAACCACCACCGGAACATCAAATTTTGTTCCCCGGCCCCACCCTCATAAAGGAAAAATCTAAAACAAGAACTGCATTTCAAGTACAGAGGCTGCATCAATTATTATCACCGCAAAATCCACAAGAAGAAAATCCTCAGAGTGAGAAAGAAAACCAGTACAAGGCAGACATGTGATGAATTAATTGTAGTTTGGAAGGATAAAAACTGAATAATTCCTTAATTGATATCAGAAAGATTACACATATATATAGAAGCTTCCTTCTCTAGATATCCTAACTAACTTAAGAGAGAGAAAAAAAAAAAAAATTTAAACAGCCTAATTAATCCCAAGATAACAAATCCGGAAATAAGGAGAAAATTAAGGAAACTAATAACTAACTAAATATTTTTAGCATTAATGATACAAGATAAATGACTTATTTAAGGCAAAAACATGTGGTCTTTACTATTTTAAACGTTCTACCTTCTCTTCTACTTCAATCACCATATTACATAAATGTTATATTCCACATAAGATTAGCCCCTAAACCTACCCAACAACCCATCTAGCAAAAAAGAACGGCTACGACTTTCATAACCAAATGAACTTCAAAAGGAGTAAAAACAAAGATCTCTTTTTTGTTGGCAAGTATAACGCATTAAAATTCAATTTCCTTTGCAGTATAACAATGCATTGAATGGTGAACCATTTCAATGCCAAAGAACCAATCTTAATTGAAAGGAAAAACACCAACCAAATTATGATTAGTTTCTTCATGCCATATTCCTCGAAATATAAACGAAAGCAAACGCTGCTTAATGCCACTGAGACAAAAATTTTCTGAATTAGGTTGATTCTGATGTAATCCATTCTCGACATGGTTGTCAGTAAGCTGATGCAGCTTACTTTTGTCGTGAGTACCCATAGCCTGCCATCAATAGCTGAATAGTCAGTTAACTAATCCAAATTAAATATTTATGTAATAATCGAACCATGTCAATTGAGATGATAAGTTGAAAACCTAGTGTATTTCTAGCATCCTACTACAAATCCAATAACTTTCTTTTAACTTCATTACAAACTTGAAAACAAAAGCCACTCACCAATGCATTTGAATTGAGAAAAAGTTCATCGTCTTCGCGGCAAAAGGCCCCAATTGCTCGTACATCAACAAGGTCCCCAGAGTTCCGAATTTGAAGAATATGTATCGTCTGATAGCGAAGTGACACAATTGCCAGAAGATCATCATACAAGAAGACACCCATATTATGGGCTAAATTGACAAAATCATCTTGAAAGACCTTCTCATCCAATACAATGCCATCTTCTAGTCTAAGTGAGTGAGATAAAATCAGAATCATAGGCCGAAAATATAGACTTGGCTCAAAAAAGATGAATAAAATATTATGCAAACAATATAATAAAGTATGAAAAAATGCAACAAAAAACCCATAATTGAAAACTTAGTCCACACCTCAAGAGATGAAAAGTTATCCTTTCTACTGACGGAACTCCTTGAATGGCTCCGCCAACGGCAGGTGCATCGTGAATTTGTCCAGTTGAAGTAGCAAAGAGTCCGAATCGGTTACTCTCCATGTAAAGGAAGAAGTCCTTGCATATATGTTCATTGCTGGAAGCAAGTGATGTGCAGTAAAGTTGGGTAAAAAAACTGTCAAACTTCTTTGCCTTTGGGGGAAGATCGTGAACATCACAATCTTCTTCCGTACACGAAAACGAAAGCCATGTTGGTCTATATACAATCAACTCCTGATGATTTCTACTGAAACATATGAGGTATTGGCCATCATCAGTGAATTTGCGAAACAAATGATCTGGGCACTCGACATCATATATGGTATGGCTTGGAACTAAGTTCTCGTAAAATCGTCTAGCGCAATGGACCTGCATGCATTAAATTAATATTCAAGCTTCCGTAGAGGAAACATACCAGATTTCAACAATTTCCAGACATTCAACCAATAGACTTTTTTTTTAAGACATCAGTTACAAGGTGATTCTAACTACGGATAATTCGTGGAAGTGTCAAGTCCCTGATTTAAATTGTTTATCCATGTCTAAGGTCGACAAAAAAATTCATCAACCATCTTTCCCTACATTTTGCATTGATTAGATGGAATCGGTCCTCGCTCCTCTCTCTCTGTCCACATATGGAATCAAATACTAAAAACATTATCAAAAGGGTAAGAAGACGATACACTGGTGCCAGGAGGAGGAGTGCGGATTTGGCGCTCGAAAATCCTGGCAACGATATTGTGGCTTCGGAACATTAGTGCCTGACACAACCTCAAATGATGTTCCCACTGGAAACCAGCAAGTAAAATTGATTCAAGGTAGCAAAGCATAACATGTAATGTCGCACAAACCCCAACAAAAAAAAATATAAATAAATAAAAGGCTAGAAGATAACAGATGAGATGCTAATAAAATTATTGAAGATTTTCACTCATTTTTATTTACATAAGTATTTTCAGTATTATTTACAAGAAAAAAAGTATTAAGAAAAAACAAAGTTACCTAAATTGACAAAACAAAAAAGAAGGAACATTAATAAAAACAAAAAAAGAAAAAGAAAAAGAATATTAACTTTATAGTGTGAACTAATTACTTCACCAAACTCGCTCAAATTTCTGAAGTAATTCAACACTGGAAGAACTTGTAGATTCTGAAGCAACTTTCCATTTAATTATACAAAAATTTAAGGTTTTCCACGCTTTTAAAATTTTTTCCTTCTCAGAGTGAAATCATTACCAGAAAAAAAAAAAAAAAAAAAAAACCTCAGAGACACTAATTTCTACCCGTCAAATCTGATTATATTCACACTAAAACGTAAAACCTAAACTTACTCAAATTTTAAAGTCATTTTAAAAAATTCCAAAATTTTCCAGAAAATTGGCATGTAATCAGACAAATCTCCTGGTTTTCCGAGCTTAAAGACCACAAGAGATACTAATTCTACTTGTTAATTTGAAAAAATACAGAACAAATCGCAAGTTAGGAAATCAAAAAAAGGAAAATGGTGATTTTGATCGAAACTCGCAAGAACTTTCTAGATTCTAGAGCAAAAGTTTTCTCCTTGGAGTGAAATTAAAAGGAAAGAAAAAGAAAAAGAAAAAGGAAAAGGAAAAAAAATCGAAATGGAAAACGAAGAATCAAGAAGCGGAAAAAGCACGAACCTGATCGAAGAAGAGAGAGAAAATGGGGAAAATGAGCGGTAGAGAGAGAAAGTTTGAAACTCGCCGGAGTCCGGCTCCCGGCTATGGAGTGGATAATGGGATAGACATGTTGGGAACCGGGCCCCAAATGGCCCACCACTTTTTGGGCTTATCCTACCGGCGCAAATTTTTTTGGGCCAAAGCTGATTTCAATTCAGCCCAATTGTAAAACGCCGTCGTTTTAACATAGCGACCGAAGACATTAGGAAACAAAAACCACAAACTCCAAAACCAAAACCCCAAAAATCCGCCGCCATAGCCGTCGTCGAAGCTCGCCGGTACGTTTTCTCTAAACCCCTAATCCTTCTCTGTTCTTGAATTTTTCCTTTCATCATACATATCATATATATATATATGTATGAGACTATGTATGTATACACCGAAATATATATGTATAAGATGATATGAACTTGGAGCAATTGTTGGTAAGATTTTTGTGATGATGTGTTCGGAAAAACATCATATAGTAGTATATATGTGTATATCGTGCGTTTGAGGATAGTTTTTGAGATTATTTTATGTGGTTTTTGTTTGAGGTGCGTGCAGCATTGGAGGATTATTCTGGATTCTTCCTCATATTCAATCTAGTTCAGTCATTTTTATTTTTATTTTTTTTTCTCAGTGACCGATTTCATTTTAGTTTTACAAGTGGGCATTTTCATTGAACCACGTTGAGTTGGTAGGTTAGAGCTTATATAGTGAATAAAAAAGATGAAAACTGAATTTGTATGATTAGTGAAGATGTAGAGTGATTTTTGGAGAGACCCAGATTGGATTTCTTCTTGGGGATCGAGAAGTTGGCCGGATGCATCTTTGCTTGTTTGTTTAGTTACGATTGTTTTAGAACCGTTAATTGATATTCGAAGTTATTTCGATTCGAATAGTTTGGCTTATGGAAAATTTCTGCTTTTTTCATGCCTGTTTCTTTGAGTTGTTATACTGTTGCCCTTATCCTTTGTTTTGGAGCTAAAAAATGGGATAAAGTGATTTTTATTGAAGAATTTCTAGTGGAATTCCCTCATTTTAGTATCATAAGTCTAGTATTTTCATGGTCCACCACAAGTTGCGTGAGTCAGTTGGTGAGAATATTACCAAAAAAGAAAAAAGAAAACATATTTCACATGTTCCTTTGCTTCATGTTTGTGAGCAAAAAAGGTATATAAATTGAGTTGAATTGAATATCAAATCAGGTTTCTGGGCGCTCTGCAGTTTGGGTGTACAAATAACTTGGTGCCAATCAAGATGGGTGTTAAAGCAGAAAATGGAACTCTTACAAAGATTGTGCCTCCACTCGAACAGGTGCGTTAGCATCATTGTTTCATTCAAAAGTCAATTAGTTGAATGCTCTAGAGATCCTAGACCACTTTGGTTAAGTCATAGTTGAATTTTTTGTTTGCAGATTACAATCGCATAATATCTTAGCTCTTTGGACTTTAGTGGTTATAGCTTTCTTAATCTCAACAACCAACGCCTTTGGATTCTTTTTTAGAACTTAGACGTTAAATTGTTGGCCGTTTGGCTATTGATCTATAGTATTTACTGGAACCTTTGTTTGAACCTTCGTTGTGACATGTGTTCTTCCTACCCGTTTCTCAGCCACATTTGGCTCGTTTACTGTTACTCCCTGCTATTTCGTTTTCAGTCACCATATATTCTACCATTTAATTGATACTAATTTCTTGTGGTATTTTCTCTATTTGAATGCTTGCGTATTAACTTCTTGTTATAATTGGGAAATGTCTTTCAACTGTAGCAGCTCTCTGAAGAGATAGACCTCAAAGTAAAGAAGTATCTGAGAGGGGAAGGTGCTAATTTGGAGGTACTATACTGGAGATTTGAGAATTCACGCCGTCAACAATCGGTTTCTCTCTTGCTCAATTTTCAATTTTTGTCTTTGCAGATCTTGCAGGACAAAAAACTGAAGGGACAACTTTCAGTTAGAGAAGAATTATATGGAAGATCTGCAAAACAGGCTGCCAAGACCGAGAAGGTGATTCGTTATTTTAATTTTTATTTTGGTTTCATGGGTGATTTGTACATCTTGTTGTGAATTAAAGACCACAAATAAGTCCGAGTTTAATATTTCTTGAGCTTGTTATTATATCAACAGTGGCTTATGCCAAGTGAGGGAGGTTACTTGGAGGCTGAAGGTATAGAGAAGACATGGAGAATCAGACAGGAAGATATTGCTCGTGAAGTAGATATCTCAAGCTCAAGGAATCAGTTTGATATTACTTTACCAAGTCCGTAACTCAACCTATTCCTTCTTTCCAACTGTTTTGGTCCATTAGAATTTCACATTAAAATTTAATCCCCTGAGACATTTTGATTCGACCACTATGGCTTTTACATGTTACATCTCCAGTATTGTTACATAATTGACGACTAAATAGTGGAATCTTTCCTCTCTTTTTTTTTTTTTCAATTTATTTTCGGGGGATATATACATTTTGATGGAAAGCATGGGGAAAACATATAATTTCATCCCGTGTCGAATGATCAAATAAGCAGCTGGATAAATCTAATGGCTAATGTACATTAAAAAAAAAAAAAAAAAAAAGAACATGACACTTTTCTCTGTGGGGCTGATCCGAGGTCTTGCCAAGTGTGTTGAGAACTAATTTGTGAATTTTATGTTCATAGACTCAAACAAAAAAAAAAAAAAAAAAAAAAAAAAAAGGAAAAGAAAGCTTGGATATTGTTACAATTTTACAGATTACTCTTTGGTGCAGATCTTGGTCCATACACAATGGACTTTACTTCAAGCGGTCGTTATATGACTTTTGGTGGAAAGAAAGGCCACCTGGCCATCGTAGATATGAAAAATATGAATCTAGTTAAGGAGTTTCAGGTAAGTAATGGTTTCTTTAAAAGTCAAGCTCTTCTTGAGGAAATTTGATCTGGTTGTTCAGCATGGTCGGGACTGCTAACGCAAATGACCTTTTTACCCCTAAACTATGTGGCAGAGCCACATTGGGCCCAGGGGGTGCAATGGGCTCCTTTTCTTTATACCCCCCATCACAACAATTTTTTCATTTAAGCCCCTATTTTTCCCCCTCTGAAATTTTGAAATTACAAAGTTTATTTAGATTTTTTTTAAAGAAAGATTTGACTTATAAATATACCTTACTTCACACTTAAAACTCCAAATAAACAAAAAGTCACTTACATTACTATTTAAATTCATATTTTGGGTGTTTTGAAGTTGAATAAATTAGATTACAAAGTTTACATAAGAAGAAAAGAAGAATGTAAAGTCAAATAATTCTTTAGTTTAAAATTTAGTTTAATTACTCCCCCCCCCTTGGTGAAAAACTGCTGAACTTAAGACTTTTCTGGCTAAGAGGCTAACATTTATTACATGAATCTGCATGGTTGTTATTACAAGTTGACTTTGGATGAGATATTTCTTTAGGGCATGAAATCGAGTATCGTCTTTTTTCCTTCTGAGGCAACCAAACTGATCTTATGTTGATTTGTTGTACTTGAGAGATGCTTCAAAAATTGATAGTATTACATTTGATATCCAACGCCGTGAAGTTGGTTTATAGAGTCAATACGATTTGAAATCCAATGCCATTGTGAAATTTGTCTTTTCTTTTGTGGTTTTAAGTTATGTTGTTTTCTTAGTGGAAAAGTGCCTTCCAAATTTGAAATATTGCCATTTTCAGGTCAGAGAAACAGTACGTGATGTGGTGTTCTTGCATAATGAACTGTTTTTTGCCGCAGCCCAGAAAAAGTATGGAACTGTTCCTTTCATATATGTTGCTGTTACCTCTCTTATCTGAAATGTTTTTACATTAATAGGCATAATATATGGTAAAATGGATGTATGTATATGTGGTTAAGCATCCCGCACCCCTAGTGTCTGAAGTAACGGGCTAGGATTCGCTTTTGCATCTCTGTATTCTAGTTTTCCTTTTCTGATTGATTGTATAAGATTTTCATGATCATCGAATGCTGTTTTGTTTTTTTTTTTTTTTGAACTAGGAATTTTGGGTATTAAAAATTCTTTTGATTTTCACAATTCCATTATACAGTATACTGAAGCTTGCTCGTTAGTGTGCACGCACACACCCATATATGTATAAAGTGATAAGATAAATGAAAATAAGACAAAAGTCTATTCCTCCCTTCCCTTTTGTTTTGTATGAGTAATTACAGAGTTTGTTTTATGTTTTCCTCGGTACTGAAGATATTGTGTTAGTTCAAGCATTATGTGGCTTTGTTTGGATAACATGTTAAGTATTTAAATAATTGCCAGGTATCCATACATTTATAACCGGGATGGCACAGAACTTCACTGCTTAAAGGTTAGTATTATGCTTATGTTCGGCTGCCTCTGTATCAACTAAAAAATGAGGTCCTGTGGTCTATGTCGTCTTCTTTAATTGTTATTTTAAATGCATCACCCGGTAATCAAGTCTTAATTTTTATGTTACAGGAACATGGCGCGGTCTCAAGACTTCAGTTTCTGAAAAACCACTTCCTCTTGGCGTCGCTAAACAAATCTGGGCAGCTTCATTATCAGGATGTAACTATGGGTGAGATGGTAGGTAATTATAAGACCGGCTTAGGCCGTACCGACGTGATGAAGGTGAATCCCTTCAATGGGGTTGTTGCTTTGGGTCATTCAGGAGGAACCGTTAGCATGTGGAAGCCTACAAGTTCCGCTCCTCTTCTCAAGATTCTGTGTCACCGCGGTCCAGTCTCAGCATTGGCGTTTCACCCCAATGGCCATCTCATGGCCACAGCTGGAAAAGAGAAGAAAATTAAACTCTGGGACTTGAGGAAACTCGACAGTGAGCTCCAGTATTTACCCAGCCACGCGAATACCTTGGATTTCAGTCAGAAAGGTTTGCTTGCTCGTGGAACCGGATCGTCTGTCCAGGTTCTGGGTGATTTCTCTGGAGCTCAAAACTATAGCCGATACATGAATCATTCCATGGTGAAAGGCTATCAGATAGGGAAAGTGTTGTTCAGACCGTATGAAGATGTTCTAGCCATTGGACACTCAATGGGATGGTCTAGCATTCTCATTCCGGGTTCCGGGGAACCCAACTTCGATTCTTGGGTGGCGAATCCATTCGAGACATCTAAACAGCGGAGAGAGAAAGAAGTGCGCTCGCTTCTCGACAAGCTTCCTCCCGAAACAATCATGTTGGATCCCACAAAGATTGGCACATTGAGGCTGGCAAAGAAGAAAGAGAAGCCCACGAAGCAGGAGAGAGAGGATGAGATGGAAGCGGCTATTGAAAGCGCCAAGGACATCGACTTCAAGAGGAAAACAAAGGGACGGAATAAACCAAGTAAGAAGGTGAAAAAGAGGCAGGAGCTAGTTGCCAAAGCCAAGAGGCCTTTCTTGGGGCAAAACACGAAGGAAGAAGAACTGTTGGCCAGAAAGAAGCAGAAAACAAGTGAAGAAGTTGAGCTACCGGTTTCTTTGCAGCGGTTTGCTAAAAAGAAAGCAGCAACATGACCGGAGATTCAGTGCTCTCTTGACATAAACCAAGTTTGAGAAAAGGGTAACGAGTCGTCCTCGACCCCGTGCAATAGATAGAGGAGGATTTTTCAATCAGGAGGCTATGAGAATTTTCGACAATGGGCGAAAAGCTTGACAAAACAATGCCCTGCGGAGGTAGAAGGCCTACGGGCGTTCAGCTTGTTATTTATAGATCTTTCAATTTTCCTCAATTTGTGGTTTTCATGAGTTAGAATGTATTCTAAATTTTGTTTGTCTACGGCAAAGAAGTATGAGAATGACTAAAATGATTGCAAGTATAGGACTTGTTTATTTATTTATGGGTTGAGAAATTCCATATTACTTGACAACTAAAAAAATTTTGAAGAAACTATTTGATCCTTGAATTAAATCATGAAAATTTGGTAATTAAAAGGAATTAATAAAATGAATAACTGAGATTATTCAGCATACACATTATATGTTAAGATTACATATTGAATCGCTGTTAGTAGATCTATAATTAATGATTGTTCCAAAAGAAATAAAACGAAAGATATGATAGAATTAGGACAGTTATTGTATGTGGTCTAAGAGATGCATAATATATGGACATGAACGTAATGAGCTGTTGCTAATACTTTCTTCTTGGTTCTTTACTCTCCTTTCATTTACACGAGCTCGGAGAGGAATAGGGTCTTATGGAGAACGTGGTCAAAAATTCGTAACAGTGTCCGACCACAAACGACGGAACTTATTATCTTTATTGATACTATTATTATAAAAGATTGAAAAATCATAACAAATCTTTTTTAAAAGGAAAATTTTAGTAAATAGACAGTTTTTAAACGCTTATTTAAAAAACTTCTATTTGACTCTCAAGTTCAAATCTAAGTTTTTTCATATTAGCTTTCGTCTTTTTTTGAAAAGTCAACAAAAATTATACTAGTTTTTGAAAAATCAACCAACCTCAATTAAAAAATTTCATTTCAAACCTATGTTCCAAACATAAGCTAAATAATCAAAAAAAAATTATTTAACAAATTGACCGTTAATCACTTATTAGTCACAGTCAATCAATGAAAAATACTGTAACTTAGGAGTAGTTTGTTATGATTTTGTTTTATTTGTTATTTAGCAATGTAAATAAAATATGTTCCTTTAGTTTAGGAAACAAATCCTAGCACAAATATAGGACTTAATAATCTAGCTGGTTAGTTGTGATCTGCAGGTTATTAAATATCCTATATATTGATGTAATTCATTCTATTCTGATTCAATAAGTGAGAAACGATTTTTCTGTCAAAAAATTACAAATACATATTAATATTAATTAATAATTAACATTATTAATCCATAAGCGATAGACTAAATTAACAGATTAATCTTGTTTAAAAAAAACAATCATTTTTTTTTTTTTATTTTACAAAACTCCAACTTTTTATTAAGAAACTTTCTTTAAAAAAAGAAAAAGAAAAAGAAAAAAGAATCACTCGTCCGCAGTGGCCCGTGGCCTGGGGCAGGTCGTCTTCTTCGTCGGGGAGAGAGTAGAGGTGGCGCGGGTAAAACTAGTACTCTCTTTTACGCAGAAGAGAGAGAGAGAGAGAGAGAGAGATGAGGACATGGCGGTTGGTGGTGGTGGAGGCTCTGCAGTTTGTACGTCGGCCGGATTTCTGGAGGATGGCGGTGCTCTGGCCATGGTCTGTCGTGACCTGCCACTTGCAGATTCTCCTTCCAACTCTCTTTGCTTCTAATTCTAGAAACTTCTCACGCAGTTTCCCCACAACTACTGCTCCTCCGTTGAGACCCCTCTGCATTGTTACCGGCGTAAGCCCTCTTTGCACAATTGTGTGTGTATGTATGTATGTATGTATGTATATGTTTTTGAGAGAAGCCCATTTCATTTGAACTCGAAAAAGTGTTGAATTGACCCTTAAAAAAATTGAAACCTGAAAAACAGGGGGATTTGGCTGCTGCCCAGTTGCCCTCTTTAGTGTTTTTGCTTTGTTTTATTCCTCTATATATATATATATATATATATGTATGTATGTATGTATGTATGTATGTCTGTATATATGTGTATATAGCAGTAGACTATCATCATGCCCCATTAAAAAAGATACGATCATGTGTAAATTTTGTTACATGTAGAAATGGAGTGTGACATTTACAATGAGAATGATTATAGAAATGCTCGGACAAAAGGAAACTTAATTTATCACAGACTAGTGTGAAATGGAGTGTGACTACTTCTTTAAAGTCGTTGTAGGACCGGTCATTCGCGGAGAGAACCTTGCGTATACGTTTATATGATTGTTGCTGCGAATAAGTTTTAGTTTTACAATCTACCCAAGTTGCACTTGAGTTGTGCAGGCTACATCTGGTCTGGGTGCTGCTGCTGCATATGCTCTTTCCAATGAAGGCTTCTATGTCGTTCTTGGTAATTTTGCTTTCCTTTCTTTCTTCTTACTCTTTACTCTGGATCAATGTAGTACAAATGAATTTACTGTTCTGTATCATATGCATGCATTATCCTATTTATTAGTTTGGTTTGGAGGTCGGACACTAGGCTATTAGCTTATGGTACTAGTTCAAAGACGAAGACACGATTACTCCTGCCTTATGTTTTATTTATGAAATTTATAGTCCCTTGACATAACTCCTCGTTTCTTAAATTCTTTTTTCCCGTACTCGTTCCTTGATCTTGGTATATACATCTTTTGGAATGTATAGGTGTATATTTATATTCCAATATCAACTAGATAATTGAATGTTTAGGTGTTATGTGTGGATGTCTATACTATAATCACGTTCATAGTCAATATGAAGCGATCTGCTTTCCTTTATAGCAAGTAGAATAGTCTGACAGCTTACGGCATGTGTATCTGAAATCCATGTAATATCTGCAGTTGGACGGTCGTCCCAGTTGTTATCGAAGGTATCACTTCTGTTGCAAAGTTTATACAAAAAGGAGACTCCATCATATCATGTGTTTCTTTGTGTTTTCTCTTGATGGTTGTGTGACAGACTCTGAGAGAAATTAAAACTAGGAACGAGCACGCCCATCTCAAAGCTTTTCAAGTTGATCTGTCATCCTTCTCCTCGGTTTCAAAGTTTAAAGTATCCCTTGAGCAGTGGCTTTCGAATTCAAATATGCATTCTTCGGTCCAATTATTGATAAACAATGCTGGGATACTGGCAACGTCATCTAGACTCACAGCTGAAGGCTACGACGAGTAATGTCTTTTTATCTTAATCGAAGTAGGCTTCAATTATCAATACTTAACAAGTAACAACATACCTGGTTATGAATTATGATGCGATCTTTTGTTGCATTTCGGCTTTGACATGCTTACTACCGGAACAAATTGCATTATCTTGAACTAGTTGTTTTATGTAGTTTGATGTTTCTTACAGAAGTTGATAGTTTCAGTTTGCATCAAAACTATTATACTAGAACGTCCTTTTATCACACTTTAAGAAGTTGATAGTTTCAGTTTGCATCAAAACTATTATACTAGAACGTCCTTTTATCACACTTTATGCTCATGAAACTATGGTCTTCCTCTCTGATCATTTGTCTGCATCAGTTTTTGTATCAAAAATCTGCACAATGTATTGTGTCGAATCGAAAACTTGTACAAAAAATTATCCTACTTGGAAACTTGATTACTTATTAACTTATTTGTGATTTCCAGAACGCTGGCTACAAATTACATTGGAGCATTCTGTCTTACGAAACTGTTACTACCGCTTCTGCAAAATAGTCCTATACCTTCGCGGATAGTGAATGTCACATCTTTTACCCATCGAAGCGGTAAGCCTATATCATATGTGCGCGGCCCAACTCTTGTTAGTCTTTTTTTTTTTTAAATTTTCTTAAGAAAACTTTCTTCACTGATAATTAAATCAAATAGAAAGGAAAAAGATATCTATTACTAGAGTAATTCTGTTATTTTACATTTTAGCGTCCATGATATCTGATGGTATACTTCTTTTGTGTAACATTTTCAACCTTTATTATCATTTGATTCACAATGTGTAAGTATAGAAATTGTGTTCTGTCTGACAGTCAATCAAGAAAATGCATACGATGAGCAGAAACAACTTTCCTTTTTTAAATTTATTTTATTCTTTTTTTCAGTGTCTAGCGTACAGGTTGACAAGGATGCTGTTTCTGGTAGCAGCTTCTCGAGATCAAACCGATATCCATGTGCTCGGATTTACGAGTATTCTAAATGTAAGTTTTGACTGCTGTATTAGTAACTATCGGCTATGTCTTCTCTCAATTCTAACAATGAGTTTCCATTGTCCTGTGTAGTATACCTGCTACTATTCTCCTATGAGCTCCATCGACAACTTGGCTTGAAGGATGAATCTCGCCATATTTCCGTCATGTATGCAGTTGCAAATTGTCATTATCTGTCGAACGCCTTACCATGCATGTGTTCTTTTGAAGCTTGTTTATCATTCTCATGTCGTATTTTGTTTTGTTATGTTTTTTTTTTTTTTTTTAAATCATTTTGAAGTGCTGCGGATCCTGGAGTGGTGAAAAGCAATATCATGCGTGAAGTTCCCTCCTCTCTTTCCCTATTAGCATTTACCATCTTGAAACTTCTGGGACTTTTGCAGTCACCGGAGAATGGGGTCGAGTCTATTATCGATGCAGCCCTTGCTCCGCCGGTAGGTTTATCCTGCTCCGATCATTCCCATGTTTTCACTGTGAATGTCATAACGAAACTTGCATCACTAAACGCGTTGGTTTCAGGAAGTATCCGGAGTTTACTTCTTTGGCGGAAAGGGAAGGACGATTCGCTCTTCTGAGCTTTCGTACAATGCTAAACTTGCACAGGAACTTTGGACTACTACATCTGATCTTCTTTTGCAGTCACAGCTTGCTCACAATGAAAATTTCAAGTCCTCGTCGGATTTCGTGTCATAAGGAGGGATTTCCTAAATTAACCAAATCAGATGATAGATTTTGTACAAGTGTGCTTATACGAATATTATGAACGCTCGCGGATTATAACTTTCATCAAAATCCTGTTCTGCATCTCGGTTCTTAAGCATGCAAAGATCGGTTTGCAAATTCCATTTAGAATTTCTTTTCTTGGATATGGAGATGCAAAGATGGTGCAAGAAACTTAAGATTGGTCCGTTTAGATCATAGGTTTAAAAAGTAAATTTAAATATTAAATTCAAATTTTTTTGAGAAAGAACACTAAAAAAAAACTTTTTAAAGTGTCAAAAAACAGTTTTTAGACGGTAATTCAAGGTGCTGCTTATTTTTTATTGCACATTCTATTGGGATTATATAATTCTCTGTCACTCAACAATACTATTGGGATGACAAGGAATCTAACTCTAGGTCTTCTTAACTAGTATATCCCAAGTTTCAAAAATTCACATATCGAACCGGAGACCTGATAAAAGTGAAGCCTCTAAGTAGGCCTTCCTAGGTCTACCTTGCCACCAAGTCATGTTTTCCTCTTTCTTCAGTTCGTCTTTGACTTCATCTTTGTTCTAACCGTCCGTGCAATTCCAACTCAAATAATTAGGTGATTCTATTCTACCCATCAAGGTAATGGTAAAACGATATTATATATATATATATATATATATATTAAAAAGAGAGAGAGAGGTAAAAGCATCTTCCCTGCAATATCAAATTCATGTGCCAAAACTAAATTTAGCATGTGGAATTGGAAGCACTCTCCAATAGTATTTCCAGTGTTAAATTTGTCCAATGCTAAACTTGGAGGGGGCAAATTTATCACCAAATGAGAAATTTGATATTTGACTATTATTGCTGGCATCTTTATTTTTTTTATTATTTTATAAATACGTTAATGTCATTTCTAAGGGCTCATTTAGGCTAATATCTCCAAACGATATTTTACCATTTTAACTCCAACTCACTTTCTCTATTTCATTTTTAAAAAACTCCAACTTAAAAGTCCATAACTTTCTTATTTCAAATTGAAATGAAATAATTCTTGTATCAAAATGCTCACAACGACAAAATGAATGAAACAATATCTATTTTACATATTTTTTTTCCAAAACATATTTTAGATTTATGCATTATTTTCTATCTCACAATTCATTTTCAATTAATACTTAAATCAAACACACATTTTCAAACCAACTTCCAAAACTCCGTCTCCAAAAGTCCTCAAATGGACCCTAAAGTGTTTTTATGAATTCCAAATCTTAATAAGTAGATAAACATTAAAAATAGCTCCGGAACACATCTTATGTTTATTATTTTCAAACTTTTTGTAACAAAATATAACATTAACATTGATGCATACAATAAGGATGATAGAAGTGATAAACATGCAATGTGGTTCTTGCAATTTAAATAGCTATATATAGTAACAAATGATACTCAATTTGTATGATAATAATCCACCAAGCAAATTTACAAACTAAAATTATTAGAAACTGCAATTACCAATTAAAAGAAAATTGCACAAAGTGGCAGGATCCAAGCAGGATCTCCAGATCATGTCAATGTTTTAGATCAATATCTTGGCAATCTTTCAGCACGTTCGACTCGGGCAAATTCGACTCAACGGATTGCAACTGTCACAAACTAGTTGAGACAAACAACCAGCACTGCATTTGAGACGAGAATTCTCAACCTAGATTACTGTTTCTGTTCCCCAGTTTTCATTGTCCAGCAACAATAGAGCTATACATGCAATGCCTTGCGGAATTCGCCGGTTAAACTATCCAAATCGATTACTTCCTTTTTGTTTTCTTTGTCCATCTTAATCCTACAAAGTTGTTCACTCAATTCTGCAATTTGTTTCTTTATCTTCTTTCCATTATCCGGTAATTTGAAGATCAAAGCCTGTAGATATTATCGGTCAACAAAAGATCAGGAATTTCAAAGCCGTTAAACACCAAACATAACTGAATGAAGTTTTGAACCAAAAATGTCACAACAGGTTCATCGGTGTAGTCGTGTTAAAAAAAACAAAAACAAAAACAAAAATAAAACTCAAAAAAGAAAGCATACCTTATTTTCGAGTGTTTTAGATAACCGATCGATTCTCTCTTTAATATCTGATTCTGTCAGCTTACCACCACTATCTGGTGACAATGTTTTCGTGTTGAATCTTATATCCTTCGGTTTGAACGCATACTCAGTACTGCCAATAATAAAAAACAAGGTCTTTATACATGGAAGAAAACATTTCTTGACATAAAAGTCCTGAACAACATCATGATCGATAGGAATCTTACCCATCAACGCTTCGCTCAACTGAAACACTTGATGCTGAAGCTCCCACAAATGTAGCCGCTGGCTTTCTGCATTCAACATAACAAGATAGGTTACTGTGAAAAGATTCCCCGAATCTTTAGTCAAATAGTTTTTAAGTTTTAGAAACATGCAACTCCAAGAATTTTTGTAACTTAGAAGGAACCCTGTAGGCCAATGTCCAAGTACCTATTACATAACAATCAAATAATATAACCGTGGAAACTTTCTCAAAAACAAATCATGTTACACCACAAATTGGAGGGGTGAGATTCGAGAAGTAAATGGGCTCACCTTATCAGTTCTTCCTCTCCCTGTACCTCTTGTACAGGTGCCGCCTTGGAGAAGAGTAAACTATGATGACTAACTCCGGCTATACCTAGACTCTCCAAAAATTTTATATGGGCCTTCAGATTGTCGTCCCTATAGCAAATAGGAGAAAAGATTATAGTAATAAAGATCGCATAACAATGATGTAGAAGAGGTCAATTTCTCTACACAGTGAACATCTATTTGCCAATGTACCACATGCAACTCATATGATAGAGTACTTGTTATTGTGTATACACACTGTCGCAAAGCGAAAATCAATCAGGCTGTTAAAATTTGAACAGAATTGCCTTCGTACACATTACAGAGCTCATTTCAAGGAAGAGATTGGAATTACGTATGACAATTGGAGCATGTCATCTCACGGGAAAGACGGTGTTTTCTTCCAAATTTTAACATCATTCACCCATTTTTGGCCACTCTGCAACATTTTATTAGTTTTTGGGGACTAGTTGCCACAATTAAAAGTTTATGGGGCAACTTGTCAATTTAGTCAAAGTTCAGGCCAAAAACACCAAAAAAAAAAAAACCTTCCTAAATAATATGATGAAAAAGATATGTCAAGTTCGAGATTCGTATTAATATTATAGCAGAAAAGATTGCGTACACTATATGTTGGCGATCATGCTCTTCATGCAATTGCTGTTGAGTAGGGGAAACATCAAAACCCTGTGCTGGGAGACTGAAAAGCTCCCGAAGATCCTGCAAAGATTTTGTTCCAGAGATCAACACTCTTATGAAGATAAAAGCCAATATTTGTTTCAATTTGACTGGTAAAATTTTCCTTAACTTTACCTGTTGGCTAAAGTATCTGGTCTGTTCTTTGTGCTCGGTTGCTGTTCTAAACAAACCACCCTTGAATATCTAAACCACAGATTATGAAAAGTTAATATCCATGCAGATATACTTGGTACTCAAATCTAACACCGAAACAGACCAGCCAAAAAAAAATTTTTCTTTTACCTGCTTTCGGTAAATCTTCTCTTCAACAGTCCCACATGTCATTAACCTGTATACAAGGACATCCTTTGTCTGCCCTATTCTATATGCACGATCGACACTTTGGTTATCCGTACTGCAAAATTAAACAACAGTTATTAATTTCTTGTTAAAGTTACAACATTGTCATCCTTCTCAGCTATTTCTAAGGAAGTTAAAAAAGTGTTATGATTTCAACTGTCAAATATCTAGAAAAATCTTCATTTGTTTTCATGCAAAGAGGACTTTCTAACCAGATATAAACATCTAGGTTCTCGACAAGAATCAGCTAGGTCCTGAACACTAAAAAGTCATATATATGACATTTTCTCAAACGAAAAATGCAAGAAATTTCAGTGCCAAATCAAGGAAGCAATTTTCCAGAACATAAAGCCATTTACTTTCTTTGCTACATTTAGTCTCCATTTTCTACAATGCTGCATAAGGCCAGAATCTAGAACTATTGGTTTGAAAAAAGTCAAAGTTAACCTTGACCTAGCCCAAACACTACCCGGGAAAAAAAAAGAGAGAGAGAGAGAGAGCTTTATAGCTTGCCACAATAGCCGTAAAGTTCTTTTTCTTTCACATTTGCTATCCCAACTTCTTGTAATGCTATCACTCCAGACATCACCAACTTCATTTTCATCTCCTTCCTCCATAGAATCAATTAGATTTGAACCAAAACAACATATGACATTGACAAATGCAAAAATAGAGAGCCAGATTCGGGATAGAAATACCACAAGAATTCAATGGTTACACATTATACTAATCATAGTTAGCAGTTAACAGCAATAAAACCCTTTTGTAAGAAAATCCACTAATTTGGATTAACTTTAAAATTGCAGGGAGTTTTATTGAAAACAACAATTGAAAAAAACACGCAGCAGACTGCTAAATCCAAATCCTAGAAAATCGATATTATGATATTTCAAAGATCACCTTGGATTCCATGCAGGATCAACTACAATCACGCGATCTGCTCTTGTAAGCGTTAGGCCCAAACCACCAACTTGAGATGTTAGGAGAAATATGGGAGCCCCAATACCATTTTGGAAATCCTAAAGATAAAAGTATATGATAGTCATTGATAATATAATCACAGAATTCTTGTTATTGGAGTATCTTTTCTACTTACATTAACAATCTTCAGTCTGTCGCTAGGTTTTGTGGTACCGTCAATGCGTAAGAATCCATAGCCATTGGATTCTAGTGAGTCCTGTAAATAAACAGTAATCGCAAGTCATAGTCAGCCACTCATTTTAAGGTGTAGAAACTAATAAATTTAGAGACAAGGAACAAGTTTACAATTACTCATGGCCATCTAAAGAAGTTTGGAAATGAATTTTACCATCCAAAAAAGAAGTTCAAAGAGGCTGGCTCTCATCAGGAACTAAATTGATAACTCACAACAAAATAAAGATATAGTTAAACATGCCCAGCTACCCTAGATGGTAGTGTCCCTTCGGACTGTCCCACGGGCTTCAATACAGTACCATATTCAGAGGGCTGGAAGGTTTAACAAATAGGAAAAAAAAAAAAAAAAAAAAAAAAAGTCCACATCTCATCGTGTAGCACATAATTCAAAATAAAGATATAGTTAAATGTGCCCAGCTACCCTAGATGGTAGTGTCCCTTCGGACTGTCCCACGGGCTTCAATACAGTACCATATTCAGAGGGCTGGAAGGTTTAACAAATTGGGAACAAAAAAAAAGTCCACATCTCATCGTGTAGCACATAATTCAAAAGTACATGCATTAAGAAAAAAATGATTGCCTCAAATATAAAGCCATCAACACTTCGTTAACAACATTCCAGTAGCTATATGGAAAGGGGTTCGGTTTCTTATCAAAATAGAGGAGCACCATTTCCTAAGTCCTAGCTATGTTAGCTAGTGTTACTATTAGGCGCAAGCAAAAGACTAGTCCATGGCAACTGCCAAGTTGATGTACATATTCGTGTAGCTTTGGACATACTTCTGGTGGATGGATATATTACTATTATCTACGTAGATATTTTTTATGCTAAAAAGAATTCAGAAATTTATGTTTTACCATTTGTCTCCAAACCAAACTTCAAAATGGAAACATGTTTAGGGCCTACCTGAATGAGATTAAGCATCTTGCGAGTTTGAGAAAAAATCAAAATGTTATGCCCCTTTGGAATCAAGTCCTCCTGTGTAAGAGCATTCAATAAATTATCCAACATGACAAAGTAGAAAGGAAATGAAATTTTAGCACACTAATCAACAGCATTTTCCCTCACCAGTAATGATAATATGAAGGATATTTTGCACGAGATGTTGACATGGTTCTCTTCAAAGCCATCTGTATCGGCAGAATCTGCTATGTACATTGCTAATTTTTCCGCCATGTTAACCTCTTCTGGCTTCAGCATTGTATCCATCTCTTCTAGTACATCTTCAGCAGCACGCTTTGTCAACAGAAGTGGGTGATCACATATTTTCTTCAAGATCTGCGCCATGTCAAAACAACATTGAACATTATCTTGGTGAAAACAGACCATAACAACATCCACCGATTTCCAAAAAAGGATGAGAAAGGCAGCAACTATCTTGGGCATCAAAAAGAATGCCTTCCTTATTATTCCTGCCAAAAGCCAAAGGAAATTTACACACCCTCCGTATATTTACTTCAATTGAAAAAAAAATACTATTGGAATTACAAGAAAGTATTCCAAAACTTGCAGAGCAGATTTATGAAACGTTGACAATCAAAAATCAAAAGAGAAAATTCTACCGTTAGTGCAGCCAAAGGAGAGCCATCAAAAGCTGAAAGAACCAGCTCACTCTTCAAATAAGCTTCATAAATTTGTCGCTACACCGTATGACAGAAAAGAATTAGTTACTGATTTATGTGAATGGCGATAAGGGATCCTGTAAAACTTGAACTGAGTGCAGCAGATCGAACCTGACAGCTAGTCAATCTTAGCCACACAATCATCTCATTCTTTTTGGAAAGTTTTGCATTTTTTTCGCCGGCATCTTCATTAAATACCTCCTTCTTTAATCGACGCAAGAAATAAGGTTGAATACATTCCCGAAGTTCCTGTGAAAAGAGGAAACAAAAGTTTAGTATTGACATCATCCATCATCCAAGAAATTATAGCAGCCATTAGTGACAAAAAGAAGAACAAGCAAAATGACCAAGTCATAGAAAAAACTTGAAGATTCCAAGAGTTCCATCTAAATTAAGAGAGTGAATTAAAAATCATGTAGAACAAAATTTTGGGGTCCTTGACGTCATAGTACTATTTGAAAACGAGAAAAAAAATAATAGTAATGTTATTACTTTGGCAACTTCTGAACCAATACGCTTCTCCCTCTCTGTAGCATTTTTCTCATTCCCACGAAGCATGGCATTTTCAAATCTTTCCTTAAACCTGAGAAACACCACCAAGTTTCATGATACGTGAAACACAAACATACTCGAGCCAAATCAAGAAAAATGAAGACTTTTACCCTTGCTTATCACCAAGAAGTTCAGGGCAACAGAAGTTGAACAACGCCCATAATTCCTATTTCAAAAGCCAAAAGATGTACAAGTTCATGTCTATATTTGCATTAAAATTTTATATGAATGGGAAAAAAAAGAAAATATATATATATAGAAAGAACAAACAGGAAGTCTAACTAAATCTATACATACCTTAAGATTGTTTTGAATCGGAGTACCACTGATGATTATACGATGAGCACTTGGAATCTCAAGCAAACTTTTGGCTCTTTGGGTACTAGGATTCTTTATGAGATGCCCCTAGGTGAGTAAAGAATTCAATCAAAAAGTAATTATGACATAAAGAACAAGAAGCGCATATGCCAAATGGAGGAGGTGTACAAAATGAGTCCACATCTTGATTGAAAGTGAATTAGAAACCCATTATTGTTAAATGATTCTCAAAAGTAAACCAATATACTTAAATCACTCAACAAAGTCTAGCAAAATTAAACTTACTTCGTCAAGAATCATATAATCCCATGTGACGTTATCCTCACTTTCATCATCATCATCAAAGTAGTTGTATTTGTCGCCCCGTAAAGATTTTGAGTTTACCCGCACAATATCATAAGTTGTAAGAAGAATGCCTTTGTCCTACAGGGAAAAGAAAAACATCAAATTCCTAACACATGTTAACTAACGAAAGGACAAAGGAAAGAGGGGGGGGGTGGGGGATTAAAAACATCAAAAATACCTAATGCAAAAAAAAAAAAGAAGCTTAGCATATAGCTATATATGAACTACCATAGCTTATTTGGGCAGAATGATAATGATTTCTTCCAAGCGACTAAATGAATCAAAAGCACTAGCATCAATTACTGTTTGATCTCAAAGCGATGTAGACGCTTTACTAAACTCATGAAATTTCAGGGTAAAAACTGAATCTTTGTCCAACTTCTAACCCGAGCTTTCAAATTTAAGCCCACTCAAGTGTGACAAGGGAAAGAAGACACATCTAATCCAATACCTGAAGTACATACTGAAGCTCGTATTGCCGAGCTTTTGCACAAGTTCCAAAGTACCTGCAATAAGTAAGTTACCATTTCCCCATTAATCAAACGCAGTATAGTTCTTTAGATCATAAAAGAGATAAAAGGAAAAAAGAAGCAGACTTACTCTCTTGTCTTATCAGATAGACCAACAACTGATAGTTCTTTGATCCAATGAGGAAGTAATGTTTTGGGGGCTACAATCATTGCCCGCTTAATCAAACATGAATGAAATAGCCCGGCTAAAATCCACAAATCTGCATGAGAAACAAATAAATCAAAATATTTTCATTCAAAAGCATCCAAAATATTCCAGTACACTATGACTTTATTTCCTTACCTGCATTGTTTTTCCTAAACCCATGTCATCCCCCAAAATTCCACCTTTACGCTGACAATGAAGAGACCAAAGCCACTTAAGGCCCTCGCGTTGATGAGGATACAACATTTTTGCAATGTTACCTTGCAACTTGTATGTATACCGTGCACCACGCAGAGTTATAGAACTATCTTCTTCCAAGACGTCAGCCTCGTTAGACACATCATGCTCTTTCAACTTAGTGCCTTCCTTAGAAAATTTTTTGCCGCTCACCACAACACAATCATCTTCATCACTGTCCTCTCTTTCTTCCAATTGATACATGGAGGATTTTCCCAAATCAACTAATTTCTTATCGATCTTTGAAACTTCACTTTTCTTATATTCGTTATATTTAGTAGCCCCATGCACCTTGTCCACATGATTGTTGCCCTTCTGCTCTCCCTGCTTGTTTTCCTTCACTTCTTTAGCATGAGAGACAAAAGACTGTTTAGACATGAAATTGTCACCCACATTTCTGTGATCAGCTCTACTGGATATCTCACTCTCATGTATATAGTGAAGGTCTCTATCTGTGGCATCCTCATAGTCCGCTATCGCAGTGCAACTTTTAGCATTCTTAGTAGCATCTGACGAGGAGTCAGATGCATCAGATGCAAGCGAGAATGAAGATTCTGCACTTGCATACTCTGGCAGATCAACTTTCTTCTCCTCCTCAATTTCATTGTACTTGGACTTAGGCAAAGAACTTTCAACTAGATGAGTTTTGTTAATACCCTTTCTCTTCTCAATCGATAGAAACTCAAGCCTCGCACTCAAATCATTGAGTATATCCCTGATCTCATTATCTCCACCATTTTTATCACTTCCATTTATATCTCGAGGAGGTGGTATTGGTGGTAGTGGCGACTCAAAATCAGTAGCATCCGCAAAAGTAGGCTCATCAGGAACTGCTATTTTCTCTGGATTTTCCCGATCAACCTGAGATGAAAGCTTGCAGAGACGCCGTCTCCCCTCAATTTTAACCTTTGCGGGATTTTCTTGTTCTAGAACACATCCAAAAAAATAAAAAAATAAAAAGATGTAAGAGAGCATAGCAAAGTATGGCTTACACAATCAAAAAAAAAAAAAATGAAAATACCCGAAAAAGTAGGTTCATCAGGAACTGCTCTTTTCTCTAGATTTTCCTGATCAACTTCAGATGAAAGCTTGCAAAGACGGCGTCTCCCCTCAATCTTAACCTTTGCGGGCTTTTCTTGTTCTAGAATTTATTCAAAGAAAAAATAAATAAATAAATAAATAACAATAACAACAACAACAATACACCAGTAAGAGCACATTGCAGAGTTTAGCTCAGATTCAGAAATCTTTACATGATCAAAAACAAACAAAAATACCAGAAAAAGTAGGCTCATCAGGAACCCCTCTTTTCTCTGGATTTTCCTGATCAACCTGAGATGAAAGCTTGTTGAGACCGCGTCTCCCCTCAATCTCAACCTTTGTGGGCTTGTCTTTTTCCAGAACTCATTCAAAGAATAAAATAAAACACAATAGCCCCGTAAGAGCGCATTTCAAAGTTTAGATCATCAATCTTTAACACGATCAAAAACAAACAAAAATACATTTGATTAATCCATTTCGGGCTTCTTTTGTTCTAGAATTCATTCAAAGAAAAAAAATAAAATAAAACAACCCAGTAAGAGAGCATCGCGAGGTTTAGCTCATTAATCCTTACACGACAAAAAAAACAAACAAAAACACTTTTTTTTTTTTTTATTCGTTTTTGGCTTCTTTCTTTTTGTTATAGAATCCATTAAAAAGAACTAAATAAAAATAAAATAAAATATGTCCTGACATGAACAAAAACAAACAAAAAATTCAATCTTTTCATTTATCAGATACGAAAAAGTAGTGAACATGTAAGAGACTGAGTACCAGGAGGAGTATCAAATTCGGCGAACACGGAGAAACTGGGAACGTTGTCATCATCGAAGCTACTATCTCTATCCACAGCTTCACTTTGGCCTCTTCGACCTTCGATCTTCACCTTCGATTGCGATTTTTCGTCCCCTGAATCCTCAAAATCCTCATCTAAATCCAAAAAAACAAAAAATCAAATTTAATCAAGAATCAATTCAAATCCCTCATTTGACTTCTCGACAAAAATTAACACCCAAAAAAAAAAAAAAAACCGTAGGAGCTGCGATCAACAATCAATCCGAATCCGATACCTCGGATCCCCCAAAACACAAAGAACATATCAAAAAATAAATAGATAACAATAGATATCGATCGGAATCTCTATTCAAAAAAATTGATCGGAATCGGATACCGGAGAGAGTGTGTTTCCGTCTGGGAGGAGCAGAGAGGTCTTGAAGGAAGCGATAGTGGCTATCGTTGAGGCTCTGGGGAGGTCTCTTGCTGGTGCTCTTCTTCTCCGCCATTTTCGAATGATTTCTGAGCTTCGGGGAAAAAAAAAATTGAGAAGTGAAATGTGAATGAGTAGAATTTAACGTTAAATGCCTGGTATTTATTGGGATGTTCGAGACGTTAATTTAGGGCTTTCCCGCTCCTTAGTGGTGTCGTTTTGAATTTTTGAATTGGGTTTTAAGATGTATTATTCTTTTTCGCTTTTTTTTTTTCCCTTCAAATTATTGATTTGATTTTTTTTTTCCGATATTTGATATTGATTTGATTGATTTTGTTTTCTGCATGAATTAGGATTTTTTTTTTTATTTCTTGAGTTATTACTTAGGGCTTGTTTGGAGCTTAAGTCCAAACTAAGATTTTCAAACTTTATTTTGTCTTTTTCCCAAAAAGTTTTTGTCTTTTTCCCAAAAAAATTTTTGTCTTTTCTGAAAATTCAAAAAAATTTAGGGCCTGTTTGGTGCACAAGTTCAAGATGAAATTGATAAGTTTAAATAGTGATTTTGGTTGACTTTTTCAGAAAAGACAAAAAACTTTTAGGGAAAAAGACAAAAGTTTAACTCATGAATTTGAGTTCAAACTCATGCCCCAAACGGGGCCTTACTATTTAAACTTAAAAATCTCATCTTGAACTTGTGCACCAAACAGGCCCTTATTATCAATACTTAGATAAATTATTCATTTAGTACCCAAATTATTAACGAAATTGGGTTTTGATTCGTACTTTTTTTTTTCCTTGAAATTTGATACTTTTTGTAAACTTTTAAATAGTATAATTTCCTCACATGCGGATGTTATGCTTACATTTCTGTTAAATATCAAAATGAAAGTTAACAAAAATGATCAATTTGTATCCTATTCGAGAGTTAAGGAAGCTTTTAATCTAGAAAAAAAATAATTAGGGATCAAAGTATAATTTTTTACTTAATTTAAGACCAAATAAGCAATTTATCCATAATATTTACTACTGCTCCGTTTGCCTCACCATCTCAACTCAAACTAAACTATATTTTTTTCATCATGTTTTTTGTCTTTTCTGAAAAAGTCAACAAAATTTACTTGCAAACTTAAAAATCTCAACTCAACTCAAACTGAACCTGCGATCCAAACGGACCCTACATTTCTCCTTTTTTATACTATGTAGTTAATGTTCTTCTTACTAAAAAAAAAGCCCATCTTTCAATCACATTTAGAGGCACAAAAGTTTTCATCTTTTTTTTTTTTTTTTTTTTTTTGTTGAAAAGTCAATAAAAATAATAAGCCTCCGTTTGATGAAACGGTTTGAGTTAAGATTTTTAAGTTGAGTTAAAGATAAGTTAAGTTGAGAGTTAGAGTTGAGCATTTGGTAAAAAGTTTGAGTTGAAAAGTTTAACTTGAGTTGAGTGTTTGGATGTAAAAAGTTTGAGTTAAAAAGTTTAACTTAAGTTGAGTGTTTGGATGTAAAAATTGAGTTGTATAGGGAAATGTAATTTATTAGAATTGTATTATGTATTGGAAATTAGTTTTTTTTTTTTTTTTTACATCTTAATTTGATTCCTATATGTAGAATAATTGTGACTGTAGTCCATAAAAAAAATAATTTAGTTAGATTATTTTTATATGGCTCGCAATTAAGAGGTTTTTCATATATACTTCATGGAAACCAGCATAAAAGCTCTGAAGGTAACGATTACATTTGTTAGTTGTTTTACTTTGAGATTTAAATAATTTTCATTCACTATTGCTATTCAACTTTTATAATCAGGAAACCTAAAATCAAATCCTAGAATCAAGCTAATTAACGTGTATAATTTTGCATAAATTCTAAAAATGGAAAGAATCATAAAATGGTAATTAGAAGAATAAATCAATCAATTTATTCCATGAATTCTCAACAATCCCCCTTATGTTGGTGCATACCAACTTGTCAAAAAGCTTTGAGATTTTTCAATCCAATATCGTCATGAAGAGAATATCGGTCAACTTTAGATTGATCAACACCATGAACATATTTTTTATAATTAATATTTTTATACTCTTTTTTTTTTCCTTTCAATCGAACTATCAATTTTTTTTTAACAACGAATAATTTTTTTTGTTTTTTTTCTGCTCTTTTTTCCCTTTAAATTATTCCTTTCTTTTTTTCATTTTGCCTTTTCTGCTTTCTCCTTTTTTTTTTTTTATTTGTTGTGTTTTAATATTTTTATGCTAACAATAATAGAGAAATAAAGGAACAAATAAACCGAAATACCCCCTCCCTCCCTCTCTCCCCCCCCCCCCCCCCTCACCCCCCTCCCCCTCCTTCTCGCTCCATCCCTTTCGCAACCCCCCGGCACAAACCCAGATCTGGGTTACATTGCCATCGCCCCCACCACCTCCGCCAACGCGGTCGCGCCCCCCACCTCATACCTCGACGCCCTCCCCCCCCCCCCCCCCCTTCTCCCCCTCCCCCTCCCCTCCCTCCCTCTCGCAACCCCCCGACACGAACCCAAATCTGGGTTGTGTCGCCACCGCCGCTCCCCCCCCAACATGACGACACAATCATGCCCCCCACCCTTGTGCCCTCTCTCCCCTTTCTCTCTCTTTTCTCTTTCTTTCTCTATCCCCCCCTCCCCATCCCTATCCCTCCATCCCTCTTGCTCCTCCCTTTTGTAAACCCCCTCGGCACGAACCTAGATCAGAGACGACCCCTTTTCTGCCTAGTCGCGAGCCCCCATCCCCCCACCAGAACCCAGATCGGAGTTGCCTTCCTCCATCTTCGGCACCGTCGAGCCCTCCCCTAGAATCACCGATCTAGGTCCCCCCCTCTCGCCATTGTCGAGCCTCCCCCCCTGCTGTCTTTGTTGTCGTTGAGCTTGGCCTCAAAACCCAGACCCCACGAACCCTAACCCCACCCCTCATTTTCTCTGCCGGGCGAAGTCAGGCGGTGGGTGCATTGTGCTCATTCAATGTGATACAGAAAGAATGAGTTGGTCACACAGTAAATTGAGTTTGGTTTACTGTGCAACAGTCCAATGCATAGTTGGGACCAAACTTACCCACCAAATATGTTGAGTTCAGTTTGAACTCAAAAAATTGAGTTCAAACTGACTCACCAAATAAAGCCTAATTATTTTTTAAAAATTAACTAATTTTAACTTAATAATTCTATTTCAAACTCGTACATCAAACGCAAACTTAAAACACAACACAAGTAAGACATTTTGTGCCACTTATACTCATTAGAGCTAGCATACGAAGTTTTCTGTTGAAGGGTTCAACTACCAGAGTGGCCATTGCGAGTAATATTCACTCTTAAGAGTCATCAAGCCTCTTAATGGAGATCAATTTTGATCAAAGTCCTTAAGGAAAGAATAAGGAAAAAATATTTTTTAAAAATCAAAGTGGAACAACTATCTAATTTTATCATTTTTTTGCTCCATTTTATTTAAAACTTACAAAAATAAAAGACAAAACAAGAAGCACAAACGTGAACATTTTTTGAAAAAACGTTCATATGCACTGTAATAATAATGGAGCTGTCCTTCTATTTTATTTTTAACACAAATTGAACCAAATGAAATAAGCTTGTTTATTCGTGAAATATTAAGAGTTCGTTTGATAAATGAATTTGAGTTGAGTTTTTCAAGTTTAAATAGTAAATTTTGTTGACTTTTCAGAAAAGACAAAAAAACTTTTTGGGAAAAAGACAAAGACTTTTGAGGAAAAAGACAAGACTTGAGTTTGAAAAACCAAGTTCAAACTTGGTTTCCAAACAAACTCTAATATAAAAAAAATCAAATAAAGATACAAATGAAATTGCTTAAAAATTCAGAATAAATTTTCTAATTAGAAAATTGCATATGAGCTATTAAGAGAACACAATATAAATCAGAGCAAAATATATATTTATTTTTCATCGGTTACAAATTAGGGGAAAAAAAGTAAAAAATAAAAAAAGTTTGATTGGGACAAGTTTCACTAGCCCAATGGGGGCTGGTTGAGTAGCTGAGCCTGGGCCCATGTGGTAACTCCACCTCTGATTTTTGAGCCATAATCAGTGAGACTGCTAAGAGATTGTATACCACTTTTAGGGCCGTTTGGAAGGACTTTTGGATACGGAAGTTTGGAGATTAGGTTGAAAACATGTATTTAGAAAAAACTTTTAAAAATGAACTATGATATAAAAAAATAGTATAATAATTTAAAATGTATTTGGAAAAAAAATATATAAAATGGGTCTTGTTTTGTTCTCATTATTGTGAGTATTTTGTCACAATAATCATCTCATTTTGATTCGAAATGAGAAAGTTATGGATTCTAAAAATTTGAGTATTTTGAAAATGAAAGATAAATAAAGTGGGATGTAAAATTGGGAGTGTTGGATCAGACAATAAAACTCCGTATGGAAAAGCTCCCCCAATCGGGGCCTTAGCATGTGCTTCGTTCACCCATTCAAATTAAATGTGTTTTTTTTTTAAAAGTCAACTAGTTTTATTGTTCATCCATTCCAATTATAATTTAAAAACATAAATTTTAAAAGTTCATAATTTTATATAAATTATCTAAAATTTCGATATGAATGAAACACGATTTATATTAATATATATATATAAATATTCTAAATATATTTTAAAATTTTTAACTCCAATAAACCAAATGCACACCAAACACACAACTCAACTCCAACTAAACTCAAATAATTTTTTTTTTCAACTTCAACTGTTTCTCCAAACACATACTATATATGAATCAAATTAACTCAGATCCAACTTAACTCAAATCAAAATTTTTTTTTCAACTCAACTCCAACACATTTTTAAGTTTAATAATTAAATTCAATCATTTTAATATGAAAACTAGGCTTAATTTTTTTTTACCAATTCAAATATTAGAATACCAAATTTTTAAAAGTGTATTGCTCTAAATCACTCCATGATTAATTTCCAAAAAAAAAAAAAAAAAAACGAAATCACCCCATTTAGCACTAAAAGAAATCAAGGGAAATAAAATAAACAAAAAACCAGAGAGAGGATGTGGGAGGCAAAAAAATTTAAAGGAATTTTTACAATAAGATGCCCCATTTCACATTATATTTTTCAACAATCTTATTTGTGATTGAGAACAATACGTGGACACTTGTAAATTAGATCCTTAAAGTTTAATCACACAGTTAAAAAACAATATTCATTTAAAATAAGAAATCTTAGGGTAAAAAGATTCAAACTTATAATTATTGTTTGTTTATTATTTATTTTTGTTGCTGAAAAGACCAAAAAAAAAAAATATATATATGAAAGCAAATGATTAGTGCAAAAAGAGAGATTCAGCTACAGCCCCCCATGGAGTATTATGGAAGCTTCATTAACTGGATATATAGGCTGGAGAGCACGTCTAAAGAAACACACACACACATACATATACATGATAGGGCTGTCGTAATATATGTGTGTATATATATGTGTGTGTGTGTATCTATATAAAGAGTAGTTTAATGGACAACACGATGTAATTATAGGGACACCAGAAATGATACATACGTGTTGGCCATCTTTTTGAGTTTTAATAAATTTAACATTCATTTACCAGCAAATTTGGCCGGCCTCAAAGTAGACAGCTTTGCGCAAATTGTGGCTTTCTATCAGATTCTTGGATATTCTTTATCCTCCAAAAAAATAGTTTTTTTTTTTTTGGGTAGCACTCCAAAAAACTAGTTAAACTATATGACACTCAAATATTATTTTAGACTAATATTTATGTGAATAAAGTGTCGAGTAAAGTGACTCCGTTGGGCTAGGTTATTCAAGTGAAGAGAGGTATTCAAGATCTTGGTTCTCATATTCAAAATGTGAGAGATTTTCTTTTAAATTAATAAAATATGTATCTATAGGTCTTATATCGTGAAAAAATGTGGAGTACAATAACTAGCTTTAATTATTCTCTTTAAATGTGACAAGAAAAGAACTTACATATCGAGAGATGTCTATATTAGATCAAAGTTATTTGTTTCGAAAACAGAACATGTCATCTCAATCTCAATAAAGCTTAATGAAAAATTAAGCTTGCATTTGGTTCGCCAGTTGAAGATAAAATTTTTAAATTGGAGTTGATTGACTTTTCAAAAATTAATTATAATTTTTGTTGATTTTTCAGGAAAAAAAAAAAAAAAAAGACAAAATCTTATATGCAAAAGTACAATTTAGTTAAAATTAAATTGAAATACCAAACGAAGTATAATTACAAAACTAAACTCGTTATTGATAATGAGACATGATAATTCCTACCATAAAAATTCCCTTCAACTCTGTATGTTTTTCTTCAGTAGACTGTCGCTGATAGATCCATCCAAGTTTGCATTGAATACCCATATTTTGGTGAGGCAACAAAAACACACACACACACACACACACGTATATATATATATATATTTTGCCCCAAGTACATGATAGAGAATATTTGGAAAAGTGCTTTTTTTTTTTTTTTTTTTTTTTTAAGGAAGATTAGAAAAATTCTTTTATGTTCCTCGAAATGTCCTTTCCATCTCTAACGTAAATGACCCGTTCGAATTTTCAAATTAGAATACTTATTACTGTCAGGCTAAATTTGCACTCACCGTTCCTTTTTTTTCATAAATATAATAGTTCTGTTTTGTACTTTCAGTTACATAAAATACGGGTGAGATTTATATAAGATTTTCTTATTTTATTTTTAAAAAGACAGCCTATGACATTAACCAATTATTACTTTAAAGTATTCGGCCCTTTCAAATTATATTTCATTGTAACTTTTCTTCATAAGTAATTTCCTAACCAGCTATTAGAATGAGCTAAAAGTCGGGTAATTAAGATAAAGAAAGTGCCACAATCCAAAATTTCTCTTTTTATGGAAGTTAAGCTTACATGCATTAACTATAATATACATATTTACTTTTTGCTTGTTTACATCAAGCCTTCAACATGCCAAAGCGTCACTATACATTGCTTTCAATAATGATCGCATGAACTTTTAACAACGTATGCACCCAGAAAGCCCAAAAAAAAAAAAAAAAAAAGAAGAAGGAAAGATGTAGTACTTTATATATTCTCTAAATGTAACAATTAACTCTTAATTAATTAAAAAAATATTTGATATACACAAATATACATATATAGTTGGGTTTTAATATTAGTGCCCCTAAATTCGTCTACCTACAACTTTCCCACAAATTTGTTTGGATTGTTGCAATATGCTCTATTTCACTAACTTTCCATTAGATCGAGATTTGAATTCGGAATTTTTGTATTAGAACTTAAATTGGATTTGGAAAATCTTAATTAGATTTGAGATTTTTTGTCCTCAAATTAAATGTATGTGGGTTTTTTGTCATCAATTTAAGGACAAGTTAAGTAAAATAATGTATATTGTAATAATTTAGAAAATTTTGCATTAGGATTTTAATTTGATTTGAAAATTTTTATCGGATACGGGATTTGTCGTCCTCAAATTAGACGTGCATGGATTTTTTATCATCAATTTAACAATAAATTTAGTAAAATGATACATGTTGTAAAAATTTAAAAAGTTTATTCACAAAACAAATAATAGTTTAAAAAATTTATAAGATAAAATTATCAAAATTAAAGATTAAGAATAAGTTGTTAAAAGTTGAAAAATTTTAAGAACACCATATTTCTTGATAAAAGAAGCACATTGTATTTCTTCTATCTAGCATTAAATAACAGTTCAAACTCCACAACGGTCACTATTTGCAACAAGGCAAAATACGTTACCCCTTTTCAATATGAAATTCATATATTTTTATGATGAGACAAAATTCAGTACTATATTAAAAAGGGGGCATAAAAACATTATTAGTACCTAATTGAACAAAACTATGTGAGGTGATTTGTTGTCCAATTTTCTTGTTTCATTGATTGTTGCCTTAACATAATTATGTCTATCTTTTAAATTTAAGAATTGAACCACGTACTAAATACTAAAATCTTTTAAGTCATAACAATTAATTTATGATAATTTATTGTTGTTACGCTTATTCAAACTCATTGATAATGTAAAATAAATGGTTTGTTAGATTTTAACATTATTTTGGCATGCTACACGTGTAAATGCTATACTATTTCAAATACCTATATATGCGAGTGTACATATAGAGATTTTTTTTTTGGTTGAATAAATCTTGGAACATGCTATCACTAATGGGTAAGTATAGTGCAAAAGATGTCTTTTTACTATTTTTCTTAATGATGTCTCCAAATTTGATATTCATAAAAGATCTATCTGATCAGTGTATCATTAAACATTCGATTTATAGTGGATTGCATGAAATTAAGTTTATTTACACCTCAGTTATACTCTTTCTATTTTATTGACGAGTTTCAAGATTTCTTTAATAAAAAATAAAGATGAGAGATGAGGTGATACTTTTGATGTAGGCTTATTTTAGCAAGTAATAAGATAAAATCTAGGAATATACTACATTCTTAAAATTAAAAAGAAAAAAATCAGTCGTGCTTTACTATTGGGCTGATAAAAGTAATCATGGAACCCACTTGCAATGGGCAGAGTGTGAAAACAAGGCACAACCTGAACAAAAATGTTGTGATTGTGAGAGTTAGGCCAACTCACATAGGACAGCCAACTCCGAGGCCTTCACTGCATTGCTGTAATAAAAAAATAAAAAAAAATTTGCTAATTGCTTAATAGTCATGACAAATAGATGATAGTTAGTAAAAAAAAAAAAAGGTAATTTTATAAACAGTCCCTTAATTAGACACCATGTAACAAATTAGTTCTTAATTTTTATGGGGTGTTTGGTGTTTGAGTTGAGTTGAAATTTATAAGTTTGAATAGTAATTTTTGTTGACTTTTTAGAAAAGATAAAAAAAAATTTCAGAAAAGATAAAATTTTTTTTCAGAAAAAGACAAAAATTTAAGTTTAAACCTCAAGTTTAAGTGTGAGAGCCAAACTCCCACACTTTCCTAATTTTTTTAATTGTTATACCAATAGTTTAACTATCAATATTCTGTAAAAATATATATATATATATATATAGAAACTAAACATAGTCTGATTATATGATCTTTATTTATAGGTAAAATCGTAATTAAAAACTTTTTTAAAAGCAAATTGTACCTTAATTATAGATATTTTAGAAGAAACCCATATTTTAATCATATGTATAGCATCACATAATTATTTTAGAGGTACAATTTCTCTAACAAAAATATTTAATTAGGATTTTAGTTTTAGTTAAAATTTATGTGATATGAACGTGTTCAATTTCAGTTCAGTTTTTTTATCGAATACCATTTTTGTAATAGTATGAACTTGCAACGTTTACAACACATGGCATGTTCAATAACAGTTTATTGTCTTCTTAACCGTCACTTAAAAAAAGCAATAAGGCACTCTTTCGAATTCCTACTATTTTCTGGCTTCTCAACTATAGAAACAAGATATGGATCCCAACTGCCACCTCAAAATTTTTTTTAGTAAGTTTTTTCAGCTACAGTCCCAAAAATTAGGCATACAGAATTTGTATACAATTATTTTCTTTGGATAAAAGGTATAGTTATGTAATTAAATCATATTTTTATTGTTATCTATACATCAAAATTGAGTCAATTAGTAAAATCACTCAAAGACTTCTTTTTTATTTTTATTTTTTGTTAAATAACCTTTTAAAAATTTATTAACAAAATGACTTCGAAACAAACAGGAACAACTAGTTTTTTAGACTGTCGTTCTTATGTTAAAATGAAAGAAAGTTATTCTACTAATTTTAATTTGTAAGATTATCATAATATTCCTCAAAATTGTCTCGTAGGATCAAATTAATTCACGTTTGTCATGATTCTATTGTTGCGTTTGTGATGATAGTTACAAATAACTGTGGAAATAAATAGAAAATAAGTTAATACCTTACATATTACTGAAAAAAGAAAAACAAATTATTCCCAAAAAGAAAAAAATCATTCAAGGTACTGCATGGTTTTTTATTCTCTCTCTCTTTTTTATTTTTATTTTTAGAGAGATTAGATTATCGTCTTTTTTTTTTTAGTTGAGATTATCGTCTTCTCAATGTCAAGTAAAACTATCTCAATAATTAATTAATTATCACAAATCATTACCGTGTCATTATTTTTAATTAAAACAATGATATGTAGCAACGTGAGAATGTGAAAAATTAAATCGAAAAATCAATGCTACACGTATTTTTTTTTCCTTTTTTAAGAAAAGAAATCGTACTAGTAGACTTTTCTTTTAAAAAAAAAAAAGTGGTTAGTTTGGCAATTGGGTGATTATTTTGGCTATTATATTTATTTTACAGTTTGATTTTCAAGTGAGAATATTTTTACACAGTACAATATAACGAATACTTGTTTAAATTTTAATATAAATCACGGTACATGTAAGCTGTATTATGAAATATGTTTCTTAATTATTCTTAATTCATGTGTCATTCACCTAAAATTTTTTAATTAATTTTTTAATATCCATTAACAAAAAGGCTATTTTACATCATTTTTATTAGTTGAAAAAGTTTTTAACAAAAATTATATATATACATGTACTGATGTACATATATAGAAGATCAAAAAGTAACTTCGTGAACTGGGACAATTTACCCGTAAATAAAATAAAAATATAATACAAACACATACACTTACAATGTCTTGTCTGTTTTTGTTCGCCTCAGAAAAAATGTCGGGAACCACAAAGCTAGCCAAGTTCTCTCTCTCTCCTCTCTTTCTCTCTCCTGTGTCATTATAAACCAAAAATTCCCAAACTCTCTCTCCATCTCTTCTCTCATCTTATAAGGTTCCTCCCCAGTCCTTTCTCTCTCCCCTGTTTTTCCTCTTCTTTTTTAATCCAAAACAGAGGACACATAAAAGAACAGCTACTAGAGAGAATTTTGATCAAGAAAACATAAGACATGGGAGGTTGTGCTACAAAACCGAAGGTGTTGAACCCCGAAACGGCCCGGGATCTTCCTGCGGCGGCCCCCGATCCGGCGAAGGAAGAAACCGAGCCGAAGGAGAAGGAGAAGGAGAAGACGGAGACGGAGGTGGTGGTGGCCGATCAGGAGGAGAAGAAGGTTGAAGAAGGAGATTATACAGTCAAGGAGATTGTTGATGATGACAAGGCTGGTGAGGAACAAGACCAATCCAATAAGCGACGCTCTCTTAGTAACTTGTTCAAGGAGGTAACCTTTTTTTTGTTTTGTTATATATATATATATATATATGTATAATATTTATTATGATTCTTGGGTTTGAGTTTCGTTGTTTGATTACTATTTCTAATAAGATCAAGTATAGTGTCTGTTATTATGAAGCTGTATAAGAACATACGAAAATGGCCTTAATAGAGGTGAAATGCTTTTCTTTTTTTTTTTTTTTTTTTAAATGATTACTATAAACCGAATGTGATGTCAAAACGAGGTCTGATTCATTTTAATCGAAGTGGCTTGCATCCTTTTTAATTCTAAAAAGTGTGTGTTTGTGTGTGCGTGTTTTTTTTTTTGGTTGATATTTTACTTTGGTTGTACGGGGATTTCTACTATTTATTTTTAGTTTTTTATCATAAATTTAATTTTCAATTAACACGAGTCAAAATATTATTAAACGAACGTAAAAAAAAAAAAAAAAAAAAAAGGAACATGAGTAAAAAGACGCACAGTATGATTGTTTGTTTTGAGTTTTTGATTTTTGTGCTTAGCTGGCTTGAACTGCTTTCGTTTGTTGTTTAGGATGTGCCAAACATGTGAATTCGGTTTAACTCATAATTTTCTGTTAGTTCCTAGTGAATCGAAAACATTTTTTTTTCTTAAATTTTTTTTAATTATTCTCCCAAGTTAAAAAAAAAAAAAAAGAAGGAAAAAATAGTGTAAATCGAAACTGCAATTTACGACAAATTTTTTTTTTTTTTGGCTGAAGGACAATAAATTTGGTTAAATTGTCCTTGTGTAGCTTACATTGCGGTGTCACTTTTCTTTTTTTTTTCCCCCTTTCTCGTGAAAGAAAAGACCACCAAAAAAGTTTTTTTTTTCCTATCAGATTTTGCTGTCTATAAGCTGGTTTTAGGAGACATAACGCAAAACGTGTTAACTTGCTTATGCTTTCAAGCGTTTTATAATTGATTAAACAGATTAACACCTTTGTTAATAAAACAGATCAACACGAAATTACTGTTTAATCTTCATATAATCAATCACGGCCCTTGTTGAAAAATATCAATCCCGTAATATATGATATTTTTTTAATTAGGATATGATGGTCGATAGCTCGATTTTCAAACCGTTTTTTGAGAGGTTTCCATACATCTTTTATGGGGCGAAAATGAAAATGTTTCTTAAATGTAGTTTGTTTAGCAAATGTTTTGAAAACGAAATGAAAAGCAAAAAAAAAAAAATAGTGATAATAATTTTTGTGAAAGATATGAAAACAAGTTAAAAGTTGCTTTCTGGTTTTCGTTTTCATTTTTAAGTGATATCACTTAACACATATTTTCAAAAACATACCCAAACAGAATTTATATTTTTCTTATACTCAAATCAATAAATTTAAAAATATAATCAAACACAATTTCAAAAATAATCTAAACATCATTATCAAAGTATTCTCATTTCTATTTTCATATCAGAAATAAAATTATTTTTAAAACAAATAAAAATAATACGAAACGGCCCTAACAGATTCCTTGATGATTTATAAAACGTCCTATTCTCTAACTTCATTTACTTTGTCCCCATGTCCTCATGGCTATCTAAATGTCATGTCCACATCCCAAATTTTCATAATTGGAAGAGTACATTGTATAGTTGAGTTTGTATTTATTTATTTTTTTCTCTAAACAAAAAAAAAAAAAAAAAAGAGAGAGTTAGGGCCTTAGAGGTGACATATCCGTACAATTGTGTAAAATAACCTTTTAACCACCATAATTGCCTTTTTTAAAAAATAAATAAAAGAACAGCTAATTCTCACTATTAGGGCCAAATATGATATGATGTAATAAACAATTAAAATAAATAATAGTTGTGAAAAGCAAACTGGCTAGTTCTGTTTACGTTTTTTGTCGTATTAGAGTGGTGCGAAGTATCTGTAACGTTTTATTTTATTTTTTTAAAAACAAAGTTGCTGAATTATTAGCTAGCCCTAGATATTTTCTTGTGGCTGATGTCCATTTTGCATCTCCTAAAGGCTAATGAGTCACATTCTTAAGCATAGTAGAATGATATAAAATATATATATATATATATATATATATTAACATTATTCATCACGTTCAAAGATGGCCCAACCACGTCTCGATTCGAGTATTTCAAAATGTAAAACATTTTCGAAATTAAAAAAAATTTGAAAATGAAATTGATGGTGCCACCATTATAGGCTCCCAATTAAATGTCTTGTCACCATTATTTAGAGAGGCGGTTTTTTTAATTTTTAATTAATTATTATGATTATTATTTTTCATGTTTTGGTTGGATAAGTGATGAACAGTCATAGGATGTGATTGATAAATAATAGAAAACATTGTAGTAGAGAATTTGTTTAGGGTATCTTGGACATTCCATGATATCTTTATTAAACGACAAACAAACGTGTCCTACTTCAGTGCTCCTGTTGCTGTTTGGATTCTCCTTGTTTTGTTTGGTCAGTTTTGTATGCCCTTTTGTGAATGCCAAAACGACCAGATTCTCTTCCTCTCTTGTGTTTTGGTTGGAGAGAGAGAGAGAGATCGAGGGAGGCACAGGGATGGAGAGAGAGTGTCAATCCCCTGTTTGATTGGAAGGAAAATAAGAGGTAGAGGAGATGTGAAGGGATCGAGTCTTCTCCCACACCCATCATAATGCATCCTTTCATTGGCGGAAGGATGTAAGCTTTCCCTTACACTTTAATTTAAAAGTATCATTTTAACCTAAAAAAAATTAGTAATAGATTTTATAAATAAACAATTTAGTACTTAGATAAATAACCGTTATCCATCATCTCAACTCTCATTTTATCTTATCAAACAACACAAAAGATTTCTATAATCATCTACATCCTCATCTCCATCCCTCCAATCAAATGGAGCCTAAAGTTTCACCATATTTGTTGTTATGACCCCAAGTGGTTTTTTTTTTTTTTTTTTTTTGGGTGAATTATGATCCCCAATGTTTGTATGTTCAAACATGAGGCTAGGTAAAATTAGAAGTTTTGACAAGTAAAATAGATAGAAACGGTTGAAAACTTAAAAATTTAGGAAAACTTGTATCAGTATTGTTTCAGATAATTTTGTGGTAAGATATAGAAAAAAAAAATGTTTACAAGTAGAATATAACTGTTAGATTTTTATGTATTGTTTAATTTATCTATACTTAATAATAAAAGAGCCATGGCATTATGAAGATTTTTTTGTCCTCCCTGCCTAGCTGCCACGTGACGGTCCAATCATTGTTATGTGGTGGTACAACCACTGTCACGTGGCGGTCCAGTTATTGCCACATCTAGTTTGCTATAATACGATGATAAAAGACATGTCTTGTTGGTGTAGTGTTTTTTCATGTAATGTTACGGAATTCTCTGTTTGTTTTACCCTTAGAAGAACCCTCAATAACAGTTTTGAAAAGATATATGTAGTTGGGTAATTCTTTTGGTATTAGATTTCTGATTTGTCCGGGCTTTAACATGGAGTCTTTGGTTGTGTAACATTACATCTGTATTAAAGGAGCTTCATGTCGTTTGCCAATTTTTTACTTTTATTTTTTCAACTCTCAACAACTTTTGAGCATTTTGCAGAATGAAGAAGCCAAGGATTCAACAGAAGATGAGAAGACTCCACCAGAGCAAGTGAAAGAAGAAGCATCAGAGACCGAAAAGGCCAAAGACGAATCGGAAAACTTGGTCCCACAAGCTGAGAAGTCCGAGACTAAGGCCGAGGAGACTCCAGAGGAGAAGGTTGTTGATGCACAAGAGAAAGCAACAGAAACATCAGCACCAGCTGAAGAAACCAACTTGGAGAAAGCGGAGAAAAGTGGTAAGGAAAATGATCAAGTAGTAACACCCGAGGAAAAGGAAAAGGATGATAAGAAAGTCGAGGGAAATGCCGGAGAAAACGGGCAAGAAACATCGAAGGAGAAGGTTGCAACACCGGAGGAAAAGGATGAAGAGAGAAATGCGGAAAAGGCTAAAGATGTCAAGGAATCAAGTGCCGAAGAGACTGCTAAAGTATGATGAAAAAGGCTTCAAATACCGAATCGGATACAAGGAAGAAAGATTTGCATTTGCAATTTTTTTTTTCAGGGAAGGTCACCACAACGAGGAGGTGGTTCCATAAATCTTGTAACAAAAAATGTTTCCTTGGTACTTGCCTTTCTTGTTTACTTTTTTGAGAGGGGTTTTTTTTTTTTTTTTTTTTTGGTTATCTTTAAATTTGAATTATTGCTTATCTCAGTCTTTCTTTTTGTGTGGACATATTGGCTTATACAAGTATAGATTGTTTAAATCAATTTGTGCAGACCTCTTTACTTTTATTTCAGAATTTTACTTGCGAATTTAACAATAATATCTTGTTCGTCTATTCATTTATCAACATTTAGGACAAAATTAACTTCCAACAAAAAAAATTATAATTAAATTACCGCAAATTTGGTATTGAAAAAAAATTTTATGTACGGGAAAATAATAAAAACAAAAGACTCCTTTATATGTTATAATGTAATCTATTGAAAATAAAAGATATGTAGCAAATTCCTTTAAAATTATGTCAAGGAAATGTTATTATGTCAAGGAAATGTTTCATTCTCATTAGGTTTTGTCCCACATCCGTGAGAAACTTGATCTTGTGGTCCTTAGAGGACTCTAATGGGACATGCATCCCACATTGACAGGGAACTGGAACTTCAGGTCTTTGATGGATTAAAAATATGGCTCACCTCCTCACAACATTCTTTTTATGACAAGGTGTTTTATAAAAGAGGTTTAAGTTGTAAACTTGAGAAGTTACAAGATGCTACAAAATTGTTCTTTAGCTTAACAAATCGACTTTACTTACTTTTTTTTGACTTGAGAACGTATCAAAATTAATTTCAAGTTTCCATTTTAAACTTAAGTTTCTCTTTTAAATCTATTGATATGTCACATTGTATCAGATTTTTGTTAAACACGATTCCGAGATTGTTCGACATAAGGAATGCTAGTAATGGAAAAAGCAACTCTTGCTTCACGACCATGTTTCATCATATCATAAAGAATTGAAATAATTGATTGAACATTAATGGCATATTTGACAAAACTGTATTGTATTGTATAATATCGTATTATGTTGTATTACAGATTGTTGTTTTATAATATGATATTTGGTTTTTTCATTGTATTAAAAAATTGTACTATATTATACATTATTTGTTTGTCACCATATTATATTAAAAGAATTGAGCTTTTAAAAATAAAAAATTTAGGTCATGATTATGACCTTGCTTGACTTTTCTCTCTTCGCTAAAATAAGGGTTAAGATTTAGAAATAATGTGGGGTCGCATTAACGACCGTGGAGTAGATTGGGGTTCATGATTAGGGCCGTAGACGAGGTTGGTTGGGATTTAGGACATGGCTTAGGATCGAGGTATGAGACTTGTGTCAGGTTAAGGTCGGTTTAGGACCAGGTTAGGAATGAGTTTTGAGTCAGAAGTCGAGGTCAAGTTTTCGGGACCTGGACTGGGTCGGATTTTAAGAGTCTTAGGCCAGGTTTCAAGACCTGTGGCTGAAGTTGGGTTTCAGGACTAGGGTTGGGATTGAGATTTAGGATTAGGGTTAGAGTCAGGGATAGGTTTCTTGACTCTGGTAGAGTTGGGATTCGGGATCGGGTTTTAGGATCGAGGATTAGGTTAGGTAGGGTGTTGAGTTTGGGTTTCAAGACAAGGGTAGAGTCGGGTTCAAGTTTTAGGATCGAGGTCGATGTTAGGTTTCATAACCAGGGTCACAGTTGGATTTCTGTATAGGGGTCAGGGTTAGGTTTCGTGATGGGTCAGGATCGGGTTTCGGGACTTAGGGCCGGGGTTCGGTTTCCGGACTAGAGTTGGGGGTTTCTTAACTGCATTGGGTCGGGATTCGTGATCAAAGGTGGGTCGGGGTCAAGTTTTAGGTTTTAAGATGAAGACCGTTATCGAGATTTGGGACTAGGGTAGGTTCAAGTTTTGGGACTGGAGTTGAGATCGGTTTTTGGACTCAGGGTAGAGGTCAAATTTCAAGACTTGGGGCTAAGTTTTAGGACTAGTGTTGGGTTTTGGGACTTTATCCCCCGTCTCGAAACCTGACCCATGTCCCATATCTCAAAAGTCAACCTCGACCCCATGTCCGTAAATCATATCCGACTTCGGTTCCAAAATATAACCCCATCGACCACAATTCCAAAACCCCGACACTTATCCTGAAACTTAACATCGACACTAATCTCAATCTTGAAACTCAACCCTTACCTCTACCATTACTGGATCCCGAAGACCCCCCTGTCTTAAGTTCCTAATATCAAACCTAACTCCAACCCTCCTTCTTGAAACCCGTCCCCAATCCCCGTTCAAAAACTCGACTCTGACCTTAATCCTGAAACTTGACCTCGACCTCGACCATGAATCTAACCTGGACTTCGTTTTGGAACATGTTTCCGAATTTGGTCTTTGGTATCAAATTTGATATACTATATATATTTTACATGTTTGTTAATACGATCATTTAGGTTAATTTATTTAATTCGCCCTAATGCATAGGTTTTTTCTGTTATATTAGACACCATTGTTTGTAATATATTAATTTTTATTTCTTATTCGTTCCTATGATTCATGGATGTTGTCAAACATTCTGCTATTCTAGATAGTACAATACGGAAAATCTATATTTTAAAATTTTAGGATATTCCAAACATGCCCCAATATTTTAAAATTTTAGAAAGTGTAAATTTGTATTTAATTTGACATGCAAAAAAGTAATAAATAATAGTATTCTGTTCAGAAAATCTGTCTTCCAGTTATGCATTTGTAAAGATACAATATTTGTTTTAAGATGTAGATTGTTAATAGATAATTTTTTTTTTGAACTTGGGATCCAAACTTTACACCTTATTATAGAGTCAGATGTGAAATTACCACTAAATTATATATATATTCATAGAAAAATCAAAATTTTGAAAGTGAAACAAAATTGCAAAAATCATTTTTCTCTGATAACAAAAGTACCTACTTAGTTATCTATCCATGACTCAAAAATAAATTTTTATTAATACTACAAAATTAGCAACAGTACAATAACTCAATTGGCTCTTAAGAGCACCTACATCTTTATACTTGGTAACAGCTTCTAGCATTACTTCTATAAATTTGCACTCTTATATAACACTTTTTGTTACTACAATTTCTTTTAATTCTGAACTCTCTTTTGGGGCTGGGAAGCTATTCTCAACATTTATTTTCTTCTGCTCTCTGGTCTTCCCCCACAAAACGCTGTAGAGCCCTAAGATCAACAATATCCCACCTAAAATACTGCAACCATGAAAGAAAAAATTATAATTATTTCGTAAAAAATTAGAAAACACAAAAATAATGAAAAATAAAGTTAAGTAATGAAAGAGGAGTTGTTCCTATAGGAAATTTTTTAAAAATAAAATATGTGCCCATAGATTAGTTTTGCTGTTTCTGTTTATTGTTGAAAAAAAAAAAAAAAAAAGATAAATCAAGTCAGATAGTAGTTTTAACCCCTTTAGCTTTAAAAACTCCCACTTTGCTCCCTAAATTTTGAATTTAATCCCATTTCACCCTTATATCAGAAGTACAATTAAAAACTGACTGAAAAATAGGACAAGATATAGTCTTACTAAACCCATTTAATTAGGATTTTTGCTAAAAATAAATGAAAAACATACTACATGGCTACGCTTAATTCACTTTTTTTGTTATAGTTTTGAACTGAAATTCTGATAGAAGGAATAAAGTGGGGTTAAATTCAAAGTTCAAGGTCACAATGAGAGTTTTTAAAGTTCAAGTGACTAAGTAGAAGTAATCCTAAAGTTTAAAAGGCATAGACGAAAGTAATTCTTAAAAATATTAAAAAAAAAAAAAGAGAGAAATGGAAGGTATCAGTTAAAACATTATTGACTATATTCAATCAATCAATAATTGACCGGTAAAATCCTATATTAGTATTAGTCAACAAATTAGTTATATGATTCTTTTAGTCCTACCAAAGGCCAAAAAAGGGAAAAAAAAAAAAAAAAAATCATGTGTTTCTTAATTAAATTTACCTTCCTAAAGTGATGACCTCGCCCAAGAGAATTGCTGAAGAAAAGATTGTGATGATTAAGGCCAAGGGTGTCCACATGGCTAGGAAAACTGGTCCTTTCTTCTCAATGACCCAAGCTTGTAAGTAGTATGTCACACCAGTCACCACAATTCCCTGTCATATATCGAAATTATTTATGAACTCGGTTTACAATAATCTCTAATTTCAAAAAGTCAAAATTGGGTTACGCGACGATGATATGAGTCCCAACAACGTATGCAGGCTTCATCCCTTGATCTCATAACCTGACTCGAGTTAGGATGTTTAGGATTGCTAGAGTCAAAAGGTCTACAAACTATATACAATATAATTATCATGGGTGTGAATACACCAGTCATTACAATTGTCCACCGCATTGAAATTATTTTTTTAGCTTGGTTTGCAATAATCTCTAGTTTCAAAAGTTCAAAGTCGGGTTATGAGATGATGTAGGTCCCGATGACATCCGGACTCTACTCCCTAATTTGACAACCCCACTCACCTGAGTTAGGTTTGTTTAGGATTTCTCATGTTAAAAGGTCTATGATCTATAGAATATCAATAGTCACGTGTGGGTATCTTAAAATGTAATATACATGTGTGTGTGTCTATATATATATATATATATATATACATATATAAATACATTCACTTATTTGTAAGAAAGCAAGGGAGATTAGAAACATTACACCATAGGCAACGGCAAGTAGTCTAACATTCCATCCAAGCTGCCACTCAGAAGGGCGTCTTTCCAAAACTATGGCAATGGCAAAGGACTGAATTGAGCTCAAAAGGCACTGCAGAGCTGTAAATAGAAGCTTTGAGGGATAGCTCTTCATTACTTGTGCCTGCAATATATAAACATTCATGTATGTATTGTAAGATTTTATATCGATAATGCACGAATCTGAGCATGATCTGGTCAAAATCACGTCAAAATAAAAAAATTACAAAGAACATATGATTTCTAATTCGAATCTGATACTTAAAAAACAGAACCCTACCAGTCAGGGGTGAAGGTAATTAGAACCTAGTCGGGGGCCACTGAAATTTTTTTCTTTTATTTCTACTAAAAAAATAATAGTTTTTCAACTTTGTCTCCAATAAAAATTAAAAATTCTCATATCACCCACTAAAATTATTCTGTCTGAAAAATTTTATGATTTTTCTGCTTTGCCCCGTTAAAAATTAAAAATTCTTAGATTGTCCCATTAAAGTTTTACCCTTTAGTTTATATACTTGGTTGTTATTTATTTTTTCTTAAAAACACTCCCCCATTGAAATAGAAATCTAGTTCCGCCACTGCAATCATTAGTGCTTTTTTTTTTTTTTTTTTTTTCTCAGATCCTACGTAGAAATCCCCATCAACAAAATCAGAACTATACTATTGCTATGGTAATTTTTTCATACTCTATCATGCATTCTTCATTTTTTTATTGCTTGAAAATTCAATCGGAAGAACTAATTCTGTATAAAATTTTAATGTGTAAATTATAAGTATATAAGCATGTGTATATGTCTCTCTATATGTAGAGGCTTTAATGAAAGGAGAAGGCAAGTACCTGGAAGACAAGCCAAAGGGCCCAAAAGAAGTTGGAAAGAAGCATGAGGAAGCAACCTTTAACCCAAGTTTTGGTGGTGGGAAGATGATGTGAATGTTGAACATTTTGGTGGTGACCTAAAGGGTGAAAATGCCAAAATAATTTGAAATGTGGTCCCTTATAGAAAGCCAGGCAAGCTGCTCCCCCTATGCAGATTATTATGCCAATCATCTTTGCCACTCCTGGTTTTGTCCTCAGCTTCAATACTTCCACCCTAATTTTCATGTCAATTTTTCACATTAATTAATTTTCAAAGGTTAAAAATTTCACCTAAGGCTATTTTTTTTTTACCATATAAGGTAATATTTAAGGATTTTAGTAAAAGGTACATGATCAAGACGAAGCGGAAACATTACAAAGGAGAGTTCTAACACAACAAGATTGACATATCCTGTCTAATTTTGATATCTTAAATGATGTATAACCAATTATATTTTGACACATCATTTAACGAAATTAGATTTTAAGGTCTAAAAATCAGTTACAGAATATTTTAAACTTTTTAAAATAATGTGGTATAATATTATTAATTAGACATAAATTTTTAATCCAACACGACGGGGGCAAATTAGAACATGACGCAAGCAACTTAACACTAATTAAGCATGTTAATTAAGATTAATAAGCTCGAACACATATTAATTAAGATTATGCATATTAATTAAGATAAGGCATATTTGATTTTGTTGTCTAGAAGCTTTTCAAGTTCAAAAACCTTTGAATAATTTTTTTTTTTTTGAAAAACTTTTCCCTCTAAAAGAATTTGCAATCAAAATTACAGTTTGACAAGACGAGACTAGCTCATGAAAGCAAACTAGGAAATTTTTATTTTTTATTTTTCCCTTCACAAAAGCAAGTGTTCAAAAGCATTAGGCAATGCATGGATTAGCGAGCTACTTTGGGATGCATGGATTAGCGAGCTACTTTAGGATGAACTTAAAAAGATAATGGCTGCAGTGATAAAACTAGATAAAAAATTGGTAAGATCATGTACATGAGCACTTGGCAGATATAGATACATATATTCTAAGATATAGATATGTATAAATATATATATTCTTTTAGTAAACGTATATGGCTCTTTGAAAGGTCTTTTTTATGGTGTGAGGTTTCTTCGATATAGTACATGATGCTTTCGATATAATATTAAATAAGTAAGATAGGAAAAATAATCTAAGAAAACATAACATATAATGAATCTGAAAGATATTTTGTACATGATACTAACAATATAAATCTTTTAAGGTCGTCGTATACTATATTACATTTTTCTTGATAACTATTATATGCTGCTTATTTAATGTTATGTTTGAGACAATCATTATAAATTTAAAAGGACCTCCAATACACACACACACACACACACACACACATATATATATATGAGGATAAAATAAAGATATACCTTTTTTTTCTGCTGGTATGCTTTTTATACCGACGTACATATACGTACATGAACAACTCATTAAATCTTGTCTTGCAATGACCTTTTCCTTGATTTAAGACTTCTTTTCTCCTCTTTTTCTCTCTCTCTCTCTCTTTTCAAAATATCAAAAACGAGTTTAATTTGTAACCAAGTTTTTTCAAATGATACATAAAATATAAACCATAAAAAGGTATTTTTATGAAAATGGAGGGGACAAACAACATCTCGCAGAAGTGTGCTTGAGAAAGACATTTGAACCGATCGAAAATATACATTTTGTTTGCTTATTACTAACGTGAGTACGTGCAAAAGACAAAAAACTATCTCTTCAAATCGCAACAAAATTATTGAAATCATACACATAAATACATATATATATATATATATATATATGACTGATGTAAATCGTACTGAAATATTCTGTCTGTCTAGACATAAAAAAATAAAACAAAAATTCTCCCATGAAAATAATATGTTGCTATATAACTACCTCCAATAAAATAATATGTTTTAAGTGTAGTAAAATGTGTGCATGGACCTAGCTCCATGCGGTCTCTATCACGGAATTTTTAATGTCGGTGGTGTTAGATATTTGCGAAATTTTGTTAAAAGTACTTCAATACAAGACAACAATTTTTCAACACATACTATTGGAGCCGGTGCTATCTGAGAATAATTAGCTGATCTATCTATTCATATGCTGTATATCCAATATATATTAAACCTAATTTAACTTATCATTTCAATATAGTAAAAACAGGAATTAGTTATAGAAATTACCCGAGTAAAACTGCCAAGAAGAAAGTAATGACAGGAAGACAGTTTGTAGTGGCAGCAGCCAAAGTAGCTGAGGTATACACAAGCGCAAGTCCGTAGATATCCAAGCTTAAAGTTATTCTGAAATTTTGTAATGCCCAAACCACACAAATTTTATATTGCTTCAAGTTATTTTCATTGAAATATATATATATATATATATGAAAAATGCAATATTTATATATTTCTGTATATCCCTTTTCTCTCATCTTTCTCTCTCTCTTTTCCCCCCTTTTTCCTTTACATATTTATGTATATATTTTTTGTGCTCTTTTCCAGGACATTGTCCTATATATATATGTGTGTGTGTGTGTGTGCGCGCGTGTGTATAATTAACTTGACAGTAAGTTTAAACACACATGTTTCATATTGGAGATCTTTCCAAAAGCAATATAATTTTGATATTAATCATTATAAGAACACTGACGAGAAACACATAATTATTTGGACACCACATCCAAAAAATGTGAAAAAAAAAAACTTAAAAAAAATAAAATTATCAGACATTTAATTTACCCGAATAAAGAGAGCAGAAAAATCTTGCAGAAGGTCACAAACGAGAGTTGTGGTGCATTTTTCCTGAGCCAAAATATTCAAAAACAAAACATAAAAAGGGGCTATTTTCAGTTATGCTAAAATCATGATTAGCTTAAACATGAACAAAATTGGAAACGGATCGAATTTCTTTCTTACCATTCGAGAAACAAAGAGAGCGGCACTAGAAAGGTGGTAGCGGTGACCTGTCTGTAGAAAAGGAAGATGAAATTGTTCATACCTCCATCAAAAGCTGCCTTGGAGAGCAAGTGCATGCCAGCATAAATTGCTTGTATGAGAATAACAACCCCATAAGTTTTCTTCATTCCTTCCATAGTAAATAAATTTGGACTAGTTTTGACAAAATTATATCAAAAGGATAATTTTAGTAGTGTGTTTCTAGGAATTTGTGATTCCTTCATGAAGAAGTAGGGAAAAATAAAGCATCGAAAGGGCTTAATTTATAAGCTCCATTGAAGGAAAATAAAGAAAGAAAAACCACCCTTATTTCTAAAACAGCATCGTCAGCATGGGTCTTCTTATGAAGACGTGTGTGGTCAAGATAGTGAGCTACTTTATTATAAAGGGGACCACCCTAAAAGAAAAAAAGTTGTTAAGGGTATATCTCGATGATCCATTTTAACATTCACATGGCTAAATTTTAGCATATATTCTATGATGTTACACCTTGATGCCTGTTATCATGAATCTCCATCGTATTACGTTGCGAAGCGCCTATATTTTTTCAAGGTTATTTTGGAGATTTCACACTTTTGATTTTTGTTGCATTCTTTATATTTAGGGGCGTCGTTTTTAGATCAACTGAGACATTAGAGAAAATACAATAAGGATGAGAGATGTGTAATTATCTTATATGAGCTTCTTTTTTATTTTTGTGAATTATAAATGGTAATAAAAATGAACAATTATACATCTTGTGTATGTTTTTATTTGTTTGTTTTTCTTCTACTAGTTATAAAGAAATACAGAGTTTTTCTTCTTTAACATATACTAAATTATTCCAACATTTGATCAGTAGACAAAGCTCTCAAATAGAAAGTAAACATTACAAATCTTGTGTATATTCTTATTTGTTTGTTTTTCTTTTACTAGTAAAGAATTAGGGCGTTTTTCTTCTTCAACATAGTGAATTATAATAACGGTTGAATATGGACAAAGCTTAAATGAAAGTACTAAACTATTTTAAGCCTTACGTATATTTTTATTTGTTTGATTTTCTTCTGTTAATCAAAAAATTAGGGCATTTAATTAATTTGTTAATATCACTCTCGTCATAGGAAGCCATATAGTAATTGTAAGTAATTAACCATACAAGGTTTACATTATTCAACATAATGATTCACTTTGTAATTACATTATGATCCTCGCCGTCCCCCATATATTGTTACTTTTTTTCGCACTTTCCTTTAGATTCTGCCATATCCAAGTTGTTGTTGTTTTTTTTTTTTTTTTGAAGGAAGCCATATCCAAGTTTCAAATAATATATTTCTTTAACCAAAAAAAAAATCATCAATAAAAAAGGTCACGTGATAGTAATGGACACGGATGTACCATAATCCACAGTGTCGTTTGCCTCCTCAAATGCGTGATGTCGTACTAAAGAATTATGTACTGTGTCTATATATATATGCTTTTTTTTATGTACTGTGTCTCTATATATATCTAGATTTTTTTTTTCTTCATAGGGTAATCTGAACTTATTACACCCTGATATTTAGATTTCAAATTATAAACCAATTAGACTGACTGCTTTTCAAGCCAGAACAACTCATATTATTCTAATATTTGATTATTTATTTGGTGCATAAGAATAACTTTTTGAATTCCTTGTAAAAAGATATTTACCTAATTAAAAAGCATTCAATGCTGCCCAATATCCTTTGCAATTTGCACCTAAACGTATAAATATGTAGTAATTTACCTTCCATTAATTATAATGTTAATTTATTTTAAGGAAATTGACTACATGAGTCGTTAATTAAATATATGAAAGATCATTTTTATATGTGTTAATTCAAAATTATTGAGGTTAAGATCTTAAATAAAATCTTATTAAAAATTTTTTTGAGTTAACTTTATTCTAAATATGAATTTGGATAACGTTGATTTAAAAAAAAAGTTTTTTATGCTCTTAATTAGTGATCTATATGTAAGTCGGGTGTCAATTTCCATACAAAAAATAATATAAAATAAAATCTACTATTAGGAGTAGATTACTACAGAGTTGTAAATTTATGCTGAAAATTACATAAATTAAAAGTTCAAGATGTAAATTATAATTGTGCAATAAATTTAAGGGGTGCAATTTAGCCCCTATATATATATATATACACACGTATATATCTATATTTACGTATTCCATATGATGGAAGATCTATCATTTATATATTTTTAAATTTGGCACAATTAATGCAATTTTTTCGATTACACTTTTTGCAAAACTTAATTCACTGACCTGATCTCTAAAAAAAAGAAAGAAAATAGAAAGTTAATTGCCGAATTAATCAAGAAGTCTAAAATTAAGCACCCAATCATCTCGCAATAAATACAAGCAAAACTTTTTTTCTTGTGGTACCTATTCACTAAATAAGTATGAATAATTGTATAATTATAAATCTTAATTTAAATTAATTTTCAATATATCATTTTGTTTTTAAAAACAACAAAGGTATCTTTTGAGTTTGAAAACTTGTTTCAATTTCATCTCATGCAAACATTGTGGATGAAAAAAAAGTGGAAAAGATAATGATACACTTAATTAGAACAAATTATTGCTGAAAATATTTTTTGCTAGAGAAAAAGTATTAAATTTTTATAATATTTAAAAAAAAACTTTTAGATCTTTTTTTTTTAAATTTGATGTTTGTTTAAGTTTTTGGTTTAATAATTTTTTAGGGTTTTTTTTAAATAATCTATAAATATTTTGCATAAACTATTTAAGAATATTTACATCATTTCGTCCAATTTTTTTTTCCTATTTACAAAGTAAGAGAGGAATGATATTAAAATGAGCCTTTTTTTTTAATTCAAAGAATATTTTTATAGTTTCTAAAAATAGAAGAAATTGATAAATAATTTAAACTAGAATGTATAATTATATAATTAACCTTTGTTTGATTATTAGATCCATCCAGATAACCGATGACAAATGTCGCATTATGAATAATACAAAGCAATTCCATTGAACCCAATCAATGTAAGAGAGATGACCTACTAATAGTCACCTATGTGAATATCTTTACTGCGCGTGACAGAATAAAGATCTTACACACACACACACACGTATATATATATATATATGTGTGTGTGTGTGTGTGCTTTGTGACTAGATATGTGTGTGTGTACATATATATGTATATATATTTCATTATATCTTCCCGAAATTAAAGGCTTAAAGGGTGTTTTTGATGGGCTATCATGTCTTTAAGCGACCCTTTATCTAAAGCTAAAATTAATAGTACAAATAATTGTTTCTTCGAAAGTGAAAGCCAAATCTCATAACTGATATTTAAAACTTAATAATAAAAAGGTGGTTTTTTTTCAAGTATCATGTGTGCACCACAGCTATTCAGCTAGGTAATTTTTTGTTATTTCTTTTCCCTTCAGCCCTTGACAATTAAGTTGATCAATTTCGTCTATACATAATTTTAAAATGAAGAAATTAGGTAGATAGACAGTTTTTGAACACTTACTTATTTTTATAAAAAATGATCGGTTGTCATTAAAATATAGATTGACTCATCCGGTTAATAAATTATTAACCATAGTCAATCAGTCATTATCCGGTAAAGACACATTGATATTAGACAATTAGTGATCAATAACTTATTCACTAATTAAAAAAATGATAAGTTTCCTAATTGAATTACAATTTGTACATTTATTTAAAAAATATTTTAAAAGGTCATTTACTCACATGTCCTTTTCAAATTCAGATAAGAAATGCATATGAATGATGCAAGAATTAATATTAACTTTATTTACTATACACAAGATATAAATGAGGATATATATATATGTAAAATAAAATACATTTATTGCAATCCGTCCATGACTAATAGTGGTAATTGCTATGTTTATTTATTTTTTATTTTGGTAGAAATAGTGGTACTTACTATATATATATTGTAGAAATAGTGGTGATTACTATTGCAATTAATTAATTGCAAGATTTATGCCATCAAATGTACATAAACCTTAATTGTTTTCTTCTTCCTTCACTTATAAATATACACGCAAACCAAATTCTTTTTGCCTTTTAATTTTTGTGTCATTCTCTTATGATTTTCATAACTAGCTAGCTCGATATCGCGTATCTATCATGAAAATTAATAAAATGATTAAATATCAATTTAAATAATTCTATATTTTACTTTAAGGCGTATAATAATTCTATTTTTTAAATATAATTATGTTGTTATTAATAGATCTTTAAAGTTCTTGTTTTTGTTTTTATTTTCCCGAGGCATTATGACTCTTCCGAATGCCATTGGACAGCCACATGATAAGAAAGTTCCTACACGTTGATGAGATCAAAAGACACGAATTTTTGACAAGTTGCTTTCAAGGATGATCGAAAGATCTTTACCTCTCCCAATTAGCTAGCAATTAATGCTTTTCTTAGCCACAATTTCTACAATATATATAACAAAATCTGTTGATAGCTACAAAACAGCTTTTAGAGATTCAAAAAAAATCAAAGGGAAAGCAAAAGAAAAAAGAAAAGATATGTTGTTGATAAGTTGCTCACGTCTTGTTGATATGAAATTCATGCAAGCAAAGGGTTGTTGAAATTTCAGAAAGCAACTACTTCAATTTGAAACTTTTGCTTGATCCATACAAATCCATCAATCTTGGTTCAACAACATACATAAATACACACACGCATATATATATATATATATATTAAGAGTTGTATGTAGCTTAATTAATTAATATCTTAGACAGAGATAATACACGAATCGATATTCATGATAAGGTATTGAGAGAACAGGACATGAGTTCCCAAAAGATCCATGTCATTTGACAATTGTTTCATTAACGGTAGTTTGGGAACTTTAAATTTGTAATTTTGGTAGCCCTAATTTTTATTTTGCCATCAATAAGGTTCATCATAAGAGCGGCTAATTAAAAAAAAAATCAGAGAATTATTATTGGGACTGAAAGATATCTCATATTAAGGAACGTTTATAAATCCTACGTGTTCAAGTTCGCTTTTTATTCTTCTGCGATTTTTTATTACTTGCAATAATATAAAATTATGGTGTCTAATTCACAATATATATATGTATAGATACGTTGTATTACATGAAAAAGTTTGGCTCTATATATGTTGTACGTTTTGTTTTAAATTGATATATTTATCTTTGGGGCTAGAATTTGAACCTGAAAGAAGTGAAGTATGAAACGTACTTGGAAGCCTTACTGTCAATAAAAGAACAAAACTGACAAGCTGTGGTCCTGCGGACGGTATGTGATCCAGCCATATATAGGGACCATTTTTTTTTTATTAAAGTTTTTGGAGTTCTTTAAAGTATTGACTGTTCTGAAATTAGCTCGTGTTACAGTTTGTGCTTTTTATTTATTTATTTATTATTTCTAAGGATAATTATAGATATTTTGAAATTTTTTTTTTTTTATATTTTAGTTAATGTTCTTGATTATATTTACTTGTTTGATCTTATTTTCTAATTCAGAAACGTTCATTTACAATAAAACAAAATTTTGCTTCCACAAAGTTATTTTTAGCTAACGCGATTAGACTCGGTACTCTTGTTCATGATGTGATCGCATGTATATCTTAATAGTTATTTCATACCTAATTCTTGTTGAATAGTATTGAGTCTTCTCAACACCAAAAGAGAACTCAAGTAGTGAGCATTTTCTCACGTATGGCCACATGCCTTCTTTCATAATCGATGTTGGATTACCTCAACAATCTCTTCCATTACATATCAGACCTGAGTCTGATACCCATTGACTCATTTCTCTCGAGTTAGACTGAGACTTGATGACTAACTTGGCTTTGATACTAGTGTTGGGTAGTATTAGACTTTATCAACCCCAAAAACTAGCTCATAAGGTGAGGCTTTCCACTCAAACTTATAAACTAACCATTTGTCTCGTTCACAACTGACGGGGTTATCTTAACAATTCTGTTATTTGATATACAGTTCACACATACACACACATATATATATCCTTAACCCAAATTCCAACCAAAAAAAAAAAGTTAATCTTGCTTTTTATCAAAAGATGACTCAAACAGAGCATATATATTTTAGTGATAATTTCATATCTGATTCGATCAAAATCGAGTTAGATCGAATCTCTCACTCTTACTTTAAAAAAAGAAAGGAAAAAAAAAATGACTCCACTTTAAACACCCTCTTTTCCTTATAAAATTCCCATAATTAACCAAATATACAACACAAAATAAACAGGTACAAAGGAGGTGTATCCATCATTATTGGTTTGGATCCACGTGGGTTTTAAGCCATATATATATGTGTGTGTGTATATATACAGGGAACAATTACACATGTGGAGGCAATTTTCGCCAAGTACGGTTAGGCTCCCTATCAATGTCAATTGTGACAACAAGGAAAAAAATTTAACAACGTGCCTAAAATGATCTACAGAAGTCCCTTTCACAGAAAAAGAAAGGCTAATACAAATTCCTGTTGCCCTGACACGTGTTATAAGTAAAAAAAAAATGAAAAATTCGTTAATAGAATATGAAAAAGAAAACACCGGCTTAAAAATAGAATATTGTTTTCTAACGGTTAATTTTCATATGCTTCTGTAAGTTTCGTACATTATTTTGGATGTAATTATATGAGACATAATGTTATTGGTTACTCTAATATTTATTCATGAATGATTATCGTTGTATTAACCATATAATATTAATCAGATGGTTATAACAAATTAAGTAATTGATCAAAATATTTAATGACAATTAATGAATATAAAACTTAGAAAACTCATTAAATGTAATTTTGAATGGATAATTTGTTGTTAACTTATTGACATGATTTTTTAAAGTATTTTTCTTAAAAAAATTTTAGATGATGACTAATGATAGCATGAACTAACAAGGAAGCAGTAGGAAAAAAGGGAAGGGGAAAAAAGAACTAAAAGAAAGCAAGTGGCTTCAAACAACCAAAGGAAGGCACCAAGTCCAGAATCATTGATATTTATTGTAGAGAAAGATATGAGTAACAAATAAAAAAGATGCAGAAAAGAAAAAACATGCATGATACACCCCTAAAAATTTCAGATACTAATTTCACATTTTTCAAAAAAAAATTTTAATTTCTATTTAATTTTTTTTAACAAATTAATATTAAAAGTTAATAGGTTGCTTAACCTACTATAACAAGTCATATAAAATGTCATATTATCTAATGTAATTAAAACATATATCAATATTAATAATTTTATCGGTAACCATTCATTATTACAAAAGAGAGTGACAATTGAAAACTCTACCAATTATATAATTTGATTATATTTTATATAAGCATAAACAGTAATAGTAAGGTTTCGCTATTGTAAAAAGCTCAATCACCTCCGTTATCTGTTTGACTTAGATGTCAAAGCCTTTCCTCATATCCGATCTTGCCTTTGTGTTTCCATGTTGGAAAAGAAAAATTAGATCTATTTCTAACTGGGTATTTAATATTGTTGTCCCCAAAGAACTTATCACTTATCAATTTGCCTCTCAAATTTCTTATTTTTTAATTCACCCCGTGAACTTTCTAAATTTTTACATGATTAAAGATTTAAATTTAGAAGATTTGCATTAGGGCTTGTATTAGATTTGTAAATTTTTAGTTAAAATGAGATTTTTTATCTTCACATAAAGCGTATGTGGCTTTTTGTCACCAATTTAAAGATAAATTAAGCTAATTGAGTCACACTGCAACAATTTATAAAATTCAACGGATAAATTGTCAAAATTAGAATATTAAAAGGTGAGTCGTTATCAAAGTGCCACAAATTTAGTAGACAAGAATGCTATATACACATCAATTTAGGCACTCTGTCATTGTCACAACAAGGATAAATTAACAACGTGCCTAAAATGATATACACTGTCCCTTCCAAAGAAAGAGAAAAAGGTTAATACCAAATTATGGGACTCTAGGTGAGACATAAATTCTTGTTGCCCTAACACCTGTTCTAGGTAAAAAAATAATAACAATAATAATTATTATTTTTAAATAGAAATGAAAAGAAATTACCGGTGTTTATACTCATAAAATAGTACTTTGAGTATTGTTAATCTATATCTGCTTCTACCAGTTATATATATATATATATATATATGTATATTAATGTATTTTGACCTTATTTTACGTTTGTAAGTTTAAAAAGTTAATTTTTAATTTTAAAATAATATGATAATGACAATGTTTTAATGACAAAGGAGAAGATCAATATATCAACTAATAACAACCAAATATTTAAATTTAACGCATGTCACGCTTGGTGCTTCTGGCATCAAGTAATATGCCCAATTTAGCACCAAAAATATCACAACATTTAGATTTCCAAGTTTAAAATCAAAGTCCATACGAATGGTAAATATAATTTTTCCCATTGTGATTTCTTCCCAAACGGCAAAACAATATTTTTCATTGCATGCTTTTTTTTTTTTTGAATTAGGATAATCTTTAATTTGGATAATATATATATATATATATATATTCTAGTTCAAAGTTCATACAGTTCAAATAAATCATCATACTTTTTTTTAAATGATATGATTGGTGTGATTTAATATATTTAAAATTTTTTAACCTTACAATGGAATTACCATTAATTATTAGAATTATTAGTGAACTTTCTTTTTATTTATTTTTTTAATCAAACCTCCAATTTGTGTAGGTTCGGAATGCAATAACTTTGAAAGAAACATATATTTTTTTTTATCGAACATACCAAGCTAACAATTCATTACTTAGAATTGGACAAACACATGACCCTCAAAGATCTATATAAGAATCTAAACCGATCTATATTGAAACCTACAGTCCAAAGCTTATTATTATAACGTTTAACATAATTTGTAAGTACTTTTAAAAATTATAACAGAGTTTTTAAAAGATAATAAATTATAGCATTTTTTTATGGATAAATTCTTAAATTTTTTTTAAAAAATCTTTGAATTTTTAAGTAATTAGTAATTAATAATAGACTCTCACGATGGTGCCGGCACCGTCAATTTCGAGGAGTGAGAGGTGTAGGAGAGAGAGAAGAGAGAAATGGGTGGAATTGTATTTTGATATTTTCGTGTATGACTAATATATGAGAATGCTATTTATTATAAGTCTTTAAAAATTTTGCTATAATTTTAAACTAGAGCCTCCAATATGCTATTTGGCTCTATCTCTCTTACCTAAAATATGTTAATGTATATATTTGTAGAGAGAGCAGAGAGAGAGAGGGTATATAAGAGTCATTTTTGTCAAATAATTAGAAGAAAGAGAATTGAGTAGAAAAGTTAATGGGTCCGTGCGGATCATAGGTTTAAATTTATCATAATTCAAATAATAAACTTAAATTTTTGTGAGAGAAAATATTGCAGAAAAAAATTTGAAAATTTGAAAAGTGGGTTTAAATACTAATGTCAAACGGCTGCCTACTCTTATACAATAAGAAACTGCTCAAAAAGAGAAAACGAAAAAGAATAATTGATAAAAAAAAAAAAACAAAAAAGAATAATTGATTAAAAAACGAAAAAGAATAACCGATAAAAAAAAGTTCAAAGAAATTAGATTTTTACGGAGCTATATGTGACATCTTCGTATTTCTAACTCATTGTAAAATAATTTGTCAATACTAAATTTTTAGTATTGTAATAGGAGAATTACTCTTTAATACAACACTGTTTTTGTTGCTAAACTTCACATATATTTTGACACCAATTAGCATATGTCTAATTTTAACACTTTGGTTGCGATTACTTAATGTGTTAACTTCTTTATTTAACCAATTTTTAATTATTTTAAATAATAAAAGTTTTATTGTTACGAATTTTAAATCTTAATAATTATAATAAAAGTAGATATATATATTATGAAATAGTATTTTGTACTGGAATTCTATAAATAAAATTAGATAAGTTATTTTCTTAATTTTTTATGCCAAATACAATATTGATATTAGTATTTGCATTAAAAATGATCATATGTACCACATACATAGTATAGTACTACAAGTTTGACAATTTGCATTACACAAGATGTCAATTCAAAATTGCATATTACTAATACTTTAATGGAATTTATATATATATTGGCGGATCTCAAGGGCATTCTTGGTTAAAAATCCCAAAGTGAAGGCAAACTAGAATCATATGCAATTTTGTTTTGTTTTGTTTTTTTTTTATTTATTAGAATTTGTGCGATGTCATTCTTGAATAATATGTTGTGTATGTCACATATGACAAAGTAGGAAGTGCACTTGCAATAGTTGAAACTCCAGACCCACTTGTTTAAGCTAATAAAAGTTGAGACATTGTCAAGATTTATATTATTTTCTAGCATTGATTATGGAAAATGATTTATTAGTGCCGCACTGCCCTCATTTCTATCATCCTTTAAGATTTTCAAACCCTCAACGAAACGAAGAGGACCTAATAATCAAACAATGATAGATAACAGACTTAATTACTAGTGTCACTTGTCCTCACCATTTTCCCTCTCCACATCCACTTTAAATTGAACACTAGTTATGAGACTCCTCACTGTATTTTATATAAATTTGTTTTTCACTTTGTGAGTGGGAGATTTGAATTCTAATCCCCGTCATTTAGTCAAATGTAGAATTATCATTAAACTATACTGCAACCGTATTTTCATTTTAAAATGCAATTTTAACCTTTGATTATAACTTTCTTTCAACCTATAGAAGTACACAATTAGCTTACAACCATATACCAGTTTTTTAAAACGCAAATTAACATGGTAACCAGCTTTTGCAAAATAGGTAAGAGAAATATAATGTAGCATTTCACAATTTTACACTTCGTTTTTTTAAGATTCAAGTTACAACTTATCTGTGGTTTAGATTTCTAGCATGCTATGTTTATCAAATCCATGTATGTGTCGGAAATAATAGAAGTTTCAAAATTAATGAGAAGATCTAAAAGTGAGATATTCAGAATGTTTCCCGAAATAGAATGAGTCACCCATTGTTGCATTAGTTATACAACCACAAAATAATAATAATAATAATAATGACAATAAAAAGAAACAGTCTGAATATTTTCAATTATTGATCTATATCATGCAATTATGTCCAAAATTATATTTTTAAAAAAAAACTTATCAACTAGAGTACTACAATTAGTGGTACTTTTCAAGAGCTGCCAAAATACAAGAACTAATTAAAACTCTATCCATGCACAAAAAGCTGCCAAAAGTGTGAAACATATGATTATTGTGATTTTATGCGTACTAGTATTGTTTCATTCAAGCAACAACATACATATATATATATATATATATATATAGGCCAAGTTGATTAAGTTACGTATTCAAATTTTCAATATAGGGGCTTCCAAAGTCTATAGACCTACATATATATATAGGCCAAGCCCCCACTTGTCATTGTTTATCTTCATTGGTGTGTGACTATTCAGTTGTCTCAAGTGAAAAGGAAAGAGAAAAATAAAGGAAACACAAAAAGCTTGCGTTCTCAAATTGATTGAGCTTGTGGAAACATTTACGGGTGAGGGGACAGAGGCATTAATCAAGGCCTAAAGTTACTAGGTTATTAACACGTGCTTAAGTTTGTTAATTTTATTTGTAAATAATGAAAAATAATATTCTAAATAGTAATGTATTTGGGGAAAAAAAAAAGTCATTTTAACAAAATTAAGGTAGAAAGAAGAAATATTTTTTAAGACATAGTTAAAAACATAAGATTTAAAGGAAACAAATAATCCGGAAAGAAAACAATAAATATTTTGAAAAAATGAGGATTCATTTGAGAAAGTTATTGAGAGTAATATGTTATAGTCTAGAGAAGCACTTGTTTTCTCTCAAATGAAGTTCTTATGAAAAACCCTAAAAAAAATTACACAATAAAAGCGTTAACCATTTTTCTATTGCCTAAGGTTATTTTTGCAATCTGAGGGATGAATGAAAAACAACCTCAGAATTGTTGGAGGTATGAATGAACTCATGAACAGACAAGAGAATCTCGGGTCCACCGATCTCTTTTATATCTGGGTTGCAACGGTTAATACATATACATGTACATGTATATGTATATGGAATGATCTTAAATCCGGTACCTGATGGTATCCGGCAATGTGAACTTCAGTTACTGTAAATATAAACTTTAGTTATTAGAAATGTGAATTCATGCAGAATAGAATGTAAAATAAGGGGAACTCACACATTCACTTTAGTTACACTTTATTATGTATGAATTCACATTTTTAGTAACCGAAACTCACATTCGCAGAAATTAAAATTCACATTACTGGATACCATCAGGTACCGGATTTTAGACTTTGTGTATATGTGTGTGTGGATATATATATATATATATATATTTATTTGATTTTATCATGGTTGATTTTAAATTTAGGAGTATTTTTTGATCTTTGAGGGTTATTTAGTTTTCAGTTCGACTTATCATACTTGTATATTGGAAATCTACATCAGAGAGACAGGGAGAGAGGGAAATTTTTTTTTTTCGGGACAAATTAGAAAATGTATTTTTTTTTTGGAAGTTTTTCTTGTAAATTTTTTTAGAATCTAACTTTTATATGGATCAAGATAACGAATCTGGTGGATTATTTTCATTATTTTATCATATTACTCTTTAGTTCTTAAAAAGTAATTCATCCGATAATTGGAGTTGGAGACGATTGACCATTATGTTGGAAATAAAAAATAATCTAGTAGATTACCAAAAATAATCTACTACCATACTTTTGTTGATCGAAGTCGGAGACGGCCGACCATTTTGTATTGGAATTAAAAAAAATATTAGGGTTATATGCAAGAATGCCATAAACTTGATACCTCCTTTTATTCATGCCCACCATAACATTAAAATTGATAATTTTATCATTTTATAACACTAAAATTATCAACTTTAATGTTAGATTGAACAAAATTATAAGGAAGTACTCAAAATATGGCTCTCCATCTAATTTTCTCAAAATTATTATGATAACAATCTACCATTGATGAACCCTGATCATTTCAACGACATCTAGTAGATTACCATTAGTAATTTACTAGATTACTTTTTTGACTGATCAAAGGTAATTTCGACAACATATGTTATGTTGATATTTAGTTTATCTAATTGGAGATTAAAAAAAAAGTCACCATTTCACTTCCAAATTAGGCCATTTACAAGAGGTTTTGAGGCTACCCGCTGTAATTTTGTTTTCTTGAGAAAATTGTGAAAACATCCTCTTATATATAATGTTTATGTTTATGTTTTGTTTTGTTTTTTTTTCCCTTCCTGTTACTTAGATTTTTAACTTTTTATATTTATCATCTAATTGGGAAAACAATTTTTTTTGAGAGAGCAAAATAATATTTTTAAATAGAGTAATAATAAATTATAATATAAAATATTTAAACGTAATAATAAATAGTATAATCAGTGATCAGGAAAAAAAAAAAAAAAAAAACTCTCTTCTTTCCTGCTCGTTCTCGTTCTCGCTCTCTTTCTCATCCTCCTCTTTGTCTCTGAACATAAAACTGTACATATAAATCAGTTAATAAAAATTAACTATAAATATGTTATTTACTAAAAATCTAAAAATTTATCTAAAAATATATACTATAATTTATTATCTTTTAAAAAATATATTATAAACTTCAAATTAAAAACTTCAAACGTACTAATAAAATATGCAATTTGTTACAATTTAGCAAGTGCATTGGAGCCCACTTTCTCAACTGTCCTCCTCATCCGAGGCCCAATAATTCACTAGGGTTTTAGCGAAAACTCCTCCTTCGTCCTCTAAAACCCTGGTTTACCCTTCACAGTCTAGACCCTCCATTATCTAAAACCCTTCCACTCCCATGGCAGAACCTTGAAAACTCATTTCACATCTCCCATTTCCCCCACCAGAACCCAATTCTCGCCATGAGACACCTCTCTCCCAAACTCCCTTTTCTACTATCTTCTTCGTCTTCGTGTTCTCGACCCTTTTGTCTTCTCCTTCAGGTGTCTCATTTCTCGGCCTCCTCGTCTCAGTCTCAGTATCAGTCTCATTCGTTCTCGAGGCGACAGGAAGAGGAGTCTCGGAACGTGAAGGTTTCGGTGTGGTGGGACTTCGAGAACTGCAATGTGCCCTCCGGAATCAACGTCTTCAGAGTCGCCCACTCCATCGCGGCGGCGATCAGAGCCAACGGAATGAAGGGTCCGATTGAGATCACGGCCTTTGGGGACATGTTGCAGCTCTCCAAAGGCAAGCAGGAGGCTTTGTCCTCCACCGGCATCATTCTCAATCACATCCCTCGCGGTCATTTTCTTGCCCTTCCCATTTTTCGTTTCATAATTAATTATTTATTTATTTTTAGATTAGTTTATTAATTTTGATTGGATTAGAGTTGAGTTTTGAAATTGTGATTTTGGTTGAAACTGAACTGTTTGGGAGATTAAAAGTGTAAAAACTTAAACTGAATATTCATTCCTCTTGAAATTCTATGCTCTTTATAAATTTTAAATCATCCCAATTCAATTTGAAATGACAAAGTTATGGACTTTAAAATTTGAAGAAAAAGTGAGTTTTTAAAGTAGAGTTGAAGATGTGAGTAATGAAACTCAGAATTTACTTTTTTATATTATAAAACAATTGGAGTTGTAAGGAGTCAAGGGTGGTTTTATATCAAGCTTTTAGGATTATGCTTTTTTTTTTTTTTTTTTTTTTTTTTTTAATTTGGGATTCGTGGATTTGAACTCAACATCTTATGGTGGAGTTGGTTGGGAATTATTGTTAAATTACACCGAAATGGGCTTTTGTTTTTAGGATTTAGTCTTGTTGGCCGCAGTGCCACTTATGTGTTTGCTTTTGTATTACTAAACGAATTTTTGGTTGAAAATATGTGCAGAAGTTACTATGGGGTCTACAAAACAATCCCAAATGGCCTCAATGTATCTGTGTTTGAGTTGATAGGGCTTTAGTATGAATGTGGGAGAAGAAGAACTGTTGGAATTTATGGCTAACTTGAAAGAAGTAGGTTAAGTAAGTATTGTTGTGTTGCATGTGTAAATTTTCTTTGAGACATGTTGACATGAGTTGAAGTTTGGTCTAAAATGGGCGGGGGACGTACAATTGATTGTGATGGTGATATGTAGTTGGGGAAACACGTATTCGCAGTTTTGTGAATTATAATTTACTTTGCTTTTGGAATTTTACAAGCTAACTTTTTAGCCTAAAAAATTAGGAGTAACAACTTTATTTTCTGGTTTGGTTCTGGTTTGTAAAGATCATTTTTCATCCCACTGTTTACTATCAACGGAATTCATTATTTCCTTTCTAGTTATCTGGTCAATCAAAAAAAAAAAAAAATTTTTTACGTTTTTATTTCGGATATGCTAAACAATTTTGGATGTATGTGTTTTCTTTAATGCAGGTGGAAAGAACAGCGCTGATAGATGTCTTCTTGTAAATCTAATGTGTTGGGTATCTCAAAATCCTCCACCGGCTCATCTTTTCTTGATTTCTGGTGACAAGGATTTTGCTAGCATTTTACACCGTTTAAGAATGAGCAATTACAATATATTGTTAGCGGCTCCAGATCATACTCAAGGCGTCCTTTGTAGCGCTGCAAGTATCATGTGGCATTGGCATGATTTGCTCCGAGGTGAGAACCTTTCTGGAAAATACTTTAACCAACCACCGGATGGTCCTTATGGTTCTTGGTATGGGCATTACAAAGTGCCTCTTCTAGACCCTTTCTCATATAACGGGCAACAAGAAGAATCATCCGATTCAGATGACAAGCCTCAACCAGTCCCAAAGGCAGTTATAATAAAGCATATTCGTCAGATATTGAAATCACACCCCAAAGGACTCCTCATTGCTGAACTTCGCAATGAGTTAAAGGAATATGATTTCTATATCGATAAAGAATATTACGGCTATAAAAGGTTTCTCCCCTTTCTTTTAGCACAAGAAGACATTCTAAAAGTTAAACTAGGAAGTGATGGCCAATTTTTTGTGTATGCCATTGACCGAAAATTTTCTAAAGCTTTTGGTGGAAATCAAGGTATGTCCTTGGGACTCGATAGTAACAATGAAGATGAGGATGTCAATGCACCTTCGAAGCTAAGTTGTGATGATAACTCTGTTAATGAAGGTGTGGATAGGAAGACCGCTTTTCAAATGTCCTCCGAGAAGCTGTCAGGAAGCCCTTCCTCAGGCCGTAATGTGAAGGACGCTTTTGGAAAAGCACATCAGCCTTCTCCCCCCGAGGAGAATATGATCAAAGCTGTTAATGCACCAGAAGCTGGCAGGTCTGTGCCTCCCAAAGATGAAAAGATTGTTGAAACCGTTAATCAACCAGAATCTGATGGTCATTTTCCTCCTGGAGACGAGAAGATTCCAGAAATGGCTAATGCACCAGAATCTGACAGTCATCTACCTACTGTAGTGGGACAAGACTCTACGTCTGATGATGGATTTTTTAGAAAATTGAGGAGAAAATGGTTTGGAAGTGAAAGCAGTGGTTTTGATGACAAGAGTTGCCAAGGTCAAGAAAAATACGGTACGTCTGGTGGTGGTTCCGAGAAGGAGAGTAACACGACTTTGGAGACACACGATACTTCTAAAGATAGTTCTGCAAAGGCAATGGATGAGAAGGACTCAAAATCACCAGTTAGGTTTGTTGATTTGGAACATTCTTCATCCTCTAATGAGTCGGTCCCAGACAGTGGACCCAGTACAAGTCCAGGGTTTCTTGGTCGAGTTCGAAACTGGTGTAAATTTTGGAAAAGTTCCTCGGACGCTGACAAAATAAGTGATTCTTCTGCTGACAGACCAAACATGATCATTACTGAATCTGTGAAGGATAATTTGTTCTCAAAAGATTCATTTTGGACTAGTATGAAGTCTTACATCGAGACACCCGAAGGATCGCCTCTCGTCTCTGAATCAAAAACCAGGTTAACCTTTATGATTTGTATGTTTTAACTTTGTCTGTTATCATACCAAAATCGTAACTAAAGAGAAGCAGCTGTTAATGCTTTGTCTCAGGGAACAGATGGCTCGCAATCTTCAAAGAAAAGGACCCGCATGTCTTCAATCTCTCACGGAACACGATCTGCTCCAATTAGTTGATTTATTAATATCAGAAAAGAAGTGGATAGAAGAGTGCCCCTCTGAAGGTTTCCCTTTCAAAATCGCTCAGGTTGGAAAGAGATTGTCTTTCGATCGCCCAAATGGGTTGAGTTCTATCTTTGCAGGCATGTCACCACAACCCAACTCGGAGAGATTACCCAAACACGAGGTAAAAGGACAATCTGGGAATGTTTCTCGTGTTGAGTCTTCGTCTTTGCCTTTGACCAAACAAAAACTGCCAACAAGGTCCAGGAATGAGGTACTGGCCGATTGTCAAACTCTTGTTAATGAGATGCTGAAAGAGCATCCGGGAGGATTTTTTGTAGGCTTATTCCGAAAACATTTCCTTGAAAGGTACGGATATCATCTTAACCTAGAGAAGCTTGGTTTCGAAAAGTTGACATCCCTGTTAAGGACTATGTCCGGCGTGAAAATAGAGTCCGGTTATATCATTCCTTTTAAAAATACCTCCAGCACTGCATACTCGGAAACTACTGTACCTGATAAGCAAGAAAATGTCAGTCAGACAGTAGCCTCGGAGAGTGAATTGTCTGATGCATCAAAGAACGGGGATGGTGTTGATTCGCTGTGGGAAGAACTTGGGCCTGTTGCGTCCACGAAGTCCATCAAAATTAAACGGGGGTCAGCCTCGAGGAAGAGTGCAGTCAAACCAGTGGAAAAACAGAATTTTGATTATGAACCTGCCATTTCAGATGATGAATTTTCTGATTCAGAATACACATATCCTGCAAGTGGCACACAAGGGTGTGGGAAAGGTGGAGTGGAGAAGGAATCGAGCTCTCTACTTCGAATCCTCGATTCATGGTACAGCAGCAAGGGAGGTGACGGTTGCAAGGACAAGCCGGAGAATGTAGATGGAGCGGTCGATTTGGGAACAGAGGATGCCAAGTTATCTGATTCGTTTGTTACAGTTGGTGCCAAGAGCGAAACTTCTTTGAAGGGCCGCGGGCGGAAGAATAGGCCTCAGAAGACGTACTCTTTTGTCTCGGATCCGGATAGTAATGACAATCCCGGCAAGCTCGTTGATGGCGTTTTAGAAACTTTAAGGATCCGGAAACCCGATGAGTCGTCAAAGAACGGAGAGTACAAGGCTATGTGCGAGTAAGAGCAATGCCAAGTGATCATGCAGATTGTTCTATCCTAATATCCTTGAATTCGGCTGATTAGTTCTACATTAAAATATATATATATATATATATATTTATGCTAATCTAGGAATTATATTGTCATTGTTATTGTTTGTACGACATTTTTTTGGAAGTGGGAATGGCAAAAAAGGGAAATCATAGCAAGGATAGAGAGGAGAAATAAGTATAGAGCACTAGAAATTCAAGGATATTTCCTTGGTAATATAAGTTTATGATTCGGGAATGAAATAATATTCTAATTGTACAATCGATATTATAGATTTTTTTAAAAAGTTATTATAGACTTTTTAGGTACTAAAGTTTGTTTATTGTTTGATTTTTTTTTTCAAGGAAATGTTGTTTCATACTAATAAAATAATACAAACCGAATAAGATAATATGATGAACTCACAATACAACGGATACGATCCTCAATTGATACCGGTTCCACCAATAAAATCGATGTTTAGGAGGGAAAAACGTATATTTCAGGTCTGAAAACGAGAAAGAACTTAGCACAACAATATCGAGCACGCAATAAGCTATTTTTGAGTAAACCATAAGTTTAGAAAGAGGAAGCACCACCATCATTAATAAAGGCTTTAACAAAAGACAAAACAGGAAAACCGAATAACTATTTAGCACTTAAAGCATCATTATTTATAGAGATAACTATTCTAAGATATAAGATAAGACATAATCACATGGGAAAAAATCATGAAGACGATACGAGTCTGGGGCAACTATAAATCGTTGGAGCTAGAGCCAAAGAGTGGAAAGAAAATATAGAAGAGAGAAAATAGAAGTGACTGAAAAGAAAATAATTTCCTTTTGTGTTGTTTGGTGAAGTCGAGGGGAAAGAAAATGAATATTTTATTGAAAAAATAAATAGTCAGTGCATGAAAAGGTTTTGTCTGTGTAATTACTTTTTTACGCATTATTTTATGTATGTTTTTGGTAAAAGTTTTATTGTTTGAATTTGGGTAGAATTAGGTGTGGATTTATCGTAAAAAAAGGGTTAATTTTATTTGGATTCTTGAAGTATAGGTCAAATTCTATTGTAGTCCCTAGATTTTAAAACATCTCAAATCAGCCTTTGAAATATTAATTTGTTCCATAATAATCCTTTTTTAAAAACTATTCAAAACCATATTGTAATTACCAAATGAAGATTAAATGCATTTTAAACAAGGTTAATATTGTCATTATAATGTCAAAGCACAAGTGTTTTGAGAATTTGCAACATCAAAATTTGAAATGTGAAATGTGAAATGTGAAAATGAAAAAATAAACCCTGACCGAGATTTTAGTAATGTTTTGGAGGGAATGACTATCACAAGATTAAATTAATAGTATGAATACTAGTTTTGTTTAAGTTTAGAGACTAAAATGAGAGACATAATTCAGATATCTAAAATGAAATTAATAAAAAAAAATAAAAAAAAAAAAGTAAAAACAGCATTTAAGGTGAAGTTAGCAACATATACTAGGGATGTCGTTGAGCAGAGGAACGACACAATCTCCTCCACCCCTTTTATAACGAATTCGATTGCTCAATGTTTCCATTTTTTAATCCAAACGGTAAACTTTGCTAAGAAAATTTAGGATTATAGTATATTTTAGGCATTATTACGATCAAGTGTCTCAATTGAATTTCACTCTTGAACTTCTTTTAAACAACTGATAAGTAAACTAGTAGAGTTTTTTAGTTTAAAAATTAATTTCATAACTACTCACTAAACAAACTATGTACTTTTGTTCATAATTTAAGAAGTGCCACAAAACAAACCTTGTCTTTAGATTCACGTCACGAGTATTGAAACTTAAAATTTATGTCACATAAAAATATTAAAATCAATATGATGGTAGAAATTTGAATCATAAACAACGTGTGATATGAATATAAAGATATATCAAAAAAAAAATTTATGACATGGCACTTAATTTTCTCATTTCTACAAGTGGATAAAAGCATGCAAAAAGTCGATTAATCTATTGCTGGTATTTTCTTCTTTCTCCCCTTTTAGCAAAATTGTAGTAATAATATTTTTATAAAAACAATTAAAACAACTAGCAAGCTTTTTAAATATTTGAAATAAATAATAAATTTATCATATAAATAAATAATTTACTAAGTAAATAACATATTTACAAGACATAATAAATCATTTACAGTTAAATCTGACGTAAATAAATCATGTACGTGATAGATCTGCTATTCACTTTAAATATTTTAAAAATATATAATTTACATTAATCATTTTCTAAAAACTTAATTTTTTTTTCCTCAATATGTTACCTTTTGTTTTAAATTATAGTGCTCCAACTATCTTAGTAATTTTAGCAAATACCTTTACTAGTCTAATATCTTATATGCCTAGAAACATCACCATTCTTCCCCGCTGTAAGAACACTCTTTGAATGCACAACAACAAAAAGTCAACTTCTAAGCCAACCCAAAAGCACAACAAATAGAAGGCTCTGCCGGACAACCACCATCTTCAGATCGAAATCCTCCGACACGAAGCTCTCCATCATCGTATCATTCTTCTTATTTGAGCAATGTGAATCCGAATCATTAAAATCATATTAAAATAGAGAGAAGAAAAAACACCCGAATTCCTAATCAGACTCAATTTCTTTGAAAGCTGAATCAGAACTTGATTTTTTCCCTGATTCATCTCAAAGAATCAAAACACTAATAATTCATACACAAATAGTCGAACGAGATCTTATCACGACAACCCCCACAATGGCGATTCCTCTTGTGATCCAACATTAGATAGATTTTTTTGTTTTTTTGTTTTTTCGTTTTTTTAATAATGTTTTCCGGCTATGGATCATCTCTAGTGAACGTTAATTTGAGAGTAAAGATCCAGGTTTAACACTACAATCACCAGTATTGGTAACTAAAATAGTTAGTTTCACAATTGTTACAAGTTTATTTTGATACAAGTACACGTTGTATGCAACTAGGTTACTTTTTTTACATTACATTGTTAAATTGCCAACTGAAGCATTTTTAAATTGTCTCTTTTAACAACCACCATCTCAGTGCCTTTCCACGAGGCTGCCGGATACGAGACCTTGTGATAATACTTAACGATAGCACACGTCTTCATTGGAATCGGCATTTCACTTGTCTTTTTTTTTTTTTTTTTTTTTGGGTGCTAATTCACCCCTATAGAAATAACTTTTCACAGGTGGCCATATTTTATTTTTTTTCTTGTGAACTTCGAAAATGATAACCTTTACAAATTTGACTCATTTAAAATTTTTTCGGCGTAATTCCTGTTAAAATGTTTTTCTTTTTTTTCAAATGTGTCCATGCATCACCTTCATATACTACACACTTACATATACTCTTAAAATTTACTGTTTACTAATCCCACTAATGTTTTTTTTTTTTTTTTTTATAGAAAAAATTATACATTCATATATAAAAAAGTTTTATAAACTGAACATGCACATTGCTTCCTATTTATAAAAATAAAGGATGTTAAAACGAACAATTTTAAATCAAAATTTCATTAATGACTAGGGCGTGGAGGCAATAAACAGGGCAAGGCATTAGACTCCTATTTTCTATTTATCCCGTCTGGAGCAAATTAACACTTTATTGCTTAAACTTACATGAATCAGAAGCTTTTTTCTTTTTTCTTTTTTCTTTTTTCTTTTTTCTTTTCCCACAGACAGGATTTGCCTATTAGTGCAAACTGTTTCGAATTTTTACATCTAAAAAAAAGTTGCAAAAAACAGTAGCCTCGTATGAAGGAGAAAAACAAAAAAGGAAAAATTGAAAAGAAAACTAAAATAGAGAGAGAGAGAGAGAGAGAGAGAGAGAGAGAGAGAGAGAAAGTGGTCCCAAACTTATCCTAAAAAAAAAAAAAAAAAAATACATACATGCACCTATTCATGTCGCAAGGAGCCAACTAGCTCGATTGAGATTTTTTATTTTTATTTTGTATATATATGCACTTACACCTACAAGTTATATTCGATGGTTAAAGTAAAACGGAAAAAAAAAAAAATCATGGAAAATGTTGACTTCACACTTCCCCAAAGGCCCACCAAAGTTGGAAAAGAATTTAAAATTTCAAAATAATGAGAGATCTTTGCTAAATAACACTGAAAACTCCAGCAAAACACCGATACTGATTTTCTACCAACCACAACAAAGCCCAATAGGGCCCACACCCACCAGTCCATGGGCCCATTACAATTCCCTTGACCCCTTGAATTGCGTTCAAAAAAAAAAAAAAAAATACCCACCCATACACGTCTAGTTCGATGACATTATTGTCTTCTTACTCTTATCCCAATCCCAAAAGAGAATATCTTTCACTTTCTAAAATTAACCCCCAAAAAGTATTACAGAATAACAAAATGACCCCCCTCCTCTTTCCAAACTCATTAGTCACATATGTACATCTTTGACTCCATTTTCTCAGCACATACGTATATCCAAATTCAGAAAAATTTTCGTGTTTTTCTTATTTATATAAAAAACAAAACAAAAAAAAGGGGGGCAAAAAAACATGATTTTTTTTCTTTTTTTCTTTTTTGAAGGCTCAATAAAATTGTCAAACTAGAAAAGGATAACGGGTTTATAAGTTATTTTTTCCCTTTCCTGGTGTCCTCTACAGACCCCAAAAACAAAAAGTTTTTTTTTTTTTTTTTTGCATTTTTGCATTTTTGCCCCTAAATTTGAAGGAAATAATAAAAAATCACCAGTGTCTGCCCAGAGAACCACCACCACCTCCTCCACCTTTGTTCTTAGGAAAGAAAGCATTCTTTGCCTTTGGTTTTGGGATCTCGTGGATGTCCATCACTTGGATAGTTCTTTGCTTTTTAGCTTCAAATAAAGAAACCACAAAAGCAAATACCAACAATTCAGTCCAAATTTAAGGTAACTAACTAACAAACTAACAAAAACATGAAACCAAAATAAGACCAAAAGAAAAATGGCAAACCATTTTCCGCTTCTTTGTAATTTTCGTGAAGCCGTTTTCTTGCCGAAGCCAACTTTTCTAAATCGAAGTTGCTCTCCCTTTGTTCCCTCTGTCTCTGCAAAGTTTCAACGAGTTAATTCAGTACTAAACCATAGTAGATCTTTATTTGCCAGTTTTCACTTGAAGAACTTCACATTGTTCAGCACCTGAGGAGGGACTTACACCTCTAACTGAACTAGGCTAAGGTTTCAAGTATTTGGGCAGAGTTGAGTTCGGGTTTCTTATGTTTTTGGAAGCATATAAAGCTTCAAAATCTTTTTATATTTTTCTTCCTCCAATTTTCAGCGTCCAAACATAGAGTTAGGGGACTCTAATTTGGAATCCATACATTTTGAGGAGCAGAGTGAGTGGACTGTGGGACGGATGGAGTCACCGGTTTCGGTGGAGCTTCTCTCCGAGGAGGGACTGCATTGGGCTTGCGTTCAGGTTCCGAATTGTTCTTGTCTGACCCAGAACTCCCATCTGTGTTGACAATAAGAACAAAAATTCAAAAAAGAAAAAGAAGAAAGAAAAAAAAACCCAGATGGGTTAAATTGCAAAACAAAACAAATGTCAGAGAATAATAAAAGGAATCTGAATTCCACTCACTGTGTGGATTTGGTGAGTATGCAAAATCAGGAACCTAATAACAGAATCAAAAACCCACATAGAATATAAGCAAGCTAAGAAAGAAAGAAAACAATCAGCTAAGCAAAGGGATTTTTTTTTTTTCCCTTCTACCTGGTGATGACCATTATGGGGAATTTTCTGTTGAGGTGAGTCTCCATCTGCAGCCATTAAGTAGCACAAAATTAGAACTCATACAAACTCCCAATTCAAGTTCTGAACTTAATTATATCTTTTTTTTTTTTTCCCAAAAACAGAAACTAAAATAGGAGTATGATATGAATGGTTTACCCATAAGAGCAGAAGAAGCATGTTCTCCGGGATGATTCAGTTTCACCCATTCATCCACAGTATCCTTCCATTTCCTGAGAAACAAACAACCTTTTTAAGGTCATTATTAGAACAAACTAAGAAATGTTTTCATAAACTCAGCTCATTCAAAACCTGACAAGTTGCTTCACGAATCGCTTGACTTCGTTCGACGAATGCTTCCTCAATCGATTCACATGTCTCCCGATATCCGTTTCCTAGAAAGCAAAATTCCAAATTTGGACAAAAAAACATAAATGAAAAATTTTTACAATCACACAAAAACTACAAAACAATAAACTGTCTTCCAAAGATTGAAATAACTTATTTACCTTGAGAGCTTGGAAAGTTATATCCATATCCGCAAGACTCTGAAGCAATTCAACCAATGTATCTTCGGACTAAAATACAGAGAGAAAGAACATCAGAACCTAAAAATCTAAAATGGAAAGAAATTTGTTGAATAATTAATAGAAGTGAGAAACCTGATCAGAATCTTCAAGTTGTTCCTTGATTTCTAAAATCTTCTTCTGCTCATCGTCGAACAAGCCTGCGTAAGGATCTAACCCGTCGCCGCCGTTGTTATCGCTGTCTTCTTCTTCTCTACCGACGGACTGCGGCGTCGACGGCGAGACTCTCTCCTTCTCGACGGCGGTCTTCGCCTCCCGATCGTACTGGCGAGGAGGACGATGACTATTAGGAAGATTATCGGGAGCCGAAGCCGAAGAGCTCGCTGCATAGAGCTTTTCGACAATTCCATCTCTCCGATGCCTCAACTCGCCGCCGTAATCCATGGAGGCGACGGCGATCGCCGTGTCGATGAACGTCCACACATCCACTCCCGAGCTATCCAAAACCGTGCGGAAATCGTCGTAATCCATCGAAACTCCGAACTCCGAGGTCCGATCGAGGAATCAACAATGGCGGAAAAAACAAAAAATAAACTTCTCCTGATCTGATTTCTGAATCAAATTCGCACCAAGAAGAACTATAATCTAATCTATTCTCGAACCAAATCCAAATCTGATCCGAATTCCTGGATTAGATTCTTAGATTCTCCGATTCCGAGATCGGCTCAATCCAATCTACGACCCGAAACGTGGTGGCTAATCAGTGATAACCGTCTCTAGCTTCTGATTCCGACATAACCAACAAGAACAACCTCAAGAACCGCCAAAAAAAATATATATATCAAAAAATCCAAATGCTAAGATATCTTTTAAGGAAACCTCAGATCTGAGTCAACCATGGCGAGGATTCCGCCATTCAAAGCATCAAAATTCCCGGGAAAATCTGACGGCGAAGAGATGAAATTCGCAGGAAAAGATTCTCGGTTCTTCCTTTGGTCTCCGATTGATCTGCCTCGAATTTTCCAGAAATCGTAACAAACAACGTACTTACAATACTATAAAGACAAAAAACCTTTTGGGTTTTCCTTTTTTTTTTTTTTCGTTTTATTTTTGGGTTTTTTTTTTTCTTTTTTTTATGCTGAGCTAAGAAGTAGAAAAAGAAAGAGACGAAGACGAACAGCCACCACGGCTTTTGGTATGAAGCAGATTTTGGTTTGTTGTGGGTAATGGTAGAGAGAGGTAGAGGGAGAAAGAAGAGAGAGAAAGAGAGAGGGAATTGAATTAAAATAATGGGAATGCTTTGAATTATTTGCATAATGGTGGGATTTTTATTTTTTTTATTTTTTTATTTTTTTGGGAAAGATAGATAGGATCACTGGGAAGGAAATGTTTTTCAATGTGCTAATTCCAGATTGGACTTTTGCTTCTTCCGATGACTTATTCATATGGTCACCACTATGTTCTGTTAAAAAGGGCAAGAAAATTAAATATAAAATATACCGTTCATGTGAGAAAAAAACGAAAGGGCGTTTGGGACATCTCCTCTAATTAGAGTTCTGAAAATGTTTTTGATTAGAAATAAATGAATGTTTAGAAAGGAACTCTAATAGTTAAAAATATAAAAATTTAAAATATATTAGAAAAAATATATATATCTTATTTCATTTCACTCGTTATTTTATATAAATTTAAAATATATATATCTCATTTAAATTTAAAATAAGAAAGTTATAAACTTTAAGTTTTTAAGAGAAATTTGAAGATGTTAATACTTTTGGAGATAAAAGATAAAAAATCATTTGGAAAACTCCAACTTGAGTGGAGGTTCCAAACATCACCAAAAGGGGTGAGTTTCTCGATTTTATTCGGATCAAGAAAAAAGGGTGGAGTTTTTTTTTTTAATTGTATTTTCAATAGATTTCCCACTTTATAATTTTTTTATGTTAGAAGAGATTAAAATAAAGATTGTCTTTTCTTTTTTTTTTTTTTTTGTTTAATTTGAAATCGCCTATATCCGGATATTGAATATAATCATTCGGTATTTTTATTAATGGTTTTGTCATGTTTGATACAAGGCATGATCAATTTATTTCGATGCCACTAAATTAAACGGTCTTGGCTCAAAAAAGCATTAATTGTATAAGATTGAAATTGAAATTAGTAGATTGGGAATGATTGTTATGAGTAGAAATGTTGTTTTAATTTGGTAGGTCAAAAGGTCTAGTTGTCACTATGAAGTATATCCCCACAAATTAATGTCAAACAAGAGATATGGATAAGTTCAAATAAAAAGAGAAACATGTGGATATTTCGATTTTCAAACTCTCTTAATTTTCATACAAGTTAATTGAGTTTATTGTGACTAAACATAAAACAACTCACTTTCAGCAATGGGAAAACCAGATGTCCCTGTAACAATTCAATGAACAACAAATTGAGTAAACAAAGGCCTTTGTGATATGGTTTTCATTAAGCAAGTTGATGATTCATGGGCTCCTTTTCCTTTTTCTTTAAGTGCCTTTTGTTTTCAAGAAAGCAAAAAAAAAAAGAAAAATGTATTCATAATTTTGTTCCCTTTATATATATATATATATATATATATATGAAGTCGGAGTGTTAACGGTTGTAGGTATAATTTACGATAATTTCATACTTAATTCTATTAATAGATGTATTATTCAAATTCCAATGTCAATTTAACAAACAAAAAAAAAAAGAGCAAAATTATGCAGGTACAGGATATAAAGTGGATAATATCATACCAAAAGAAGACACGGGTCGTTACGAGATCTAATTTAAGAATCATATCTCTTATCTATTTTTATTTCTAAATAATATCCGATCAATTATAATATGTCACGTAATTTATTGAACCGATCATATATTAAGCTTGCATTTAATTAGTGAGATAAAATATTTAAATTAGAATTGGTTGATTTTTTAAAAATTAATTATAAATTTTATTAATTTAAAAAAAAAAATAAAGATTGAGATAAAAAATATATAATTTAATTAAAGTTGAATTTGAACTCCAAAGAAAGCCTAAAGGATAACTATGATAATCATCAATAATATTTGTTGTTTTCTTACTAAAGCTAAACAAACAAATAATCGTTATATATTAAAAAGAAAGGGGGAAAAAAAAAAAAGATTGAAATTTTTAGTTAAATGACCATCTTCCATGTGGTACATTACTCTCATGATATGATGCTACACAAGAATCAAAAGGCCAATAATGGTGAAAAGCAGGTACGGCGCATTAGGGTGTTTTGTGGAATGGAATCTTTGACTCTCCCATTAATTCAGCTTTTTTTTTAGCTGTCTTTTACAACCAAATCTTTTGAGAAGGTGGCTTTGCAGTTTTTGCCGGACAGGCTAGGCCACGCTTGTAGAAGTTATAAGCCATCTGCGATTAATTTTAAAAAAAAAAAAAAAAAAAAAAAAAGAAGGAGGAAATAAAATCAGTAGTACTATTATGACCACAACGATTTAAGGAATACTAATTGTAATACACGCAAGAATAGATAAATAAAGTACAACAAATTAAACAAAATTTTTTAAAAATAATATTTTATTAATGTTATGTTGTCGTTCATTTTTTTAATAGTTAATTAATAATATATTAAGCTAAAAATTCAATAACCATATATAACCATAAACAGGCTCAATAGTTTGTGAATGAGGTTTAACTCATCATGTGGACCTAGAAGATTAGGATTTACTCTTTCTACAAATAATATTATGAAGAATAGTGTAAGAAATACTACTTTAATCCTAACTTTTGTATCAATTTTGGGTGGTTACCTTTTTAATGTTAAGTATAATCTTTTGTTATTAATTGATATAGCTACATACTTACTAAAAAAGAATGACAACTCAAAGTTGATATAAAAAATTGCGAATGGAGTTGTTATTCCTAATTTTTTTTTTATATGTCTTACTTATATTTAAAAAAGTCAATGGTTCTTTTGATCATGTCTTCCTTGCTTGTGACGTGAATGTCACGTCATCGTCACATGAATTTTTATTCTTTTTGCTTTTGATTTTATTTTATTTGTCTATTCGGTTTTGTTTTACTTGTTTATTCTGCACACATGAAACTCGTGTCATATAACTAGTATCTATAAAAGAAACAACTTCTCTACATACTCGCTTTTCTCCTCCCTAAAAAAAAAAAAAAAAGAAAAGGAGAGAGAGACACAAAATTACGTCATGGGATAAGAAAAATATCATGTTGATACGACACATTTCTTTAATGATCATGTATTTATTAAATTTTTTTTTTCGTGATTAACGTACTTCTTAGATTTTAGTACATTATTAAAAAAAAAAAATATTACCACGTAATCTGTGAGTTTTAAAATGTGTTCTACCAATGAAATATTTTTCATATCAATCTTTAAAATTCTCAAAAAAAAAAAAAAAAATAAAGATAAAGATAACGGTCATTCGAAATTTCAAGTTTTAAATTTGGTCTCTTCGGCCAACAATATAGACCTTCATACGACCATTGAATGATATTTGTGTCAATACAACATTGACAACAACTTTATATTATAAATGTTTATTTCAACCCTAAAAAATGTTTATTTCACATTGCATTGGATTATTCATTAAATTATGTTAGATTTGCAAACCTTTTTTTTGGGAGCTTTCTATCACCGGATAATACATGTTTTTAAACTTTAAATTTAATTAAAAATCATATAAAAATAATTATAAAAAAAAAAGATGTAAAAATAACATAATCTAATATAAATACGATGGTTTAAAACAAATCGTTATCGATAGGGTATTTTTTATATCCTGCCATAAAATTCACAAATATTTTAATGTTATTTTCATTAAATGTCTGAGTTAAACAAGCTATATTAGTGAGGTACGCATATGTTTTAACTTAGGTCTCTTTCGTTATGATATGGACTTTTACTTGACTATATGTAATGATAATTATTCCCCCACTTTTGTACTCCATTTAGGACTCAACTTATGTTTAGTCGTTGTTGAAAAATCACCTCACACCCTTGAAGAAGATGATGATGGATTTGATGTAGATAAATAAGTTGGAGATATCCAGCGCACATATAATAATAATAATAATAATAATAAATAAATAAATAAATAAATAAAAAGCCCTTCAGCACATGGGTTTTGTACTAATCTGCAAACTATGAGGTCTCTAGGTTTACCATTTGTCGAGTCTGGTTTCGGACCTCAATCATTTATAAAAAGGTTTCAAATTTTTATTAAATAATAATAATAAAAAAATCTAGTGGTGGTTCACGTAAACAAAGACACTTTTCTGAATTGGTTGGGAATTCGAACCTCCAACCTCTCAGTTGAAAAGATCCTAAGGTTGCCTATCTTGCCAACTCATCCACTCCTACGTGTTCAAAGAGGTTTCAACTTTGAATGGCAAAAGAGAGTCACTTTTTTCCAATTATTAAATAGTAAAATTTCTATCACCGATGGGGATGTGGTCTTAGGATGAGTTCATGTTCGATACTCGATCAGTCCCACTTTCAAATTTCTCTCCACCAATATACTGTTGGTGGCCGTTTAGATCACCATCTGAATTTTTTTTTTGTTGGATAAATTTCACATTTTCTTTAGGATTTTGTAATGATTTCCCACCCAAACTTTAAATTGTAACATTTTTTCTTCTTAAACTTTGAAACTTTAAAAAATTTATCACTTATATTAAATTTTGGATGCAAAGTGGCACGTGTCACAAAAACAACAAGTAAAAAAGGGTAGTCGTGTAAAAACACTTAACTTTATTAACAAATAATATTCCAGCTATTGGTGGCAACGCTCGATTTGTTGTATCGATTTTGTACGGTACACTTCGGCAGCTTTACACAATAACCAATTTAAAGGTTGCTTCAATAGGTTTACAAGAGTTTTAGAGGTATCTCTACCCTTTTTGCACGTGTAAATTTTCGGTTAAGCCTACAACTTCAAAATACTTGTGACTTAGGGACTGTTTGGACTAAAAACATGCCAAAGGTAACATTTCACATGAAAACATGTGAATGATCATCCAAACCGGTGTTTGAATTTTTTTTTTAAAAAAAAGAAAAAGTTGAACAAAAACATTTAAATATATGGTTAGATAGACGTTGAAGATATAAAAGATCTTACAAAACTTTAGCACTTTATACATTCCAAATTTGCATTAAGATAGACATTTTGTCAATTTGCATAATTTTCATTTCCATTTGAAACGAGACTTGTCAAACGCACATTATAATGATCTATTTCAATGGGACGGATCAAACGTTGAAAAAATGGTTCATCCAAATGCCTCATTAATACAATAGATTTGGAACCACAAAATTTATTACGTACAAACAGTTAGGTTTTCTATCAAAAAGCTTTTGGACCTTTCGAAAGAATGAAACTATTCTAGCTACTTGTCCACAGTGATCTATATGATTTCATAAATCTTTGCACTTGTATTTTTCCTAAAGTTGTAGGAAAAGCATCAGATCCCACCGCGTAACATCACTTCTCCAAATTGTCAACTTTCCCACACACATATAATTTATATATATATATATATAATTTATATATATATATATATATATATATTTCTATAGCCACCAGAATCTGCCAAAGGCCAAACTGGATATTCTCAACACAAACTAATCTTGCTCGAGGTTATCGTAAAATCCGTAACATAAATTTTTTTTTATGGCACATCATAATCGTATTTGAATTAGTTGACACCCAATTTCAAACTTGACTCGATGATAATTTCACACTCTATTATGCGATTTCCGAGCATGGAGCTCTGCATAGCTTAGGGTACAAACGAAAGGTGGGTAAATAATGTCGGGCACCCTTCCTAAAAATTGGGGGCAGGGCCAACCACGTGTGTTAGGGAAGCTATGTGGACCACCCCCCACCCCCCAACCATATCACGGAGCCCAAAATTTTTGTTACTTAAATTAAATATTAAGGTCTTGAGTTCAAATTCGATACCGGACAATATAAAAATATACATAAGTACTGAGTAGAAGTATTCATTTCCACAAAAATTTAGTCATGTCTAAGGGATGATTCATTCTTAGTTGTGTATATGATAATGTGAATCTATATACACACATAAATATATACATACATATATAGAGAGAGAGATGGAGAAGGATATGTGGCATGGGGCAGGAGCAGCAGGATTGGCAACGGCAGTGGCGTTAAAGATGGTAGAAATTGAAGCTTTGGTTTTAGAGAAATTCAAAGAGCTGAGAACCACTGGCGCAGCCTTAACTTTGTTCTCAAACGCCTGGTTTGCTCTTAATGCCCTCCAAATTTCTCATAAGTGATTCTCTTGCTCACATGTGCGCACGCACACACACACACACACACACACACACATATATATATATATATGTATGTCTGTGTATGTGTGCACATTCACTCGCTTTTTAGTTTTTTCAATTTGTAACAATACACATTACTCCGGTAGAAGGTGAAAAACATTTTCTTTTTTTTTTTTTGTGTGTGTTTTTTTTTTTCTTTTATATAAATAATACAGGATCAAACCCATAACCTCATTTGATCAGTTTTTTCAATTTGTTTTACTCAGCCACGGAGGATATTCTTAATAGGGACAAATTACGTGGTAGAAGGTGAAAAACATTTTTTTTAAAAACAAAGACCATAAGACGAGAGCTGACACGTCGTTTGTACTTTGTATACACGATTCAGCACATTCATAAAACGTCATGTTAAATAACAACGTAGTTTAAGTTTCCTGAAAACGACACACATGGTAAGCAACAGGTCCTCTTTTAATAAGTAAGAAAAACGACATCCAAAGAATGCTAAACATAATTTTCTATTTTCACTATAACATCACGTCGAAGATAAACTACATGTCGTACTTCATTCACGAATAGAACAACATGTCGTTTAACAATTTTTTAATAAGTAACATGTCGTTTAGCATTCAAGGAAATTATGTGCCCTTATTTCAGGGAAAAACGACATCAATTCTTTTCTCCCTTTTTCGCTTTTGTAACAGGTGATGCATAACAAAACTTGAAACGGGACAAGTTCGAGAAGTTTGTTTTTCCAAAACCGACAGGTAAAAATAACGTTAGGTTTTCTTAGTTATGTAAATCTGATCTTAATTTCACATATATCTTGATACCGATCTTAGAACAAGAAGATTTTTACAATACCATAATTTAAGAAAAGATATATTTTGATCTATAAGGATTTTGTCTTAAGAGAAATTGATCGTAATAAAGAAGAAATAACTCGGTTTCTATATTGACCATTTTAGGTTTGATAAATGTTTCTAATAAAGATAAAAGGATAGAGAGATGATTGATTTCAAAAGTAAGCAACAATTATCTTTTAAATAAATAAAGATATTGTTCAGTAAAAACGAATAAATAAAGATAATTATTTAAATTAAAAGCACATGTGCCATTTAAACAATATCTAACGTAGAGTTCGAGACCTTTTAATAAGCCAAAACTTTTTTTTTTTTTTTTGAGTAAATTACTAGATTGATCCCTAAATTTTCATTTTTGTGTAACTTTTATCCTTATCATTTTTTTATAACTTGAGTGACCCTAACTATTAAAAACGTGGTTACACTAGTTATTTACGTTAATTTTTTTTACGAAATCCATTAATGATCATCAATTTTTGACCAAGAGTCCTGACGGAAATCTTTTAAAAAAATTATTAGGAAAGACTACTATAACATATTTTAATAATTTAGGGTCCTTCAAGATACGAAAAAAGGACGGAATCAAAATGACAAGAACTTAAAAAACATAAAGATTAAATGAACAATTATCCAAGATTTTTTTTAATAAAGACGTAACATATAATATATATATACACACACAAGAGACATTTATTTCTTTAATAGATAAATATATATATATATATATATTTTATCGTGAAGGTAAATTAATAACGTTTCTTACAAAAACAAGGTCGAAAATCGAAATTTACAAAAATGTATATACATATATAATAGTAACAATAATTTTAGTATTTATCAAGTACATGTGACTCCACAACCATTTCCGTATATATCGGATAGGTTTTTTGACACCTAACATTTTCCTTCAAACTTTTTTCTGTTTGGATGGAAGGAATATTATTGCGGGAGTGAAGTAGTAAGAGTATAGTTCATGGAAAAGCCTTACTTAAGGCATTGGCTGAGGAATTACCAAAAGATGCAATCAAGTTGTCTTGTAGGATTACCTCCATTGAAGAAGTTGATGAAGCACCAAATAAAGGAAGTTCCATCGCTATCATTCACATGGAAGATGGAACCACCATTAAAGCAAAGGTACATAAAATACAATGACATTTATTCATATTTAGGAAAGAGGCACACCTTGAGGCCTAACTTTTGATTGGACATTCTATATATATTGTTTATTTTATTTTTGACATGTGAAAGGTGAAAAACAATTATAAAGATATCATTTTTTTTTTTAGGGTAAATGAGATAACATGATTAGTAACAATTTTATTGTATTTTGAGAATAATAGACTGAATACAATTGGGGCAATCTTTTAATCGGAATCTATCCTCACTATTAGTTTAACTAATATCTACTAATGCCTTACACATGTGTCTATGAAAACAAACATTAATTACGTAAAAAAAAAAGAGAAAAAAAGAGACCTAAAAAGTTAATTTATGAGAAATCACCTTCAATAGCAAAGCTAACAAGGCTAAGATCAAAGAATTCATTTTTTCGGTTAACTGATTTAATTTTTTTTTTTTTAAGAGACGTCGTTGTTACATAGCATTATTAATGTCTTGTAACACTATAACCTCAGACATATTACATTTTGTATGACCGATAGAGAATTTGTTGTGATTTTGTTGTTATATCAAGTAATTAGTACACTACTTTGACATACATTTTATTTTTAAACTACACAGGCTGTGACTGGATGTGACGGAGTGAACTCGATGGTGGCACGTTGGCTAGGGCTTCCAGAGCCAACCGATTCGATCAGGCAGATGGGCGGCTCGAGGGCTGGCCATTGTTCCCTCAGGGCCATGGTTTGGACTACGAATTTCAGCAGTTTGTGACCACGGACAAAAAGATATGGTTTTGTGCCTCTCAATGACAAATATTTCTGACTCAAAGGTTTCTCTGTCTTCCAACACCTCACTAGAAAATTATTTAGTACTTTTGATTTTCTTTTCATTTTTTTTTAAACTTTTTATTACTTAATCCATTTTATTCACTCTAAACAAGGTTCAACTTTTGCTAGGGCTTAAAAACAATGAGTAATTAGCCTGTTTTGAAATATGAACCTTCTGTCTTTGGTCCTTGAACCTCCCTGAATTTTTTTTTATTTTGTTTTTTGTTTTTTTGTTTTTTTGGTCGTTAGTTCTAAATTGGTGAGAGATTTTTGAAATTAACAAGAATAATTGCATCCATGTCTCGTAAAAACTGAAAATTTTGAATGAAGGGTCTAATGGTAATGAAGATGTCATTTTATTTTGTTATATTTTTGTAAAATTGCATATTATGGTGGAATTAACACATGACGCCTACTTTGAATTTTAAAATCTTGAATTGGTTTTATTGTTAGAGACTAAAATTGTCAAAAATCATAAGTTTAAAAAACTCATTTGTTGAAGTTTTGGGATCAAAATAAACTGGTATTTGGGAAAATCCAAGAAATTCACTCATGAGCCCAATAATCCATTTTGGGCAATGTTAGCCCAATTACCCACTTGAAAGAATAGTCATTTTTCAAGAAGCCACTTGAAAGACTTTTCTACCAGAACTTTGCCATGGAATTGGAATTGAAATCAATTGGAAATGAGTTTCAAGAATTCTGTTGAGGTCTTTATTATTCAACTACATCGAAATAACAACACATTAGATTAATAAGCAGGATAAATTACTCATTTATTCATAAATTTTTAATATTGTGTAGCTTTTATCCTTGATCTTTTTTCGTTACTAGAATGCTCGTAAATTATTAAAATGTTGCTACAATAGTCATTTCCATTAATTTTTAGACGGAATTTGTTAGTAATTTAAGCAAAAAGTGGTGTTAATTACAAATTCTATTAAAAAATAAACGGAAAGTACTAAACAACGTTTTTAATAGTTTATAATCATTGTAGCTACAAAAAAAGAATATGAAATGTCTTTAAATTATTAAAATGTTGTTACAATAGTTATTTCTGTTAATTTTCTGACACAATACTTTAATAATGTGGTCAAAAAGTGATGCTAATAAATAGATTTCATTCAAATATTAACGTAAAGGACTATTATAGTAATATTTCAATAGTTTAGGAGTATTTCAGTTAAGAAGAAAAAAAATGATCATTAATCAAAACTGCACAAAAATTAAAAGTTTATATACCAACCAAACAATTTACCTTGATATACATATGTATTAAGTGTTAAACAACATTTAAAAACCTGTCGTTTTTTTTTTTTTTTTTCCTTTTCAGGCAACAAACTAGACATGATTCAACCCAAAAACAATACGACAAGAAGTGCTCGACAACTTGGCTGAGGACTTGCCTCCAATTTACTCACCCTTCGTTCAACACTCCAACCTTAACACTCTCATGGGCTCCTGTGGTCTTTAGGCCTCGTTGGGACATCCTTTTTGGTAAAATAAACAAAAAAATACATCGCCGTCGCAGGGGACGCCATGCACCCCATGACACCCGATCTAGGGCAAAACGAGTGCGCCACGCTAGATGACGCCGTCGTTTGGGGCCAGCTCATCGGGGACTCAATTCTTATCAAACGACATGTCGTTGGAGTGGGAATTTGTACTACATTTGAGAGATATGCCAAGAAAAGAAGGTGAAGAACAATTGGGATGATGCTTTTGAGCTCGTTTCTATGTGGCTTTTGTGGAACAAAGTGGGTGTGGATTATTTATGGATTTTTTAAGGAATATTTTGGGGTTTGATAGGTTGTTTTATAAATGGGTTTTTGGTGTTATACATTATGATTGTGGGAGGCTTCCTTTTGGTTAGTCAACTAGTGTGTTGAATTTGGAAAACCAAAAGGAAGAATGATATATATAGAGGAGCGGCTGCTATCCGGTACCTTTTTTATACGATATTTGTATTTGTTTTTGGTAGTACGTTGTATCAATCATGTTATTTTAATATAATACTTTTCAATTTATATCATGTGTTAGGATTCTAAATAAAAAATTACATATAAATAAATTAGTTATTTATAAGTTTTTAAACATAAAGTTACAAGTTACATGAGTCAAGTGTCGGATGATATCTGGTACCACGTATGAGACCTTATATATATATATATATATATTTGGTTGTGATAATTGAAGAATGATGATGTTAGTTTCCTTTCATGCTTATTCAGTCATTTGAATTAGATGTACTTTAATGCCAATGTAAGACACTTATTAGAACTTAGATAAGAACATTATTTTTAGTACTTTTAGACAATTTGAAAAGTTTTGAATTTTTTTTTTAAGTTATAATGATTTTTAACTTTAGTAGTTTATGTCATACTGCACTAAGAATTGTACAGTTTGTCTCCCTCAAGCTTTTTAAAAATATATATATATCAAATATTGATTTTTTGCTCTAATTTAATTATAAAAATTAGGGTTGATTAGATATATGGCAAAATATAATTAATGGAATCGAAATGTACTTGAAAATTTAAAATATTTTACAAATAATGAAAAAGTTTCATCAATATGCTAATTGCTATGTGATTAGATAATACAATAATTACTATGTACAAATAAACTACGTTACAATAAATATTTAGAGTATATAGCAGTAAATTACAAATGTAACAGATAAATGATTTATTTACATATTATAAAAATATTATTGATTTAAAAAATTTGTTATTTACTGTAAATATTAAAACAATATTACGTATTTCAATTATTTTTGTAAAGAATGATATTTACTACCAATTCTCAAAATGGGAAACATTGTTCTCACACTGTAAAACATCATACTCGTACCTCCATTTTAACAATAAAAGTTAATATATATTTTTTGTTTTAAAATTACTTTTTTTTTATTACATAAAAGTATGGGAAGAGGATGATCAATGTTGGTATACTTTTTTGGATGCTATCAAAGGAGCTCTACTATAGTCCTACACTCTCGATGAGAAGCATGCTTCCACAACATCAAACTTGAATGTGTTAAAGATGTGGATGCATGAGGGGTTCATCCCTTACACTCTAAATCGATTAGTAGACGGGTAGGAAACAAATCTAACATTTAAGATTATCAAGAAAACTATCTGACACATGAACATTGATTATAATAATTCTTTATTGTTAGATCATCATATTCAGTGATTAATTATAACTTAATTAGTTTCATGCGGTGTGCCACTGAAAAAATTTCATGGGTCAGCCGCCTTTTGAAACCCATGTAAAAAGTTACAAATCCTAAACCCAAAAAAAAAAAAAAAAAAAAAATATGGGTGAATTTAACGAAGAGTTTTCTAGTAGCTTCGGTGGCATTTCATATAAGCATTTTTCTTTCAAAACTTAACCTTATGTTTGGATGACATATCCAATTTTTAAAATTGAAAACTTTTTACAAAAAAGTGTTTGTCTCATATTTTTCCATCATTTTCTCATTTTGAAAAAGAAAAATTGTCTCTTTATCAAACTTATTTGTACAGTACCCTTTTGGAAAAATAAAATGATTTTTTTTTAAAATCTTCTCAGAATACATATTTTTCAATATCATTTTCTTTCATTCCAAAACCATTTTTTGTTTTTAAGAAGAATTTTTTTTTTACACATCAAAACACGATCTTATTTTCAAAATGAAAAGATTTTTTAGTTAAAATAAGAAAATTTTCCTTTTTCAAAAATGGATACTCCATCCAAATATTTTTTAAAAATACTTTTTATTTAAAACAAAAAAAAAATCTTTTTTAAAAATGGACATTCCATCCAAACATAGTTAGATCAATTCTTTCAATTCTTTGGTTTCTCAGAAACAGAGGATAAAAAAAATACCTTGTCAAACAAGAATCTTGTCTCCCAATTCTTTTCAAGTGTTGATTAATTGGACCCCTATCTTGTTTCACGTGGATCTTCAGTCTCAATAATATTTCAAGGAATCTGTCCAACTATTATTATTATTATTATTATTATTGTTATTATTATTTTTTCGTGTCAAACAAACTAGAGCCGTTCAAATACGGCTGCGAGTTAATGTGCTGTGTGCAAAGCATATAATAGCTTAAGAAATATTAGCGGTTATTTTTATTTCTTTTAAATAATTTTTTTTTAAAACTTTTAGATTTATGTTTGAGTTATAATTGAAATAAATTCCAGTTTTCAAATAAATTTGTATTTAAATTAACTAAAAATTATAGTTATAGATATAATTTGATAACAACATCATACTTGACTACATTAAAAAGTGTTAAATTTGAATCCTTTACGCTTAAGTTAAAAAAAACAAAAGATTAACTAAAGATGATTAACAATGTCTTTCTTAGACTATTATATGTAAATCCCGTACAAAGCAAAAAGAACTGCTAATGCCAGAAATTATAAGTTCAAAATAGACTGTCAAGAAAAAAAAGAAAACTTAAAGAATTAAATTATTAAATTCAAAAAATTCAGGATATTATCTGTTAATAAAATAAAAAAAAAACACCAAGAACTTAATTATAGGATGTGAATAAACTTATAATTTCCCTCCTAAGTTGATCACCCTATTCTTTTTCAATGTCGTTTAAGGTTTAAAGGCATAGCCGCCGCCGCCGCTTTGGTCAAAGACTCTGGAATGATGACAGCATATGGACCTTATTTGTATACATACACATAAGTAAATATAATATATATGTATGTGTGTGTGTGTATATAGATATATGTAGAGGAGGGATTATGCACATTAAGGTGTTTGTGAAAAAGTCTGAAAGAGTAAAAGAAAGAGCTGGAGATGGTGGAAGATGTGGTAATTGTGGGAGCAGGGATAGCTGGATTGGCGACAGCAGTGGCGCTGAAGAGAGTTGGGATTAAGGCATTGCTGTTGGAGAGGTCAGATGGGCTCAGAGCTACTGGTGCAGCCTTGACTCTCTTCCCCAATGCTTGGCGTGCCCTTGATGCCTTGGGTGTTTCTCACAAGCTTACTTCACTCTACGCCCGACCTAACGCGTAAATTTCTTTTTTTTTTCCCCCCCTTCATTTTCTTATTGAATATGTAGATTTATTCTTTGCTTTATCTTGTTTTTTCAGTGTCGCTAGTATTAACTTGCTTCTTGACTCTTCAAATGTACCTATAATAAAGTGCAGCGTTAGTCCTTCCGTCCAATTCGGTCCAAAAAATAGCCGGATGCTATGTTTTGGATGGAAAAACACAGGGAAGGACTAATGTTGCCGCTTTTATCAAGTTTCGTTATGTCGTTGACACATGTGGGTTGTACGGGAGTGGTTGACTTTGGTGACAAAGTTGATGGGAAATCTTTGAATTTTTTGTTTGATATTTGTCTCTAAAGAGGAAAAAAAAAAAAAAAAAACCGCACATTGAAATGAATGTTTGTACAACCCCCCATTGAATATGTAGATTTATGCTTCACTCTATCTTGTTTTTCATTATCACTAGTATCAACTTGCTCACTGACTTTTCAAATATACCAACTTGCTCCCTGACTTTCAAATGTATCGATGATAAAGTATAACGTTGGTCCTTCCAAAAAATGGGCAGATGTAATGTTTTGGATGGAAAAACACACGGAAGGATTAATGTCGGCACATTTCATTTGGCAGGGGAGTAGTTGACATTGGTGACACAGTTGCTGGGGAATCTATGCAATTTTTTCCTTTGATATTTGTCTCTAAAGAAGAAAAAACACCCTCATTGAAATGAATATTTGTTTAAAGAACATATATATCTTCAGCTTTGTGTTTACTCTTGGTGCTTGTTCTTTAGGGCGTATGTGACAAATTTGGAAACTGGTGTGATTCAAGAAGTCGTTTTTTGCCGGAAACAATGTGTAAGCAATGTTCTTCTCTTTAAGCATGTGGTGGAATTGTTTATGACTGCAAAACTACAAGGGATTATCTATAAATCCTTGTTTATCTGTATGCTTTTTGTCTTCCATATGAAAGTGATGGTGGAGGTGCACCAAGATCGGTACACCGAAAAGTCTTACTCGAGGCTTTGGCGGAGGAATTGCCAGCCAACTCTGTCCGTTTCTCTTCCAAGATCACCACCATTGGAACAATTACGCATGAAGGTTCATCTATTGCTGTTGTTAATATGGAAGATGGGAGTGTCATCAAGGCAAAGGTATTGTTCGCTTAATGCTTTTCATTCTCATTCTATCCTCGTTTTTGTAGAGTCTCAGATTTGTTTATCTTCGGGAATCGTAGGTTTTGATAGGTTGTGATGGGGTACACTCGGTGGTGGCGAGCTGGTTGGGACTCGCTGCACCAGTCCATTCAGGTCGATCAGCAGTGCGTGGATTGACTGTATTTCCTCAGGGCCATGGACTGAAACAAGAAATCCGCCAGTTCGTAGGTGCAGGAAGAAGGGCTGGTTTTGTTCCCTTCACCGATAAAGATATCTATTGGTTTTTGACTTGTCCATCTCCGGCTAAAGGTTCAAAGATCATGCCTTGCTCTACTCTCTAATAAGTTCTTTATTCTTGAACCGTTATACTAATTTGCTGAATAACAGTAACGGTGATAATCGTTATTTGCACAAAAAATTCGTGTTTTATTGAAATGATGCATTCTGCCTTATTCTTTTAGAAATTTTGCACCTATCCTTTACGTTTTACAAATCGTGTTAAACCTCCCCTTATAAATAATGTGACTTGGGGGATGAGTTGACATGTTGAATAACATAAGGCAGAACAAAACATTTCGACAGACATGGGAACGCTTTTGTTATTATCTCAGTGTCATTCAAAAGCCGAAATAGTTACCTTTAAAATTCATGGAGTTTTGACTCTGAAACCTTTGACATTTTCCCTACACCAAAGAAACTCAATTTACCATGTCATACAAACAAAAGCGAAGAATTAATATCCTCATAAGATGTCCGAACCAAATAACATTTTCACTAACTTTGTATGTTTTATTCCACATTTTCATTGCAGGGACGCCGGGTGATCCAGAGGTGATTCAGAGAGACCTAATCGATAACCATGTCAAGGACTTGCCTGAGCAATATCTAGACATTGTCAAGCACGCTGATCTTTCAACGCTGACATGGGCTCCGTTGCTGTTCAGGCAGCCATGGAAAGTGGCATTTGGGAACTTAAGCAAGCAAAACATCACGGTGGCTGGTGACGCCATGCATCCTATGACACCTGACTTGGGACAGGGCGGCTCCTCGGCGCTTGAAGATGCTGTGGTCCTAGGCAGGCACATTGGAACATCCTTCATACAAAATGGTGGCCTTGTTCCCGGTGAAATGCCGAGAGTATTGGGAAATTATGTCGAGGAAAGAAGGTGGCGAGCCGTTTGGTTGATCACGGGATCGTATGCATCAGGGTGGGTGCAACAAGGAGGTTCTTCATGGGCTGGGAAGTTCTTCAGGGACAACATATTTTACAGATTCCTTTTCCGCAAGGTTGCTAGTGTTATGCAATATGATTGTGGCAAACTTCCTACTGTCACCATTTGACCTTGATAAATCACCTCTTAATATATATATATATATATATATATATATAGACACACACACAGAAATAAATGAAGACAAAATAGAATAAAAGAGGGGAATTCTATCACTTTTGTAGGGAGAAGTGAAACTGTTGTTTTTGTTATTGTCAATAGGATGACAAAATTGATTTTGGTTTTAAGATAGCAAATATGTATATTGAGTAGTTTGTCAATGTCAGCTTGGATTTCAGAACGAGGGTTTTTTTTTTTTATTTTTTTTTATTTTTAACTCCCTGTATTTTGAGGTTACCAAAGGAATAAATAAATAAATAAAATCATGCTTTCTCTTTTGAACTGGTGCATATCTTTAACTTCATATTATAAATTAATATAAAAAAACCATAAAAACATTAAAGTTTCAAAAAAAAAAAAATATTGGATTTTATTTTTTCTACTTTAAACTGTTTTCAGAATTTTTATCCCGATAAAAAATATTTATTAGAAATTTTTTTTGTTTACTAATTTTTTTTTTTTTGGCTTAAGAGAAATAAATTGGGTCTAATTAAGGATATCTGTGTCTTTTTACCTTGTTTTTTAGCCATAAAAATTGGACGAAATTGAAACAAGTTTTTTTAAGTTTCAAGGATATCCATGTTGGTTTTTTTTTTTTTTTTTTTTAAAAAAAACAGAAATAATATGAGAAATAATTAAAATTAGAAAATGTAATTATCATATTAACCTAAAATTTAAAACAATAAAAACCACAAATACCATAAGAAAATGACAACAGAGAAATGACGACTTTAAAAGCGAAAAAGACAAAAGAAAATAAATGAAAAGCGGATTAAAAACCCCAAACATTAAAAACATGAAGAACGACATCCACCAAAAAAAAAAAAAAACGACATTAACATTGTAAAACTACGCCAAAAAAATAACGACAATAAAAAGCCACAACCTGAAATTGACGCAAACCAGGGGAAAAAAAAAAAAAAGAAGCGACAAAAAAAAAAAAAAAAAGTCAACAAATTTAGATGAAGTTGAACATGAAAACGACAAGAGGAAACAACAAATGGAATAGGCAGTAAGTTTAAAAACGACATGTAGCCAACGATAACAAAATCTTGAAAATAATAATAACATGAGAAACGACAAGAAGATCCAAGAACTCCGCAATTAAAACAACTACGACTCAATAAACGTTAAAGAAAGATAGTAGCTCCGAAAATGATAACAAAATTAAAATAAATAAACAATATTAAGCAAAACGGGCTATATGGAACAACAAGCCAAGTGAGAAAACACTCGCCGAGAAAGAAGTGGAGATTGTGGTTTTAGATATTATCATCAATTGTAGAAACTTTATAAGATGTAAAGAGACAATATTATGACTGATTCGGAAAAGAAAAACACCTACAAATTTTGTGTTCGGAAGGGAAGTAGTTTTAGTATGCGTAAATAAATCCAATTTTTATTTGGGCATTTGCCTTTTATGAAAGGTGATCTCTTTTTCTTTTTTTTTTTGTTTGATTTTTCATTAAAGTTAGATTCTAATTTTCTCTCATTTTGTCTGTTTCATTTTCTTTTTAATTAATTTGAGTGTATGCTTTTCCTCTTCTCCAGTTATTCAAAAAAAAAAAAAAAAAAAAAAGAGAGAACGGGCCATCATTTTTATAGATAAGAGATAAGGGCATGTTTATCAATCTGAAAACAAATTAAAATAATGGAAAATGTAAGACGTTAAGAGGATTGGAAGAAAAGTAAATTAATAATAATAAGAGGCTGTTTGGGGCATTAATTCTGGAGTTTTTGAATTATTTTTTTTGTCTTTTTCTAAAAAAGTAAATCAATTTCATTATTCACATATCTAAATTTTTTTCGGGTACTAGATACGTGTATTGATAGTAACATGTATATTGAAGAAGGTCAACGCAAACGACATTTCCGTAGGTTAATGTTGAAGAGAGCGGTTTTTGTTTACCTGAGAAAAATAAACGTGGAAGTCAGCTAACAGAACTCGATTTTGATTAAAACTCTTTAAATTTAAAAAAGAAAAAAGAAAAATATATATATATATAACACGAAACTTAGCTGGTCAAAACTCAAACGTGACACTTAATGGAAACAGATCATTGTGTGAAACAAAAATAGGCCTTGGAGTTATTTTTAATTCTTTCTTTAGTATTTATTTTGACCAAAGGTCACTGTCCATATTCATTTGTTTCATTTTATTTGGTTCCCATGTTCTTTTTTATTGATCTAGCTATCCTAAAAAGAAAAAGAAAAAAAAAATAACAATAATACTTTTGAAATGGAACTAGGAGGTAATTCTCTTAAAACAAACTCCCCCAAGAAAATGCTTACTCCCCCAAGAAAATGCTTCCCGGGCGAATACCCCGACTTACGATGGCAAAGGATTTTTTCGTTGATCGCACAAGCTAGCCCATCAATCCCGCCGACATCAATTTTTTTTTAATGCAATTTTTATTTGTCCATCGGCAACTGATCTAGCTCTTGAAATATTCTTGATCCTTCCTTTTACTAGTTTTCTTGGCTCTTAGTTTTGATTAGTCTAACTCTCTTTTTATATGAAATCTAGAAAGGGATGCCACAATAGGGTTTTAAGAGGTATATAATAGTATAAAAAGTGTTAGATTTGCAAAAAAAAATAATAATAATAAAATAAAATAAAATTCTGTAATAACAAGGTAATGAGACATAGTAAAACGAGAGAATATCTTTAGTTACCATAATCGAAAATAACCCTTCTTTCTTTCTAAAAATAAAAGGAAAAAAAAAATCTTATTGTTTCTATGTCGTTTCCATGGTTACTACACCTATTACAAATTTGGTTATTTTTTGTGTTCACCTACTATTTCTCCGGATATATTTACGGTAAGACCTTTTATTTTACAATATTATTAGGTGATTAAAATTTACAGTAACACAAAACTACTAGAGTCACAAATCAAATCGTTAAGAAATTAATCTAGTAATTAAAAAAAAATTCCTACCCATGCGAAATAGGAAGTGTCATCGTAAAAATTTTCTTTCTAGAAGACTCCGAAAAGTATAAACACAGAAGTCAAAAAGAGAAACTCTACTAGAGGAAATACTTTTCTTGCCCTGACGTTATAGTCATATTTATTTCGTGTCAACAAGAAATCATGTTCAAATATTGGCCCGTATTTTGGTCAAACTCTCTCGCTTTCATCGTTCAGGACATGGACTCAAACAAGAAGGTGTATTTGCGCGTAGTACTGGAAATATACTCTTATATATACGTCTATATATATAGGTATGTTTATACATAAATCCATAAATTCATCATTTTGTAGAGAGGAGAGAGAGAGAGAGAGAGAGAGAGAGATGGAGATGGTGGAAGATGTGGTAATAGTGGGAGCAGGGATAGCAGGGTTAGCGACGGCGGTGGCGCTGAAGAAAGTTGGTATAAAGGCATTGGTGTTGGAGAGATGGCATGAGCTTAGAGCCGCCGGTGCAGCCTTGTCTCTCTTCCCTAATGCTTGGCGTGCGCTTGATGTCTTGGGCGTTTCTCATAAGCTTACTTCAATCTACTCCCAACCTAAAGTGTAAATATCGTTTTTCTTTCCCCATTTTCGTATCGGTCAATTCTAGATTTTAGACTACTTTACTTATGATTTTCGTTTTAGATTGCATACATTACCCAGACTTTATTGTTAGTATCAATTTGCTCTTTGACTTTTGAATTGACAGAAGTGACACCAGAAACATCACATGCAGCTAGGTGTCCGATGTCATTACTTGGTTGGAGAAACAAACGGAAGGACTAATATTGCCACTTTTATCGAGTTTAGGAGATAGTTACATTTGAAAAGTCGGGGAAAAAGTTTACACTAGTGACAAAGTTTAAGGGGAATTTTTTTTTTTTTTTTTGGTGATTTGTTCTTTGTTTTTCCTTCGTCATCATATTAAACTTCCTTGTTGATTATGTTATCAACTTATGGTCTTAAAAAAGTTACCAAACACAAACAGATAAGAGTTTTTTTATTCACTCACGGTGCTCGTTCTTTAGGGTTTATATAACGAATTTGGAAACCGGAGCAATTCGACGAGTCCCTTTTGCTACAACCAATGCGTAAGCGATGTTCTTTTATTTCTAAATGTACTGGAATTAGTGAAAACAAAGCTACTACAAGTGACTATCTCTAAACATCCTAATTATTGTTGTGTTGTGTCTGAAGTGAGGGCGACGGTGGACCGACACCCTTACACCGAAAAACCTTACTCGAGGCTTTGGCAGAGGAGTTGCCGGCCGACTCTATCCGGTTCTCTTCGAAGATCAACGCCATAGAAACAATAACACATGAAGGTTCTTCTCTTGCTGTTGTTCACATGGAAGATGGAAGTGTCATCAAAGCAAAGGTATTAATTGTTCAATTAATCCGCTTTCAAATTACTCGGCAGAACAAACACGCAATCTCATTTTACCGTCATCTTTTGTATACTCAAATTTGTTCGGTTTTCGGGAATTGTAGGTTTTGATAGGTTGTGATGGGGTACACTCGATGGTGGCAAGGTGGCTGGGACTCGCTGCACCAGTCCATTCAGGTCGATCAGCAGTGCGTGGAGTGGCTGAATTTCCTCAAGGCCATGGACTTAGAAAAGAAATCCAACAGTTCGTAGGTGCAAAAAGGAGGGCGGGTTATGTTCCCATGACTGATAAAGACATCTACTGGTTTTTAACCTGTCCATCTCCGGCTAAAGGTTCAAATATCATTCCTTTCTCGACTACGTAATAAAAAATTAGTTACTGTACTTTTGAATTTGCATCCTTTTCTATTTTTCAGGTTAAATAAACAAAATTGAAAGAATTTACATTCTGAAAAAAAAATATATATATATATAAAAAACAGAGATATTGTGACACTCAATTTTCAGATTCGAGTTTCAAAAAAAAAAAAATGTCTATGTAGGGACTAGGGTACTAGATTCTGATATCCAAGGCTCTCTAACAAAAAACAAGTGTTCTTTAAAGGTTATGTTTCTATTGTATTTTAGTAGCGTCTTTTAGACTAGCTATTTGAGTAATTTTGTAACTGGCCTGCTAGTTTAAGAGGCGTTACACGTATCCAAACAAAATAACATGTTCGCTAACTTGGTATGTTTTATTTCACATGTTATTCATTGCAGGGATAGATCACCTTGCTAGAGATCCGGAAGCAATACAGAGAGAAGTAATCGAGAACTATGCCAAGGACTTGCCCGAACAATATCTCGACATCGTCAAGCGCTCTGAGCTTTCGACACTGACCTGGGATCCATTGGTGTATAGGCAGCCATGGAATGTGGCATTTGGGAGCTTAAGCAAGGAGAACATCACGGTGGCTGGGGACGCCATGCACCCCATGACGCCGGACTTGGGACATGGTGGCTGCTCGGCTCTTGAAGATGCTGTGGTCCTTGGCAGGCACATTGGGACATCCTTTATCCAAAATGGAGGTCTTGTACCAAGCGAAATGCCTAGAGTATTGGCAAATTATGTCGCGGAGAGAAGGTGGCGAGGCGTTTGGTTGATTACGGGATCGTATTTTTCAGGGTGGGTGCAACAAGGAGGTTCTTCGCGGGTTGTGAAGTTCTTGAGAGACGCCATATTTTACGCATTCCTTTTGCGCAAGCTTGCTAATATTGTGCATTATGATTGTGGCAAACTTCCTACAATTAGGCACTAAATGATGCAAGAGCGTTACAACAGTTGGGGAGTCATCTAAGAGTTGGAAGTTGTCGTACCTAAATTTGTTATGTTTTTGTTGTTTATCTAGTGTCCATTGTCGTTGTTCATTTTCTTTAGAATGTTGTTTTGCTCCATGGTTAGTCATTTGCTGGTCAGATTGTACAAAAGGCCTTATAACCTTTGATTGTAGTAGATTTTGGGATATTGACCCCCCCTATTTGTTTCATTTTGTATGCCCATTTCCAAAATGGGTGGAAAAATAATCAAAAGCGATTTCCTCAACTTTTTTCATCATTCATCTTATTTTGAAAAATGATAGACATCTTATTCCCAAAAATATTTTGTACAGTACCTTTTTAGAATCTTTTTGAATTTTTCTCCCAATACATTATTTTCAATGCCATTTCTTCTCATTTTGTAACTTTCCAAACAAATTTTAGATTCTTTTTATTATCAAGAAGGAAGATTTTTTTACACATTCAAATGCTTTAACATTTTCAAACAAGAAAATTTTCTATTTCAAATATTAGTATGTGATCCACACAGGCGAATTTTTTAATAGAAATTTCCGAGAGCTCTCTCTCCCTCTCTCTTTGTTCCTTCCTTATGGGTGATGTTTAGGTGGATTTGGAACACTCCATTCTGTCCTCTGTTGGAGCCAGGCCGGTAAAATCTATCTTCTACGGACTTCCTACGTCACTTAACCTTTGTGAAACACCTGTCGCACAAAAATATATACAAATGTGTGTGTATATAGAGAGTGAGAGAGACAGAAATGAAGACAAAATAGAATAAAAGGGGATTCTATCACTTTTCATGAACAAGTCAACTGTGTTATTTATTTATTTTGATAATTGATTGAACTGTTGTTTTCGTTATTGTTAATTAATAGGATGAAATATCAATATTGGCTTTAAGAGAGCAATGGTGTCTTGTGTAGTTTGACAAAGTGAGCTTGAATTTTTAGAACAAGTGACTGTTTCCAAACTTCAAATCCCCGCTGTTCTTTATTAAATGAGCCATAGGTCCCGTACTATTTATAAAAAAAAAAAAATATTTCAAAACCTCAAATCTATAAAAGATAATATCAAACAAAAGCGTAAACAAACTTATGAAATTGTTAGGAAAAACCATAGACTTCCAAAGATGTCAACATCATAATGTCATCTCTGTCAACACTTAACATACATTTGCCTAACTAGTTTGGACTTAAGTTTTTCATATCAGTTTTATCTTTTTTCTGAAAAATTAACAAAAATTATAACTAATTTTTAAAAAGTCAATCAACTTTAATGTAAAAATTACATTTTAAATTGGTGCTCCAAATGCGTAAGGGTTTGAAACGAACTTGACTCAATGTCTAAGATATAATAAACGTCGATGATTCAGAAAAAACGACATGAAAATTTTAAAACAAGAAAAATCACACATAAGACAAGAAAATGACAGCACTTCGGAAAAGGACAACTTTAAAAGAGAAAAAGAAAGAAAAAAATTAAGAAAAGTAAATGAAAAACAGAAAAAATCCCGAAAATTAAAGACATGAAAAACGCCATTAATGTTTTAAAGCTACGCAAATAATTAACAACGACACTGCCTCAGAAAACAATTTAATAAGCCACAACATGAAACGACAAACAAAAAAGAAAAAAAGACAAAAACAAGGAACAAGAGAACCGAGGAAATCAATAACATGACGATATTTTACCGGATTTAACTATGAGTGATTAAGATCGCTAAGGAAAAAAAAAAAAAAATGAAGCTTCGATGTAAGTATCAAAGTTACAACGTATATAAAATCCGAGGAAAGATTTATATAATTTTGAATTGTAAAATGTAAAGTGAGATGATCCATATTCTTTCGGGACCAATTTAATTAGCCCTCACTATTTGCACCCCAAATCTCGAGAAGAAAAGATGACTAAAAGGAACAAGAACTCGTGGGACTGTTCGCACAAAACATAATGTCATCCATGTCAAACAACACAGAATTAGTTAATTTAAGAACGGGGGTAATTTTACTATCTTAACCTCTATCAGAAGATTTTACAAAATCTAAATGATCTAGTAAAAAAATGAATGTTAATTACGTAATTATACCTTTAATTCTAATTATTTTTTAATTCATCTATCTTTTTTTTTTTTAATATAAGTTACAAAGGTACCATGAAAATTTTATTTTAATTCAATCCCTTACGTAGTTTGTGACACAAAAATAGGTAAAACAATAAAAATATGCTTAAATAGTTTATAAAAAAATATTTTGAAAGTTTATAAAACATAAAAAATCATCAAACAAAATATTAAACTTAAAAAAAAATCGTTAAATTTTATGTCTTTTAGTTTAAACTATTTTCAGAAAATTTTCACAATACAAATTATTTTTTGAAATAAATTGGGTGTAATTCGGGACATTTTTATCTTTTGTCTTTGTTTTTTAAGCCACAGAGTACAATCGATAAGTTTAAAATAAGTTTTTTTTTAATCTTTATAATTTCAGAAAACATAAATAAATGGAGAATATTTAAAATTAAAAAATGCAAGTATGCAATTAACCAGAAATTTAGAACAAGAAAAACCACAAATACCATAAGAAAACGAGAAATCATCTGAATGATACAAATTTAAATATTATTACAGTAACATAACAAAAAAATTTGATTTTAATTGCTATTAAGAATGAAAAATTTGTATCATATTGATCAATTATTTAAAAAAGTGGCTATTTGGATTATTTTCTCGTGAGAAAAATGAACATCTGGAAAGGAAAAAAGAAAAGAAAAAGCTTTTAAAGTGAAAAAGACAAAGGAAAATAAATGAAAAGCGGAAAAAAAAAAAAAAAGAAAAGAAAGCAAGAAAGAAAGAAAAAGCACAGCAGTCAACAGTACCCGGAAAACAACTACTTAAAAAGCCACAACCTGAAATTGCCGCAAACCAGAAAAAACGACACAAAAAAAAGTCAAAAAATTTAGATGGAGTTGAACATGAAAACGACAATAGCTGTGAAACAACAAACGGAAACGGCAATAAGTTTAAAGACGACAAGCAGCCAACAATAACAACATCTTGAAAACAGTAATAACATGAGAAACGATAATAAGATCCACGAGCCTCACAAAAATCCGTAAAGCAACGACTCAAGAAACGTTATAGAGACAAATAGAAACTCAAAAACGACAACAAAAATTAAGAAAAAAAATAAATAAAGCAGAACCAGCTATTAATTTTGAAGAAAAGAGATTAAGGGAGGCTTAGAAAGAAAAGTAAAGTAATAAGAATCGGGATCATGTAGAACAATGTAAAATAGAAAAGATTAATAGCAACATTAAAAGATACAATATAGTGAAAATGAATCATATTAGATAATGTAGAATGAGGTGTATTAAAGTCCTATTTGTGTTTACTTGTACAATTCAATATTCGTACCAAACATCATGTATTAAATCAAAATGTGCAATATCTTCTATAATATGAATCTACCAAACATGCATATTCTTTTATGTTGCATAGCAACTAATTATGAATTTGAAAAATTGTAGTAAATAGCTGTTTTTAGTAAATAATTAAAGTAAACAGTACATTTTATAAATATCTTGAGTAAAAAGAAATTTATTAGGTAAATATCTAATTTACTAAGTAAATAGTAAAGTTACTTATTCACATAATAAATTTGTTATTACCTAGTAAATTCATTATTTACTACAAGTCACTCCAAACATATTAAGAACATACTATTTACTTCAACTGTTTATTAAAATTTGTTATTTTCTTCTTTCTCCCTTATGAATTTTATAAGAACAACTATAACACAAAGTGCTATAAAAATGCGAAAGTTGGGTATTTGAATATGAAAACCATTATTTAATGTTATGTTCACCACAATATATAACATGCATCAAGTTTTAGTACTTGATTATTTGTTAATTGACGTGTCAACCTTTTTGCTTAATAGTATAATATTAACGTTTTTAAATTATATAAAATTAAAAATTTATTTTTACAAGTTTCAAAACGAACTTGAACTCTCCTGGCTGTAAAACAAAGCGTGGAACTCAGCTAATAGCGTTCAATTTTAATTAAAACTCTAATAAACAACACACCATTCACATGCTCCTTTTTTATTTTTTATTTTTTATTTTTTATTTTTTATTTTTTTATAATTTGACCAAGTCATATACATTAAATCTTTAATGTGATTAATTTGATGAGAAACCGTTACATAATTTAGCTTGTCCTGAACTTGTAATATTATGGGCCTGTTGGACAGAGTTTTTACTTTTATTCCTAACCAGTAGAAGAAAAGAAGCAAAAGTTATGGTTTCTCAGTAAATATTTAGAATAAAAACTTTTGAAGTGAAAATGAAGCTGTGACATCTCATAATATATTTAAACCAAATAACTTTTGAAGTGAAAATTATCTCTAAAGTATTAAATATAATAAGTACTAAAAATATTAAATAAAATTTATAATATCTAATTTAAAATAACCTTACTGAAAATAACATTTTTTTTTTAGAGAAAAACAAAAAATCTTCTTGTTTCTCGTTGTTTCTATGGTGTACTTTTCTCATTCTCTTCATCTGGTCTCCGGAAGAAAATTAAAAAAAGCACTTTGGCTTCTTTATTTTATTCTAGTAGACTAGTAAACGATATTTTCAAGCCGATAAAGTATAACCAACCAAAACTGAAAAGTAGAAAATTATTTATATAGAAGACAAAAATTGAAAAAAAAAAAAAAAAAAAAAAGAAACAACGCCAACAAACCTATTACAGATTTGGTCTTTTCTTTGAGTTCACCTATTATTTCTTTGGGAGTTTTTTTTTTTTTTGGGTGAAGCCTCTTATGTATTTTGCATTAGTAGTAAGAAGTTAGATTAATTTGCAAAGTACAATATAAAATTATTCGAGGGTAATAGAAAGTTAATCAAAAAACTAAAATAGTCGTTTCTAATACCAATAATCCAAAATAGGAAATCCAATTATAAAAATTCACATTTTGTAAAGGCTCCAAAACGTATAAAATAAAAAATAGAACCCTCGAGACTGTTCGGTTAAATGGCATTAAATTCTTGTCAAAGACGAAAATTCAAGCATTGGCGATTGGCCAGTAATATATATTTTGGTCAAGTTCGCTAGCTTTCACTGTCAAAAGGATGTGGTGCATAAAAAAAAGAATCAATTAGGACTCAAACAGTAACGTAAATATCTCTACACTTGGAAATAGACTTTTCTTTACATGTCGTGTCTCGCTCTCTCTCCACAAATACATATAGGTATATTCATACAAAAGTCCATCAATATTATTATTTTCTAGAGAGAGAGAGTAAGATAGAGAGAGAAAGAGGGAGATGGCGATGATGGAAGAGGTGGTAATAGTGGGAGGAGGGATAGCGGGGTTAGCGACGGCGGTGGCGCTGAAGAGAGTTGGGATAAAGTCTTTGGTGTTGGAGAGATGGCATGAGCTTAGAGCGGCTGGTGCAGCCTTGTCACTTTTTCCTAATGCATGGCGTGCGCTTGATGTCTTGGGTGTTTCTCATAAGCTTACTTCAATCTACGCCAAAGCTAAAGTGTAAATATTCTTTTACTTTCTTCATTTTCCTGTTGAATTCTAGATTTCAAACCCCAGCCGCTACCTGCTGGAGTTAACTTAGCAAACGGGAGCCGAGGGGTTTTAGTTGGAGCTCTCAGATTCAAAACATGAGAGTGTTTTCATTTTTATTTAACAAGTGTGAGTCATAGGTTACTAATCGTTAAAAAAAAAAAAAAAGGAAAAAAAAACTGCTTTGCTTATCTTTATTTAGATTGCATACACTCAACCGGATTATGCCATAGGATGAAGGGAAAATTACAAAAATCCCCCTACTTTTTCGTTTGTGTAAGCTTACTCTCTGATATTTTAAAAATATACCTCCGTACTTGACAAAAATGACAATTCTGGTCTCTCTTTCTGTTTCCATCCAAAAAAAATAGCTGGAAAACCTCGCTGCGGCTAGGTGTCCATTGTCATTATTTGGATGGAAAAGCACACATGGAAGGACGATTAATAATATTGCCACGTTTACCAAGTTTAACGGATGTCATCATTTGAAAAATCAGGGGAGAAGTTGACAGTGACAAAGGATTGTTTTGTAATTTGTTCTTTGTTTTTTTTCTTTGTGATTATGTTAAAATTACTTGCTGAACATGCCATCAACTTATTATTATTATTTTGAATTTACCGGAAAGGAATGTTTAATATCTAAATGTTACCAAGACATATAGCTATACTTTTTTTCCCCCTTCAAATTTACAATTGGTGCTTGTTCTTTAGGGTATATATAACAAATTTGGAAACTGGAGCAATTCAACAAGCCAATTTTGCTACAACCAATGAGTAAGCGCTCAATGTTCTTTTCTTTCACCATGTCGTGGAATTAGTGAGTAAAAACCTACAACAAGAGACAATCTCTATACACATTCTAATGTATCTAAATTTTGTTGTTGTTGTTGTTGTCTTGTGTGTGAAGTGACGGTGATGGTGGACCGATACCGTTACACCGAAAAGCCCTACTTGAGGCTTTGGCAGAGGAATTGCCGGCCAACTCTATCCGGTTCTCTTCCAAGATCAACAAGATAGAAACAATAACACATGAGGGTTCTCCTATTGCTGTTGTTCACATGGAAGATGGAAGTGTCATCAAAGCAAAGGTATTGTTCGCTTAATCCGCTTTCAAATTTCTTTGTAAAAACATGATGCAATTCTCAATCTATCGTCGTCTTTTGTGAAGTCTCAAAATTTGTTCGATCTTCGGGAATTTCAGGTTTTGATAGGTTGTGATGGGGTACACTCGATGGTGGCGAGGTGGTTGGGACTCGCTGCACCAGTCCATTCCGGTCGATCAACAGTGCGTGGAGTGGCTCAATTTCCTCAAGGCCATGGACTTAGGAAAGAAATCCAACAGTTCGTAGGTGCAAAAAGGAGGGCGGGTTATGTTCCCCTGACTGATAAAGATATCTACTGGTTTTTCACTTGTCCAACTCCGCCTCAAGGTTCAAATACCATTCCTTTCTCGACTCCGTAATAAGTTTTAATTCTTGTACTTTTATGCTTTGCTGAATAACAAAATCTTAATGCCTTGTTCAAATGATGTGATCCATCTTTTGTTCTTAGAAATGTTGCACCTCTCGTTTACGTTTTACAAATTGTGTTAAAACTATATCCTTACATTTTACAAAACGTGTTAAACCTCCCCTACATAATTTGTAGGAGGAGGTTTAACAAGCCCCCCGTGTTTTATCAAAATGTTAGTGCTACAGAAGCCAATATATTATACATTCATGATGTTGAATATGCAATCTTTTTACATTTTTTTTTTAATGTCAAATAAACAAAAGTGAAGAACTAATTAACATCCTCAAAAAATTAACCCAAAAAGAAAAAAAGGAAAAAAATTGCGCATTCACTTTGTATGTTTTATTTCACACGTCCTCATTGCAGGGTTGGATCACCTGGCTAGAAATCCAGAAGCAATACAGAGAGAACTAATTGAGAAACTATGCCAAGGACTTGCCGGAACTATATCTAGACATTGTCAAGAGCGCCGATCTTTCGACACTGACATGGGATCCATTGGTGTATAGGCAGCCATGGAATGTGGCATTTGGGAGCTTAAGCAAGCAAAACATCACGGTGGCAGGCGACGCCATGCACCCCATGACACCGGACTTAGGACATGGCGGCTGCACGGCACTCGAAGATGCTGTGGTCCTCGGCAGGCACATTGGAACGTCCTTCATACAAAATGGTGCTCTTGTTCCTAGCGAAATGCCTAGAGTATTGGCAAATTATGTCGCGGAGAGAAGGTGGCGAGCCGTTTGGTTGATCACGGGATCATATTTTTCAGGGTGGGTGCAACAAGGAGATTCTTCATTGGTTGTGAAGTTCGTGAGAGACGCCATATTTTACAGATTCCTTTTCCGCAAGCTTGCTAATATTGTGCATTATGATTGTGGCAAACTTCCTATCAAAACTTAACCTTTATGAAAACCCACCCTCAAAAACCCAGCTGCGACTAGCTCAGTAGGAGGTGTGAAAGGGATCTACGGTCTTAGATTTTAAGTTTCACATTTTTCTTTTATATTAATTAAGTGAAAAACTATATATATATATATATATATTTATGCAGAGTGAGAAATAGATGAAGACAAATTACAATAAAAGGGAGGAATTCCATCACTTATGTTTGGAGAAGCGAACTGTTGTTTTTGGGATTGTTAAGAGGATGAAAAATTGTTATTGGTTTTATGATAGAAAATATGTCTTTTGTAGCTTGAAAAAGTCAGCTTGGATTTTTAGAACTATTTGCAAACCTCAAATTCCTGCTTGAGCTAACTCAGCGGATGAGATGTTTGGGTAAGGACTCCTAAGTTTCACTTTTTATTTATATCTTAAATAAGTCGAATTTATTAAGTAGAGCCATAAACTCCATTCTTAGGAAAAAAAACAAAAAAACAAAAAAACAAAAAAAAAAAAACAAAAAACAAAAAACAAAAAGCAAAAAACCAATTAACTACAAATCTAAAAAGGAAACGAACTCATGAGGTTGTTAGCATAAACCGTAGACTTCCAAAGATGTAGCCATATCAAGAGTTAGTTAATTTAAAAACGAACTTAACTCAATGATGTTCAAGATACAACACCACACAACCGCGCCCCGCCCCGCCCCGCCCCCGCGCCCCCCCCCCCCCCCCCCCCCCCGAAAAAAAGTAATCGAATTGGTTGTTCACCGGAGGACACCATTGATTTTTATATTTCAACCTCCATCAAAAGAACTTACTATATTGCAACGAAAATTAAACGACGTGAAAATTATAAAACAAAAAAAACCACCGATACGACAAGAAAATGACAACTATTCGTAAAGGGACAGCTTTAAATGTGAGAGAGAGAAAAATAAAGAGCAAAAAAAAAAAAAGGAAAAATAATATATATATATATATATATATATATCTCTCTATACCGATCTTTAAAAAACATAAATAAGCACTTTTACGGTGTATTTTCGTTACTTCTCCCAACCTGTTACATGGTAGATCCAACACCCACCAAGTGATATATATTTTATTTTACTTTATTTTATTTATCTATTTTGCATATGCAGAGTGCGTGCTTGCCAATTAGTAATGATAAAAACCCCAAACTTAACAACAAGAATTTAAGTTTGAACCATAAAAATCCAATTTAAATTAGGAATTTAAGCATGAAAATAATTACACAAAAAGTTCATTTTTAGAGTCATATTTTGAAATATGTTCATTTTTCAACAATATTATGTATATGTCTATTTTTTAAGAAATAAATGTATGTATTATCTATTTTGCCCTTTTACTATGACATCATTTGATTTTTTACAGATTCTTTAATTTTCCTTTTTTTTTTTTGTGTGTTGATTTTAATGATGAGTATTTTTTGTTAATAAATTTAAATTATCTTTAATAAACCAACATTAGTTTTAAACATCCAAGTAATTATAATAAATGTAAAATATTTACAATAAAGATGATAATTCATATTAAATAATAAACACAATACAAAATATTATCGATAAAGATTGATGAATATTCATACTTTTCATATAAAAAACCAATGAATTCTTTATGAAAAAACCTATTTGTTTATGTAATCCACTATAAATCAAAGGGTTGTCATTTATGTCTTAACCAAACAAATTGAAGAATAACACAATAAATGGAATCAAATTCTTTATGAAAAAAATACTATTATTTATATAAATTAGTAGAAATGAAATCGAACATATCTCTATGATAAAGACATATTCATTATAGGAAATTTTTTTTTGAGATTTTTTTTCTTATTTAGCTTTTTTTTTCTCATTAATGTGAAATCTGATTTTGAGAAAATATTCTCTTTTTTTTTTTTTTTTGGTTCATTATGAATATTTACACCTTCTTTACAACAAATCAAAAAAAATTTAAAAATTTTCTTTTCTATCAATTATTTTTGCCATTTCATTAAATCAGCTTTAGCCTTATTTGATAAACATCTTAGATTCCTTTTTTTTTTTTTTTTTTTTTTTTTGCTTCCTTTTTTTGTAATTTCTTTATTTGTCAATTCTCCATTCTTAATGAAGGGTTAAAATTGTCTTTATAATTACTCTTTTAGATATTTATGTAAATAAAAAGAAAAATGGATATATTTCAAATCAATACATCCAATTTAGACATCTATGTAAATAACTCTTTAAGTATGTGTTTGGTGCCTGGGTCAGAATTGAGTTGAATTGAGTTGTGCGTTTTGGTGATGAAGTGATTGAATTGCTGGAATTAAAAAGGGTCAAAAAAAAAATTAATATCGAGTTTGTTTCACTCGTCTTGAAATTCTAAGCAGTTAAAAAAATAATAATATCACCCCATTTAGACTTGTATATGCAAAGTTATGGATTTTTAAATTTTGAATTATAAAGTTGTAATAATAACTGTGAATAATAAAATTGATATTGATTTTTCAGAAAAGATAAAAAAAAAATGTGATTCAAATTGAAATGAATCCATGCACTTAGTATTCGGGAGAGAGAAAAATAAATAAAGTGCAACTTTCGAAAATGAAAAATTCATGTTAAGCTTTATCTGAATCCGAACTTTCCGATTACACAATTCTTTACTCCAAACAAGGGCAGGATTTTAAAATAAAGTGTAAAAGAAAGCATTGAACCCAGCTAATAGAGCTCAATTTTGATTAAATCACTAACAAACACAAGCTCTTTTTTGTTTTGGATTCTTACGGTGACCAATTGTCCTGAACTTGGAATAATATTCTTTAACGAACTTAGCCGGTCAAACAAGACACTTCTTGAAACAAGTAGTGTGAAAGTAGAACAAGCTTTGGAGTTGCTTTTTCTTTTTCATATTATTTCATCAATGGTCCTGAGGATATTTGTTTTATCTGATTTTGACTTTCCGCAATTCATTTTTAGAGATCTAACATATCTAGTATATCTGAATTTTAAAATTTTTGACCCCTCCATTAGTAAAGTACCTATTTTCCTATGAAATTTAACACGGGATAATACAAGGGGGTTTTAAAAAGGGATAAAATAGTAAAAGGAAAAAAATAGCAGATTTAAGGGGGGGGGGGGGGGGGGGGGGGAATCGTAAAAGAAAGAAAGCCAAGTTTGAAATAAAAAACCAGATCACGGAGCCTAGTCCATATTTGATTTTTTTTTTCTTTTCTGATTTTTTTTTTTTTTTGAAATATTTGTATCCGTCTTCTAAAGACTAAATGAATGTTAGGGGCAAAGTGAAACAAGTGAATCTTTTCAGGTACCATTATTGAAAATAATTCTTTCTAGAGAAGAAGGATTAAAAAATAAATAAATAAAAGAAGTTTGATCTACGTTATTGCTAGCTATGGTGCACTTTTCAATTTCTTTTCACGCTGTCCCAGGAAGAAAAGAAAATATGCACTCTCTCTTATTTCCTTCTTTTACGCATGATATTTTTAAGCCAATAAACAACCAAATTGAAAAGTCAAAATTCATAATCTAAACAATATGAAATTTAACATGGAATGAAACAAGGGGACTTTTAAAAATGGATATAAACAGAAAAGGAAAAAAAAGAGAGAGAGAGAGAGAGATCTTTTAAAATGATTTGATTTGATTTTCTGATTTTCTTTTTTAAAATATTGTTCTCCCTCTTAAAACTTTCACATGTCATAAATTAACGGAGGGATTAAAACTTTATATTTCCTAAACGTTAATTAACGAAGGGATTAAAACTTTCATATGTCATTGTTATCCCTCTTTTTTTCATGAGAAAAGACAGTTAATCAACGGAGGGACTAAAACTGTATATTTCCTAGACCTCTAAAGACTAAATTGAATGTTCGGGGTCAATGTGAAACAAGTGAATATTTTCAGGTACCATTATTGAAAAATAATTCTTTCTTTAAAACAAAAAAAAAAACGGCTTGTTCTACGTTGTGTCTATGGTTCATTTTGTCCCAGGAAGAAAAGAAAATATGCACTTTCTCTTCTTTCCTTCTAGACTTGATTAGTACACGTGATATTTTAAAGCAATAGTCAACCAAATTGAAAAGTCAAAATCATAATGTATACAATATGATTATGGCTGGAAGCATGCAATTCTGTGTCTTAGATATTTATAAATTAGACCGTTAAAAATATTAATCTAACAACTAATTAAAACAACAGAATCTAAAACGATATAATCAAATTATACTATTCCTATTATATTGAATAATTAATCTCACGGATATTAATGCAAATAAGAACTAATGATAGAAATTCTCGCTCTGAAAAGTATAAACACACATATCAAAAATCAAACTCTTTACTAGAGGAATTACTTTTCTTTCCTTGATGTTATATTGAAAATGATCGGTTAAACATCATAAAAATCTCTTGTCAAACAAGAAGTCATTTGATTCAAACATTGGCCAGTAAATATTTTTGGTCAAACACGCTAGCTTTCATGGTTAATAAGGACATGGAATCTCGTGAACGAAACAAGAATCAATTAGAGACTCAAACAGAAAGGTGCATATCCTTCTGCACTTGCAAATAGACTTTTCTATGTATATCATGTCTATATATATATATATAGTCACCATGGTTTGGCATTGAAAGGTAGGTTAATCCACAACTGAAGGGCGTTTAATGAAGGCATTTTCAGAGTTTGGAAAGGTTAACCAAGGTTGGTTCTTTTGCTTAATTTGTACATAGAAATACATACATATATATATATATATTTTTCTAGCTAGTGTTTGATATGTTTTTCTAGAAGCAACCCCAAAAGGGCTAGTCTAATCAATGGAAGAGACTTTAGTCACCATGGTTTGGCATTGAAAGGTAGGTTCCCCCCCCCCCCCCCCCCTTTTTTTTGGAAAATATTACTTCGTGGGATGCTTTGATTTTTCTTTTTGTTTGCTTCAAGAGGTGACTTCGTGGTTTGGAATTCTCTTTAATGTTTCCTTTTGTTTACTGTAGTCAGGGACAACAAGTGCACATGGAAAACAAGGTGACTTCGTGGTTTGGTTTTTGATTTGTTTGATTTGTTGTGATTTCTAGTGTTTTCTGTTTTCTTTGCACTGTCATATATAATGTTTGATTTTCCAATGTTTTCTGTTTTTGATTTGTTTTCTTTGTTGTGATTTCTAGTGTTCTGTTTTCTTTGCACCATCCAAAGAGTATATATGGTATTGGTGTGATTAACTTTTGATTTTCCTTAAAGTTACTGGAATTTAAATAGGTTAGAGGTCATGCCATTAGTAATTCCAGTTAATTTTGGTGTTTTAACTTGATAGATATTACATAGTATATACATATATACTCTGGCTATAACCAATGTCCATTCTTGATATTTGTGCAATTGCAGCTTCACTGCTTAGGAATTCTGTTTAAATTTGAGAAGGATAATCCTTCTGCTCACATCGAAGACAAATATGGTCTCATTTCCAATCTTGTTGGAGGTCTCCAATTGCCGAAGTAAGGACTTAAGCTCATCAAAAAGTCAAAAACTTCCCTTTCTTTGTTTGTTTTGTTGTGATTTCTAGTGTTTTCTGTTTTCTTTGCACTGTCATATAATGCTTCTTGGTGTTTTTTTTTTTAATGGAAAATAGAGTTACAAGAAATCATCGGTGTGGGAAAGCATGGTAGGTAGGGATTTCTTGCCTTGTGCTAGTATCGATTTATCTTCTTTTATCCCTTATGGTTTTTTTGAGCTTTATAATTGGTTGCCAAGAATGTAGACGAAATGTGAGTTGTGAATGGGGTTTATTCGTCATTCTAATTTGGTTGGCAAACCACATCTTGATTGCTAATGGAACAAATTAAAGCTAAATTTCTTGTTATTGCATCCTAATTGAGACAATTTGTGTAAATGCATATGATTCTTTTCTTGTTGGGTTCTGTCAATATATGCATTTTATCATCGCCTTTATTATATCATTAATTCTGTCCAACTACAGGGTCTATTTTGCACTGATATTGTGCACGATCACACCCAAGACATTAAGCAAGAAGTTCTCCAAGCTGATGCTTATAACCTGTTTTTGGACTACTTGGTTAGATGGTTAATTCATATTGCAAAGAGGAAGTATATTTTAGTATTGACAATTGTTTCATTAATGTTGCTATTCTTGAATATGGCATACAAACGGGTAAGGATATGTCAGCATTTACACTTAAGAGGTTGGCACAGGCTATCTACAAGTTACCTTTGCCTATAAATTATGTTACTTTTGTTAACTAATAAGATATTTGCAAAACTGTTAGTGATTTTTTTTCTTTTAAATAATGTCAGTGATAATAATCTAACGATAAATGTTATGCTATTCTTACAGATTTTCTCGAATTCTTCTGGATGATGATTGGATTGAAACTGATGGGCACGCATTTGATTCAGAAACTTCCCACAATAGTTTAACTTGGGCGAAATTGGAAAAGGAAAAAAATCAGACCAAAGGAGCTTATATATGTACAAGTTGGTGATGATTAAATTTCAGCTATTTAGATGTTTTTGTGAAATACTTCACAAATAGAGCATATAAGAAATTTGTGTATTAGTTTGGTTCTCTATAATATTACTAATAGTAGTTACATCAAATAATGTAATTTGTTCTACTCAACATGACCAACTATTTGGTAGTAAAACATGTCACATTTGGCCGCAAAAGAATTGTTTGGCCGCAAAACTTTTGGTGACTACAATTTTGGTAGTAGGAAGACGCGTTTTTTGGCAACCACAATTTGGTTGCAAAAAAAATTTTCTGCAACCAAGTTGTCACGACCACCCAACTACCAAAAATTTTGGTTGCACAAAAAAAAAAAAAATAAAAATAAAATCGCCAATAATTTTTTGGTTGAAAAAAAACCAATTTTCCTGTAGTACCATTAATGATAAGACATTCAACGACAACAGTAAGTCGTTAAAAATATATTTGTCAGTTTTCAAAAAAAAAAAAAAATTTTTTTTTGCGACAACAAGTAGGTTGTTGAAATAAGTACATTGTCGCTAAAATTTGCACTTTCAATGACGACTACCTTGTCGTTGTATTCATTTAGCGACAAAATGCTATTGTCGTCTAATAGTAATCAACGAGGCAAATTGTACTTAATCAACGACAATTACTTGTCGTAGAATAACACTTTCAATGACAATGTAAGAAAGTCGTCGTTGAAACAATCAATGACACCTACGTATAGCGACAACTGTCGACAATATGATTTTTTGTCGTTAATAACTTTCAACGATGACTTTCTAATTTTTAACGACCACTTTTGTCGCCGTTAAAAATCAATTTTCTTGTAGTGCGATGTTCTTTTATTTCTAAATGTACTGGAATTAGTGAAAACAAAGCTACTACAAGTGACTATCTCTAAACATCCTAATTATTGTTGTGTTGTGTCTGAAGTGAGGGCGACGGTGGACCGACACCCTTACACCGAAAAACCTTACTCGAGGCTTTGGCAGAGGAGTTGCCGGCCGACTCTATCCGGTTCTCTTCGAAGATCAACGCCATAGAAACAATAACACATGAAGGTTCTTCTCTTGCTGTTGTTCACATGGAAGATGGAAGTGTCATCAAAGCAAAGGTATTAATTGTTCAATTAATCCGCTTTCAAATTACTCGGCAGAACAACACGCAATCTCATTTTACCGTCATCTTTTGTATACTCAAATTTGTTCGGTTTTCGGGAATTGTAGGTTTTGATAGGTTGTGATGGGGTACACTCGATGGTGGCAAGGTGGCTGGGACTCGCTGCACCAGTCCATTCAGGTCGATCAGCAGTGCGTGGAGTGGCTGAATTTCCTCAAGGCCATGGACTTAGAAAAGAAATCCAACAGTTCGTAGGTGCAAAAAGGAGGGCGGGTTATGTTCCCATGACTGATAAAGACATCTACTGGTTTTTAACCTGTCCATCTCCGGCTAAAGGTTCAAATATCATTCCTTTCTCGACTACGTAATAAAAAATTAGTTACTGTACTTTTGAATTTGCATCCTTTTCTATTTTTCAGGTTAAATAAACAAAATTGAAAGAATTTACATTCTGAAAAAAAATATATATATATATAAAAAACAGAGATATTGTGACACTCAATTTTCAGATTCGAGTTTCAAAAAAAAAAAAATGTCTATGTAGGGACTAGGGTACTAGATTCTGATATCCAAGGCTCTCTAACAAAAAACAAGTGTTCTTTAAAGGTTATGTTTCTATTGTATTTTAGTAGCGTCTTTTAGACTAGCTATTTGAGTAATTTTGTAACTGGCCTGCTAGTTTAAGAGGCGTTACACGTATCCAAACAAAATAACATGTTCGCTAACTTGGTATGTTTTATTTCACATGTTATTCATTGCAGGGATAGATCACCTTGCTAGAGATCCGGAAGCAATACAGAGAGAAGTAATCGAGAACTATGCCAAGGACTTGCCCGAACAATATCTCGACATCGTCAAGCGCTCTGAGCTTTCGACACTGACCTGGGATCCATTGGTGTATAGGCAGCCATGGAATGTGGCATTTGGGAGCTTAAGCAAGGAGAACATCACGGTGGCTGGGGACGCCATGCACCCCATGACGCCGGACTTGGGACATGGTGGCTGCTCGGCTCTTGAAGATGCTGTGGTCCTTGGCAGGCACATTGGGACATCCTTTATCCAAAATGGAGGTCTTGTACCAAGCGAAATGCCTAGAGTATTGGCAAATTATGTCGCGGAGAGAAGGTGGCGAGGCGTTTGGTTGATTACGGGATCGTATTTTTCAGGGTGGGTGCAACAAGGAGGTTCTTCGCGGGTTGTGAAGTTCTTGAGAGACGCCATATTTTACGCATTCCTTTTGCGCAAGCTTGCTAATATTGTGCATTATGATTGTGGCAAACTTCCTACAATTAGGCACTAAATGATGCAAGAGCGTTACAACAGTTGGGGAGTCATCTAAGAGTTGGAAGTTGTCGTACCTAAATTTGTTATGTTTTTGTTGTTTATCTAGTGTCCATTGTCGTTGTTCATTTTCTTTAGAATGTTGTTTTGCTCCATGGTTAGTCATTTGCTGGTCAGATTGTACAAAAGGCCTTATAACCTTTGATTGTAGTAGATTTTGGGATATTGACCCCCCCTATTTGTTTCATTTTGTATGCCCATTTCCAAAATGGGTGGAAAAATAATCAAAAGCGATTTCCTCAACTTTTTTCATCATTCATCTTATTTTGAAAAATGATAGACATCTTATTCCCAAAAATATTTTGTACAGTACCTTTTTAGAATCTTTTTGAATTTTTTCTCCCAATACATTATTTTCAATGCCATTTCTTCTCATTTTGTAACTTTCCAAACAAATTTTAGATTCTTTTTATTATCAAGAAGGAAGATTTTTTTACACATTCAAATGCTTTAACATTTTCAAACAAGAAAATTTTCTATTTCAAATATTAGTATGTGATCCACACAGGCGAATTTTTTAATAGAAATTTCCGAGAGCTCTCTCTCCCTCTCTCTTTGTTCCTTCCTTATGGGTGATGTTTAGGTGGATTTGGAACACTCCATTCTGTCCTCTGTTGGAGCCAGGCCGGTAAAATCTATCTTCTACGGACTTCCTACGTCACTTAACCTTTGTGAAACACCTGTCGCACAAAATATATACAAATGTGTGTGTATATAGAGAGTGAGAGAGACAGAAATGAAGACAAAATAGAATAAAAGGGGATTCTATCACTTTTCATGAACAAGTCAACTGTGTTATTTATTTATTTTGATAATTGATTGAACTGTTGTTTTCGTTATTGTTAATTAATAGGATGAAATATCAATATTGGTTTTAAGAGAGCAATGGTGTCTTGTGTAGTTTGACAAAGTCAGCTTGAATTTTTAGAACAAGTGACTGTTTCCAAACTTCAAATCCCCGCTGTTCTTTATTAAATGAGCCATAGGTCCCGTACTATTTATAAAAAAAAAAAAAAAAAATATTTCAAAACCTCAAATCTATAAAAGATAATATCAAACAAAAGCGTAAACAAACTTATGAAATTGTTAGGAAAAACCATAGACTTCCAAAGATGTCAACATCATAATGTCATCTCTGTCAACACTTAACATACATTTGCCTAACTAGTTTGGACTTAAGTTTTTCATATCAGTTTTATCTTTTTTCTGAAAAATTAACAAAAATTATAACTAATTTTTAAAAAGTCAATCAACTTTAATGTAAAAATTACATTTTAAATTGGTGCTCCAAATGCGTAAGGGTTTGAAACGAACTTGACTCAATGTCTAAGATATAATAAACGTCGATGACTCAGAAAAAAAAACGACATTGAAAATTTTTAAAACAAGAAAAATCACACATAAGACAAGAAAATGACAGCACTTCGGAAAAGGACAACTTTAAAAGAGAAAAAGAAAGAAAAAATTAAGAAAAGTAAATGAAAAACAGAAAAATCCCGAAAATTAAAGACATGAAAAACGCCATTAATGTTTTAAAGCTACGCAAATAATTAACAACGACACTGCCTCAGAAAACAATTTAATAAGCCACAACATGAAACGACAAACAAAAAGAAAAAAAGACAAAAACAAGGAACAAGAGAACCGAGGAAATCAATAACATGACGATATTTTACCGGATTTAACTATGAGTGATTAAGATCGCTAAGGAAAAAAAAAAAAATGAAGCTTCGATGTAAGTATCAACGTTACAACGTATATAAAATCCGAGGAAAGATTTATATAATTTTGAATTGTAAAATGTAAAGTGAGATGATCCATATTCTTTCGGGACCAATTTAATTAGCCCTCACTATTTGCACCCCAAATCTCGAGAAGAAAAGATGACTAAAAGGAACAAGAACTCGTGGGACTGTTCGCACAAAACATAATGTCATCCATGTCAAACAACACAGAATTAGTTAATTTAAGAACGGGGGTAATTTTACTATCTTAACCTCTATCAGAAGATTTTACAAAATCTAAATGATCTAGTAAAAAAATGAATGTTAATTACGTAATTATACCTTTAATTCTAATTATTTTTTAATTCATCTATCTTTTTTTTTTTTTAATATAAATTACAAAGGTACCATGAAAATTTTATTTTAATTCAATCCCTACGTAGTTTGTGACACAAAAATAGGTAAAACAATAAAAATATGCTTAAATAGTTTATAAAAAAATATTTTGAAAGTTTATAAAACATAAAAAATCATCAAACAAAATATTAAACTTAAAAAAAATCGTTAAATTTTATGTCTTTTAGTTTAAACTATTTTCAGAAAATTTTCACAATACAAATTATTTTTTGAAATAAATTGGGTGTAATTCGGGACATTTTTATCTTTTGTCTTTGTTTTTTAAGCCACAGAGTACAATCGATAAGTTTAAAATAAGTTTTTTTTTAATCTTTATAATTTCAGAAAACATAAATAAATGGAGAATATTTAAAATTAAAAAATGCAAGTATGCAATTAACCAGAAATTTAGAACAAGAAAAACCACAAATACCATAAGAAAACGAGAAATCATCTGAATGATACAAATTTAAATATTATTACAGTAACATAACAAAAAATTGATTTTAATTGCTATTAAGAATGAAAAATTTGTATCATATTGATCAATTATTTAAAAAAAGTGGCTATTTGGATTATTTTCTCGTGAGAAAAATGAACATCTGGAAAGGAAAAAAGAAAAGAAAAAGCTTTTAAAGTGAAAAAGACAAAGGAAAATAAATGAAAAGCGGAAAAAAAAAAAAAAGAAAAGAAAGCAAGAAAGAAAGAAAAAGCACAGCAGTCAACAGTACCCGGAAAACAACTACTTAAAAAGCCACAACCTGAAATTGCCGCAAACCAGAAAAAACGACACAAAAAAAAGTCAAAAAATTTAGATGGAGTTGAACATGAAAACGACAATAGCTGTGAAACAACAAACGGAAACGGCAATAAGTTTAAAGACGACAAGCAGCCAACAATAACAACATCTTGAAAACAGTAATAACATGAGAAACGATAATAAGATCCACGAGCCTCACAAAAATCCGTAAAGCAACGACTCAAGAAACGTTATAGAGACAAATAGAAACTCAAAAACGACAACAAAAATTAAGAAAAAAATAAATAAAGCAGAACCAGCTATTAATTTTGAAGAAAAGAGATTAAGGGAGGCTTAGAAAGAAAAGTAAAGTAATAAGAATCGGGATCATGTAGAACAATGTAAAATAGAAAAGATTAATAGCAACATTAAAAGATACAATATAGTGAAAATGAATCATATTAGATAATGTAGAATGAGGTGTATTAAAGTCCTATTTGTGTTTACTTGTACAATTCAATATTCGTACCAAACATCATGTATTAAATCAAAATGTGCAATATCTTCTATAATATGAATCTACCAAACATGCATATTCTTTTATGTTGCATAGCAACTAATTATGAATTTGAAAAATTGTAGTAAATAGCTGTTTTTAGTAAATAATTAAAGTAAACAGTACATTTTATAAATATCTTGAGTAAAAAGAAATTTATTAGGTAAATATCTAATTTACTAAGTAAATAGTAAAGTTACTTATTCACATAATAAATTTGTTATTACCTAGTAAATTCATTATTTACTACAAGTCACTCCAAACATATTAAGAACATACTATTTACTTCAACTGTTTATTAAAATTTGTTATTTTCTTCTTTCTCCCTTATGAATTTTATAAGAACAACTATAACACAAAGTGCTATAAAAATGCGAAAGTTGGGTATTTGAATATGAAAACCATTATTTAATGTTATGTTCACCACAATATATAACATGCATCAAGTTTTAGTACTTGATTATTTGTTAATTGACGTGTCAACCTTTTGCTTAATAGTATAATATTAACGTTTTTTAAATTATATAAAATTAAAAATTTATTTTTACAAGTTTCAAAACGAACTTGAACTCTCCTGGCTGTAAAACAAAGCGTGGAACTCAGCTAATAGCGTTCAATTTTAATTAAAACTCTAATAAACAACACACCATTCACATGCTCCTTTTTTATTTTTTATTTTTTATTTTTTATTTTTTATTTTTTTATAATTTGACCAAGTCATATACATTAAATCTTTAATGTGATTAATTTGATGAGAAACCGTACATAATTTAGCTTGTCCTGAACTTGTAATATTATGGCCTGTTGGATAGAGTTTTTACTTTTATTCCTAACCAGTAGAAGAAAAGAAGCAAAAGTTATGGTTTCTCAGTAAATATTTAGAATAAAAACTTTTGAAGTGAAAATGAAGCTGTGACATCTCATAATATATTTAAAACCAAATAACTTTTGAAGTGAAAATTATCTCTAAAGTATTAAATATAATAAGTACTTAAAATATTAAATAAAATTTATAATATCTAATTTAAAATAACCTTACTGAAAATAACATTTTTTTTTTAGAGAAAAACAAAAAATCTTCTTGTTTCTCGTTGTTTCTATGGTGTACTTTTCTCATTCTCTTCATCTGGTCTCCGGAAGAAAATTAAAAAAAAGCACTTTGGCTTCTTTATTTTATTCTAGTAGACTAGTAAACGATATTTTCAAGCCGATAAAGTATAACCAACCAAAACTGAAAAGTAGAAAATTATTTATATAGAAGACAAAAATTGAAAAAAAAAAAAAAAAAAAAAGAAACAACGCCAACAAACCTATTACAGATTTGGTCTTTTCTTTGAGTTCACCTATTATTTCTTTGGGAGTTTTTTTTTTTTTTGGGTGAAGCCTCTTATGTATTTTGCATTAGTAGTAAGAAGTTAGATTAATTTGCAAAGTACAATATAAAATTATTCGAGGTAATAGAAAGTTAATCAAAAAACTAAAATAGTCGTTTCTAATACCAATAATCCAAAATAGGAAATCCAATTATAAAAATTCACATTTTGTAAAGGCTCCAAAACGTATAAAATAAAAAATAGAACCCTCGAGACTGTTCGGTTAAATGGCATTAAATTCTTGTCAAAGACGAAAATTCAAGCATTGGCGATTGGCCAGTAATATATATTTTGGTCAAGTTCGCTAGCTTTCACTGTCAAAAAGGATGTGGTGCATAAAAAAAGAATCAATTAGGACTCAAACAGTAACGTAAATATCTCTACACTTGGAAATAGACTTTTCTTTACATGTCGTGTCTCGCTCTCTCTCCACAAATACATATAGGTATATTCATACAAAAGTCCATCAATATTATTATTTCTAGAGAGAGAGAGTAAGATAGAGAGAGAAAGAGGGAGATGGCGATGATGGAAGAGGTGGTAATAGTGGGAGGAGGGATAGCGGGGTTAGCGACGGCGGTGGCGCTGAAGAGAGTTGGGATAAAGTCTTTGGTGTTGGAGAGATGGCATGAGCTTAGAGCGGCTGGTGCAGCCTTGTCACTTTTTCCTAATGCATGGCGTGCGCTTGATGTCTTGGGTGTTTCTCATAAGCTTACTTCAATCTACGCCAAAGCTAAAGTGTAAATATTCTTTTACTTTCTTCATTTTCCTGTTGAATTCTAGATTTCAAACCCCAGCCGCTACCTGCTGGAGTTAACTTAGCAAACGGGAGCCGAGGGGTTTTAGTTGGAGCTCTCAGATTCAAAACATGAGAGTGGTTTTCATTTTTATTTAACAAGTGTGAGTCATAGGTTACTAATCGTTAAAAAAAAAAAAAAGGAAAAAAAACTGCTTTGCTTATCTTTATTTAGATTGCATACACTCAACCGGATTATGCCATAGGATGAAGGGAAAATTACAAAAATCCCCCTACTTTTTCGTTTGTGTAAGCTTACTCTCTGATATTTTAAAAATATACCTCCGTACTTGACAAAAATGACAATTCTGGTCTCTCTTTCTGTTTCCATCCAAAAAAAAATAGCTGGAAACCTCGCTGCGGCTAGGTGTCCATTGTCATTATTTGGATGGAAAAGCACACATGGAAGGACGATTAATAATATTGCCACGTTTACCAAGTTTAACGGATGTCATCATTTGAAAAATCAGGGGAGAAGTTGACAGTGACAAAGGATTGTTTTGTAATTTGTTCTTTGTTTTTTTTCTTTGTGATTATGTTAAAATTACTTGCTGAACATGCCATCAACTTATTATTATTATTTTGAATTTACCGGAAAGGAATGTTTAATAATCTAAATGTTACCAAGACATATAGCTATACTTTTTTTCCCCCTTCAAATTTACAATTGGTGCTTGTTCTTTAGGGTATATATAACAAATTTGGAAACTGGAGCAATTCAACAAAGCCAATTTTGCTACAACCAATGAGTAAGCGCTCAATGTTCTTTTCTTTCACCATGTCGTGGAATTAGTGAGTAAAAACCTACAACAAGAGACAATCTCTATACACATTCTAATGTATCTAAATTTTGTTGTTGTTGTTGTTGTCTTGTGTGTGAAGTGACGGTGATGGTGGACCGATACCGTTACACCGAAAAGCCCTACTTGAGGCTTTGGCAGAGGAATTGCCGGCCAACTCTATCCGGTTCTCTTCCAAGATCAACAAGATAGAAACAATAACACATGAGGGTTCTCCTATTGCTGTTGTTCACATGGAAGATGGAAGTGTCATCAAAGCAAAGGTATTGTTCGCTTAATCCGCTTTCAAATTTCTTTGTAAAAACATGATGCAATTCTCAATCTATCGTCGTCTTTTGTGAAGTCTCAAAATTTGTTCGATCTTCGGGAATTTCAGGTTTTGATAGGTTGTGATGGGGTACACTCGATGGTGGCGAGGTGGTTGGGACTCGCTGCACCAGTCCATTCCGGTCGATCAACAGTGCGTGGAGTGGCTCAATTTCCTCAAGGCCATGGACTTAGGAAAGAAATCCAACAGTTCGTAGGTGCAAAAAGGAGGGCGGGTTATGTTCCCCTGACTGATAAAGATATCTACTGGTTTTTCACTTGTCCAACTCCGCCTCAAGGTTCAAATACCATTCCTTTCTCGACTCCGTAATAAGTTTTAATTCTTGTACTTTTATGCTTTGCTGAATAACAAAAATCTTAATGCCTTGTTCAAATGATGTGATCCATCTTTTGTTCTTAGAAATGTTGCACCTCTCGTTTACGTTTTACAAATTGTGTTAAAACTATATCCTTACATTTTACAAAACGTGTTAACCTCCCCTACATAATTTGTAGGAGGAGGTTTAACAAGCCCCCCGTGTTTTATCAAAATGTTAGTGCTACAGAAGCCAATATATTATACATTCATGATGTTGAATATGCAATCTTTTTACATTTTTTTTTTAATGTCAAATAAACAAAAGTGAAGAACTAATTAACATCCTCAAAAATTAACCCAAAAAGAAAAAAAAGGAAAAAAATGCGCATTCACTTTGTATGTTTTATTTCACACGTCCTCATTGCAGGGTTGGATCACCTGGCTAGAAATCCAGAAGCAATACAGAGAGAACTAATTGAGAACTATGCCAAGGACTTGCCGGAACTATATCTAGACATTGTCAAGAGCGCCGATCTTTCGACACTGACATGGGATCCATTGGTGTATAGGCAGCCATGGAATGTGGCATTTGGGAGCTTAAGCAAGCAAAACATCACGGTGGCAGGCGACGCCATGCACCCCATGACACCGGACTTAGGACATGGCGGCTGCACGGCACTCGAAGATGCTGTGGTCCTCGGCAGGCACATTGGAACGTCCTTCATACAAAATGGTGCTCTTGTTCCTAGCGAAATGCCTAGAGTATTGGCAAATTATGTCGCGGAGAGAAGGTGGCGAGCCGTTTGGTTGATCACGGGATCATATTTTTCAGGGTGGGTGCAACAAGGAGATTCTTCATTGGTTGTGAAGTTCGTGAGAGACGCCATATTTTACAGATTCCTTTTCCGCAAGCTTGCTAATATTGTGCATTATGATTGTGGCAAACTTCCTATCAAAACTTAACCTTTATGAAAACCCACCCTCAAAAACCCAGCTGCGACTAGCTCAGTAGGAGGTGTGAAAGGGATCTACGGTCTTAGATTTTAAGTTTCACATTTTTCTTTTATATTAATTAAGTGAAAAACTATATATATATATATATATATATTTATGCAGAGTGAGAAATAGATGAAGACAAATTACAATAAAAGGGAGGAATTCCATCACTTATGTTTGGAGAAGCGAACTGTTGTTTTTGGGATTGTTAAGAGGATGAAAAATTGTTATTGGTTTTATGATAGAAAATATGTCTTTTGTAGCTTGAAAAAGTCAGCTTGGATTTTTAGAACTATTTGCAAACCTCAAATTCCTGCTTGAGCTAACTCAGCGGATGAGATGTTTGGGTAAGGACTCCTAAGTTTTCACTTTTTTATTTATATCTTAAATAAGTCGAATTTATTAAGTAGAGCCATAAATTCCATTCTTAGGAAAAAAAAAACAAAAAAACAAAAAAACAAAAAAAAAAACAAAAACAAAAAAACAAAAAGCAAAAAACCAATTAACTACAAATCTAAAAAGGAAACGAACTCATGAGGTTGTTAGCATAAACCGTAGACTTCCAAAGATGTAGCCATATCAAGAGTTAGTTAATTTAAAAACGAACTTAACTCAATGATGTTCAAGATACAACACCACACAACCGCGCCCCGCCCCGCCCCGCCCCGCGCCCCGCCCCCCCCCCCCCCCCCCCCCCCCCCCCGAAAAAAAAGTAATCGAATTGGTTGTTCACCGGAGGACACCATTGATTTTTATATTTCAACCTCCATCAAAAGAACTTACTATATTGCAACGAAAATTAAACGACGTGAAAATTATAAAACAAAAAAAAACCACCGATACGACAAGAAAATGACAACTATTCGTAAAGGGACAGCTTTAAAATGTGAGAGAGAGAAAATAAAGAGCAAAAAAAAAAAAGGAAAAATAATATATATATATATATATATATATCTCTCTATACCGATCTTTAAAAACATAAATAAGCACTTTTACGGTGTATTTTCGTTACTTCTCCCAACTGTTACATGGTAGATCCAACACCCCACCAAAGTGATATATATTTTATTTTACTTTATTTTATTTATCTATTTTGCATATGCAGAGTGCGTGCTTGCCAATTAGTAATGATAAAAACCCCAACTTAACAACAAGAATTTAAGTTTGAACCATAAAAATCCAATTTAAATAGGAATTTAAGCATGAAAATAATTACACAAAAAGTTCATTTTAGAGTCATATTTGAAATATGTTCATTTTTCAACAATATTATGTATATGTCTATTTTTTAAGAAATAAATGTATGTATTATCTATTTTGCCCTTTTACTATGACATCATTTGATTTTTTACAGATTCTTTAATTTCCTTTTTTTTTTTTGTGTGTTGATTTTAATGATGAGTATTTTTTGTTAATAAATTTAAATTATCTTTAATAAACCAACATTAGTTTTAAACATCCAAGTAATTATAATAAATGTAAAATATTTACAATAAAGATGATAATTCATATTAAATAATAAACACAATACAAAATATTATCGATAAAGATTGATGAATATTCATACTTTTCATATAAAAACCAATGAATTCTTTATGAAAAAACCTATTTGTTTATGTAATCCACTATAAATCAAAGGGTTGTCATTTATGTCTTAACCAAACAAATTGAAGAATAACACAATAAATGGAATCAAATTCTTTATGAAAAAAATACTATTATTTATATAAATTAGTAGAAATGAAATCGAACATATCTCTATGATAAAGACATATTCATTATAGGAAATTTTTTTTTGAGATTTTTTTTCTTATTTAGCTTTTTTTTTTCTCATTAATGTGAAATCTGATTTTGAGAAAATATTCTCTTTTTTTTTTTTTTTTGGTTCATTATGAATATTTACACCTTCTTTACAACAAATCAAAAAAATTTAAAAATTTTCTTTTCTATCAATTATTTTTGCCATTTCATTAAATCAGCTTTAGCCTTATTTGATAAACATCTTAGATTCCTTTTTTTTTTTTTTTTTTTTTTGCTTCCTTTTTTGTAATTTCTTTATTTGTCAATTCTCCATTCTTAATGAAGGGTAAAATTGTCTTTATAATTACTCTTTTAGATATTTATGTAAATAAAAAGAAAAATGGATATATTTCAAATCAATACATCCAATTTAGACATCTATGTAAATAACTCTTTAAGTATGTGTTTGGTGCCTGGGTCAGAATTGAGTTGAATTGAGTTGTGCGTTTTGGTGAAGTGATTGAATTGCTGGAATTAAAAAGGGTCAAAAAAAAAATTAATATCGAGTTTGTTTCACTCGTCTTGAAATTCTAAGCAGTTAAAAAAATAATAATATCACCCCATTTAGACTTGTATATGCAAAGTTATGGATTTTTAAATTTTGAATTATAAAGTTGTAATAATAACTGTGAATAATAAAATTGATATTGATTTTTCAGAAAAGATAAAAAAAAAAATGTGATTCAAATTGAAATGAATCCATGCACTTAGTATTCGGGAGAGAGAAAAATAAATAAAGTGCAACTTTCGAAAATGAAAAATTCATGTTAAGCTTTATCTGAATCCGAACTTTCCGATTACACAATTCTTTACTCCAAACAAGGGCAGATTTTAAAATAAAGTGTAAAGAAAGCATTGAACCCAGCTAATAGAGCTCAATTTTGATTAAATCACTAACAAACACAAGCTCTTTTTTGTTTTGGATTCTTACGGTGACCAATTGTCCTGAACTTGTAATAATATTCTTTAACGAACTTAGCCGGTCAAACAAGACACTTCTTGAAAACAAGTAGTGTGAAAGTAGAACAAGCTTTGGAGTTGCTTTTTCTTTTTCATATTATTTTCATCAATGGTCCTGAGGATATTTGTTTTATCTGATTTTGACTTTCCGCAATTCATTTTTAGAGATCTAACATATCTAGTATATCTGAATTTTAAAATTTTTGACCCCTCCATTAGTAAAGTACCTATTTTCCTATGAAATTTAACACGGGATAATACAAGGGGGTTTTAAAAAGGGATAAAATAGTAAAAGGAAAAAATAGCAGATTTAAGGGGGGGGGGGGGGGGGAATCGTAAAAGAAAGAAAGCCAAGTTTGAAATAAAAAACCAGATCACGGAGCCTAGTCCATATTTGATTTTTTTTTCTTTTCTGATTTTTTTTTTTTTTGAAATATTTGTATCCGTCTTCTAAAGACTAAAATGAATGTTAGGGGCAAAGTGAAACAAGTGAATCTTTCAGGTACCATTATTGAAAATAATTCTTTCTAGAGAAGAAGGATTAAAAAATAAATAAATAAAAGAAGTTTGATCTACGTTATTGCTAGCTATGGTGCACTTTTCAATTTCTTTTCACGCTGTCCCAGGAAGAAAAGAAAATATGCACTCTCTCTTATTTCCTTCTTTTACGCATGATATTTTTAAGCCAATAAACAACCAAATTGAAAAGTCAAAATTCATAATCTAAACAATATGAAATTTAACATGGAATGAAACAAGGGGACTTTAAAAATGGAATAAAACAGAAAAAGGAAAAAAAAGAGAGAGAGAGAGAGAGATCTTTTAAAATGATTTGATTTGATTTTCTGATTTTCTTTTTTAAAATATTGTTCTCCCTCTTAAAACTTTCACATGTCATAAATTAACGGAGGGATTAAAACTTTATATTTCCTAAACGTTAATTAACGAAGGGATTAAAACTTTCATATGTCATTGTTATCCCTCTTTTTTTCATGAGAAAAGACAGTTAATCAACGGAGGGACTAAAACTGTATATTTCCTAGACCTCTAAAGACTAAATTGAATGTTCGGGGTCAATGTGAAACAAGTGAATATTTTCAGGTACCATTATTGAAAAATAATTCTTTCTTTAAAACAAAAAAAAAAACGGCTTGTTCTACGTTGTGTCTATGGTTCATTTTGTCCCAGGAAGAAAAGAAAATATGCACTTTCTCTTCTTTCCTTCTAGACTTGATTAGTACACGTGATATTTTAAAGCAATAGTCAACCAAATTGAAAAGTCAAAAATCATAATGTATACAATATGATTATGGCTGGAAGCATGCAATTCTGTGTCTTAGATATTTATAAATTAGACCGTTAAAAATATTAATCTAACAACTAATTAAAACAACAGAATCTAAAACGATATAATCAAATTATACTATTCCTATTATATTGAATAATTAATCTCACGGATATTAATGCAAAATAAGAACTAATGATAGAAATTCTCGCTCTGAAAAGTATAAAACACACATATCAAAAATCAAACTCTTTACTAGAGGAATTACTTTTCTTTCCTTGATGTTATATTGAAAATGATCGGTTAAACATCATAAAAATCTCTTGTCAAACAAGAAGTCATTTGATTCAAACATTGGCCAGTAAATATTTTTGGTCAAACACGCTAGCTTTCATGGTTAATAAGGACATGGAATCTCGTGAACGAAACAAGAATCAATTAGAGACTCAAACAGAAAGGTGCATATCCTTCTGCACTTGCAAATAGACTTTTCTATGTATATCATGTCTATATATATATATATATAGTCACCATGGTTTGGCATTGAAAGGTAGGTTAATCCACAACTGAAGGGCGTTTAATGAAGGCATTTTCAGAGTTTGGAAAGGTTAACCAAGGTTGGTTCTTTGCTTAATTTGTACATAGAAATACATACATATATATATATATATTTTTCTAGCTAGTGTTTGATATGTTTTTCTAGAAGCAACCCCAAAAGGGCTAGTCTAATCAATGGAAGAGACTTTAGTCACCATGGTTTGGCATTGAAAGGTAGGTTCCCCCCCCCCCCCCCCCCCCCCCCCCTTTTTTTTGGAAAATATTACTTCGTGGGATGCTTTGATTTTTCTTTTTGTTTGCTTCAAGAGGTGACTTCGTGGTTTGGAATTCTCTTTAATGTTTCCTTTTGTTACTGTAGTCAGGACAACAAGTGCACATGGAAAACAAGGTGACTTCGTGGTTTGGTTTTTGATTTGTTGATTTTGTTGTGATTTCTAGTGTTTTCTGTTTTCTTTGCACTGTCATATATAATGTTTGATTTTCCAATGTTTTCTGTTTTTGATTTGTTTTCTTTGTTGTGATTTCTAGTGTTCTGTTTTCTTTGCACCATCCAAAGAGTATATATGGTATTGGTGTGATTAACTTTTGATTTTCCTTAAAAGTTACTGGAATTTAAATAGGTTAGAGGTCATGCCATTAGTAATTCCAGTTAATTTTGGTGTTTTAACTTGATAGATATTACATAGTATATACATATATACTCTGGCTATAACCAATGTCCATTCTTGATATTTGTGCAATTGCAGCTTCACTGCTTAGGAATTCTGTTTAAATTTGAGAAGGATAATCCTTCTGCTCACATCGAAGACAAATATGGTCTCATTTCCAATCTTGTTGGAGGTCTCCAATTGCCGAAGTAAGGACTTAAGCTCATCAAAAAGTCAAAAACTTCCCTTTCTTTGTTGTTTTGTTGTGATTTCTAGTGTTTTCTGTTTTCTTTGCACTGTCATATAATGCTTCTTGGTGTTTTTTTTTTTAATGGAAAATAGAGTTACAAGAAATCATCGGTGTGGGAAAGCATGGTAGGTAGGGATTTCTTGCCTTGTGCTAGTATCGATTTATCTTCTTTTATCCCTTATGGTTTTTTTGAGCTTTATAATTGGTTGCCAAGAATGTAGACGAAATGTGAGTTGTGAATGGGGTTTATTCGTCATTCTAATTTGGTTGGCAAACCACATCTTGATTGCTAATGGAACAAATTAAAGCTAAATTTCTTGTTATTGCATCCTAATTGAGACAATTTGTGTAAATGCATATGATTCTTTTCTTGTTGGGTTCTGTCAATATATGCATTTTATCATCGCCTTTATTATATCATTAATTCTGTCCAACTACAGGGTCTATTTTGCACTGATATTGTGCACGATCACACCCAAGACATTAAGCAAGAAGTTCTCCAAGCTGATGCTTATAACCTGTTTTTGGACTACTTGGTTAGATGGTTAATTCATATTGCAAAGAGGAAGTATATTTTAGTATTGACAATTGTTTCATTAATGTTGCTATTCTTGAATATGGCATACAAACGGGTAAGGATATGTCAGCATTTACACTTAAGAGGTTGGCACAGGCTATCTACAAGTTACCTTTGCCTATAAATTATGTTACTTTTGTTAACTAATAAGATATTTGCAAAACTGTTAGTGATTTTTTTTCTTTTAAATAATGTCAGTGATAATAATCTAACGATAAATGTTATGCTATTCTTACAGATTTTCTCGAATTCTTCTGGATGATGATTGGATTGAAACTGATGGGCACGCATTTGATTCAGAAACTTCCCACAATAGTTTAACTTGGGCGAAATTGGAAAAGGAAAAAATCAGACCAAAGGAGCTTATATATGTACAAGTTGGTGATGATTAAATTTCAGCTATTTAGATGTTTTTGTGAATACTTCACAAATAGAGCATATAAGAAATTTGTGTATTAGTTTGGTTCTCTATAATATTACTAATAGTAGTTACATCAAATAATGTAATTTGTTCTACTCAACATGACCAACTATTTGGTAGTAAAACATGTCACATTTGGCCGCAAAAGAATTGTTTGGCCGCAAAACTTTTGGTGACTACAATTTTGGTAGTAGGAAGACGCGTTTTTTGGCAACCACAATTTGGTTGCAAAAAAATTTTCTGCAACCAAGTTGTCACGACCACCCAACTACCAAAAATTTTGGTTGCACAAAAAAAAAATAAAAAAAAAATAAAATCGCCAATAATTTTTTGGTTGAAAAAAAACCAATTTTCCTGTAGTACCATTAATGATAAGACATTCAACGACAACAGTAAGTCGTTAAAAATATATTTGTCAGTTTTCAAAAAAAAAAAAAAAATTTTTTTTTGCGACAACAAGTAGGTTGTTGAAATAAGTACATTGTCGCTAAAATTTGCACTTTCAATGACGACTACCTTGTCGTTGTATTCATTTAGCGACAAAATGCTATTGTCGTCTAATAGTAATCAACGAGGCAAATTGTACTTAATCAACGACAATTACTTGTCGTAGAATAACACTTTCAATGACAATGTAAGAAAGTCGTCGTTGAAACAATCAATGACACCTACGTATAGCGACAACTGTCGACAATATGATTTTTTGTCGTTAATAACTTTCAACGATGACTTTCTAATTTTTAACGACCACTTTTGTCGCCGTTAAAAATCAATTTTCTTGTAGTGCGATGTTCTTTTATTTCTAAATGTACTGGAATTAGTGAAACAAAGCTACTACAAGTGACTATCTCTAAACATCCTAATTATTGTTGTGTTGTGTCTGAAGTGAGGGCGACGGTGGACCGACACCCTTACACCGAAAAACCTTACTCGAGGCTTTGGCAGAGGAGTTGCCGGCCGACTCTATCCGGTTCTCTTCGAAGATCAACGCCATAGAAACAATAACACATGAAGGTTCTTCTCTTGCTGTTGTTCACATGGAAGATGGAAGTGTCATCAAAGCAAAGGTATTAATTGTTCAATTAATCCGCTTTCAAATTACTCGGCAGAACAAACACGCAATCTCATTTTACCGTCATCTTTTGTATACTCAAATTTGTTCGGTTTTCGGGAATTGTAGGTTTTGATAGGTTGTGATGGGGTACACTCGATGGTGGCAAGGTGGCTGGGACTCGCTGCACCAGTCCATTCAGGTCGATCAGCAGTGCGTGGAGTGGCTGAATTTCCTCAAGGCCATGGACTTAGAAAAGAAATCCAACAGTTCGTAGGTGCAAAAAGGAGGGCGGGTTATGTTCCCATGACTGATAAAGACATCTACTGGTTTTTAACCTGTCCATCTCCGGCTAAAGGTTCAAATATCATTCCTTTCTCGACTACGTAATAAAAAATTAGTTACTGTACTTTTGAATTTGCATCCTTTTCTATTTTTCAGGTTAAATAAACAAAATTGAAAGAATTTACATTCTGAAAAAAAAATATATATATATAAAAAACAGAGATATTGTGACACTCAATTTTCAGATTCGAGTTTCAAAAAAAAAAAAATGTCTATGTAGGGACTAGGGTACTAGATTCTGATATCCAAGGCTCTCTAACAAAAAACAAGTGTTCTTTAAAGGTTATGTTTCTATTGTATTTTAGTAGCGTCTTTTAGACTAGCTATTTGAGTAATTTTGTAACTGGCCTGCTAGTTTAAGAGGCGTTACACGTATCCAAACAAAATAACATGTTCGCTAACTTGGTATGTTTTATTTCACATGTTATTCATTGCAGGGATAGATCACCTTGCTAGAGATCCGGAAGCAATACAGAGAGAAGTAATCGAGAACTATGCCAAGGACTTGCCCGAACAATATCTCGACATCGTCAAGCGCTCTGAGCTTTCGACACTGACCTGGGATCCATTGGTGTATAGGCAGCCATGGAATGTGGCATTTGGGAGCTTAAGCAAGGAGAACATCACGGTGGCTGGGGACGCCATGCACCCCATGACGCCGGACTTGGGACATGGTGGCTGCTCGGCTCTTGAAGATGCTGTGGTCCTTGGCAGGCACATTGGGACATCCTTTATCCAAAATGGAGGTCTTGTACCAAGCGAAATGCCTAGAGTATTGGCAAATTATGTCGCGGAGAGAAGGTGGCGAGGCGTTTGGTTGATTACGGGATCGTATTTTTCAGGGTGGGTGCAACAAGGAGGTTCTTCGCGGGTTGTGAAGTTCTTGAGAGACGCCATATTTTACGCATTCCTTTTGCGCAAGCTTGCTAATATTGTGCATTATGATTGTGGCAAACTTCCTACAATTAGGCACTAAATGATGCAAGAGCGTTACAACAGTTGGGGAGTCATCTAAGAGTTGGAAGTTGTCGTACCTAAATTTGTTATGTTTTTGTTGTTTATCTAGTGTCCATTGTCGTTGTTCATTTTCTTTAGAATGTTGTTTTGCTCCATGGTTAGTCATTTGCTGGTCAGATTGTACAAAAGGCCTTATAACCTTTGATTGTAGTAGATTTTGGGATATTGACCCCCCCTATTTGTTTCATTTGTATGCCCATTTCCAAAATGGGTGGAAAAATAATCAAAAGCGATTTCCTCAACTTTTTCATCATTCATCTTATTTTGAAAAATGATAGACATCTTATTCCCAAAAATATTTTGTACAGTACCTTTTTAGAATCTTTTTGAATTTTTCTCCCAATACATTATTTTCAATGCCATTTCTTCTCATTTTGTAACTTTCCAAACAAATTTTAGATTCTTTTATTATCAAGAAGGAAGATTTTTTACACATTCAAATGCTTTAACATTTTCAAACAAGAAAATTTTCTATTTCAAATATTAGTATGTGATCCACACAGGCGAATTTTTTAATAGAAATTTCCGAGAGCTCTCTCTCCCTCTCTCTTTGTTCCTTCCTTATGGGTGATGTTTAGGTGGATTTGGAACACTCCATTCTGTCCTCTGTTGGAGCCAGGCCGGTAAAATCTATCTTCTACGGACTTCCTACGTCACTTAACCTTTGTGAAACACCTGTCGCACAAAAATATATACAAATGTGTGTGTATATAGAGAGTGAGAGAGACAGAAATGAAGACAAAATAGAATAAAAGGGGATTCTATCACTTTTCATGAACAAGTCAACTGTGTTATTTATTTATTTTGATAATTGATTGAACTGTTGTTTTCGTTATTGTTAATTAATAGGATGAAATATCAATATTGGTTTTAAGAGAGCAATGGTGTCTTGTGTAGTTTGACAAGTCAGCTTGAATTTTTAGAACAAGTGACTGTTTCCAAACTTCAAATCCCCGCTGTTCTTTATTAAATGAGCCATAGGTCCCGTACTATTTATAAAAAAAAAAAAAAAAAAAAAAAAAAATTTCAAAAACCTCAAATCTATAAAAGATAATATCAAACAAAAGCGTAAACAAACTTATGAAATTGTTAGGAAAAACCATAGACTTCCAAAGATGTCAACATCATAATGTCATCTCTGTCAACACTTAACATACATTTGCCTAACTAGTTTGGACTTAAGTTTTTCATATCAGTTTTATCTTTTTTCTGAAAAATTAACAAAAATTATAACTAATTTTTAAAAAGTCAATCAACTTTAATGTAAAAATTACATTTTAAATTGGTGCTCCAAATGCGTAAGGGTTTGAAACGAACTTGACTCAATGTCTAAGATATAATAAACGTCGATGACTCAGAAAAAACGACATGAAAATTTAAAACAAGAAAAATCACACATAAGACAAGAAAATGACAGCACTTCGGAAAAGGACAACTTTAAAAGAGAAAAAGAAAGAAAAAAATTAAGAAAAGTAAATGAAAAACAGAAAAATCCCGAAAATTAAAGACATGAAAAACGCCATTAATGTTTTAAAGCTACGCAAATAATTAACAACGACACTGCCTCAGAAAACAATTTAATAAGCCACAACATGAAACGACAAACAAAAAAGAAAAAAAGACAAAAACAAGGAACAAGAGAACCGAGGAAATCAATAACATGACGATATTTTACCGGATTTAACTATGAGTGATTAAGATCGCTAAGGAAAAAAAAAAAAAATGAAGCTTCGATGTAAGTATCAAAGTTACAACGTATATAAAATCCGAGGAAAGATTTATATAATTTTGAATTGTAAAATGTAAAGTGAGATGATCCATATTCTTTCGGGACCAATTTAATTAGCCCTCACTATTTGCACCCCAAATCTCGAGAAGAAAAGATGACTAAAAGGAACAAGAACTCGTGGGACTGTTCGCACAAAACATAATGTCATCCATGTCAAACAACACAGAATTAGTTAATTTAAGAACGGGGGTAATTTTACTATCTTAACCTCTATCAGAAGATTTTACAAAATCTAAATGATCTAGTAAAAAAATGAATGTTAATTACGTAATTATACCTTTAATTCTAATTATTTTTTAATTCATCTATCTTTTTTTTTTTAATATAAATTACAAAGGTACCATGAAAATTTTATTTTAATTCAATCCCTTACGTAGTTTGTGACACAAAAATAGGTAAAACAATAAAAATATGCTTAAATAGTTTATAAAAAAATATTTTGAAAGTTTATAAAACATAAAAAATCATCAAACAAAATATTAAACTTAAAAAAAAATCGTTAAATTTTATGTCTTTTAGTTTAAACTATTTTCAGAAAATTTTCACAATACAAATTATTTTTTGAAATAAATTGGGTGTAATTCGGGACATTTTTATCTTTTGTCTTTGTTTTTTAAGCCACAGAGTACAATCGATAAGTTTAAAATAAGTTTTTTTTAATCTTTATAATTTCAGAAAACATAAATAAATGGAGAATATTTAAAATTAAAAAATGCAAGTATGCAATTAACCAGAAATTTAGAACAAGAAAAACCACAAATACCATAAGAAAACGAGAAATCATCTGAATGATACAAATTTAAATATTATTACAGTAACATAACAAAAAAATTTGATTTTAATTGCTATTAAGAATGAAAAATTTGTATCATATTGATCAATTATTTAAAAAAAGTGGCTATTTGGATTATTTTCTCGTGAGAAAAATGAACATCTGGAAAGGAAAAAAGAAAAGAAAAAGCTTTTAAAGTGAAAAAGACAAAGGAAAATAAATGAAAAGCGGAAAAAAAAAAAAAAAGAAAAGAAAGCAAGAAAGAAAGAAAAAGCACAGCAGTCAACAGTACCCGGAAAACAACTACTTAAAAAGCCACAACCTGAAATTGCCGCAAACCAGAAAAAACGACACAAAAAAAAGTCAAAAAATTTAGATGGAGTTGAACATGAAAACGACAATAGCTGTGAAACAACAAACGGAAACGGCAATAAGTTTAAAGACGACAAGCAGCCAACAATAACAACATCTTGAAAACAGTAATAACATGAGAAACGATAATAAGATCCACGAGCCTCACAAAAATCCGTAAAGCAACGACTCAAGAAACGTTATAGAGACAAATAGAAACTCAAAAACGACAACAAAAATTAAGAAAAAAAATAAATAAAAGCAGAACCAGCTATTAATTTTGAAGAAAAGAGATTAAGGGAGGCTTAGAAAGAAAAGTAAAGTAATAAGAATCGGGATCATGTAGAACAATGTAAAATAGAAAAGATTAATAGCAACATTAAAGATACAATATAGTGAAAATGAATCATATTAGATAATGTAGAATGAGGTGTATTAAAGTCCTATTTGTGTTTACTTGTACAATTCAATATTCGTACCAAACATCATGTATTAAATCAAAATGTGCAATATCTTCTATAATATGAATCTACCAAACATGCATATTCTTTTATGTTGCATAGCAACTAATTATGAATTTGAAAAATTGTAGTAAATAGCTGTTTTTAGTAAATAATTAAAGTAAACAGTACATTTTATAAATATCTTGAGTAAAAAGAAATTTATTAGGTAAATATCTAATTTACTAAGTAAATAGTAAAGTTACTTATTCACATAATAAATTTGTTATTACCTAGTAAATTCATTATTTACTACAAGTCACTCCAAACATATTAAGAACATACTATTTACTTCAACTGTTTATTAAAATTTGTTATTTTCTTCTTTCTCCCTTATGAATTTTATAAGAACAACTATAACACAAAGTGCTATAAAAATGCGAAAGTTGGGTATTTGAATATGAAAACCATTATTTAATGTTATGTTCACCACAATATATAACATGCATCAAGTTTTAGTACTTGATTATTTGTTAATTGACGTGTCAACCTTTTTGCTTAATAGTATAATATTAACGTTTTTAAATTATATAAAATTAAAAATTTATTTTTACAAGTTTCAAAACGAACTTGAACTCTCCTGGCTGTAAAACAAAGCGTGGAACTCAGCTAATAGCGTTCAATTTTAATTAAAACTCTAATAAACAACACACCATTCACATGCTCCTTTTTTATTTTTTATTTTTTATTTTTTATTTTTATTTTTTTATAATTTGACCAAGTCATATACATTAAATCTTTAATGTGATTAATTTGATGAGAAACCGTTACATAATTTAGCTTGTCCTGAACTTGTAATATTATGGGCCTGTTGGACAGAGTTTTTACTTTTATTCCTAACCAGTAGAAGAAAAGAAGCAAAAGTTATGGTTTCTCAGTAAATATTTAGAATAAAAACTTTTGAAGTGAAAATGAAGCTGTGACATCTCATAATATATTTAAAACCAAATAACTTTTGAAGTGAAAATTATCTCTAAAGTATTAAATATAATAAGTACTAAAAATATTAAATAAAATTTATAATATCTAATTTAAAATAACCTTACTGAAAATAACATTTTTTTTTTAGAGAAAAACAAAAAATCTTCTTGTTTCTCGTTGTTTCTATGGTGTACTTTTCTCATTCTCTTCATCTGGTCTCCGGAAGAAAATTAAAAAAAGCACTTTGGCTTCTTTATTTTATTCTAGTAGACTAGTAAACGATATTTTCAAGCCGATAAAGTATAACCAACCAAAACTGAAAAGTAGAAAATTATTTATATAGAAGACAAAAATTGAAAAAAAAAAAAAAAAAAAAGAAACAACGCCAACAAACCTATTACAGATTTGGTCTTTTCTTTGAGTTCACCTATTATTTCTTTGGGAGTTTTTTTTTTTTTGGGTGAAGCCTCTTATGTATTTTGCATTAGTAGTAAGAAGTTAGATTAATTTGCAAAGTACAATATAAAATTATTCGAGGTAATAGAAAGTTAATCAAAAAACTAAAATAGTCGTTTCTAATACCAATAATCCAAAATAGGAAATCCAATTATAAAAATTCACATTTTGTAAAGGCTCCAAAACGTATAAAATAAAAAATAGAACCCTCGAGACTGTTCGGTTAAATGGCATTAAATTCTTGTCAAAGACGAAAATTCAAGCATTGGCGATTGGCCAGTAATATATATTTTGGTCAAGTTCGCTAGCTTTCACTGTCAAAAAGGATGTGGTGCATAAAAAAAAAGAATCAATTAGGACTCAAACAGTAACGTAAATATCTCTACACTTGGAAATAGACTTTTCTTTACATGTCGTGTCTCGCTCTCTCTCCACAAATACATATAGGTATATTCATACAAAAGTCCATCAATATTATTATTTTCTAGAGAGAGAGAGTAAGATAGAGAGAGAAAGAGGGAGATGGCGATGATGGAAGAGGTGGTAATAGTGGGAGGAGGGATAGCGGGGTTAGCGACGGCGGTGGCGCTGAAGAGAGTTGGGATAAAGTCTTTGGTGTTGGAGAGATGGCATGAGCTTAGAGCGGCTGGTGCAGCCTTGTCACTTTTTCCTAATGCATGGCGTGCGCTTGATGTCTTGGGTGTTTCTCATAAGCTTACTTCAATCTACGCCAAAGCTAAAGTGTAAATATTCTTTTACTTTTCTTCATTTTCCTGTTGAATTCTAGATTTCAAACCCCAGCCGCTACCTGCTGGAGTTAACTTAGCAAACGGGAGCCGAGGGGTTTTAGTTGGAGCTCTCAGATTCAAAACATGAGAGTGTTTTCATTTTTATTTAACAAGTGTGAGTCATAGGTTACTAATCGTTAAAAAAAAAAAAAAGGAAAAAAAACTGCTTTGCTTATCTTTATTTAGATTGCATACACTCAACCGGATTATGCCATAGGATGAAGGGAAAATTACAAAAATCCCCCTACTTTTTCGTTTGTGTAAGCTTACTCTCTGATATTTTAAAAATATACCTCCGTACTTGACAAAAATGACAATTCTGGTCTCTCTTTCTGTTTCCATCCAAAAAAAAAAATAGCTGGAAAACCTCGCTGCGGCTAGGTGTCCATTGTCATTATTTGGATGGAAAAGCACACATGGAAGGACGATTAATAATATTGCCACGTTTACCAAGTTTAACGGATGTCATCATTTGAAAAATCAGGGGAGAAGTTGACAGTGACAAAGGATTGTTTTGTAATTTGTTCTTTGTTTTTTTTCTTTGTGATTATGTTAAAATTACTTGCTGAACATGCCATCAACTTATTATTATTATTTTGAATTTACCGGAAAGGAATGTTTAATATCTAAATGTTACCAAGACATATAGCTATACTTTTTTTCCCCCTTCAAATTTACAATTGGTGCTTGTTCTTTAGGGTATATATAACAAATTTGGAAACTGGAGCAATTCAACAAGCCAATTTTGCTACAACCAATGAGTAAGCGCTCAATGTTCTTTTCTTTCACCATGTCGTGGAATTAGTGAGTAAAAACCTGCAACAAGAGACAATCTCTATACACATTCTAATGTATCTAAATTTTGTTGTTGTTGTTGTTGTCTTGTGTGTGAAGTGACGGTGATGGTGGACCGATACCGTTACACCGAAAAGCCCTACTTGAGGCTTTGGCAGAGGAATTGCCGGCCAACTCTATCCGGTTCTCTTCCAAGATCAACAAGATAGAAACAATAACACATGAGGGTTCTCCTATTGCTGTTGTTCACATGGAAGATGGAAGTGTCATCAAAGCAAAGGTATTGTTCGCTTAATCCGCTTTCAAATTTCTTTGTAAAAACATGATGCAATTCTCAATCTATCGTCGTCTTTTGTGAAGTCTCAAAATTTGTTCGATCTTCGGGAATTTCAGGTTTTGATAGGTTGTGATGGGGTACACTCGATGGTGGCGAGGTGGTTGGGACTCGCTGCACCAGTCCATTCCGGTCGATCAACAGTGCGTGGAGTGGCTCAATTTCCTCAAGGCCATGGACTTAGGAAAGAAATCCAACAGTTCGTAGGTGCAAAAAGGAGGGCGGGTTATGTTCCCCTGACTGATAAAGATATCTACTGGTTTTTCACTTGTCCAACTCCGCCTCAAGGTTCAAATACCATTCCTTTCTCGACTCCGTAATAAGTTTTAATTCTTGTACTTTTATGCTTTGCTGAATAACAAAAATCTTAATGCCTTGTTCAAATGATGTGATCCATCTTTTGTTCTTAGAAATGTTGCACCTCTCGTTTACGTTTTACAAATTGTGTTAAAACTATATCCTTACATTTTACAAAACGTGTTAAACCTCCCCTACATAATTTGTAGGAGGAGGTTTAACAAGCCCCCCGTGTTTTATCAAAATGTTAGTGCTACAGAAGCCAATATATTATACATTCATGATGTTGAATATGCATCTTTTACATTTTTTTTTTAATGTCAAATAAACAAAAGTGAAGAACTAATTAACATCCTCAAAAAATTAACCCAAAAAGAAAAAAAGGAAAAAAATTGCGCATTCACTTTGTATGTTTTATTTCACACGTCCTCATTGCAGGGTTGGATCACCTGGCTAGAAATCCAGAAGCAATACAGAGAGAACTAATTGAGAACTATGCCAAGGACTTGCCGGAACTATATCTAGACATTGTCAAGAGCGCCGATCTTTCGACACTGACATGGGATCCATTGGTGTATAGGCAGCCATGGAATGTGGCATTTGGGAGCTTAAGCAAGCAAAACATCACGGTGGCAGGCGACGCCATGCACCCCATGACACCGGACTTAGGACATGGCGGCTGCACGGCACTCGAAGATGCTGTGGTCCTCGGCAGGCACATTGGAACGTCCTTCATACAAAATGGTGCTCTTGTTCCTAGCGAAATGCCTAGAGTATTGGCAAATTATGTCGCGGAGAGAAGGTGGCGAGCCGTTTGGTTGATCACGGGATCATATTTTTCAGGGTGGGTGCAACAAGGAGATTCTTCATTGGTTGTGAAGTTCGTGAGAGACGCCATATTTTACAGATTCCTTTTCCGCAAGCTTGCTAATATTGTGCATTATGATTGTGGCAAACTTCCTATCAAAACTTAACCTTTATGAAAACCCACCCTCAAAAACCCAGCTGCGACTAGCTCAGTAGGAGGTGTGAAAGGGATCTACGGTCTTAGATTTTAAGTTTCACATTTTTCTTTTATATTAATTAAGTGAAAAACTATATATATATATATATATATTTATGCAGAGTGAGAAATAGATGAAGACAAATTACAATAAAAGGGAGGAATTCCATCACTTATGTTTGGAGAAGCGAACTGTTGTTTTTGGGATTGTTAAGAGGATGAAAAATTGTTATTGGTTTTATGATAGAAAATATGTCTTTTGTAGCTTGAAAAAGTCAGCTTGGATTTTTAGAACTATTTGCAAACCTCAAATTCCTGCTTGAGCTAACTCAGCGGATGAGATGTTTGGGTAAGGACTCCTAAGTTTCACTTTTTTATTTATATCTTAAATAAGTCGAATTTATTAAGTAGAGCCATAAACTCCATTCTTAGGAAAAAAAACAAAAAAACAAAAAACAAAAAAAAAAAACAAAAAACAAAAAAACAAAAAGCAAAAAACCAATTAACTACAAATCTAAAAAGGAAACGAACTCATGAGGTTGTTAGCATAAACCGTAGACTTCCAAAGATGTAGCCATATCAAGAGTTAGTTAATTTAAAAACGAACTTAACTCAATGATGTTCAAGATACAACACCACACAACCGCGCCCCGCCCCGCCCCGCCCCCGCGCCCCCCCCCCCCCCCCGAAAAAAAGTAATCGAATTGGTTGTTCACCGGAGGACACCATTGATTTTTATATTTCAACCTCCATCAAAAGAACTTACTATATTGCAACGAAAATTAAACGACGTGAAAATTATAAAACAAAAAAAAACCACCGATACGACAAGAAAATGACAACTATTCGTAAAGGGACAGCTTTAAATGTGAGAGAGAGAAAAATAAAGAGCAAAAAAAAAAAAAGGAAAAATAATATATATATATATATATATATATCTCTCTATACCGATCTTTAAAAACATAAATAAGCACTTTTACGGTGTATTTTCGTTACTTCTCCCAACCTGTTACATGGTAGATCCAACACCCACCAAGTGATATATATTTTATTTTACTTTATTTTATTTATCTATTTTGCATATGCAGAGTGCGTGCTTGCCAATTAGTAATGATAAAAACCCCAAACTTAACAACAAGAATTTAAGTTTGAACCATAAAAATCCAATTTAAATTAGGAATTTAAGCATGAAAATAATTACACAAAAAGTTCATTTTTAGAGTCATATTTTGAAATATGTTCATTTTTCAACAATATTATGTATATGTCTATTTTTTAAGAAATAAATGTATGTATTATCTATTTTGCCCTTTTACTATGACATCATTTGATTTTTTACAGATTCTTTAATTTTCCTTTTTTTTTTTTGTGTGTTGATTTTAATGATGAGTATTTTTTGTTAATAAATTTAAATTATCTTTAATAAACCAACATTAGTTTTAAACATCCAAGTAATTATAATAAATGTAAAATATTTACAATAAAGATGATAATTCATATTAAATAATAAACACAATACAAAATATTATCGATAAAGATTGATGAATATTCATACTTTTCATATAAAAAACCAATGAATTCTTTATGAAAAAACCTATTTGTTTATGTAATCCACTATAAATCAAAGGGTTGTCATTTATGTCTTAACCAAACAAATTGAAGAATAACACAATAAATGGAATCAAATTCTTTATGAAAAAAATACTATTATTTATATAAATTAGTAGAAATGAAATCGAACATATCTCTATGATAAAGACATATTCATTATAGGAAATTTTTTTTTGAGATTTTTTTTCTTATTTAGCTTTTTTTTTCTCATTAATGTGAAATCTGATTTTGAGAAAATATTCTCTTTTTTTTTTTTTTTTGGTTCATTATGAATATTTACACCTTCTTTACAACAAATCAAAAAAAATTTAAAAATTTTCTTTTCTATCAATTATTTTTGCCATTTCATTAAATCAGCTTTAGCCTTATTTGATAAACATCTTAGATTCCTTTTTTTTTTTTTTTTTTTTTTGCTTCCTTTTTGTAATTTCTTTATTTGTCAATTCTCCATTCTTAATGAAGGGTAAAATTGTCTTTATAATTACTCTTTTAGATATTTATGTAAATAAAAAGAAAAATGGATATATTTCAAATCAATACATCCAATTTAGACATCTATGTAAATAACTCTTTAAGTATGTGTTTGGTGCCTGGGTCAGAATTGAGTTGAATTGAGTTGTGCGTTTTGGTGAAGTGATTGAATTGCTGGAATTAAAAAGGGTCAAAAAAAAAATTAATATCGAGTTTGTTTCACTCGTCTTGAAATTCTAAGCAGTTAAAAAAATAATAATATCACCCCATTTAGACTTGTATATGCAAAGTTATGGATTTTTAAATTTTGAATTATAAAGTTGTAATAATAACTGTGAATAATAAAATTGATATTGATTTTTCAGAAAAGATAAAAAAAAAATGTGATTCAAATTGAAATGAATCCATGCACTTAGTATTCGGGAGAGAGAAAAATAAATAAAGTGCAACTTTCGAAAATGAAAAATTCATGTTAAGCTTTATCTGAATCCGAACTTTCCGATTACACAATTCTTTACTCCAAACAAGGGCAGATTTTAAAATAAAGTGTAAAAGAAAGCATTGAACCCAGCTAATAGAGCTCAATTTTGATTAAATCACTAACAAACACAAGCTCTTTTTTGTTTTGGATTCTTACGGTGACCAATTGTCCTGAACTTGTAATAATATTCTTTAACGAACTTAGCCGGTCAAACAAGACACTTCTTGAAAACAAGTAGTGTGAAAGTAGAACAAGCTTTGGAGTTGCTTTTTCTTTTTCATATTATTTTCATCAATGGTCCTGAGGATATTTGTTTTATCTGATTTTGACTTTCCGCAATTCATTTTTAGAGATCTAACATATCTAGTATATCTGAATTTTAAAATTTTTGACCCCTCCATTAGTAAAGTACCTATTTTCCTATGAAATTTAACACGGGATAATACAAGGGGGTTTTAAAAAGGGATAAAATAGTAAAAGGAAAAAATAGCAGATTTAAGGGGGGGGGGGGGGGGGGGGGAAATCGTAAAAGAAAGAAAGCCAAGTTTGAAATAAAAAACCAGATCACGGAGCCTAGTCCATATTTGATTTTTTTTTTCTTTTCTGATTTTTTTTTTTTTTGAAATATTTGTATCCGTCTTCTAAAGACTAAAATGAATGTTAGGGGCAAAGTGAAACAAGTGAATCTTTTCAGGTACCATTATTGAAAATAATTCTTTCTAGAGAAGAAGGATTAAAAAATAAATAAATAAAAGAAGTTTGATCTACGTTATTGCTAGCTATGGTGCACTTTTCAATTTCTTTTCACGCTGTCCCAGGAAGAAAAGAAAATATGCACTCTCTCTTATTTCCTTCTTTTACGCATGATATTTTTAAGCCAATAAACAACCAAATTGAAAAGTCAAAATTCATAATCTAAACAATATGAAATTTAACATGGAATGAAACAAGGGGACTTTAAAAATGGATAAAACAGAAAAAGGAAAAAAAAGAGAGAGAGAGAGAGAGATCTTTTAAAATGATTTGATTTGATTTTCTGATTTTCTTTTTTAAAATATTGTTCTCCCTCTTAAAACTTTCACATGTCATAAATTAACGGAGGGATTAAAACTTTATATTTCCTAAACGTTAATTAACGAAGGGATTAAAACTTTCATATGTCATTGTTATCCCTCTTTTTTTCATGAGAAAAGACAGTTAATCAACGGAGGGACTAAAACTGTATATTTCCTAGACCTCTAAAGACTAAATTGAATGTTCGGGGTCAATGTGAAACAAGTGAATATTTTCAGGTACCATTATTGAAAAATAATTCTTTCTTTAAAACAAAAAAAAAAAACGGCTTGTTCTACGTTGTGTCTATGGTTCATTTTGTCCCAGGAAGAAAAGAAAATATGCACTTTCTCTTCTTTCCTTCTAGACTTGATTAGTACACGTGATATTTTAAAGCAATAGTCAACCAAATTGAAAAGTCAAAAATCATAATGTATACAATATGATTATGGCTGGAAGCATGCAATTCTGTGTCTTAGATATTTATAAATTAGACCGTTAAAAATATTAATCTAACAACTAATTAAAACAACAGAATCTAAAACGATATAATCAAATTATACTATTCCTATTATATTGAATAATTAATCTCACGGATATTAATGCAAAATAAGAACTAATGATAGAAATTCTCGCTCTGAAAAGTATAAACACACATATCAAAAATCAAACTCTTTACTAGAGGAATTACTTTTCTTTCCTTGATGTTATATTGAAAATGATCGGTTAAACATCATAAAAATCTCTTGTCAAACAAGAAGTCATTTGATTCAAACATTGGCCAGTAAATATTTTTGGTCAAACACGCTAGCTTTCATGGTTAATAAGGACATGGAATCTCGTGAACGAAACAAGAATCAATTAGAGACTCAAACAGAAAGGTGCATATCCTTCTGCACTTGCAAATAGACTTTTCTATGTATATCATGTCTATATATATATATATATATAGGTACATTTATACAAAAGTCCATAAATTCATCATTTTGTAGAGAGAGAGAGAGTAAACGAGAGAAAAAGAGAGAGATGGAGATGGTGGAAGATGTGGTAATAGTGGGGGCAGGGATAGCAGGGTTAGCGACGGCGGTGGCGCTGAAGAGAGTTGGGATAAAGGCATTGGTGTTGGAGAGATGGCATGAACTTAGAGCCACTGGTGCAGCCTTGTCTCTCTTCCCTAATGCTTGGCGTGCGCTCGATGCCTTGGGCGTTTCTCACAAGCTTACTTCAATCTATGCCCCTGCCGAAAGGTAAAATAATATTCCTCCTACTAGTACTACTTGTTCGTAGTCTGAACGATATTAGGGGACGTTTGATGGTATCTAGCACTACACTTTAGGAGAAAGTAGGTCTCACATAGACATGAAAAAGTGGCCACCTAAAGGGGAAGTGGGTCGGCAGGCCGGCCCAGATTGGCCCTGTGACCCAAGCATCTGACGGCCTGATGACATGCTTGAATAGGTTCATATTTACAGCTCTTATTTTAATCATGAATATTATCTCATCTATAATAGTTTCAGAATTTTTGCCCTCTTACAATGTAAATAAAAAGTTTTCAACATGTCAAAAATCCGAATCAGTAATAAAGTGACGTAAAAATTATAAATATATGCACTAAAGTGGCTATTCCCACAATTTCGTCCGTCATAGTAAGATCACAGATAGAATGTATTTCTATTGTTTATGATATTCAATATCATTATTGCCTCGAGCATTTTTCTAAACAACTAGCAATGTTTGTTTACTAAACTTTAGAAGATTCTGCATAGATTTTTTTTTTTTTTTTTTTAAGTGAAGATATTACTGTAAACTTCTTTGCTTTTCTTCAAGGTATTTCTTGACAAAAAAAGAAAAAAAAGAAATTGTTAGTCATATTGTTGCTTAGTTTCTAATCATTCCTTGATTTTGTTGATATATGGAATGAAGATTCCATGACTGATTCATGTTTATGTTTTTATTAGGGGATACTTTACCAACTTGAGTACTGGTGCGATTCAAGAAGTCTCTTATACCGGCATCAATGGGTAAGCTTAATGTCCTACTTTTGATTTAAGCAAATTACCTTCTGATTGATTTTAAATAAGTGTCGCAGAGTACCTCAAATCAATGATGGTTTATAAAGATTTGAACGGAAATGGCCTGGTACATGTCATGTGAGTTGTTTGAAAACAGATACTGAAATTTCAGATGACGATTAGAACACATCATGTCACGGGCATGAAGGTGTTTCCTTCTAAATTTTAACATTGTTCAAGCAGTTCGGGGGAGACTTTGCAACATGTCATTGAATTAGAGATAATCTCCTACAATTAAAGGTTCATGGGACTGTCTGTCAATTCAATGAAGTTTGAGGGAAAAAGCACCAGAAACCCTTTTTGTATGAGGCGCATAAATATATATATATATATATATATATATGTAATGTATCTAAATGTTTGTCATGTTTTATGCTAATTAGCAATAATGGAGGACCCATAACAGTACACAGAAAAGCCCTACTCGAGGCTCTGGCCGAGGATTTGCCGACGAACTCAATCCGCTTCTCTTGCAAGATCACAGCCATAGAAACCGAAGCATATGAAGGTTCATCCCTTGCTGTTGTTCACCTGGAAGATGGAACTGTCATCAAAACAAAAGTAGGTTTAGCCAAGTTGTTCTTAAATACTGTTCAGTATATATCCAAACACACATTCAAATGTTTGTGTTCAAAATGTTTTTATTTAAATGATTTCATTCCAATTACGAATATCCAAACACTATTTCAGACTACAATCCAAATGTTTCCATTCAAATAGTTGCACCGAACAGAGCCTAATTCTTTAAAGCCTCAGTATTTATAGAGCTTTTTATTTTTATTTTTATTTTAATTTTATAATTTATGTGCCTAATTGGGAATTAATTTGCAGGCTTTGATAGGCTGTGATGGAGTGCACTCAAAGGTGGCAAGCTGGTTGGGACTCGCTACACCGGTCGAGTCCGGCCGATCAGGGGTGCGAGGATTGGCAGTGTTTCCTCAAGGCCATGGATTGAAGAAGCAAGAAGCTCATCAGTTTGTTGGTGCAGGCAGAAGAGCTGGTTTTATTCCCCTGACTGATAAAGAGGCTTATTGGGGCCTTGCTTGTGCATCTCCAGCTAATAAAGGTTTAACTTTTTATTCTTAACCATGCAATTTTTTCTAGGGAATATACAGTAAATAATACATTTTCGGAAACTAAATTAAGTAAATAAGATATAATTTATAAAACTATTGAAGTGTCAAAAATTATTTACTTTACTCTTAGTAAAAAACGTACTTACTCAAAAATATACTACTAATTTCAACAGTTTTGTAGATAGATTGTTTACTTCATTTCGCTTTCGTAAACATGTTATTTATCTTTTTCTCCTGTTCACTTATCCTCTCAAACTAATGATTTTTACTCCTCAAATTAAAAAAAAAAAAAATGCAAAACTTGCGGTGCCTGAAGTCCCAAAAATATCATTTTATACTTCAAAGTGGTACTCACGAAAAAAATTTAGTCAGAATTCGTTGCATTTTAATCACAAATTTGTGGCAAATTCCATCAGAATTTCGAAGAAGTTGAACAGGAGCACACTTTGGAAGTATGAAAAAAAAAAAAAAAATTAGGGAACTATGAATGCTAAAAAATGAAATTAAAAGGTTGAAGAAGTAGTACAGAACTTAGCGAAATTAACAACTCAATCACAATGTGCTAATAAAACTAAAGGATTTTGATAATGTAATTTTATCTTATTTTAGACATTAGTTCTTGAACTTTATATTATTTGTTGCTTCAAAGTGAACATTTCGAAATGGAAGTTACAACGTGACCATCAAATAAATTTCAAGGACTACGAATGTTACAAATTATGAAATTCGAGGGTCAAAGTGTTATATTGCATAGCTTATAAGGGGTGAGATTAACTCTAAAATAACAACTTCACTACTCAAAAATCTTAATAATGTCAATTAAGGGAGGACAACTAACGTCTGAAATTTGAAAAATTTCCGTTCTTCATTGCAGGGGCATACCTAAGCGATCCGATAGAAATACAGAGAGAAATACTCGAAAACTATGCCAAGGACATACCCGAACTATATCAAGACATTGTCAAGCACTCGGATCTTTCAACACTGACATGGGCTCCATTGATGTTTAGGCAGCCATGGAAAGTAGCATTCGGGACCTTAAGCAAGCAAAACGTCACGGTGGCTGGCGACGCCATGCACCCCATGACGCCGGACTTGGGACAAGGCGGCTGCTTGGCGCTTGAAGATGCTGTGGTCCTAGGCAGGCACATCGGAAGATGTGTCCGACAAAATGGAGGACTTGCATCTAGAGAAATAGCCAAAGCATTAGCTGACTACGCCAAGGAAAGGAGGTGGCGAGCGACTTGGTTGATCACGGGCTCGTTTTTGTCGGGTTGGGTGCAACATGGAGGCTCTACATGGGGGTTGAGGTTCTTCAGGGATGCCATTTTTACAAGTTTCTTTTTAGGAGGATCCTTGGTGTTGTGGATTATGATTGTGGGAAACTTACCTAAGTAATTTCCCTATTTTCGGACAGCTTGAGAATTGCCTTTCCTTTTCTTTTTTTCCTTTTTTTTCCGGTTTGTTTGTTCATTGTTGCCATCCATTCTTGTTGATTGAAGCACCTGTTGATGAAAATAAGGTGAAGTGAATAATAAAATGAAAATGGAGATAATTTCACATTTCTTTGTTAAAGAATTAGACACCATAATTTTATATTATCAAGAGATTAAAAAAAATTACAGAAGAAAATAAATGATAAGACACCCAAGACTTATAGATGTTCTCCTTAATAGGAGACCAAGCATATGTTTGGTAAACCTTAAAAAAAAAAAAAAAAAACATGCTAACTCTAAAAAATCAACAAGTTTTTTAACTAGTTTTTGAAAAGTCAAACAACTCTAAGATATTTCAACTCAAACTTACCAACCAAACGCATATTAATCTTCTTTCAACCGCTGTAGTATTTCACTTTGTGAGTGTGTGCGGTTTTTTTTTTTTTTTAATCCTAACCTCTCTTGTAATAAACCTTAATTACAATGCCTCTAATTATATATAAAAAGAAAAAAAAAACTAGGATAACCAAAATAATAAGTGTGAAATCCCCAAACTACTCTTATTAAACCAAGATATATAAAGAACAACTTCACATTATCAAACCCCTTAATAAGATTTAGGCTTTAGGCTAGAAAACGATTCAAAGTGGAGTTATGAAGTATCGAAAAATGCATTTTAGAAAAGAATTAATAAGGAAAACAACATGAAGTCAGCCACGTATCTATTCTATCCAACTGATTTGATCTATATATTTTAGGTTGATTTTCTATTAACCTTAAAAATTAGGTTACACGAGTCGCACATGATCATTCCATTTGTTTTCATCTGAAATTTAACACCGCTTGTTGATTTGGACATTTGTTGCTACTAAGATTTGTATGCTCGGAGAAATTTTTGCTCATATGATTAGTTCAAGGACTAAAACATCACAATTCTTATAAGTTATTTTGATCTCTATTCCGAATCTAAAATTTTCATTTTAATTTTTATCTTTTTCTAAAATATCAACAAACTAATTTTTAAAAAATCAATTAATTTCAACTTAAAAATTTCATTCTAACTCAATGCATCACACATAAACTTAAAGTTCAGGGACCTCCAATACTATTTACCGAAACAAATTATGAAAGTCCAAACTAGAACTTACGAGAAGATGTTTATGAGATTAGGCGCATTAAATTTGGTGCCAAAATTTATTATGGATGATAGATTCAACAAACTTTACAGGCACATTAAATACCTAGTGGCTAGGGATTCTAGCAATGGATATCATGATAACTAGTGCGACTCTAATGTGCTTGTCCCCACACCCACCAACAGGCATATTATTTGCCATATACCATATGACCTCAAATTATCAGTATATTTTTTATTTAAGGGATAAATGAATTATAATAATATTATTTTTATGAAACTAAATAAAATAAATAACATGATTTTATTATATTTACAGTAAATAATAAATTTAGTTGATAAATTATTTATTTATTAAAATAAATTAATTAAGTATCTGATAAATTTATTGTTTACTTCAAAAATTTTAAAATATGTTATTTTTTAATTATTTAATGTAAAAATGTTATTTACTTCATTCTTCCAAAAAACTTTTGTGACGCCAATTATTGATGCTCTTTATATGCTTCTATATACGCGCATTTAAAAATCAATTTTTATTTTATTTATGTGCATAATTTATCGAGAATTTTACATTTAATTTTATTAAATGGTTTAGAATTCTAATCACTTACATCCAAATTCAAAATAATAATAATAATAATAACAATAATTATTATTATTATTATTATTCTTAAATGGGTTAATTTTATCTCCTCACTCCTGTTCTACTTTTCTCACTCAACATTTAAACACATTATTGCATCCACTCTCTAACTTTTTTAATAGTTGCCTTTTTTTTTTTTTTTTTTTTTTTTTGCTGAACTAACTTTTTTAATAGTTACCATCCAAATCCACTAATAATTTTGATTAATCAAGTTTCTTTTAATTTCATTTATGCCCGTGTTCTTTCACTTTGTCTTGCTTAGTCCCTCTCAACTTTTGATTATATCGTACACATATAATTGCCAATAATCTTCCTTTGCACCTGTCATCCAACTCCGTTGATTATTTTTCGTTAGTCAAGTTTTATTGAGGCGTAATTTCATTCTTATTATTGTAGATAATATATAATATAATTAAGATTTAAGTTTGTTTTCTCTAAAGATTATTTTTTTTTAACATTTCTTAATAATCCAAGTTTTTATTTTAAATAGGATTAATCTTCCAAAATTTGCGCTACATCGGTATTTTTCATCCATTTAATTAATTGATAGATGGGGTAAATTCCCTAATATAGGAGAGAAGGAAATAAGCAAAGGTAGAGAGAGAACGTGCGTGCCAAACCTAAGGGAGGAAGCAATCGAAGGGCCGCATTGACAGAGGACTTCCGACGGTGATGTCGAGAATAGGCGGCGATGAGAAATGCAGCGGCGATCTGCAATTTCTCGACGGAGGAAATGAAGAGAGAGAAAAAAAAATTGCGGGTTTTGAAGAAATTCTAATGATTTTTCATTATTTTTTTAATTTTTTGTTAAATTTAATTTTTTTTTCAAATTACTAAAATATCATTTTAAATTAGATTATATATATTGCACATGACCCATTCTTTTAGAAACTTAACAGATTTGGACGAAAAGGATTATAATGGCTAACATTTTAAGAGTTCGGAGTCTTCTCGGTCAAAAAAAATAAAATAAAATAGGGATTAAACCGTCGCCATTTAATGAGTTCATGGATTATTGAGGTCAATTACTCTAAACAATGACAGGTGAGAATAAGTTTGTGTTTTCTTCTATATATATATATATATATATATATATATTTTTTTTTTTTTTTTTTTGTGAGGAAATTGACTTTAGTCAATTGAAAAAATATTTGCTTTTACAAAAGCACCCTTAAACTTTTATGTGGGGAACTTTTATGTGGGACAACAATTCCGAATGAAGTTTTTCTAATTTTTTAAAAGTAAACTAATTTACTATTCAAAATTCTAAATCTTTCTTTCTCATTTTCAAAAACTCAAATCTCAAATTTTAGCTTGTGTTTAGAGCATCCGTGCTAAAGTTGAAAATTTTGAGTTTGAGTTGAATTATGCGTTTGGTTGATTTTTTTGGAGTTAAAATATGTAAAAACTTAAAAAAATTTCGGAAAAATATATTAATATAAATCTTAATTCGTTCGTATCAAAATTTTATACAATTTATTTTGGCTTCTTTGTATTGGTGAATCCTAAACTTATTATAGAGTTACAATTTACACTCTGAATTTTTAATTTTGGGAATTTACACCCTAAACTTACAAATTTGTAGCAATTTGCACCCTATTGATAAACGAAATTGATTTTCTAATGAAAATTGATACTTCACTTGCATATATATTGTTAATTAACTAAGATAAAAAAATGATTATTTATGTCATGAATTGACAACTCATGTACAAATCACATATCAATTTTTTTCAAAAGATTAATATTATTATCAATGGGGTGTAATTTGCTATATATTTGTAAGTTCGGATTGCGAATTGTTAAAATTAAAAGTTTATGGTGTAAATTGCAACTCTACGATAAGTTTAGGGTGTACCAATACAAAAAAGCCATTTTTAAAAAAATTATCTACTTTGAATTTGTATATGCAAAGTTATGGATTTTTAAAATTTGAGTTTTTAAGGTATAGTTGGAATTATGAATAGTAAAACTGAGTTGACTTTTCAGAAGATGAGAAAAACTGAATTATTTTTCAACTCCAATTGGTGAATCAAATATAGGCTAAAGTTCATAACTTTCATATTTCAAGTCGAAATAAGATAATATATTTTTTTTAATTTAATAAAATGAACAAATGAACGAAATAAGATCCATATTATTATTTTCTTTCCGAAAATATTTAAATTTTACACTTTTTAACTACTATTAATTTATTTTCGATCAAAATATTTTCAAAACTCCAATTTCGATTGTCACACAAGGAATCCCTCAGAGGCTTAGATAAATAATCCAACTAAATTAAATATATAAAAAAAAAATAATAAAAAAAAAAAATAAAAAAAAAACTACAATGCGTTTACAAGCTAAAAAGACGGCTACTGAATTCTTTAGAAGGATAAACGCAGCAAACAAACCCACTTTTGAAAAAGGCCTTTGTTCTTCAAATCATTTTACTTTACAATTAATAATTTCCCTCGGCAACAAAATAATGCCATTTAAAACAAGGTTTTCATTTTTTTTAAGCATAATTTTTTCAAGAAGCAATCTTTTCTTTTTCTTTTTTATTTTATTTTTATTTTTCTTTTATCTTTAATAAAAAAAAATAAGAACCATAACGAAAAAAAAAAAAAAGAAAAACGAGAAACTTTCTTCTCTCTCTCTCTAACGCGTGAGGATTAGGATTTCTCAATCTGTTCTTTCTCTTGGGGCAGGATTCCGATGGTGGCCTTTGACCTGTCATTTGTTTCCCGGATAGTTGGTGGTGGTGCATAGTCGTCACGTACCGGGGAGGTCTTGCAGTAGCTTAGTTTCGCAACTCAGTTTCTTCCAGCGATGTGGTTTGTTTTATCGGCAAGAACTCTTTCTATATGATTGGTTTTTTTTGTTTTACAGTATGTTGGTTTGTTTGAAATAATGACAATGTTTTTGTCGTATTTTCCTTAGGTGTTTTATTTTTGTTTGTTATTTCTCATAACGGCGGTGGTTTCTTCACCTTTTGCGTTGGCTGTTTATCCATCGGATATGAGTCTTGACGGTGTTTGGTTCCGCTAGAGTTACTTTTGTGCAGAGTTAATAGTTGCCCTTGTGCTACCAAGTCTTGGCACTCGATTGATCGGAAAATTCCAACGACTATCAGGCTTTTGTCAGAAAAAGCCTTACATGTGCTCAATTTCAGTGTGTCGAAGTATATACCCATTATCGAGTTTCAAGTATGCCTCATTTCTTTTGAACGTCATCAAATTTCACTGGTGGATCTGTTCTTATTTAAGGGTTTCGTCTCATGTAATACGGGATTTGTTATATTCAGTATTTTTTTATCTCCTTAATGAGAGTAATGAAATTTCCCTTTCAAAAAAAGAAAAATAAGATTTACCTCTAGCAACTAACTCTTAAATTGGCCTGCAATGATTAATGGAGCTTGAATGATGGTTGTAGGACGGTACCCTTATCACTCATATTTAAAATTTCAACTGCCCCCCTCTACTTTATTCTTTTCTTGTATTTCTCTCTCTCTCTCTCTCTCTCTCTCTCTCTCTCTCTCTCTCTCTCTCTCTCTCTTGTCAAAATAGTATTTTTGTGTGGGATTGTCAAAATACTATTAATTTCTGCATTTTAATCTTTTTTTTTTTTTTTAAATAAATTTGAAAAGGGGACAGCCAGAGTTAATGTACCCTTTCTATACGTTTAGAAAAAATTATGCACTTTTAGTCTGTTTCATTTACTCTGCCATTCACACATCACTGCACATTTTTCGTTTATAATGGTGACAAGTGAACTATACTTTTCTTTTCTTTTGTTGTGTAAAAATTGTTAAAAGATTTCCTGGACCACTTGAAACATGAAAGGGTTCTCTCTCTTGTCACAAATTAATAGCCTATTTTGTCGAATCACCTTTTTTTTTTTTTTTTTTTTGCTTGAAGTCAAATCACCAAATTAATAGCTTATTTTGTGCCTCTGGTAGCATTAACGTAATGTTGAACTCTTCAAGTACAACAAGGCAATAAAAATACGAGAAAATTACCTAACAAGTCAACTTGTTTCCCATTATGAAAAATTTTACCATTCTTTTTCCGTTCTTTACTTTTTTGATATGATTTCCATTTTTTTAATGAATTTAATTGTTCTTTTTCAGTAAAATCTACTACAATATCACATAAAACAGTGCGACATTTTTTATGATTCTATCAGAATATTTTTTTCTTCCCCAATATATGTAGCCATAAATCTCTGGTTCTCGTCGCTGATCCTAGTTATCAGAGTATTTTAATAGAATATTTTTTATAATCCACCACAATATTTTAGTACACTACAATATTTTTTGTCCCAGTACTGATCACCAACACCATTTATCGGAATATTCTGGTAAAATATTTTTACTAATCTATTAAATTTATTTTAAAAATATTGATGACAAGATGTCTCCAGTTCCACTAAGGTGATCATTGGAGTATCTAGTATAATAATTTTGGTAATCTATTAAAATATTTTTTATTTTGAAATTGATAGTCAAACATGTTCAACTCTAGTCGTGAATGCCAATCACCAAAATAATATGGTAGAATATTCTTTATAGTCTACCATAATATTTTTTTTTTTTTGTTTTCAGTATAATTGTAAGATGTTTTCGGTGCCACCAATCACCAAAATATTTTAGTGAAGAGAAACATTTTTTCCAAAGAAAATTAAAATAATGCAGTTTTTTAACAAAAAAATTATTTTACTTTGCTATTTCAAACAAAAAATATTATTTTACTTTGCTAAATAAATAAGATTTTCTTTTACCAATAAAATAAGAAAAATTATTTATTTTAATGCTTTAAGTTTGTTATATAAATCATTATTATTGGGTGAAAAATTATCATTTTATATCATTTAGTTCAGCGTTCATTTCATATATTGATACGTGATAATTCTGTTAACAAAACTAAACGAAGAATTTACTAACAGTTCGAAATTTGGGATTAATTTTTGACAATGTCTAAAATTCATAGGTTATCCATGAAAATTGTCCTCAACTCCGCTAACAAAATTAAAAAAAAAAAAAAAGGAAATTTTGTAAATGTTTCAAAATTCGAGTGAAGAGATGTTACATATTAAAGTTTGAGAGAGAAAAATATGAGATAAATTCTAAAATTAGAAAGAAAGAATTTGATTTGACCAACTAAAGTTTTTTTAATCTCTTACCTATATTTAAAGAGTTGGTCATGTATTCCTTTCTTATCACGTGACAGTCTCGTAATGATCACATCATCACCACATAGATTTTTTTTTTTTATTTGCTAACTATTATAAATTAAAAAATGAAAAGAGTTTTGATTGAAATCTTATCTATCTAGTATAATATAATCTAATCTAATATAATCTAACATATATAAAAGAGCTAAAGACTCCTCATTCTTTTTGACGTATGTCATTCTTTTTCTTTTTTTAATTCTTTTTCATTTTTTCCCTTACCCTTTTCTTTCTTTTTTTTAATTGCTAAAATTTTTTCGCCTTTACTTCATTCAAAAATTAACTCAACATATTTATCATTTTTTAATGACCATCTCAGATTTTCAAGTATTATTTTTTCTTAATGTTTGATATATATTTTATTTTTGTATTCTTTAAAATTATTCTTTATTTTCGTCAACGTGCCGATCTCTTTTTCGTACGCTTTCTCTCATCATTTTAAAGTTTTTTTTTTCATTTTTTTTGCCCATATTGAAATAAATTTCTTTCATTACTCAAGCATTTTTTCTGTGATCATCTCAATTAGTATTTTCTCATAGTACTATCTAATTAACTTTCTATATGATTCGCTAACTTCTCTCTAATTTCTTACTACTTAAATATTTTCTCATCAATGTTATATGAACAATTATTTTCTCATAATACCTTATAATTTATTTTTTATTTAATAAATTGATTAAGAACGTGCATGCCACATGCTTACAACCAATTTATATACCTATATCTATATCTATACTATATATATAAATGAGCTAATGCAATTAAAAAAAATTTTAATCTCTTTCTCTTTTTGACATTTGTCACCACCTTAGAAAAATCTGGTTTGTTTTTAACTAATCCAACTAAAAACTTTTTTAACTCATTTCTCTTTCTACACTTATTATCGTTTTAGAAACCAATCAAACTAAAAACTTTTTAATCCCCTTTCTGTTTTGATACCATCTTTTCTCATTATTACATACAGTATTGAAAAACGAACCAAAAAGGAAGTAACTAGGAGAAAAAAGAAGCAATCAAGCTGAAAACAAAATGAAATCAAATGACTGAAAGAGTGACACGTGATCATGGAGATGAAAATTTAATTGGATATATGTGTATATAACAATATAATACGTCATAATTATTTTTTCATTTGATTTATCATTTTTTTTTAAATATGCATGACACAGAGCACATGCTACCACTAGTGTATATGTAAAAGTCTCAAAAACCAAATCATCTTCCGTCCGTGACATGTTCTCAGTTTTATTCTTTTTTTTTTTTTTTTTTTGGGGCTTTTTCCTTCTAGTGTCACCACCCCTCCCCCCCTCCTCCTCTTGATGTATTATATTCTTATTTTTACTACACTTCAATGACCGTACATACTCATCTCGTAATAATTTAAAAAAAAATACATTTTTTATTTTTCATTTAATACTTTGTTTGTTTATCTTGCACCTGTGCGAATTGTATTGTCCAACTAGTTTCCTATAAATGTAAAAGAAAATAAAAATTTCAGTGAAAACACGCGTCTCGTCAACGAGATATGTTCATCTGTGTACGATTATTATAGCCGTTGAATAATTTTTTTTTTTTTTTTTTTTTATAGAAAAACAAGCCGAAATTATGGCTCCTATAATAAATTTTTTTTTTTGGTTTTACCATATTTAGCATTTTTCTTTAAAAAAAAAAAAACCATATCTAATCAACAAATACATATGTATGTTTGTATATATGCACACACTACGCTTTGCAGCTTCCCTGTCCTGTGACTGTGAGCACTCGGTGAGAGGCGTGAAAAGAACAACAAAGAAATGACGAAATCACCAGAAGAAGAACACCCACAAAAAGCTTTTGGCTGGGCTGCCGGAGATTCTTCTGGAATCTTATCCCCTTTCCACTTTTCTAGGAGGTATTTTTTTTCCCTTTTGTCATTTACTTCCTTGATGATATATATATATAGATTATTTCTCCTCTGTTCTGATATATATAAGTTCATATTCAAGGTTATGAAAACCAAAAATTTCTCATCTGGGTTTTTTGTTTTGGCCCATATTTCGACGCTTGTGAGTTCCATAAACTATAAACCAGGTTTTTTTTTTAAATTTATTATATATATATATTTTTTGGTACCTGATGACTGATGGGTTTTTGCTTTATTTGTGATTTGTTGGTGGATATATATTTTTTAATTTGTTTATATTTGTTTTTGGTCGGCATGAAACGAAAACAATCGGGTCAAACTAAACGCAGACTTTTTGATAATAATATACTTTTAATTGCAGACTTGCAGTTTTATCCCATTTAGTCTTGGTGGCAGGGATTTTTTTTATATTTTATTTTTTGTTCTGTTATGTAGTCCATGACGGAATCAGACCTTAAAAGCAATGCTTTCATTTCTGCTGCCTACAGTCAGATCTGAATCAAATTTGGTTAAATTATTATATTTTTCTTAATACTCATATAATTCTCATATGATATAACGGTTGATAACTTTGTCTTATTGGCTGTACAATGAAATTTTCCATGAGAATAACTGGCTTTTGGTTCATTAGAAACGAGATTTTTAGATGTAAATTCTTAGAGAGAAAGTGTTGACAAATTTTGTTCTGTTGTTGAGTTGAGTTTGTGTGCACTATTGGCAGGGAAAATGGTGATGATGATGTTACAATAAAAATCCTCTACTGTGGAGTTTGCCATTCTGATCTGCATTGTGCCAAGAATGAATGGGGGTTCACTAACTACCCTGTTGTTCCCGGGTAGATTCTTATCCCTCGTCGGCTAGTAAATCCCGATCTTAATTATTTTAGTCAATCATTATCGAAAATCCAATAATGATTAAGCTACTTGATACTTTGTAGTTGTGATTGTGTTGATAAGTGGTAAATTTAAGTGAGCTTGTGAAAATGCAAGGCATGTTTATTTTCGTTTTCTTTTCGTTAGAGTCATCTTGGATTTTCTTGGACTGATGAATTTCATGTAAGTAAGTGGAGTGGTATGAGTAACAGAACAGGGAGCTTCGACGGGGACTCGACCTTTGTTGTGCAATTTGCTTCATTTGTAATCATTGAGGATTTCCGTCAACAACATCTTGTTGAGTCGCAGATACATGTTTCTTCTATAGGATATGTTACTTGCTTACTTGTTCTGTATTTTCTTCATTCATTATTCGGCTTAGATTAGCAAACATCGTGAAAGCGCTTATACACTGTTCCCCTTATGCTTACCATGGTTCTTTCTATGTGTTAATTAAATTCTGCTGAACGACTTTTCTGTTTGGTAGAAACTTTGATATGTCTTGACCCAGGGGAGATATTTGTTTGCATGAATTGTTAAGGAAGACGGAGAACTGGAAATTTGTGTCTTTGCATTTTCTACTAGCTCAAAAACAGTAATTACTTTTATTTGAATCCTTCAAGGTTGTTTTTTGCTAAATACCGTGCGCACACACCTCTGTCATGGTAACTCGTTCCTGTGTTATTAGCTTCCCTATGGAGCTTAGCGTAATAACTTCACCCATGAAGGCCATAGCCATTTTGTGTTTCAAGGAACTGTATATCTGTAACGATATTTGTTGTCACTCTTTTGCAGGCATGAAATTGTCGGTATTGTAACCAAAACTGGGAAGAATGTGACAAAATTCAAAGAGGGTGACCAGGTCGGGGTCGGGGTCTTAGTGGGATCCTGCAGGAAATGTGAGTGCTGCCAACAGGACTTGGAGAACTACTGCCCTCGATGCATATTCACATATAGCGCCACTTACCATGATGGGACAAAAACATACGGTGGTTACTCCAATATGGTGGTCGTTGACCAGCACTTTGTGCTTCGGATTCCTGATAACTTGCCCCTTGATTCGGGTGCTCCGCTCCTGTGTGCTGGGATCACTGTGTACAGCCCGATGAAGTACTATGGAATGACAGAGCCGGGCAAGCATCTGGGCGTGGCAGGTCTTGGTGGACTTGGTCACATTGCTGTGAAGTTTGGAAAGGCCTTCGGATTGAAAGTGACTGTCATTAGTAGCTCCCCCAGTAAGAAGAATGAAGCAATTGATAGGCTTGGGGCTGATGCTTTCCTTCTTTCCAGTGACCCTGCACAAATTAAGGTGCTGATTATCAGTTTGAAAAGAATGAACGAAATGAAAAAGTACTTGTCTTTATTGTAAGTCGAAGCAGACAATAACGTCTATAAATTTTCGGATAAAAATGGTTACCAGCCCTTCACGGACCTAAGCATCCTGACAACAATATAAACACTATTGGCTTAATTTTGGTACTGTTGTTCTTTCGAAAGAAGTCCTGTTTGGCAAAAGAAGTAGAAGCAGAAGTCGAAAGTTAAAATTTTAGCTTCTCTAAATAACGGTAAACGTACATTGGCTTATGTGTAAAGGACTTTTAGCCACTTTACCTGTTACATTACTTGCATTGTGTTCAACGTACATTCAGAGCCTCAAACAATACCAAACTGTTCGTTTTCTTGAAAGTCTAAAGTTTCGTTGTAATGTTGGAATATGAATTTGGAAGTGAATTGCACTGCAATTGAAGTGTTTTTGACATCTGTTTCATATATATATATATATATATATATATTTTGTTCTATTCAGGCAACTTTGGGAACTATGGATTTCATCATTGATACAGTGTCTGCAGTTCATCCTCTCACCCCGTTACTAGCTCTATTGAAGTTGAACGGGAAGCTGATTGCTGTCGGTTTGCCTAATAAGCCTCTGGAGCTCCCTATTTTTCCTTTAGCTATGGGTAAGCCTCATCTATCTCAAATATCTTGAAGCTCGTTTCCTAAATTCTTTCCCCTTTTTTTCTGGTGAGCAAAACGTGAAACACGGAGGAAATTCTCGACACATTTGTTTAAGAGAATTTGCACCCTTCTTTTCACCTGGAAAGGGGAAAAAAAGTGAAAGTGATACGAAACAAGAGCTTTGTCGCAGGAAGTTTGGTTTAATAAAAAGTTGTGTGCACATAGCTCCTTCATACCTTAGCGTTTGATGTTAGCATGGCACGCCGGTTTCTCGAGAAACCTGAACTAACTGAAAGGAAGCTTTTCTGAGGGGTTTAATATTCTCCTTGTTCTGCATAAATATTTATTGGACAATGTCACTGATATGTTCTTGCTCTAATTACGCGGTGACAGGGCGAAGACTGGTCGGAGGAAGTAACTTTGGAGGATTGAAAGAGACGCAGGAGATGCTAGACTTTTGCGCAAAGCACAACATTACATCAGATATTGAGCTGATCCGGATGGAGGACATCAACACTGCCTATGAAAGGCTTGCCAAATCTGATGTTAGGTACCGTTTTGTGATTGATGTCGAGAACTCTTTATCGCAGTAGAGTTCCTCCGACGCCTTTGACCCGTCCTGAATATTAAATAAGTAAAATAAAAGTTTCGAATGTCGGATTACACGTCATGAAATATGATTTCAATGATGGGGGTGTAGAAGAAATGTTGTCCTGGATATTGATGGTTGTTCTCATACATTTGTTCTGTCCTGGATATTGATGTTTGTTCTCATACGTTTGTTCTATTATCTTTAGTTCTTTCACCTGTCGTCTTTTGTTGTCTTTTTTGGCATCTTTTAAACAACTTTGTTGCGACCAATTTTCATGAAATTAATGGAGATGGGGAAGGAGGGAGAGGTTTTTTCTTTCATGATGTTTGGTATGATAAGAAGGAAAGAAAGCAAAAATCATCCCTCTTGTTTGATATGGAGATATAAGGGAAATGCAGGATAGATTTTATTTATAAAATGATTATATTATCTCTAACCAATGAGTTGGATTGAATCCCTTCAAAAATCTCTCTAATTTGGAGTGATTAAAATTAAGGTTTTTCAAAGAATTGGGATTCCCTCCCCTAATCCCTTCCTTCCTCTATTCTATCCTACCAAACAATCATAATTGTCAAAATCCTTCCACCCATTCCTCCACCCCTCGCCTTCCTTCCATTTTCTCTCCTAACAAACACACTCTAGGATTTGGTGATGAGTGAAAAATGTTGATCAACAACTAGTTAGAGGTGGCAATTCATGTCGTGGGTCAAGTTCATATCATGTCGAGCTAATTTTTTCTCAACCCCGTACTCGATATATATAATTTTCTTAGAATAAAAAATAATTCTTTTGCCTATCTAAAAAGGTTAATAATTATTAGGTAATTATATAATGCTTGATAATTAAAATAAGATAGATGTGGTAATTTGACATAAATATTAAAGATCAGGTGGTATTTTAACATAAATGTAAAGATCATGGGCATTTTGACATTAAAAATGAAAGAAAAACTAACGGAAATAAATGGATGGGGAAATTTGATACACATATTAAAGTTCAAGGGGTATAACATATACAGTTTATAATTCAGAGGCACATTGACGTTAGTGATGTAGTTTAGAGGGAATTTGTGAAATTTTTCTTAAATATTATTAGAAAATCCAAGGATTTAATGAAAATCTAAAGATTAAATATATATTATAATTTATCATCTTTTAAAAAACTTACTATAAATTTTAAATGTACCTATAAAATATGTTATACGCTAAAATTTTTCTTAAAAAAAAAAAAAAAAAAAAGGCATGAGGCTTATATCTTTTACTTATTATAGGAAAACAAAAGCATGCCCATATTTTGATTATGAAAGTTTACATTCAAACCTCTCTTCTTATCTACTGGACGCTGTCTAAGTTGTGGATTTTAATGTCATATGTGCCTCTTTTTTTTTTTCTTTTTTTTTTTCTCGTTTTTTCGGGGACAAAAGACTTTGATGACAGTTACTTTTGACTCGATCTTTGATTTTTGTGTAATTAAAAAAATAAAAAAAATGATCTCAATATCTTTTAAATAGGGAATGGATTCTCGCATTTCAACTAAACAAATGGCTCTTTATCAAAAATAAAACAAAATAAAACTAAACTAAACAAATGGCCTTTTTGTTTTTTTAGTTACCGGGCTTAAAAGTAAACAAGTGACCTTATTATTTCCCAATACAAATAGATTTAATAGTTGTGTGCCTTTATTTACCCATGCTTACGTTCATGCCGCCAAACTCTTTGTTTTAGGCCAGTGCTCCAAGTGTCCAATAACGAAGGTATTAATGATTACAAAGGTAATCTAAAATAATTTTATATCTGACTCAAGACTCTCACAACCCAAATTAAAAAAAAATAAATAAATAAATAAAATAAAAATGCAAAGGTATTAAAGTTGAGTGTGTCTAGATATCACCGACTATACATTTGTCTAGGAATCCTTCTAATTCAGTGCGGAATAAACACTGTGTGTGTGTGTGTGTTCATATTCCATCACGGGCTACATATATATATATATATATAGATTCACTTGATTGTCCTTTTCTCTTTGTACTTCCATTATTCATGGTATATAAAGTTAACTAATTGTTGAAATCAGTTCATATTCTTTTTCAAATGATTCCTAGAGAAAATATATTTACCAATTTGTTTCTTCTAGCACCCTTACGTAACACATGAGACTAACTAGAAAATTAAGGTCAAATTCGGTGCATGATGACACATTTCCTAATAATTTTAGTTCATTATTAAATCGATAGGTAACGAAACACCAAAAAAGACATGAATGGATACCATTCTTATTTCGTTCTGATTCCGATTTGTATTATAACGAGTCATAAAAAACATTACAAATATAAAATCGTAAATAGCATCTTTGTCTTTCGTTTTGTCTTCTTTTTTTTTTTGAAGATAAGCATCTTTGTTTTTCCAAAAATAACGGACATATGTCGCAATGGTATAGTCGGAAATTTTTTTAAAACCATGTAAGTTCAATCAAACTTTTAAATTAAAGTATTAGTGCAACTTAATATATATATAAATATATATATCTATATATATATATTTGTCTCCCTTTTACCTATATTTTTTTCGTATCTTTTGTTTTCAGTTTTAAGAGAGCCAAGCATGTATATAAAAGTACATTTGATTTTTTTAATTTATTTTGCACGCTTTTAATAATTATAGTCATATGATTCTATCTTTTGTTTTCAGTTTTATATCGAATGTGGCGGGCAAATATGCCAGGGTCATTAACTATCACTAAAACAAAGAAACGAATTTTTACCTAGAAACAAGTCTAGATATGTAATTTTATTGGGATTCTTCCTCTTTCTGAAGTTGCTTTCAAGGTCGGCACTTAATTTCCGATTGGTTCCCAAGTAAAAATTAAATTACAATATGCAGCCAAACCACACAACTAATTAATTATAGAACCAAATTTATCCAAGGTGGTTTCAAAACCTATAAGAAATATTGGTTCTACAGCCTAGTCGAGATTATTCTTTTCTTCTAGGATTAAAACTATGCAATTTATATAATATTGCTCGATGTTGGAACCCCAGAAACATTATTATATATATATAGTAGAATTGTTTGAGGGGAAAAATCCAACGTAGCTAGAAAATGGAAAGGTCCATAGAAAAAAGTACATGAAAACCATGTATTCCCCAATAAAGTCATAATACAACTATAAATTTCAATGTTAATAATTTTCTACAAATTTAACAATTAAGAAATTTTCATTCCTAGTCATAGTTTAAAATTTAATAACTATAAATTTCAATGTTAATTATTCAAGAAGAGTAGTGCATCCTTGTTGACCATACAATCTATATATTAGGCTACTTTGCTCTCCTCAGTTTCTTGTATGCATACTTTTCCAACCCCAATTTCGTCCTCAATTCAATCTTTCAAAACATGAAACTCCTTTTTCTTTCTAGAATCTATTTGGTCACTCTTAGCCTAATTACACTACTTAATTTAGAGCAAAGTATCCACGGCTGGTTACATGTTGATCCCACAGAAGGGTTCATCTCTCTCCCGCTAAATCAATCAAATTTCGTAATCCAATGGCCCTTCAATGTGCCCCAAGAGCAGCGTTACAGCTTCGTTAATGGGACTCACAAGTTGTGGGTCTACTCTACCGACAAGCCTCATTCTCCTACCAGCCATACTCGCCCTCGAACCGAGATCCGTATACACGTAAGTGATAACGTGTTCGTTTGACAGAGCCTTTTCTTTTGTTTTTAGTTAATAAAAGACGTAGAATAGTAACACTGTTAGAGTTGTAGCTTTTCAACGAATGTTTAGAATCATATGTTTCAAAGAGCTTTAACAAGTACTCCAAATGATTTTAAAAATTTTTAATAGTCAGTAAAAATGTTAGAATGAAGTTTTTTTCATGTCATACTAAACTTTGTTTAGAAGTCACGTTTTTTAGCTTTTACTGGAAGCTTTTCTAGAGATAAGAAACACTTCTGATAGATCATTCATGCACTTTCAAAAACAGTTTTTGTAGCTAGGAAATCAAAAATAACTTCAAAAAAATTTTCCAAACACTCAAATAATCTCCTCAGATCCAAATTGCTTCATGAAAAATGATTAAATTTGAGTGCTCAGTTTATTATTTTCTGGTTTTCTTATGTTAGTGGATTTTTATTTTATTTTCAAAATTTGGGGTAGGAAAATTTGAACTCTATACTTTATAACACAGTTAGATGTGAAATTATTGCTATGTTAAACATGTCATCACTGTATATATGTATACAAATATATTTATCCATGCTAATAGACATATTTTCACTGTATGCACCAATCCAAGAGGAAAATTACAAACAAACATGTAATATATGTGTCTATGAAAAATGCTAGGGACACCAACTCTAATACCAACTTTTGAATATCAATTTATGTGACATATGAGTTGTCGTTATTTTATTAGTGAGCGTTTAAAGTATTATTACATCAATTAATTGCATCTACCAATGAAAATATGACACGTGAGTTGGTACTAAAAAATTTGGGATTAGAGTTGATGTCCCTTATACTACTCGGATATACATACATACATAGAATATTTATATGGACCCTAGAGAAGCTAGTCATGTACTAGGCCTACTACACTTCTTTTCCTTGTTTCTTTTTGATTGGCACGCACTCGTGTGCTTTTAACCCCATTATTACTAATTATAAGCGCTATACTCAGATTTAAACCTGGGAATAAGACATCCTAAGCCCTTAACCCACCCCATCCTCACCACAAGGCTAGCCCTTACTAGGCCTACTACACTTAATCGCATGATTTCACTATATCATTTATAACAATCTTTCTTTCAAGTCCCCAAATTCCCATAAAAGAAGATTTCACATATGGCCTCTCTAAACTTAGCCATAATTGTTTTAGTCATGATCAAATGGTCACAATTAGGAGCTCATGTGCTGATCAGGATCATGTGGCCGATCCAACCCAAGGTTTCATAGCGATCCCATCAAACACATCAAACTTTCACATTCAGAAACCATATGACTTGCCTTTAAGCTCTCGCTATAGCTTCACTAATGGAGTCCACAAGCTTTGGGTCTTCTCTATAGACAACCCTTTGACTAAAGGTAGTCCCACTAAGCCTCAGACAGATATCTTTATTCAAGTAAACAACCTCAAAAACTTCTATATTTTCACTTTATGTTCCTTTTTTTTTTCTTTTCTATTTTTTATATGCTCTAATATCTGTCTCAATACTAATGGAATCAAAATGATCACTGGATCGATGAGAAGATATTTTCATCAATTGGCTAAAGTCTGTTACTTGAACATAGAACGAAAAAAATTGGATTTGATTAATTCAACTTTAAGCTTTGGAACAATTAGAAAATCACAGATTCCACATCTGTGATGGATAATAATAAGACGTAGTCCTAAAATCTTTGTTTCTGTCCGTTTGAAAAATATATTTTGTTTCTTGGAGGTTGTATGGCTTTAGTATTGGGCTTTAGTGACATCTCGGGTGATTGGATATTTCCATTGGAATTATATATGCCACTATTTATGTTTTTAGTGACCCAACATTTGAAGATATCTATATAACTTTTCTAAAAACAAAAATTGTGACATGTGACAAAATTAAAATTATAACTCATATGAAAATTTGATAATGGCAGGTTTTTCCATTCATCACTTTCTTAAGAAAAAGGGATAATTAGATCGGTTTTAATAATAAATTAGAAGTACCAAGTGACAAAATTAATTATGTCCATCAAAATTTTCCATTTTCTCAACCTCTCAGGGATACGACTACTCGTCTGGTGTCTGGCAATTTGAAGCATACGGCTACGTACCGCATGGGACGTCTGGTGTATGCATAATGCAAGTGTTCGGAGCAAGCCAACATGCCACAACCCTAATGCTCAGAGTCTACAACGGCTCTCTCACATACTACCAGAGTCCGGTACTGGTCCCAAACATCTACAACAGATGGTTCCGGGTCAATGTGGTCCACGACGTGGAGGGCTCGAATGTGAAAGTATACGTCAATAGAGTTCTCGTATACGAGGCACCAGGACGTGGCGGGACTTCTCACTACTTCAAATGTGGAGTGTATGCACAGAATGATGACTCCTACTTGATGAAGTCCTATTGGAAGAGAATTAAAGTTCTCAAGAAACGTGATTAAATTATTGATTAAGACAATGATGGAAGAAAAATCCTATATTAATCACTATCATAGTAACCGTGTAATACTATCTGTTGCTTATGGCGTTGCCTTATTTGTACCTTTGTAATAGAGCTATGCTAAGGGGCTCCGCATTGATGGAGCTCACAGGGTTGTTCCATATACGTACACAGAGGGACAGTCCCCACCATCCTTGTGTTGGGTCCATGTGAAAAGTGTTTTCCTTTGATATAACATGCTTGAATTTCTACTATAAATGAATATGTTTTGTTTAATGAATGGAAGTTTCATTAATAAATAGAGAGTAAATAAAAAAAACAAACAGAACCAAAACTGACGAAGTTAAATACTATTATCGATATCAAACTCAAATTCATTAATTTTTATGTGAGAATATACTGTAAAGGGAAAAAAAATTTGGACCAAAAAATAATACACACACACACATATACACATACAACCTAAGACAAATCAAGGAATATATATTAAGAGCTTCTCCCACACAACAGTACCATTTAAAGAACCCAGAAAACATATGAAAAGTGAAACCTACAATAAGCCTAAAAGATAAAGAAGCAACCATTACACATGAAATGTACTTGTAAGATAACAGGAAGCAAGTAGTATTGAAGATAGATTCATAGGCTAATATGCATAAGAATTAGCTGATTTAGACTAATAAATAAGTCCCAAAAAAACAAGAGAGGAACATCCTGCAAAAGAATGTAGCATCAGCAATAGTGATCATAACAGTATGCCTCTCCAATATGAGCAGTTCCAAAACACATGAAATTACTGCCAAATTTATCTAATTAATTTCGATATACTTAATTTCCTAAAATAGATATACTTAAGGGGGTTTATGAACTAAATTCCATCGACAACACCTCCGACAAACCACCACCACCACATGCTCTCCAAATGATCCCCGTGAAATTCAGTACAAATAAAAAATTATCACCAAAAAATCAATGCAAGTTCATATTTGGATTTTGAAAATACATAACAATATATATATATATATATTTTTTCAGATTAACAAAGAATTTATAATCAGTCGTTGTCCACACTACTTAATTTAAGATAAATTACTAAAGAGTTCGTATAGATGATCATCGTTTTGAAATTATTGTTTTTCTACACTATTGAAAACTTTCTACAATATTTTTTCTGATAATAAGTAAATTCAAATTTATCTTTCAACGTATGATCCAAATACGGATTTAACAAGGGTGAATTAAATAACTGTTTAACTGCAAAAACCGCCTAAATTACACTACTTATGGTTATGTGATGCGGTTTTTTGTCTTCTTATATGATTTGGGGATTAGTTGATTATACTTAAATGAGTGGTGCAGTATGGTTTGTGGTTTGAAGTTTTCCAAAACCGGAAGTAACCAAACCGTACCGTTTAATGATAAATCCTGATGAAAATTTTTTCCCGTTAAAATATAAATTTTATTTCTATTTTTACCTAAAAGTAGTATGGTTCTCTATCTATTAGTTAGAAAAAAAAAAATACAAAACACCCTTATATTTATCCTCGATGACACTTTTGCCTCTCTAATTAGACAAATGCATAAAATACTTCTTGTATTTGTAAATCAATCAAAAGATACCTCTTAAAGTGTTTAAAGTTTATTAAAATACCAAGACTATCCTTTCCAAATTTATAAAATTAAGCAACATAAAATAAAATGATTAAACGAATATTTCAACTATTTTGAGAACATTTTAAGTTTTAAGATTTTTTTTATTTAATATTGTAGTTTAAGTAATGTTTGAAGTTATATTTAAGATAGGTTGGGAAACTAATATTAGTTTTTTTAAAAATTAGTTGCTTCAGGGGTGTTTTGTGGTTGATACAACACAAACACAATAGGTGTTTTGGAAATTTGTGCAATAAAAGAAAAAAGTTGAGGGTAAATCACCTGTTTGGTCTCTTTTTTTTTTTTTTTTTTTTTACGAAGAACCTTTTTTTTTTCTTGCTAAAAGTACCTTGAGCTCTTTTAAAAAATGTAAAATAGTTCTTTTTATTGACAAATATTAAAATTGGATGGAAAATATATATTTGACATATACAAGTTAAATTATGGTAAAAAAAATATTTTACTTTTTAAGTATAATAAATCAAGTATGATTCACGTGATATTTTATGTTAACTATCTGTTAATGAAGAGGACTATTTTGCATGCCTTTTATAATCATAATCATATGATTCTATATATATGATCACCTTCATATCGAATGTGGGGGGCAAATATACGACTCTACACAGCCAACATAATTACTAAAACCAAGAAACAAATTCTTAGAAATTCAATTCTAGATATGTAATTTTATTGGTCTTTCGGGAATCTTCCTAGGTATGAAGTTGCTTTCAAGGTAGGAATTTTCGAATTGGTTTCCAAGTAAAAGTTAAAATACAATAAGCAGCCAAACCACAATTAATGAAAACCAGTGCCTTATTATTATAAAAACAAAATTAAAAAAAAACAAAAACAAAAACAAAATAATAGTACTACTAGTACCTAATTTATCCAAGGTGGTTTCAGAACCTAAAAGAAATATAGGTTCTATACAGCCTAGTAGAAATTTAACGTTTCTTCTAGGATTAAAAACTATGCAATTTATATATTAATGCTCGACTTTGGAACCCTAGAAATATTATATTTATAGTAGCATTTGTATGAGGAGAAAAATCCAACATAGAAAATGGAAAGATCCATATAAAAAAGTACATGGAAACTTTTATTCACCAATTAATTTCAATGTTAATCATTTTATGAAAATTTAACAATTTAGAGATATTTATTCCGCTTGATCATAATTTAAAATTTAACAACCATATATAAATTTCAATGTTAATTATTCGAGAAAAGTAGTGCATCCTTGTTGACCAAACGAATTATATATTAGGCTACTTTGCTCTCCTCAATTTCTTGTAGGCATAATTTTCCGACTTATTTGCATGAATGCCCCCTAAATTTTTTAAATTTAACAATTTAGTCCCTAAACTTTTTTTTTCCTGACAATCAACCCCGTAAACTACTTATTTATGGTAATTTAGTCCTTTTTACTTAAATTCATTAAAATTAAGACAATTTTTTACACAATACTTACACATTATAGCTCAAAATGGACAATGTTGATCATTTTTGCTTAATTTCACTATAAATTTCTTTTATAGTTTAGGTTTACATTTGAGTATAATTGAATTAAGGTTCAAATTCTTAAAGAAATTTGTATTGAACTTAAACAAATTAAAATGATTGACAATGCTCTTCTTGGACTATAATGTGTAAGTTATGTGGAAAAAAACCATTAAAATTTTTACAAGTTTGAGCAAAAATTACTGAATTGTCAAAAATTATAAATTCAGGGGGCGGATTGACAGGAAGAAAAGTTTAGGGACTAAATTGCCTAATTCGAAAAGCTCAGGGGCTATATATACAAATAAGTCTATTTTTCGAACCCCAATTTGCTTCTCAATTCAAGCTTTCAAAACATGAAACTCCTTTTTCTTTCTAGACTCTTGTTGGGCACTCTTAGCCTTATTACATTACTTAATTTAGAGCAAATTGTTCATGGCTTGGTACCTATTGACCCCACAGAGGGTTCATCTCTCTTCCACTAAATCAATCAAATTTCGTAATCCAAAGGCCTTTCAATGTGCCCCAAGAACAGCGTTACAGCTTCGTTAATGGAACTCACAAGTTGTGGGTCTACTCTACCGAACAGTCCTCACTCTACTACCAGCCATACTCAACCTTGAACCGAGATCCGTATACATGTAAGTGATAACGGACTCGTTTGACAGATCTTTTCCTTTTGTTTCAATAGAAGATGATTAATAAAAGCCGTAGTTTTTAAGTATACGTTTGGTGCACATGTTTTGACTTTACAAATATCTAATAATTAGTAAAAAGGTTAGAATGAAGTTTTTAATGTCTTATTAAAAATTTGATTCAAGTTTCAAAATTTAATCAGAAAACCTTTGTTTAGAAATCATGTTTCTGGCTCTTACGGAAAGCTCTTTTAAAGATAACAAGCACTTCTAACAGATCGTTTAAACACTTCTCAAAGCAATTTTTGTAACTAGGAAGGCAAAAACAATTTCTAAAACTTTGCAAAACATACCCAAATAATGTCCTCCAAATCACTTAGTGAAAAAAAAAAATGCTTGAATCTTGATTCAGTTTATTGTTTTCCGGTTTTCTTACGTTAGTAGATTTTCATTTCATTTTATTTTATTATGCGAATTTGTGGTGGAAATTTTTGAACACTACACTTAATATAATAAAGTCAGACATAAAATTATTATGTCATTTTATATTAACATCTGTTAACAAAAATGACTATTTTGCATGTTTTTAAAAATCATAATCATATGGCTCTATATATATGATCACCTTTGTATCGAATGTGGCGGGCAAATATATATATATATATATATATATATGTTTGTGTATATATATACGAGGGTCGTTCTCTACACAGCCAACATAATCCCCAAAACCAAGAAACGAATTCTTAGAAACAAATTTAGATATGTAGTTTTATTGGGTTTGGGGGGAATCTTCCTTGGTATGAAGTTGCTTTCAAGGTTGGTATTTTCCTATTGGTTCCCAAGTAAAAATTAAAATACAATATGCAGCCAAGCAACACAACAAATTAATACCAGTACCTAATTTATCTTTGTTCCAAAACCTAAGAAATGATCAGCAACCAAGTAGAGATTTTTTTTTTTTTTTTTTTTGTTCTAGGGTTAAGACTATGCAATTTATATATTAATGCTCGATATGTCGGAACCCTTGAAACATTATCATAATATCTATATTTATAGTAGGTTATATAGTAGTGGGAAAAAAATCAACATCTAGAAGATGGAAAGATCCATGTATAAAAGTACAAGGAAACTTGTAATCCCCCATAAATACAACTATAAATTTCAATGTTAAATATTTTATGAAAATTTAACGATTTAGCAATATTTATTCCGCATCAGAATTAAAAATTATTTTGTACAGTCTTTTTCATATTAGGGCATCTCTAATTTATCAAAACTGAAAAACAATACAAAACTAATCATATATAAAACTTGATACAAACACAAAATCCTAAAAGGTATTAATTTTTTCAATCGCAGAGTTATCAATATGGAATTGTTATATATAAAGAGAGAGAGAGAGCGAAACTGTTTTACATAACAATTAGAACATCAACAACATAGCAAGTTGTCAACTAAAGATACAGAAATGGGTGTGATCTTGATTAACACATCTTCTTTAAAATTTGCAGTTCTTCTTGTGTCGTTGATGTGCTTGTCAAGTGGTAGTAGGGCTCCTGTGGATCCGACCAAAGGCTTCACTCGGCTGCCATTGAAGAGATCAAACTTTCATATCCAGAAACCTTATGACTTGCCGGTAAGCGCACGTTACAGCTTCATCCATGGAGTCCGCAAGCTTTGGGTTTACTCCACAGACAAACCCCTCTACAAGAACAGCACCACTCACCCTCGAACCGAAATTCGCATAAGGGTACATAATTAAAAGAATAATTAATTTTGTTTTAATCATCATCACCTACCTCTAATAATTGGAGTGAACTTTTTTTTTTTTTTTTTGGTCTATGTATAAAGCTTGGGTTCTTTTTTGGTTTTCTTAGCATGTATGTTGACTAATTAAGTTACTAATTTATTCATTCATCTAAAACACTTGGAATGTGTTGTACTGTCCTAGACTCACTAAAATAGGTATGTGACGATCCAGTCAATTATACAGAGTTTCAATAGAGTTTATTAACATTTTCTCATATGATTTATGGACCTTATCGAGTCAATCCCAAATATCTTCAGATGATTCATCTTCAGTTTTTTTTTTTTCCAAATTATATACATATATATATATATATATATGTATGTATTAGTTTTATATTGCCTTTTGTTTAGGCCTGTTTTTCCCCTTTTCTTTTTTGAAATATTCTGTATTTTCAATTTTTATAATATTATGTGAGATGAAAATGATGAGGGTGTTAAAAGGTATCATCTAATCGTGATGTCTAGATAGATACAGTAAAAATAAGCTAAGTTCATGTTGTCAAAGCTTGTCCTTTTTTTCCCAATAAGAAATATCTCATTTAATAGCCCGTTTAATTTTCATTAAATATATAGTAAGAATACTTAACGCACACTGTGTAATTTGGAAATAATTCCCCTATACACGAGCCATCAAAGAGATTTTTCACGAGAAATATTACACACTAATTACCCTAATTTGTAAGTAACACTAGAAAAATCTTAAAATTAAACACCATTTCTCTATAAAATAACATAATAATCATGTGGTAATTAATTTTTTCCATATCTCGCATTTGATATAAAGTGTATAAGTTTGTTTAATAATTTTAGCCGATGGATGTTGAAAAGAAACGATTTGAGCCATTAGAATTCAGTTAAAGCCAGACAACATTTATGTCAATTGGCTGAGATTGTTTCTTTCATTTTCCGATTTATTTAATTACCATAATTTTTCAAAATTTTTTTTTTGGGGGGTTCTATTAGGGATATGATTATTCTTCTGGAATATGGCAATTTGAAGGGTACGGATACGTACCATCAGGAACAACAAATGTGTGCATAATGCAAGTGTTTGGCGCTAGCCTTCACTCTTATGCCACAACCCTACTGTTGGTCGTCCGGAAAAACACACTTCTATACTACAAGAACCCAACTGTTGCTACAAACCTCCATGACAGATGGTTCCAGCTCAACGTGATCCACGATGTCGATTCGTCGATTTTGAAGGTATACATCGACGGGATCCTGAAATTAGAAGCTCCCGGCCATGGCGGAACCAATCATTTCTTCAAGTGTGGCGTCTATTCCCAGTATGATGGTTCACGCTGCATGGAATCCCGTTGGAAGTGGATCAAAGTTTTCAAGAAGTTTGTGTGATGATAATTGTATACTTTGATTGTATATATCTATCAATCCTAGCTAGCTATATAAGTGATTATGACAATAATAATATTTATCTTAATCAGTGATGAATTGTCAGGAATTAAAAAGATTAAAAGATGATCAATCTGATCATTTGTGTTCGGAATATTATAGGATCATTTTTTTTTCTAACAGATTAAAATGATCAATCTTATTGATATACGAACATTAAAAATTTTCACTTTACCTCCATCTCACCTATCCATTCTGTTATATCTTTTGTTTAAAAACAAACGGAAAAAAACCATGTGATTACATTTAATCCCATCTTTTTTTATCCATTTCAACATAAATTCCAACATAAGATTAGGTGATGATCTAAATCAAATTCATGAGCTAAGTGGACATTTTTTAGAGTTCTAGAGGCAAAGTGGAAATGATAGTGCATCTCCACCTGTCGTTATATATTTCTAAGTGCTAAATCTAGGCAAAATCAAATCAAAAGGAAAAAGAATACAATAGTAACAAAATCTAATGCATATTTGACGATTAAAGTAGTGTTCTACTGATATGTTTCGTAGAATTCTAACATAGTATCCTCAAAGTAATGTACTACTTTTGATAGTCTAGTTTCAAAAGCTATTTCTGAAAATATTTAGATAATTTTTCAAAATTGCTTTAACTCTCCAGAAGAGCTTACCGTTAAAGTCACAAAATATGGCTTCTAAAAAACCTCTTGGTTAATAGACTTTAAAAATTTGGTACAAGTTTGGTTTAAACTCTCTGTTAGATATTCAGCAAAATTCAAAGTTTGATACAAGTTTTAAAGTCTATAAAGAAAAATTGTTTCTGAAAGTCGTAATTTAGATTTTAAACTGAAAACTCTTATAATAGATCATCTAAACACTTCAAAAAGCAGTTTTGGATCCAGGTAACCAAAAAAAAAAAAAAAAAAAAGTCTAGAATGAAACAGAAAATTATTTTGTCCAATAAAAGCTCTTTATAAAATGTAGGTCCAAATACTAACTAAAGAATTACAGATTTACTTCTCTTCTTCTGCTTATTGAAAGCAAAAATAAAAATAAAAACAATCTATCAAACAGAACCAAAAATATATATGAATATATAATCTTGCCGGCCGGTTTATTCTTTTGTTTGCATTGCAAACATTTGTTTTGTTTTTTAAGTTTGATAAAGAAAAAGAATTAGTGGAGCGTAGAATTTTTCCCTGATTACGAAAGACAACCACCGGTAACCAATCCATCCTACGAAACTAAAAAGTCCTACATAAAATCAAAAGAATATGGCCAAAACTAAAAAAGTGAACAAATGAATGATAACAAACGAGTTGTAAGAAAACTAAGAATTGAACTCAATATTTTATAATATAATCGGGTTTAAAATTACATATATGTTATGTTTGTCTCCACGATACATATATATAAATATATAAAAGAGTTTTTAATAGTTTTTCTTTTTTCTTTTTTAACCATGGCGGGTTACACAAAAAATTCTAAAAATTAGTACATGTTTTAATTAAATTTGATGATGTGACATTATATATGACTTACTATAGCAAAGAACTTTTTTTTTAAGGTAAAAATTTCAGTTAAGAACATATTAACCTTATATAAATCCATTTTTAAAAATGGAAAATAATATCTAAAATCATCAAAGGATAAGGGAACCAAGATTCAGTTTCTGAAATGAAACTGAATCAATTTCCTTTTTTAATTTCAAAGAAAATTGAACCTGCAATATTTTTTCTATGCTATACATGAACCTTTTAATATATTGGTTTAGAAATTACTACAAAATATTTTCAAACAAATATGCTATACATGAACCTTTACTATTTTCTAACAAATATGCTATACAGGAACCTTTAGTATTTTCAATTTCTGAAAACTTTTTTTTAACAAAGAAAGTCAAATTTCTTTGAAATGAAACCAAAATTCAATATTTTTTAATTTTATTACGAAAAGAAAATATTCTTCTAAATTCTAACGAGCTAATATGAAAAATAAATAGAAGATAAAAAATGATGTGAAGAAAAAAAATAAATTCAAAAATTAGGAAGGAATCTTTAATGTAGATTTCATTGAAAAAAAAAAAACAAACTTAAAAAAGCCATGTCATTGGGTAAATAACAAGTTGTCAATTCAAAATATATTTAATGAGCTTTAAAAATTAAATGCTCATTAATCTTGGTTAAATTTTTTAGCCAACTACCCAATTTATTATAACAATCAAATCTATATCTCATAACTAAAACAACACAATCATTCATGAGTAAATATCAAAATAACCATTAAAACTATATCATATGTACACATATAAAGTGGTAGTCTCACTCTATGCACCAATCCAAGAGAAAACCACAATAAAACAAATATATATTTATAAATATATATATATATATATATATGGACCCTACTACACTTTCTTGCATGATTTCATTATATTATTTAGGATAAATTATTAGTTCATCACTGAATTTTAATTTTCTATAATTTTAATATTTAAATTTTTTTCATAATTAAAATATTCTCTAAATTATGGAAATGTTGCCAGACTAGATTGTACATTTGCTCTAAATGCCCACAATTCAACAGCTCATGAGGACTGAGGAGATCTCCTAATCCAACGGTTAAAAAAATTAGTTCCAGCATCATGTCGGTAAAAGCAATTACAGCACCCATGAAAAGACGACGTCATATTATTTAGAAAGAAGAGCTGGCATATGGGGGCCCCACTCCGCTCCTGATTGTTGCTTGGGCTTGACCGTTCGTTTCTCAAATGGCCTATCAGGTCTAAAATCTGTGCCATGAAAATATTGTTGGGTTCACCTAATTAATTCTTAAAAATTAAGGGGTGTTTGGTGAATGAATTGAGTTTGAGTTGAGTTGAAATTTTTAAGTTTGAATAATAATTTTTGTTGATTTTTTCAAAAAAGATAAAAAACTTTTTCAGAAAAAGATAAAAAAAGTACAGTTTAACTTGAGTTAAACCGGTGTCCTAAACGGGGTCTAAAAAACAAAAGTTAAGCAAACTCTTTACGGAAAATGTTATTGGGTTAGCTAATTGTCGTTTGTCAGCATATTGTCGTTTCTATGTTTCTGTCGTTTGGAGGGCTCTTCGCGCTGCCTCTGCTATACTACATATTTATAACACAACAGTAAAGGCTGTAGTCGGGATAGTATTTAAGTCGCAACAAAAGAAGCACAAAACAATCAAAATAAAATTAAAAGTTGACCGCTTACTTTTTAGTCTTCGCTCATGAATTGGTATCATGAATATGACATGCTTTCACACGAAAGTAATTCTACAAATAAAACATGAGGTGGTAGTTGGAAAGAATTAATTTACAAAAGAATTAATTCCAAATGTGCTATTTTATCATTAGAATAAAAATCTTTTTTATTCTTTAAATTTTAAATTAGTCTCACTTATTTATTTTATCAAGTCTTGTCATCTCATTTTCCCGGCCTTCGTCCAAATCCACTACTGCAAAAGCTTCTCTTTTTTTTTTTTTTTTTCTCTTTTGGTAAAAATTCTTAAAATCAATAAACAAAAGTTAAGGAAACTCTTTAGGGAAAATATTATTGGGATACCTAATTTCAATTTTAACTCCTGAGAAATATATATTAACTTATTTTGCTTTTTAAAATATATCCAAGTTTGTCAAATCCCTAAAATCTTATTGGGTTACCTAATTTCAATTTTAACACCTGAGAAATATATATTAACTTATTTTTCCCTTTAAAATATATCCAAGTTGATCAAATCGTTTCAATATTTGGTTTTTTTTTTTTTTTTATAGAACATTACAAAAACAAACAAAAAAAAAACAATAATAAGAGAGAGAGATAGCGGAATAAGGTTAAAACCGGAGACAACCGGTGTGCAACACTGACATTCAACTCGTCTAACTGGACATGAACACTTTTGGACCAGTCTCTCAAATCTAAAGCGTGCATTAATGCCAGAATATATATGCCTTCAAAATATAACGTAATAAACACTAATAAACATTATGAGAATATCCGTTGAACAATATTGTATTGATCAACGAACCAGTAGCGATACATAAGCCTATATTTGACAAATTCGTTCAAGTTGAAAAAATTCAATTCGATTTTCGTCCTCTTTTAAAAAGTCCATTCAATTTTACTATTTGTAGTTTTCAATTATAACTTGAAAACTCTAAATTTAAAAGTCCATAAGTTTACATAACAAGTTCGAATGAGATTTTTTTTAATATATATATATATATATATATAAATTGGATAGAGTATTAATACGAACGAAACAAAATCTACATTAATATTTTCTTTCAAAAATATTTTTAATTTTTATACTTTTTAACTTTAATCAGCTAAACGCATACCAAACCTACAACACAACTCCAACTCAAAGTTTTCAACTCAATCAAATGCATGCTAAAATACACAGCTTTTATTACAAACCTTACTCCAAGACCCAAGTAGCCATACATGGTACTACAACATATATCACCACCAAACTTTCACAAGTTCACGGTAAAAACTAACATTAATAACCAACTGATTTTCAAGGAATAACTGTATGCTCTCTCTCTAGCCCGATTGGCCAACAGTTCGGTCGTTGATCTTTTTTTTTTTTTTTTTTGGTAAAACATACAAACAATAATATATATATTTTCACATGATAAATTGATCATAAAGACCTTTAGGAGGAATAATCAAGTAAACCTATAAATAGATCTCGCTAAATTACAATTTCTAGACATGTTGTTGATCTTTTTATAGTAATAGTAATAATAGGACATTATTATTTTATTCCTTGATATATTATAATTAATCAACATTTATCGCTTTGTTGCAAGGTCATGTAATCATGATTGCTATTCATCATGATATGGGAGGAAACTTCATTTTTCCACCGCAATTTGTAGGGCTCTTACCTTTACAGTCGATCAAATTTGCTCCCGTACGATTCACACAGAAGCGAATCTCGAGAAGCTGGTCGTTTGAATCTTTCTTGTTGCACTTGATTCTTGGGGCTTCATTATATTTCTTTTTCAATATTTCTATGATATCCGTTGTACTATAGTTCTTTTTCGCGCTAGGAGCTACACCTGATCAATTTAAGCTTCAAGTTTGTAAGATGTACGTTTTTTTTTTTTTTTTCTTTTTTAACACAAGATAAGAGTTACATGCAAACATATTGACAGATCGATTATATAAAGACCTCAAAATTAATATGAAGACTAATAATTAATTTCAATGATAGCATTTAAGAAAATTTTAATTCCACGTCTAGCTAAACAACATTATTTATCTTTTGAGAAATAGACAAAAAAAAAAAAAAAACATAACTACAAATAATACTGTTTCTTTTTTCCATTATTTGGTTTTCGTTTCATTCTGATTCTTTGAGTACAACACAATGCACAAAAACTTTATAATTATCATCATAACAAAAAAGTATCTAGTATAACGTTATTAATAAAAATCTATGGGTGAGGGTTGTCTTTCAGCATAATATTTGAGGACTAAACTAACAACGTAAGGCTTAATTATTCTAAACCGTAAGTTTTAGAAAGTACATATAATTTAGGAACTTTATCCAATGAGAAGCTAGCATTCAAGTTACAAAATAAATTAATTAAGTAGAAAAATAAGAGAAATAGATCTGATTTCAAAGAACCAAAATGAATACTAAAAGACAAAAGAAATAAATATAGCTAACAAGATTATTTTTTATAAATTATTAATCAGAAACACGTTATAATTTAGTCATAATCATAAATATTAATAGTAGTGTTATCATAATTACTGAGTTACAACGATAAATACCATCGATCAGTCATTGTTATAATTATTAGCAATGAGTTTGACTTTAAAGCTCTTGGGTATTTTCAATAATTTAATAATGTGGACCAACAAAATCTGATGTCATGCTGCAAAAGAATTATTGAAATAAAAAAGAAGGAAAATTGGTATGTGGTTTTTACCGAGGGTATATTTAGAAATATACATGTGTGAGATCCATAAATCTGATTTTGTAATACTAAAAATAAATAAAGTATTAAAAAATGGTATTAGATTTGAAATTATATTTTTAAAAGTGCTACTATTAATATTAATCTGTCTGATTGTATGTATAGTGCCCGTGTGTATGTATACAATGAGAAAGAGTATATCACTATTACCTTTAATTTGGAGAGTTTGGAGGATATCTAAACTGCCTTTAAGACGAAGAGCTGCTTTAAAATATTTAAATTGGTCAAGTACAGCCTCTGAGCAAGTCCCATGTTTTTTCCATTCATGTTTCCAGAACTCCTCATTGGCCGGTTTCCCGGAATCAATTGATGGCCACTGCACTTTCAAATTTGCAACGAGGGATGCTATCTGTGCAACGCCATAAAAAGAGTATATATAGATCAATTGACACAAAAGATTCTAGAAAAGTCTAATTAATAGGAAGGCCAAATTGCCTGGTTGCCCCACTAGATTTATGACACAGTTTTAATTTACATTCTTAACTTTTAAGTTTTTATAATTTGCATCATAAATTTATAAATATGTAGTAATCTATCCATCATTGATAACATTGTTTTTTTATTTAAATGAAAAATGACATGTGACTTGTACATGAATCGTCAATTAATAGAAAATATTAATGCAACTTTGTTTTAGATATAAATTTGAATTAGCATTGACAAAAAAAATTTTAAAAAGTTCTTTTGTGCTCTTTATTAATAATATATTTACAAGTCATATATCAATTTCTTTTTTAAAAAAATTAATATTATTATCAAATAAGAAGTAGATTGCCACAGATTTATAAATTTAGAATGTAAATTATCAAAATTAAAAATCAAGAATACAAATTGGAACTATGCGATAAGTTAAAGGAGAACCGTTGCAAAAAAGCCTAATAGGAAACGGCTCTATGTTTGACTGGAGATGTGATAGTGGAAGAGAGTGGTTTCCTAATTTTATTGTATTCCCTAAAATAAAACAGAAAGAAAATTACAGAAACTGGTTTTGTTCAAAAGTAGAGTAACATATATTGAAATTAAGGGAGTGTTTGATATTCCAATTCAAACCCAAAAAACTCAACTTATGTTTTTTTTTTTTTTTTTTCTGAAAAGTTAATAATATTTTCAACTATTTTTTGAAAAATTAAAACTTCAACCAGATTTTTAACTCCATAAACAGCCAAAAATAAAAATAAAATAAAATAAAATAAAGCTATTATATAGTGTCTATACTGGGGCACAGTGTGAGTGGAATATTTATATTAAAATATATAATACACCAAAATATGGATTTCAAACTCTCTCCATGTTATAATCTTCCTTGTCTACCAATCATTTTATCAAAACAACCATCAGTATATATAATTTTTCCTTCCATCAACCCCTTATTACTTAATATTTTATTCTTAATTAGGCTTCGTTCTTAATATCAGAAGAGTTTTCATCTGCTAGATTTACCCAAGCTTGAAAATTTAACGAAATACTGTATTAAAATTTAAGTAATAAAACCTATAATATGCAAGCAAGTATAGTAATATCAGTACCTTGGCCTTGCTGAAGTTACTGCCTTGACAGTCTGCCAGCGGTTCGCCTGTCCAATAAGCTGGCCATAGACCATGAATAGTAAAATTATTTGGAACATCTTGTTTTCGCGGTGTGTATGAACCCGGCCACTGCATAAATGGTTTGGAAGCCCCAAAAAAGATATCTTAACATGGTCAGTGGAATTCTATGGTGTTATTTTGGCAATATATTAAACAACCATATATATATATATATATATATATATATATATCTGTGTACATTTATACTGGGGCGGATTTAGGTGTGCGATTATAGCCCCCACTTAAATTTTTTATTATTTTATTTTTATTCCAAAAAAAATTTTATAATTTTTACAATTTAACCTACTGCAATTTAAAAATTTGCATATAATCCCTATGTTGTTCCCACTAAAAATATTAAAAAAACTTCTCATATAAAAATTAATTCTATTAAAAAAAGTTTATGCTTAACTATTTCGCCCCCACTAAAATTAAAAACTCTCACATAAACATACTAAAATAAAAATTCTCATATAGTCCCCTTTAAAATTTATTTATCTTGAAGAAAAAAAAAATTTATACGTCCCCACTGATATATATTTATGGTGCCACACTGCATATATATATATATATATATATATTATATACACACACTCAAAGTAACCAAATATGGACATCTCATTGTCAAGTAAACTCAGAACTGACCTGTAGGACAAAGTAGAAGAAATCATAAGATCCCGGAGCTCCAACATCAAAAACCACAGCATCTAGCTTTGTTGTTTGAAGGGAAACTTCAGCCAGCTGCTGATCATCAGGTCGATTATTATAGGAGAAACAATAATAACTAAATAAAGCTACAGCCACATGTGATATGGCTAGAAGCATGAACAAATTCCAATTAGAACAGCTCATTTTGTGATATCTTTTCTCTCCTCTTAATTTTTTGATAATGGTTTTGCGTGTACTAATTAGCTTCAACACGTAGTTTTTATAGGACAACACTTATGGTGCGTTTGGTTGCAATGTTGGAATGGTAATGGTCATAGGAATGGTGATAGTAATGGAATAGAATGCAAAAGACAGAAAGTCAATTTCCTTCATTTATTTGGTTTGAACTAGTGGACTCGTTAGTAATTAATTTTTCATGTTATTGTATAAATTTCTTTTCAAAGAAATTAGAAAACAATTGAATATATTACAATAAATCATAAATAAAAAACAAATTTATATTATATGTAAATTATGTGTGTTCATATATATTAAATCAACAAATTCATATAATTAAATAAAATTTTGTGAGTGTATGTATGTGTGTGTGTGTATATATATATATATTGTACATGTACAAAGGGGATGATTATATGTATAAGTGTGTGCGTTTTGTGAGTGTATTTGAAAAGTCACAACAAAAGAATCGGAATAAAATCTCGAAAAATAAAAATAAAATTTGATCATATAGTTTTTCGTCTTGTACGTATTGATGAATCGCAATCATGCTTTCTCATGAATAATTAATCCTACAGCAAAAGATGAGCTGGTAGCTAGAAACAATTAATCCAAAAAAATATTAATCTCATTTGTATCTAGAAATTTTAGAGTTAATAGATTTGAATCTTAAAAATTTTCACTTAATTCTTTAAATTTTGAATTAATTTTCAGTTAATCACTTCTGGCAGATCATGTCATCCCTCCGCCCAGATCCACCAAATACATATCTCCTCCTCTGACCCAGTTTATAGTTTGAATCTTTTTCTTATTATTTAATTCATAGTTGATAAAATTGATATATATAACTACATCGCCCATTCTCTTTTTGTTAAAACTTTGATTGAGTTCATACTTTTTTTTATGTGGGAAATATTACGGTTAATTTCATCTCGATTTTGGTTTTAATCTACTTTTCAAACAGAAAGTTGAAATTTTCATTAAAAAGAAAAAAAGAAAACATTGTAGAAAAATATTTGAACGGTAAATTCAAAACAGATAACCAAATGAGAGCTTAAATGATTTGCCTTTTCATTTTATTCCACTATCGTTTCTATTACTGGCACCATTTGAAAAGTCATAACAAAAGAATGCATAAAATATTATCACCTATACTCCCTAAACTTTAGAGTCGTTCTCATTTTACATCTGAATTTTAAAACTCTCATTTTGTCTCCCAAAAATTTGAATTTTCCCTCCTAACCTTTTTTGTTAAAATTTTTGTTGAAAATAGAGGGAAAAAGAGGGGAATTAATCTTGCCATATTCATTCTATTGTGATTTCTATGTTGAAAAAAAAAACAAACAAACAAACAAAAAGATCACAACACTACACTCATTTTTTTCCGTATGTTTTTCACTATAATTTTATTAAGTTAGACTAATTTAAAGTTTACATAATAAAATGAAAATTTTAAAAATCTAAAAATAAAGTATAAATGATCTTAAAAGTAAAAGTTGACGGTTTAGTTTTGTAGTCTTGTATTGATGAATCGTGATCATAAGTCATGACTATGGCGATGCTTTCACACGAATAATTCTGCAAACAAAACACAAGTAGATCTTTATAGAGACCAAGGGGGTGTTTGGAGGGACTTTTCCAAAACATCTACAATCTTTTTCTTTTTTTTTTTTGACTTTTTCCTCAATTCAAAATTGTTTTAACACTCTATTCACATTTTCAAATATCTACAATAAACTCAAATTTATCCATAATTTTGTTATTTTAAGTCCAAATGAGATTATTTCTTTTTTAATGAATTGCATAGAATTTCGAGAAAAATAAAATAAGATCCGCATTGATATTTTTTTCATAATCCATTTCAAGATTTTACATTTTTTCTTACTCTACACAATTTTTTTTCAACCAAATACACATTTTCAAAACATATCTTAATTCCAATCTAAATAGCTTCAAAACTCCGTCTCAATATCTCTCCTATTATGACCCCAAATGGTGTACTAGTTTTATTTGTAGAACGAATGTGAAAGTACTTGGAATAGTCTTCGACCTGTCACTAAAATAAAAAACAAATATAGTAGGATCTTAGAAAGAAAAGGTGAAAAATTAGTGGTTGCCATATGCTTCTGGCTACATATGCTCACACATTGAAATCATGACCACCAAGGCTAGAACCGCTCAATTATTAATAGCTGGTATCTAGCTTTTTCATCCATGTGAAAATCAACAAGTAGTCACGTGATTCATAAATAAAAAGAGATCAATTGCAAAAAAAAGACTAAAAATAATATGAAAAAGACATCATTAATTTGTCATATTACAAGTCTTCAATTCCCGGAATCAATTGATTTGATACTAATTAGATATTTGGGAGTCCTTTTTCTCTTGTGTGAAATTTTGCATCTCATATTAATTAACAACTCATGATGGAAAAATGCCGTCCTCAAAAATTTTTTTTTTGTTTTTTTGTTTTGTTTTTGAGATGTGTCTTCCTCCATTATTGAAATCATTTTTTTTTTAATTAACATTATGGATGTTAGGGTTCACACTTACTAAAGAAAAAAGAAAACAATGTTAAGTTTCAAATCTGAAAATCCGTACTTAAACTCCTTTACTTTCCCACTCATTAAGCAAGTCCCAACATGATTTATTGAAATCTTATTAACAAGCCAGCATTTCTATCTTTTTGCTGAAGAAAATAATCTACGAAGAATTTTACTTTTTTTTTATGAGTTTGTAGTGTTATTATTGAATGTATTTAGCTTAAATGTTTTTTTTTTTTTTTCAATATCAAAACTATGTCATGTGTTTAGGGTAGTTCACATTACTGTTTGTGCTCTTAATTTCGATGATAAGCAAATTTGATTGGAGGATTCGTCTTCTAAGAGTATTTCTTGTAATTTTAGAAAGCTCCAACTTTCGTAAAGGTATCTAATTTGTGTTTTACAGTCTCACATATTAATATTTTTCGTTCTTGAATTAGTCTCAAAAATATAATTCAAAAGTCAGATTTAAAAACTCGCAATTAATTGATGAGATATTTATTTTAATAAGGAGGTTTGGTTATTAAAAAAAAGGGTTAATTTCTTTTCTTTTTTGTTTGAGGAAAAAAAAAGGTAATTTAATACCATTATATGGTTTGTGCAAATCTCCAACCATAAAAAGTGCTAACATCTTTTCCTATTTTATTTTATTTTGGAGAGAATTTGCTATTAAGCCCTTATTTTTATACCCTATCGATAGAGCTTATTTTTAAACCGTTAAGATGTAATCGAACGGTTGAGATGTTGTTTGTGTATCATAATTATCATACACCTTACTTTATATTAGTATAAATTAATAAAATAAAATAAAATAAAAAACCCTACACCTTCCCCAATGCCAGCGACCGACCAAATTTGCCCGCCAAACACCGGCGCCCCCCCTCCCCCGACACCGACCAAACCCCCCTCCCCCCAAGCACTTGAGCCCCCTACCCCCGACGCTGGGCTTAGGCCCCCCCAACCCCGATACGACCTAGGCCCCACCAGATCTGGGCACCCCGCCCCCCGAAACCCCGACAACGGCCCCCCCTCCGGCGAACTTCCACTATTCGGGGACGGCAAAATGATCACCTCCCCCCATCGACCTTCCACCCACCAGCAAGAAAAGAGAGAGAGAGATAGAGTTTTTTTTTTTTTAAGGAAAAAGAAAGAGGAAATCTAGTGCATTCAATCTCAAATTTGCACAAAATTACAGCCGCAAATTTTAAAAGCAATTCAATAATAGCTTTTGAATAACTAACTACCGATAGTGTTTCTTAAATGAACTCTATCGCAGATTCTCTCTTTATTTGTTACCATTCCTATTATTATTAGCACTACTATTCTCCAACTCCAACCAAACACACCCTTAAGACTGTAGCGAGTCTTTGAAAAGTCACAACAAAAAAGCACAAAAAATTAATAACATAAAAGTTGACAATATAGTTTTTAGTCTTTGTATTGATGTATCATGATCCATGATGACTATGGGACTATTTTCAGTACACGAATGATTAATTCAAAAACAAAAAAACAAAAAAAAGTTTGTAGTCAAAAACAATTAATTTATGTAACTACAAAATAGAGTTATTTACCTAAATAATCTTGAACTTTAAAAAAAATGATGGTTTGATCTTTTTTTTTTTTTTATCATGTTAATCCTAAACTCTCTAAATAGATGATAGTTTGATCATTTTCGTTTGATTCCGTTAAAAAACTCATGGAATGGTCATATGAGATGTACGTTTTGTGTTTTTTAAAGGAAAATACCCCTAAAAAAACGAAAATACCCCCATTCATATATATCCCTCTCTCCCTCCCTTCCTTCACCATTCATATATATCCCTCTCTCCCTCCCTTCCTTCACCCACAGGTCTGGTGCCGGCACCGGACGCCGACCGTCTCTCCTTCCCTCTTCTCCAGTTTCGATGCCAGGGACCAAGAGACTGTCTTTCTCTCTCGCCCTGCCCTCCCCCCTCCCCCCCCCCCCCCCCAAACCAAAAAAAAATCTGGCGCCGAACGCCGAAGACCACCCTTGTCTTCTTTGTCATCGGGCCCCCGCCTTTACCAAAGAGCACGAACGCCCCCTCCCCCCAAACAACCCAGATCTGGGTTTGCTAAGAGCGCCCCCCTAATTCGTTTTCTCCACCACTGGGCCCCCGAAGTCCCCGACGGCGATAAGCAGCAGACCCGATTCTTTCACGATCACGCAAACAATGCCATTCGATGAGCTTCTTTTTCACTAAAAAGTGTGTTTTTTATTTTAGGTTTTTTTCCCCAATATTTTTTTTTAAATTTCAATCGGTTTAATGGAATTCCTAGTTCTGTAATCTTGTTTTTTTGGGGAATTTGTTTTGGAATTGTGTGCTTTGATGTTGATTTTTGTGTTTAGTGGGAGATGGATCGGAATTTGGGGGTTTGGTGTCAATGTGGGAGGGATCGGAGGGTTGATGGTGGTGGATCATCGTTGTCAGCATCGTCACGATGGAGATTCGGTTAGGGCGGCACAACGGAGACTCACGGATCTGGGGCGACAAATCTAGGCGGAGAGGCACCAGATCTGTGGCTTCCGGCGATGGTGGTGGCGTCGGAATTTGGACTAGTTTTGGTGGGGGGGGGGGGGGGCAGACTGAGTAATGAAGAGAGTGTGTGAGAGAGAGAGAGATATGAGAGAAAGAAAAGTAAGATGAATGTTTTTTTTATGATTTTTTTATTTTTTTAAATTAATTATTATTAGATTACTAAAATATCCTCTCAAATTATATCACATGCATTGCACGTGGCTCATTCCGTCAGAAATTTAACGGATGTGGACGGAAAGAACTAAACCGTCACCTTTTTAGTGAGTTTAGGATCAGAACGATAAAAAAAAAACATAGACCAAACTATCACTTTTTAAAAAGTTCATGGACTAGGAAGTAAGATGACCCACAATGTATTAGGTTTATTTATAGGCAATAAAAGTGGAAGGTTCAACATGTGAAAAACGGAGTCAATCTTTTAATGAATTTATGCTTTTTATACACATCACATGCTATTACATCAAAAAACAAAAAAAACAAGTTTCAAAATTCATAGATGAATTTAGAGATACATAATAATTTAGAAGGTATAATATGTAAGCTTCAAAGTTTATGGGACATAATCATACTAGTAACATATTTGATTAGATATAGGGTGAGTTTGGTGTTCAAGTCCAAACTCAGATTTTCAAACTTTTTTTTGTCTTTTTCCCAAAAAGTTTTTGTCTTTTTCCCAAAAAGTTTTTTGTCTTTTGTGAAAATTCTAAAAAATTTACTATTTAAACTTAAAAATCTCATCTTGAACTTGTGCACCAAACAGGCCCATATATATATATATATATATATAGGAATAATCTCGCGTAAAACAGCCGGACGTCCGACGGAGAGGGAGAGTGGGGGAGAGAGAGAGAGAGAGAGGGAGGAGAGAGAGATGATCAATGGCAAATGCATTTGGGAAAACCATGTGTTCAATCTCTTTACTGAAAATATTATTGGGTTAGCTAACTGTCGCTTGTCAGCATTTGTCAGCGCATTTATAACACAACAGCAAAGCTTGTAGTTGGGATAGTATTTAAGTCGCAACAAAAGAAGCACAAAACAATCAAAATAAAAATAAAAGTTGACCGCTTAGTTTTTAGTCTTCGCTCATGAATTGGAATCATGACTATGACATGCTTTCACACGAAAGTAATTCTACAAATAAAACATGAGGCTGTAGTTGGAAAGAATTAATTTACAAAAGAATTAATTCCAAATGTGCTATTTTATCATTAGAATAAAAATCTTTTTTGTTCTTTAAATTTTAAATTAGTTTCACTTATATATGTTATCAAGTCTTATCATCTCATTTTCCCGTCGTCCAAATCCACTACTGCAAAAGCTCCTTCTTCTTCTTTTTTTCTTTTGGTAAAAATTATTAAAATCAATAAACAAAAGTTAAGGAAACTTTTTAGGGAAAATATTATTGGGTTACCTAATTTTAATTTTAACTCCTGAGATTTGCCTTTTAAAATATATCCAAGTTTGTCAAATCCCTAAAATGTTATTGGGTTACGTGGTTTCAATTTTAACTCCTGAGAAATATATACGAACTTATTTTGCCCTTTAAAATATATCCAAGTTTATCAAATCATTTCAATATTTAGTGTTTTTTTTTTTAACAGAACATTACCAAAAAAAAAAAAAAAAAAGGAGGGCGGAAAGAGGTTAAAACGGGAGACAAACGGTGTGCAACCCTGACATCCAACTTGTCTAACTGGACACATGAACACTTTTGGACCAGTCTCCCAAATCTTAAGTGTGGATTAATGCCAGAATATATGCCTTCAAAATATAACGTAATAAACACTAATAAACATTATGAGAATATCCGTCGAACAATATTGTACTGATCAACGGACCCGTTGTGATACAAAAGCCTATGTTTGGCAAATTCGTTCTAAGTTGAAAAAATTCAATTTGATTTTTGTCCTCTTTTAAAAGGTCCATTCAATTTTATTATTTACAGTTTCAATTATAACTTAAAAATTCAAAATTTTAAAGTCCATAATTTTATAAATACAAGTTTAAATGAGATTTTTTTTAATATATATATATATAAATTACATAGAATATTGATACAAACGAAATAAGATCTATAATTAATATTTTCTTCCGAAAACATTTTAAGTTTTTATATTTTTTAACTTTAATCAACCAAACGCATACCAAAGATACAACACAACTCCAACTCAAAGTTTTTAACTTAAATGGACCAATCAAATGAATACTAAAATACACAGCTTTTATTACAAACCTTATACCAAGACCCAACTAGCCATACATAGTACTACAACATATATCACCACCAAACTTTCACAAGTTCATATTTTAGAGTAAAAACTAACATTAACCAAGTGACTTTTAACGAATAACTGTCTGCTCTCTCTAGCCCGATCGGCCTATAGTTCGGTCGTTGATCTTTTTTCTGGTAAAACACACAGACCAGAATACAAATTTTTTCACAGCCCCTATTGAAATTTTTTATTATTTTATTTTTATCCCAAAAAAAATTTATAATTATAATAATTTGCCGTACTGCAATTTAAAAATTCTCCTAGAATCCCTACTTTGTTCCCACTAAAAATTAAAAAAATCTCACAAAAAAATTAATTCTATTAAAAAAAGTTTACGCTTACCTGTTTTACCCCCACTAAAATTAAAAATTCTCACATCCAACTGAACTAAAAATTCACATATAGTCCCCTCTATAATTTATTTTATCTTAAAAAAAATTATGTACATTCCCACTAACATACATACATATATATATATATATATATATTATATGCACACTAAAAATAACCAAATATGGACATCTCATTGTCAAGTAAACTCAGAACTGACCTGTAGGACAAAGTAGAAGAAATCATAAGATCTCGGAGCTCTAACATCAAAAACCACAGCATCTAGCTTTGTTGTTTGAAGGGAAACTTCAGCCAGCTGCTGATCATCATGTCGATTATTATAGGAGAAACAATAATAACTAAATAAAGCTACAGCCACTTGTGATATGGCTAGAAGCATGTGTTAAAGTTGTCCGCCCCATGTTTGTGGGCTGGACAATATTGGGCCAAAAGCCCAATAGCTTTTGATAAATAAAAAATAAAAAATAAAAATAAAAAGAGGAATTAATGGACAAGCCGTGTGTGTGAGCGGCGGAAAAAAGGAAACATGGGCATTGGGGGGGGGGTGGGCCGCTGTGGGTTTGCCAAAAAGGATACAGAGGGTGTGAGAAAGCAGAGAGAGAGAGAGGGGGTAGGGTTTTTGAGTTTGTACATAATGATTGAGAGGTGAAACAGTATCCGTTGGTGTTCAAATTTGACGTGGTAAATCCTTGTGACGAGCTCTTCTCATCTACCAGTTCCAATTTTCGATTAGTGTCTCTAAGATGTTTTTCCCAAATACCCACTTGAGACCTAAAACTGATTTCTTTTATGTTAATTTCTTTTTATGTTATGTGTTGAAATTCATTTTGTTGATGATAAGACCTCATATTATTAAAAGATGATTTATTTACTTATGAATCATCACTTATGGTCTCGTTACGTTACCAAACATATCATAACTGTTCTTTATTTTTAAATATTATAAAATCTTACTATTTGCTTTTTTTAATTAGTTTTGTAAAGAAATTAATTTTAAACAATATTAAACTCATTTGTATCAATAAATTTAAGAGTTAATATTTTGGAAACTTAAAAAATTTCACTTAATTCTTTAATTTTGAATTAATTTCACTCAAGTCATCTCCTTTTTTCCTCCGCCCAGAACTACAGATCTCCTCTGACCCAGTTTACCGATTTTTGTACTGATTTTTTTGATGAATAATATTTGTACTGATGAATCACGATCAATCATGACTAGGGGACTATTTTCACACGAATGACTAATTCAACCAAAAAAAAAAAAAAAAAAAGAATTGGTAGTCAAAAACAATTAATGTACGTAACTACAAAGTAAGATGATCCACAATGCACTAGGTTTATATTAGGCAATAATGATGTTTTATTTGATATTTAAATTTAATTTTAATTAAATAATATTTTTTTATCTTCATTTTTATCTTTTTTGAAAAGTCAATAAAATTTATAACTAATTTTTAAAAAATTAATAAACTTTAATTTAAAATTTTTATTTTCAACCAATAAATCAAACGCAAGTTAAAAGTGGAAGGTTCAACACGTGCAAAACAGAGTCAATCTTTTAATAAATTTACACTTTTCATACATGTCGCAAGTGCTATTCCATCAAAAAAAATCAACTTGTTTCAAAAGTCATGAGTGAATTTAGAGATGCATAATAGTTCAGAAGGTATAATAGTTACGCTTCAAAGTTTATGGGACATGTTCATACTAGTAACATAGTTTAGAGGGAATTTGTTTTTGTTTTTTTTTTTTTTTTTTTGGCCGAAGTCTCCTCCATTATTAAAATCTTCTCTCTCTCTCTCTCTCTCTCTCTCTTTTTTTAACAAAACAACTTGTCTTTATTTTCGTCGAAAGAAATAGACCAAGTTTAACTAAGGGGAAGTTAGGCACATTCGATCCAATCAAACAATTCCAATTTTTTTATCGTTTTCTTCAAAAGTAAACACAGTTTTACTATTTATATCTTTAACTCTAATTTAAAAAAACAAACTCTAAAAGTCCATAACTTTATTATTTCAAGTTGAAATAAAATACTTTTTTTTTTAATTTTAGAGAATTTCATGAGAAACGAAACATATTCCCTATTAATACTTTTCTCTGAACACATTTTAAGCTTTTAACACTTTTGAACTCAAAACGGCTTATTTTTAGCCAAACACACAATTTCAAATATCAACTCAACTTAATTCCAATTAAAATAGCTCGAAAACTCCAAATAAACCAACCAAACGGTCACTAAACGCATATTCCTCCATTCTCGAGCCGAAATATGTATATATATTCCCTGTTTCAACTAACTTCAAACAAAGTTTCTGATCAAAAAAAACTTTCAAACAAATATACATATATCTTATAAATATAAATATACATATTATTCTTTGTTTCCTAAAGTTTTTCTTCAACGTACTTTAAAAACATTACTGATTCGTAATTTTATAAATTTCCAACTTTTGCAAAGGTATCTAATATGTACTTTAAGTATTTTTTTCATTGTCGTTTGTTATAAGAAATAATTATATATAATCAGCTGTATGGAGGTTTTCAAGTGTTGGATTTTTTTTAATTAATTTCCAAAAGAAAATTAAGAAAATGTGTAAATACCAAATGGAAATCAATATGAAGTACTGATCCATAAGTTTTAAAACTTTTTAAAAATTATCCTAAATTAGTCACCCAATTTATTTTATAACCCATGGTACTTAATTAAGAATCACCTTATCATTTGCAAGTTAGCAAATCTAGTTCTAAGTTGAGCTAAGATCAAGGGAGAAGAGAAAAACACATGCAATAGTTCAAGGAAAACCACAGACACAAAACTTATAAAATGAACTTACAAATAACCGAAATTCCCCAATTATTAATAATAAGAAATTTAATAATACAAATTAGGGAAAATCATTTAAACTTAATTAGAAGTTAAGCAATTAAAGTACTTCATTTTTTTTTCTATATTATCTTCCCCATAGTCTGCTCTTGTTCCTCATCAAATCTACTTACAACAAAACATACTGCAATTTTATTTTTTTTATTAATTGATTCAAACTTTATACTTTTTAATAAAGTCAGGTATAATATTATTATTAGACTATACCTATAAACATAAAACATGCTGTAGTTTAAAAAAACATTGTAAAAGTTCAATAACAATTGTTTCCCACACAATGTTGTATAATTGTACTTTAATTACTCTTGTATTCATCATGCGACCTGAGAAGATAAAAATGACCTTCATTTCCCTATGTAGTATATATTAGTCAATCATTTGGTAGTTATGACATGAGATGTCCATATATATGAAAGAGTTTTCAAATGATCATTATGTTTTTATAAACATAGATGGTTATAAGACAAAATTATAAAAAATATAATACATTTCTTAATTATTTTTTATGATATGATAATCTTTTTGGGTTGTTCATCAGATCCAATCAACCGATCAAACCGATTGATCCAATCAAATATCCAATCCATTTTTAACAAATAACTTACCTTTATTGGATTGGATTGGATGTCAATTATTGAAAGTCGACCTAGGTTGGATCAGATACACTTTTTACCTTCAAAACACCTGATGCAATCCAATCTAATATTTTACATACAATTTATCTAAAACAAATATTTTATTATTTATATAATTGATCCAATTTTTAGTATTTTTTTTCATATATTTCACAATAAAAACTTCAAAACCTACATAATATTCTATTAACAAAAAAAAAAAAACCATTCTCTTATTTTCTAAGTTCCTAATATTATGTTATACCTTTGCACTTCCTATAATTATTGCTTGTTTTGTTTTAAAATTTAGTATTTAAATAGTATGTGATGTATGTCAAAAAGACCTAATAAATTATTTATTTTAGATAAGCCAAACAAGAAAATGAGAAAGTAAGAAGAAAAAAATACAAAGTCCAATGGAAAGGTCTAAGTGCAATCGATCAATTCAATTCAATTCAATCCAATCCAATCCAAACCGATCTTAAATGGATTGGATTGAATTGGATGTTATATTACTAATGAATTGGATTGGATGACATTTTCAAAAAATAGCATTTGATTGGATCGGATGTTATATGACTAAAATATGATGGAACCTATCTGATGAATACCCCTATTATTACAGCGATTTAAACAACCTATTTACCTTAAACATTAACTAAAAGAATAATTTTTAAGTATAAAAATGATTATTTTTATTGGAGGTGGACAAATGAAAATGTCAACGACGTCGTCAATATTTTTAAGATATTATCCATATTTGAAATCTTGACATAGATAATGGGAGGAAGGATATTTCTTCCAAAAGTATCCACCAAATGTCCACAATGTCAAAAAATATCTGTGAATATCCAGGATATTCTTGGATGTGTCCACAAAATGTCCAAAAACTTGAAAATAAAAAATTTATTTGTAAAAGTTCCAATTTTGTTGCACATTTCATTTTTTTTAATATGAATAAAATGTGATAGCATGCTACATAAGATGAAGATCATGGTTGTAGGACAACAGGTGAGGGTATTGGGGTGATTGGAAAATAATATATAAGAAGACGTGATATGAATCAAATAAGTCAAACTGATAAGGATTCTATTATCTTGAGTTTTGATTTCATGAGCTTAGGAACCGAGCAAAGTTCCTACGGTTATAATCATTCCTATGATTTTCAAATAAATTATAGTTTAGAAGTACAAAATCGAAATAGATCTTTTCGACATTTTTTGATATATCATCCACCTTAAATTGATATCGAGATGTCGATGCATACCCATCAACAGTTCTCATCAAATTAGATGAATCAACAATATCCAATTTTATAGGTTAATAGTTGGAAGAGACCAAGAAATATATACACATTAATAATTACCTTCAAAACTATTTAAGAATAATATCTTAACAAATGTATTACAACCTATTAGAAACTCTTTTTGGTATTAAGTACACTCAAAACTTATATGAACTCTCTTTTGTTTGATATTTTATTTTAATGTACTGTATTATATTATAGTGTCTTGTTTGTAATGACTAATTAGTATGAATATTATATCAGAATTACAATCAATGCTTAATTATTGTGATTTACTATTACATCATGTGATATAACTCTCAAATTTAATTTTAAAAAAAATGTATGTTTGTGTTATAAAATTAATTCAGATTACGTAATATTCAATTTTTTAACATTTTGTAAAATTTCAACAAAAAATTATAAGTTTTTCGCTAAGTGTCCATTTTTTTTTCCCGGTTATCCATTGACATCGACTTTTCTTTCGACATTATACGTACATCAAAATCTTGACAACTCCGTCGACATTCATATTTTCATCATTGATGAGTAGATCCCTCTAGAGATGAAGGGGGTGTTTTGGGGGTACTTCTCCAAACATAGTTACATTAATTTTATTTTTATTTTTTTGTCTTTTTCTTGAACTCAAAACTACTTAACACTTTATTCACATTTGTAAATATCTACAATAAATTCAAACTTTAAAAGTCCATAAATTTATTAATTTAAGTCCAAATGAGATAATTTTTTTTTAATTTCTTAGAATTTTGAAAGAAACGAAATAATATCTATATTGATAATTTTTTTTGTTCAAATTACATTTCAAGATTTGACATTTTTTTACTCTAAACAGTTTTTTTTCTTCAATCAAAAAAATATTTTCAAAACTTATCTCAATTCTAATCCGAATATCTTCAAAACTCCGTCTCAATACCTTCCAAATAGACACCAAATATTGTATTAGTTTTATAGACAACCAAAGTGAAAGTACTTGGAATAGTCTTCTACCTGTCGCTAAAATCAGAAACAAATATAATAGGTTCTTAAAAAGAAAAAAGTGAAAGATTAGTGGTTGTCAAATGCTTCTGACTATCAAAACAAAAACAAATAATTCTGAATGAAGATTCCATTAATTGAATTTTTTTTTTTTTAGATGTGTCTTCCTCCATTATTGAAATCGTTTTTTTGTTTAATTAACAGTATGGATGTTTTTGTTTGCACTTACTAAAAAAAAAAAAAAACAGATGAAAACCCGTACTCAAACTCATATACTCTCCCACCCATTAAGCAAGTCCCAACGAGATTTATTGAAATCTTATTAACGAAACATTTATCTTTTTCTTGAAGAAAATAATCTACGAAGAATTTTACTTCTTTTTTATGAGTTTGGAGCGTTAGTATCAAATGTATTTAGCTTAAATGTTATCTTTTTTTTTTTTTTAATATTGAAACTATGTCATGTATCAAGGGTAGTACTTAACGTTACTGTTTATGCTCTTATTGTAGATGATGAGCGAATTTGGTTATTTCAAGTTGTAATGAAAATTTTTTTTTAACGGTATAAAATTTCAAAAAAAAAAAAAAACGAAACAAAATCCATATTGATACTTCTTTTAAACACATTTTAAGTTTTATACTTTTTAAATCTAAATAGTTCATTTTCAACCAAACTCACAATTTCAAAAATCAATTCAACTCAACTCCAATCAAAATAACTCCAAAATTTCAACTCACAGACCAACTATCCGGCCTCTAAATGCATACTCCTCCTTTCCCAAGCCTATATATATATATATATGCATATTCCTTGTTTCAAGTAACTTCAAACAAAATTTCTTGTAAAAAAAACTAACTTCAAATAAAAATACATATACCTTTTTTTTTTAAATATATATATATACATATTATTCTTTGTTTCCTAAAGTATTTCTTCAACGTGCTTTAAAAACGGTAATGATTCGTAATTTTATGAAGTTCCTTGCAAAGGTATCTAACATGTACTTTCAAGTATTTTTTTGTATTGTCGTTTGTTATTAAGAAATAATCATACTGGGATGATGAGATACAATCGGCCGTATGGAGGTTTTCAAGTGTTGGAATTTTTTTGTAATATATATATATATATATATATATATATATATATTCCAAAAGAAAATTAAGGACTTTTGTAAATACCAAATGAAAAGCACTGGAAATGATCGATAGACTTTAAAAGTTTATATATTACACTAAATTAATCACGCAATTTATTTGATTAACCATGATTCTTAATTAAGAATTACCTTATCATTAGCAAATCTAGTTCTAAATTGAGCTAAGATCAAGAGTGTAGAGAAAAACACATGCAATAGTTCAAGGAAAACCCACCCTGGACATGAAAACTTATAAAGTGAACTAACAAATAACCGAAACTCACCAATTATCAATAGAAAGAAACATACTAAGAAAATTTAAGAAATTAAAGTACTTGATTCTTTTCTATATCTTTCCTATAGTCTACTCTTTTTCCTCACGAAATCTACTTGCAACAAACATACTGTAATTTTTTTTTTTAATTAAAGATGGGATATTAGAATTTCATACCTTTTAATTAAGTCAAATATGATATTACCATTAAATTATACATGTAACCACAAAACATATCATAGTTAAAAGACATTGTAAAAGGTCAATAACAATTGTTTCCCACACAATTTTGTAAAATTGCACTTAAATTACGGATAGGCTTGTACAATTTAATTTTTGTACACATCATGCGACGTGAAAAGATGAAAATTGCCACATGTCCCTATGTAATATCTATTAGTCAATCAAATGGTAGTTATGACATGAGATATCCCTCTATATGGAAGAGCTTTTAATAATTCCTACGTTTTTATAACCATAGATAATAATAAGATAAAATTATTAAAAGTAGTATATTCCTTAATTATTTTCTATGATGTGGCAATCTTTTTGACTGTTCTAGCAAATTAAACAACCAATTTACCTTAAACATCAACTAAAAATTAAGTTTTGATTATAAAAAAAAAAAAAAAAAAGATATTATCTTTAATTTCTTTTTTATTTATTTTGTTACAAATTTTTTTTTTCTATTTTACAAAATTTCAAGCAAAAATTTTATTAATGGCCAATACATCCTATGGAAATTTTCGTACAACCGTCGAATTCATATTGCAAGAACAACATCTAGAAATCTCTATAATTATGACCAATAAAAAGCCGTTATAAATTGTGGTTTCAATGACTTATTGAAAAGTTAAAGATTTTACTTCTCTTCTTTTACTGATTAGTGAACACAAACTGTCAAATGAATTCTAAGACATATGTGAATACATATTAATCTTTCCAGCAGGTTTATTCTTATGTTTGCATTTGCAAACATTTATTTTTTGCTAATCCATTGCATACATTGAATATTTTGGATCAAAATCCAATAATGGAATAACAATAATTATGGAAAAAGAATGAGTGGAGCATAGACTTTTTCCCTGATTACGAAAGACAATTACCGCCTACCAATTCATCCTATGAAACCAAAAAGTCCATACATAAAATGAAAAGAATATGGCCAAAACGCTAAAATGGTGAACAAATGAATGATAACAAACCAGTTGTTAGAAAACTACGAATTACAAAATTGGTTCTTTATTAATCAATATACAATACAAGTACAAGGGACAAAATAGAAAATGACAATGGACCTTCATTATAAAGGACAAACTAGGTAATAATATATGGCAAGAGGAGTAATTTATCAATCCCAAAGATATTCTTGTTGAGCAAGATTAATGAGATATTTTGATCCAACACAAAAAGAAAAGAAGAAAAAAACTTGCAAATTAGAAAAGAGAAAGAGCAAAATAACATTTTTAAAAAGATTAATAGTAAATTATAGTATAAAATTTTAAACATAATAATAAATAATATAATCAAATTATAATAATAAATAATATAATCAAATTTATGATTGCATAATACCCAAAAAAAATATATACTTAATACTTTCTATTTTCTCTCTAACATGACACTAAGTCCATAAATTTGTTTGTTAAAAATTTATTGTAAATTCGAATTTTTTTAGAAAGTCTAAGGATTTACCATTAATGTATAACATAAGGAAGATTTATCATTTTTTTTAAAACAACTATAAACTTCAAAATTACCTATAAAATATGCTATTTGGTACATTTTTCTTTTCTAACAAGGAAAGGGCCCAAGGATGGTTTGTTAAGCTTGGGCTGAAATTTGGGCCAGCACATTCAGCCCACAAAAAAATATGGGCCTTGCAGGTCTCTGGCCTTCGCGTTATTAGCACGACGCCCTAACCAACTGAGCTAATAGGCCAGGTCGGAGTTCCTAAAAACTTTTTTTTTTTTTTTTTTCCAATTCTTTTGCTGAAAGAGGAGACTAGTAATTACCGACTTGCAAGACTGGTTGGATAAATATAATCAGATCAAGCTTTAAAAAATTCTTGGTCTTAATTAAAAAAATTTTTATTTTTTTTTTTCTAATTCGTCAATCTATAGCTATTTGCTATAGTAATGGAGGTACGTAGTCATGCAATATTTATCTTACGTACAATAAGAATCATATAATCATTTAGGTGATTCATAGGATTGCCTTTCAAAAAAGACATCTATGAATTATTACCCCTAATTATTTCAAGTTTTTTTTTTTCTAGTTCCAATTAGACAAATATAGAATCCAAGTAAATTGATTAAAAAAAAACATAAACATATCTATTTGAGTGGTTATTTTCATAGTTTTCTCCTTTTTTTTTCAATCGGATAAATTGGTATGATGATAATAAGACTAGCTATATAACGTTTCTTAAGCAACATTAAAGAATGAAGGAAAGGACCCATTACAGCTATTTCAGTGGGTGGGAGGAGAGAGATTGAATAGAAGCTTTCGAATATTATTGAAAATCAAAGAGTTTTTTTTTTTTTTTTTAAAGGTGAAAATCATAGACATACAGAACTATTTAAAAAAAGTTCATTAATCATTTCATCACAAACTGTAGATCCCAGTTAAGAGTAAGTAAATGACTCACAGAATTATAGCACAATTACTCCGATTCATATGACTTATATATAAATCAGAACACCCCATAAAAATAAAATATAATAAAAATGAAATAAATAAATAAATAAAAACATCAAAACCCTAATTTTCATTGCAAAATCAACGCAAACAAAAAGACCACCAAACTAACTCACTAATAATCTTGATGAAAAGGAAACAACGAACAAAAGCTAAATCAATCACAAACCAAAACCCTAAAATAGAAAATAATAATGATAATAATAATAAAACCAACAGACCCCCCCAAAGCAAATGACACTTTTATCAATTATTAATCCAACAGATTGGAAAGTTAAGCTAGATCATCAGCCACAGGCGGGTGATCATCAGTCAACGGAGCCGGAGAAGGGCCAGGAGGCGGCACATGAGCCTGAACGGCGTCGCAGAAGCCGCGGAGAAAGTCGCCTTCCTGGACGGTAAACCCTAGGGACGTGATCATGGTTGGCCAGCAGCTGCGGGTGATGAAGACGATGGCACGGCAGCAGTCTGCGCCGATGTCGGTCTGGCCTTCGAGGAAGAAGAGCACGATCTCGTTCGAGCACGACTTCAGCTCCAGCAGCGCCGTCCAGCACTCCACCAGCCCTCCGCTCGCCTCAAGCCTCGACGCCAGGTTGTTATTGTCGTTTTTCTCCATTACAGAAGGCCGGAAATGCACTCTCGTGGCTGTTGCAATGTTGTCGTTTGGGATAAGCCATGAGAGAAAAATGAGGAAGAAAAATGTTGAAGTACTGGTGATTACTTTGAGATTTTTCATGATTTTATATAACGTAAATATTTCAGCAGTATTGTGTGTGTTTGTGTGTTTGTTTCCTGAGAAAGTGAAGGCAATTTATAGGAAGTGAAGGGTGCACTTGTGATTTAATTGTGTGAAAAAAGTAAAGGGTTTTGCCGTTCTGGGGAAGATGATAGGTTGTAATTAAGAAATACAACCGACGTACGTTAGTGATGAAACCATATAATTCGTTTATTAATTTCACTATTATCTATAGTGATTACTGCCTGAAAGTCTTTTTTTGTTATTAATCTTTTTTCTGTAAAAAAACCATGTTAAAAAAACAAAAAAGGTTCATTTCTATCATCTTGCCCTCCCTCTTCATCGTTTAAAAAAACATATAAATAAAAATAAGAAACTTATGCTTCGTTTGGCAAACAAGTTTAAACTCAAAAATTTCATCTCAGTTTTTGTCTTTTTCTGAAAAAGTTTGTCTTTTTCTCAAAAAGTTTTTATCTTTTTTGAAAAGTTAACTTCAATTTACTATTGGAATTTAAAATTTCCAACTCAAACTCATTCACCAAATAGACCCTTAGAATGATCCACTAATAACCTATCTATAAGGGTTATGACTTAATTTTACTACAACTATAGGTTCAGTTTCAGTCGTAACACCTTGAGTCCGATCCCACACAAAGTATTGGCCAAGCAGGACCTCTCATTAAGATTATCAAGTTAGAGTTTCTAAGAATTGTTTGAAATGAAAGAAAACGAAAGACATTCTTATTATTACGTCACCTCCAATTGATGATTTGAAATGAAAGTATTTGATATGTGTGTGTGTGCATATGCATTAATTATTGCATACATATGATTTATCAAAAAAAATTATTGCATACAAACATATTATCTACCAAAAAAATTTATTGCATTTTCATTACTTATTTGGCTAGACTAAGAGACGTTACATTGCTAGTAGTAAAAATAATTTGACCTTACTTCCTGAAATGAGAATATTTGAACATAGAAAAGTCCGAAAAAAAGAATTACATTATTAGAGGCCATTTAATTTGTACTGCCAGCTGACTGATAATTACTTTTTATGACTTTTGAGTTTCTAGCATCTTAAGTCAATTCACATTACCCAAGGGCATCAATTTGGATTCATAGGGCAGCTGGGATTAAACTGGAATAAGTATAGTTAAATTCAAGATTCCAGATTTATTATCTCATTTTTCTGTTGTCCACCAATATTATTTTGACAACTCATTAATTTAATTAAATATTTTAGTACCTAATATTTTTTATGTGATTATATATACATAAATATCTAAATTCAGATGATATGACGCATAACAGTATAAATGAACAACTAATAAAACAGAAAATTCGGGATAACAATCTCTATCCTCCAATTATTAAATGAGTCCCCAGCATTATGTAGTTACTAGAGATGTCAAACGGGCCAGCCCAGCCTGGCCTTACTAATTTATTTTAAGTTCATTAGTGCTTCGTATCGTATTCGTAATAAAAATAAAATAACTCTTATATAAGACTTATGGTGGTTTTTATTTATTAGGAAGATTTCATCTAATAAATAAAAAACACCATAAGTCTTGTATGAAAATTATTAAGAATATCATAAAAAAAGAGTAATATTGTCGTGTCATTTTCGTGCCCCTTATCGTTCCCATGCCCATATTCATGTCCATGTCTTTAGCATGTTTCGTGCCTAAAAATCACATCAAGCACGGCCCATTTAAGTAAACATGTTGGGCTGAGCCCAATGTAATAATCGTCATGTTGTGCCCACTTTTTAACAAACTGTACTCGTATCGGCCCACTAAACCCGGCTCATTTTAACATCTATAGTAGTTACTATAATATTTGATGCTACTTTTAAGTTCGAATTAAGTGGTTTTAAATGTACTGTAACTATTACTGTTTGTAAAAGCTTGATCTTTTAAATTTCCTTATTAATTTGATTTGACGATAGTAACAATTATCGCAATATTATTTAGTTCTCTAACTATACTTTTCTAGAGATAGCATTCGTGCTTAAATTTCATCATCTTTTGTCTAGTGAAATAGGTACTAAATAAGAAAAAAAAAAATGGTACGTGTTGATGGAGTTTATAGCAATTAGTATTAACCTAATTAAGACAATGAGTTTCTTCTTATGTCATTTATCTTTTCTCATCATCTTTCTATAAAAACCCCACTTCTCATGTAGGTTGTTTTCTTGATCGACGTTATAACTTTCCACGTCGAATTTATGATTGACATCATAAATTTTTACGTCGAATGTAAACCGATATCCTCTGTGATGTAGTGTTAATGGGTGGGGCAAGGCGGGACATGCGGTTTGGGCTGCTCAGCAGATTTGATGCACAATCCTATATATCTCTTAGTCTTTTGGTTGTGTACTAATTATAAAATGATCTAATACGAGCAATGTACGTCAGTAACATTAAACTAAGGGATCGAGAATAATCGAGAACCCAATTGTATCATTTCTCAGGCTAGAAAATCACACTAGTGCATCAAAAATGAGTAAGATAAGTGGTTTATAGACTTGACCTAACAATAATTTCACAATAATATTCTCAAAGTTGAGATCTCGCATTCAATCCCGTGTGTGTGTATTTTTTTTTTTTTTTTTTTTTTTAGAAAAAGGAGACAACTATTTAATGATAATGATATTCACTTAGCATGTGAGCCAAATAGACTATATTATTACAACTCTTATAAACATCAAAAAGCTAATTTTCACGCGATAGGGAATGTAACTGCCAAAGACTAAAGATTGAGAAAACGAAGCAAATTGAACACAAACCAAAAACCCTCAAAATGCAAGTATATATATGTGTGTATTATATATAACATTTAGAAACTAATTTCCAACACAACATAGATTAAATATTTATTCTTAAATTTTGCTATTCATATCTGACGATTGAAAAATGTAACAACTAGTCAAATTTTAAGGATGCTCCGCATCCGCTCTCTCTAGATCGGTGGGGTGGGCCCAGCTACCCAAGGCGCCGGTTCGGTAGCCTGAGGACCCAGATCACTATAAGGACTAGGCGCCACGGCAACCGCCACCTCTGGTTGCTCCGCCACTCGGTCCAATTCGCGGCAGCCATGAAGAAAGTCAAGGGTTAAGCGTGAAGCACTTACCGCCGACATTGACAATGGCTTGGCAGCAGCCTGAACCGATGTCCCCGGTATGCCTGTTGAGAAAGAAACGAACTACGTCGTAAATGAAGGCCAATTTCGGATTCCCGACCGTCGACCAGCAATCGGGGGCAGGACCTTCTCTTTTCAGCAGCATTACCGTGAGGTTTAATTTGGACCATAGACGTGAAACCATAATTGTGTTCATCATAATTACTTATAGAGAGAAAATTCCTTGAACGGACCGTTGGCTTTTTGTTGTCTTCTTCGGTTGCAAGGAGCGTGGGGACTCAAAAGAGCAATACAACTTTGGGATGCATAGTTTTGTTTCTATGTAAGAGGCCTTTCAAATAAGATGGGATGAGAATTGCCAATTCTATTTAGCTATTTTTATAGGCAAGTAAAAATGTTTATAAAAATAGCGGTAACCGACCGACCTTTTAACAGTTATAATTTCATACTTGAGACCACCATATATACCCACATCCTCATTTTTTTTTAAGGTTTATTAAAAAAAAATTTAAAAGTACTGATGATGGTACATATAAATATGTATAGTGGTATATTTTTCTATACAATATTGTGAATCATGATTATGTGCTTAATTAGAAGTCTAAACCAAAAGGCTAATTTAGAACAGATTTTTAATGATTCATTTGAAAAACACCTTCATTGTATGATATATATCAATGAAATACATGGAAAAGAACTATTTGGAATTAAAAAATGTAAAAACTAATGTATCTGGAATATATATATATATATATATATCAATATAAATCATGTTTCGTTACTCTCGAAATTCTATGCAATTAAAAAAAATCTCATTTAAATTTGAGATAATTATAGACTTATAAAGTTTAAGTTTTAAAGTTAGAATTGAAGATGTGAAAAGTGAATTTACTAATTTTAAGAAAGGGACAATAAAACAATTGATGAGATTCGCTCCAACCAAATGCCACCAAAGTATGGTTTTAGAGCAATACACGTTTGAGTAAGATTATTACTACCTCTCTTAATCAATTACCAAACTCGCATAGTTTATGAGCTTACCAATAACAATTAATTATCACCTCTGTGATCAACCAATAACATTTAGTTTTTTTTTTCTTTTTTTTTTTTTTAATACAAGGAACCAGCACCTAAGTCCAACCCCACCCAAAATCCCCGGGTACCACTAGAACAAACGACATATTAGGCTGATAATTAGGTTTTTTTTTTTTTTTTTTCCTATGCTATTCTTTTGTGTGAAAAAATACTCAAATATCAATTGATGATCAACCAAAAAATTAAACTATTCATTATGTCAAAGGTAACTATATCTCAATTAGATTAGCACCCAATTAAATTATCACCGTTAGCACAAAACAAGCTCATAAAAGAAATTGTTTCGTGGGGGAAATAAATTGGATATCAACCCGATAGAAAAGAAAAAAAGAAAATTGAAATCAAACTCAGTGAGTTATAACACAATCACTTCAACTCATAACATTAGTTCATCAAAACCTGATCATAAAACAAAACACTCCATAATCTAAAAACAACCCAAAACCCTAAAAGAAAAAGAAAAAGAAAAACATTAGCCCCTTATATAGCATTGACACACATTAAGCATTTTAATTTATTATTAATCCAACAAAGAGGGCAGTTTGGCTAGACCATCAACCACAGCAGCAAATGGAGTGGGAGAAGGGCTAAGTGGCGGCGGCGGTGGTGTATGAGTCTCAATCGCATCACAGTAGCCGCGGAGGACGTCGCCTTCCTCGGCGGTAAACCCTAGGGAAGTAAGCATGGCGGGCCAGCAGCTGCGGGTGATGAAGACGATGGCGCGGCAACAGTCGCCACCGATGTCAGTCTGGCCATTGAGGAAGAACAAAACGATCTCGTCCGAGCACGACTTCAGCTCCAGCAGCGCCGTCCAGCACTCCACCAGCCCTCCGCTAGTCTCAAGCCTCGACGTCAGGTTGTTAATGTCGTTTTTCTCCGTTACGGAAGGGAAATTTACTCTTGTGGCCGTTGCAATGTTGTCGTTTGGGACAAGCCATGAGAGAAAAATAAGGAAGAAAAAAATGTTATTATTCATGGTTGTGTATACGTTTAGGCAGATGTTAATATACGTGCTTGTTTTGTTGTGTGTGTGTTTGTTTCCTGAGAAAATGAAAACAATTTATAGGAAGAGAGGGGGAGAGGAAAAGTCTGGTAAATTAGTGTACATAGTTATGATATTTAATTTTCTGAAAAGTGAAGGGTTTTGAGGAAGATGACGGGTTATTATTGTAATTAAGAAGAGAGGTTACACTTACTAAAGTTATTTTTACCATTTTGATTTTAACCTGAAATTAGAATAAGTGCACATAGATAAATGGAATATAGCTAGGAAAATTATAATTATAAATTAACCGAACTGAACGAAACTTTGATTAAAGTTATGAACTGTATCCTATTAATGTAGGGGTTTTTTTCGTATTCTATTAAGGCATAGCTGATTGCTTAAAACTTTTCAGTTTCTAGGAGTATATATATAGCGCTAAGTATTTAAAGGCGACTATTTAATCCAAAGTGGTTATGTATACACTTCAATTATTGCCCTGATCTATGTAGAGTTATGATCCTTCAAATTTCCTTATTAGTTATTCTACATATTTCAAAATAATGATTTTGCGCTTCTTTTTACCTTTTTTTTTTAATTATAAATTATAAGTACATGTATCAATAAATGCATCAAGATATAGTGACATACCGACTAGGTCAGCACTCTTCTAATATCCTTGTAACACAATTTCATTTACCCGTTTCATTGCTTTATTAAAGAAAATATAAAAGGAAAAAAGAGAATTCAGAAGGAATGAGAAAATTAAAAGCACCCGTTTCTTTGCTTTTTTTTTTTTTTTTCCTTCGCTTGATGCATGGCTAATCATGATAATTGATTGCCCTAAATATAGAGAAAGGGAATATGACAATGGCATCCATTATAAAGAAAGAATTTAGTTGGACCCATCTATGTTTGACTCATTTCGTAGGATCCGTTTTTTATTAGTATGTTGTGTTTAATACTATCGGTATTCTTTAACATATAGTCTTAGGTTTGATTTATTTTTTACTATAATAGGTTCGACTCTACTCTAGCTAGACTTGTGTATTATTTTTAAGCTAGAAAAGTGACATCAAAAGCTAATTTCCACACAAAATTGGAAACTGCCTGCCATAGACTGGAAATAGTTGATAAAACAAACCAAGAAGCAAACTCAAAAGACACTCAAAATACATGCTAAAACATCAACATCGTTTGATTAATTAATATTCTTAATTACTTCACTAACCCTATTGACCTGACAGTACAAAGGTGACGGTCGTATTTTAAGGCGCTCTACGTGCATTTATTCCTCTAGAATATAGCAGGGTGAGCCCCTCTAGTTGAGGCGCCAGCTGGGAAGCAAATGGAGTCCAATCATCATAAGCACTAGGCCCCCCGCGATTATTGCCTCTGGTGGCTGTGCGACAACTTGGTTCGCAACACAGCAACCGTGAAGAAAGCCGAGGGAAGTGGCCAAAGTCGGGAAAAACACTTGTGACTGACAGTTGCAATTGCTTGACAGCAGCCTGAATCGATGCTCCCGGTATAGCTGTTGAGCAAGAAACGAATGACAGTTTCAGATCCCCGACCGTCTCCCGGCATTCGGGGCCTAGACCTTCTCTTTTCAACACCACTGTTGTGAGGTTTTGGACTATTGATGTGATAAGATAGTTGTATTTAACATAAAAGTACTTATCACCATTAGGAATTGATGCGGTGGTACTGATCATAGGGAAATCCCTAAATGCAGTTGCATTGTAATTGTTGTCGTTTAGGGTTAGGAATAGTGTGAGGGCAAAGAAGAGCAACACATTTTTGAAATCCATAGTACTTTTGTTTGTGCTTTGTATGTAACTATAGATAAGGCCTAACAAAATGAGATGGAATGGGAATTACAAATTCAGTTATTTAGCTATTTATAGGGTTTTTTTTTTTTTTTTTTTTTTTTTGCAACTATAATTAAACTTTTTTAGTGTCGTGATCATGATTATGTGCTTATAAACAAATGTCTAAACCAAAAGGCTTTAGAAATTGACATAATTAATTAAATTATTAGTTTATAGGGTTAAAATTACTAAAATCTGGTAAAATTGATCTCTTCAATTGAATTGAAAGGATACAAATGCAAGGTGGGACAACTAATTAGCCAGTGAACTTCAAAAACGTTGCATATGGCCATAAGAAAGTAAATGGACCAAAATTACTAAAGTAAGTTCTACACAAATTAAAACGAAATTGCCTCTTATATAGAAGATGAAAGTTGTAGCCAACGGTCGATTTGGTTATTAATGCTAGCCAAAGTCGTGGACTTCGATTGCCTAGAGGACTTTGCTCATCACTGTGCATATATGGACTTTTTTTTTTTTTTTTTTTGGAGAGGAAGATGAATCTCTTTCTTTGGATAAAACTAGATCAATTAAATATCTCTTCGATTTACTTAGTATAGTGAAACAGTATTGTGAAATTTTAGGATGCACAAATAGTATTGTGAAAATGGGTCGTACGGTCACTACGAAACTTGAGAGAAATATGGACTAAGTCGCATTAATAGTAGGGTTTGCAGAGCGGATAATTAGGCTGCATGCTATAAATTTTGAGTGTTGATTGATCTTTGTCACAACTTAAAAACTATGAGAAAATATGCCACAATGATGATATCATAAATCAAATAATTTTTTTTTCTCTCTCTCTTCCTCCTCCTCTCCCCACATGTGACGGAGTCATCGATACCAACTAATTATTATAATTAATATATTCTAATAAATAAATAAATAAATTTTTGTAATGCCATGTTATGACATTTTTTGGCAAAAGTTTTTTCTGTTAACAAAAATCAATCCAAGACCTGATCTTATGGCATTTCTCTAAAGTTCCCTTTGCGAAGGGAAAATGAGGCCCAAAAAACCCGTATGTAGAAAGAATTTTTATGCATTTATGTTTTGAAAGTTTTATGTAAATATTTTTAATAACTAACATATTTTTAAAAAATTTTGAGGTAAACACCATATTTACGGTAAAGAATTTATTTATGAAGTTTATTTATAGTAAAAATATAATATAAATATTCTCATAATTAAATTATTTACTGTTAATTTGTTGTACACATTAAATATTTTAAAATGTGTTATTTATTGATATAGATTGGATTATGGATTGAGAATTTCTCAATTTGTATGATCTGCGAATCTAAATCTTATATATAAATAAAAACATATATGTAAAAAAAAATTTCCTAAAATATTTATAAAAGATTATTTTATAGGTTGAAGTTTGAATATGTTTTAGTATGTTTATTTTAGTTTTTAAAGTAAAATCCGAAGGATTGTTATTTTATTGAACCATTTTATATTTTAGATATGTTATTTTAGTTTCTAAAGTTTATGGATTGAATCCAATCCATGTAATCTAAAAGTTTATGTATTGGATTGGATAGAATTGAAATTTTCACATATTGATAACGGATTGAGATTTTCTCAATCCGAAGTCACAGATTGGACTAGGATTAAGCCCTAATCTATCTAATATGATCCATGGACACCCCTAATTGAAATGATCTAGAATGGAGCACTATGCATTGAAATAATCCAAAATTTAACGGCGGCCACCCTTCGAATTTGCATTAAAATGGACATTTTGAATATTCTACATTCTCATTTGAAATAGTTGTCAAATGCGCATTCTATTCGATCATTAAGAATGGATCAAATATTGAGAAATATTCCTTCCAAATGCCTCTTAAATTATTCAGAATCACACTTGCACGTCATCTTATGAGACACTTTATCATTAGTTAATAAAGAGCGGGTCTCACCTATGAACCTCATGTTATAAGATTCATTTTTTATTAATACATGTATATAACACCACTGATATCTTTCAATATTGTTTAGACAAATTATCCTTAAGCTCGGGAAATTCTTCACTTCTTAGTCCCTATTTAGATGTACACTCCAAACGAAGTTTTCATAACTCAACTACAAAACTCCTAAAATTTATATCTCGCTATTTCTCTCTTTCTTTTCAAAAACTCAAAATTTGGAAGTTCATAACTTTCTTATTTTAAGTCGAAATGAGATTTTTTTTTAAATCACACAAAAAATGAGATGAACGAAATAAGATCTATGGGTACGGGTGGTGTTTGGGTTGAGTTTGAGAAAAGATGAAATTTTTAAGTTTGAGTTAGTTAACTTTTTAAAAATTAGTTATAAATTTCGTTGACTTTTCAGAAAAAAATAATAATAAATAAAAATTGAGATGAAAAAGTACAGTTTAGTTGGAGTTAAACTTTGTTACCAAACATAGGATATTACATATTTTTTCTAAATACATTTTAAATTTTGACATTACTTTTTATATTACAATTTATTTCTAATTTTCACTTCGTCCAAACACACAATTCCAAACCAACCACCAAAACTATGGGCCTGTTTGGTGAACAAGTTGAGTTTGAGTTGAGTTAAACTTTTTAAGTTTGAATAGTAATTTTTGTTGACTTTTTCAGAAAAAGACAAAAATATTTTTTCAGAAAAGATAAAAAACATGATAAAAAAAATACAGTTTAGTTTGAGTGGAGATTGTTCTCCTATATGTCTCCAATTGTCACTATCATCTCCCATTTCAAGGCCTCAATGGGCCGAGTACTTGATTCCTCTCAAATTGGGCCGATCCATCAGTTGCACCAGTTGGGGCCCAAAAGAAAATCCAAATCCCCTCGAGCTGTGCTTTTGCTGTTGCTCCCATGGCGTCCACTTCCCATTCCCGCCGCTGAAGAAGAGTCTGTACAGATACAACACCACCAAAATCTCAATCTCGCCGAGACAGAGAGAGAGATGAGCGTGACGGAGCTTCCGAGGAAAGAGGCGAACATCCTTAAAGGCCACGAAGGTGGTGTTTTAGCGGCGAGATTCAACAACGACGGCAACTACTGCCTCAGCTGCGGCAAGGACCGTACGATCCGGCTATGGAACCCTCACCGTGGAATTCACATTAAGACCTACAAGTCTCATGGCCGCGAAGTTCGTGACGTCCATGTCACACCGTAAGATTTATCATCTCTCTCTCTCTCTCTCTCTCTATATGCATATACATCTTGTTTGTGAACTTTTTTGTATGTGTTTTTGCTTGATTCTTGAAAATTTTGAAAAGAAAAATGTGGTTTTTTCTGATAGGGACAACTCAAAGCTGATATCTTGCGGCGGCGATCGGCAGATATTCTATTGGGATGTCGCCACCGGCCGTGTCATTCGGAAGTTCCGCGGCCACGACGGCGAGGTCTGTTTGTTTCGCTTTCGGAATTTTATATTTTTTTGCACTCCTGTACCCCGAACTTATCCGTGTTTTGCAATTTAAACTCGGAAATTTAAATTTTTGCAAATGAGAGAGGGTAAATTTGAAAATCTGTTGTACTTGTGGTCTATGAGCTAAGGGAGATGGAATGGCCTACAATTTTTGCACAAAATGTGTTCAAAATGTTTCGTTAGTTGGCAAGTTGGACCCCTTTTTTTTTTTTTTTTTTTTTTAGACTGCATTGCCGGGGCAAATATAGGTTCTAAATGCTAAAGATTGAATGTTTGGGGTCCAATTTGCAAAGGTCTAAAAGCTTAGGGTGCATTGGTACAATTTACTCTTTTGTGCCTTGTTATTGGGTCTGCATTTTTGCCCATTTCTGTATGTTTTAGCAAGTTTTTGAATTTTTGGTTTTTTAAGGTGTTATTAATCCGTAATAGAGTGAGAAAGGAACAAGAACAGAAACCAAATTTTTTTTAATTTAAGTTTGTGTTTTCTGATTTATTAGCAATTCGAATGACAACTAGGAAAAAGAATAATTCAGTTATTAAAATGTTTTCGACATTCCATACGTCATATTATTTTCGCTTTCGTTACGATGGTATGAGGGTAATTGTTAAGTCAAATTCCGTTGGAAAATGAAAGGAAAATTAAGTCATATACATAGCTCATTTGATTTCCTATTCTTGATAAGAAACCATGCGATCTATGTGTAGGTGAATGCTGTGAAGTTCAATGAGTATGCGTCCGTGGTCGTTTCAGCGGGTTATGATCAGTCATTGCGTGCTTGGGACTGCCGGTCTCATAGCTCTGAGCCAATTCAGGTTAGTTTCCGGTCTGTAAGGATTTGAGTTAATTGCTTTAGAGCAGCTTGCTTGTTATTGAGGAAGTTTCTTTTTTTGTTTTCTTTTTTTTTTAAGTAAAAATTTTGGTTAATGTTGCAGATTATTGACTCATTCTCAGACAGTGTGATGTCTGTTTGCTTAACAAAAACTGAAATTATTGGTGGAAGTGTTGATGGAACTGTCCGAACATTCGATATTCGTATTGGTAGGTATGTCGTGTTTGTGATGACTAGTTCATAAACATCAAAAATTTCCCATTCATTTGCTTCAGGAAATGCTTCTATTTTCCTCATTTTAAGATATCCAATGCTATCTTGAACTCGATGAATTGAATTTGACACCATTTTAAAAATGATCATGACATTTTTTTTTATCATCTTCTGCTCTATTTTGTAGAGAAATATCTGATGACTTGGGCCAGCCTGTGAACTGTATCTCGATGTCTAATGATGGTAACTGCATATTAGCTAGTTGTCTGGATTCAACACTACGTCTTCTGGACAGGTAAATAAACATAATGGGATTATTTAATACAGACATAATCTGAATTTTCCAGGACATATTTACTAAATTCTTTTATGTCGTAGATCCACCGGTGAACTGCTGCAAGAATATAAAGGTCATACTTGTAAGGTTAGCACACAGATGACCTTTCCTCTTTACTGTCAAATGGCATTTTCCTTCTCCACATTCTGAATTGCATCCTTCTTTGTCCAATAGATTGTCCGTTGTTGAATGCATTCTTGTACGACTTCGGATTTTCATTTTTAATGTTATTATTTCGGGTGTACGGATTATTATGCCTTTTAATTTAAAGTACTCCATGTCGTTCTCCTCCTCATCTATCCCGTTATGCCTTTATTTCTTTTATTCCTCATTTTCACCACAAATCGTAATTTCATTTCACCGTTTCTTCATCAGTCTTACAAACTAGATTGCTGCCTTACCAACACTGATGCACATATAACTGGTGGTTCTGAGGACGGTTTCGTTTACTTCTGGGATCTGGTAGATGCATCTGTGGTGTCAAGTTTCCGAGCTCATTCTTCAGTGGTAAATGCTGTTTGTTTCCTTCTCTTTTGAGGGTTTTGGTTTTTTTATCAACAATATACATCTTCTTTTTCAATCTGGCAAGAAAATTCTCGGAATGGTTTTTACCAACACATTGTTATGTTTCTTTTCACTGATGATTGATAGGCTTGAAAATGGATAAGCTTTTCAATATTTTTGAAGAATGAGAGTGTCCTTTTCTATTTGAAATGCCAATTGCTTTGTTTTATGTTTCTTCGGTATTGAGTTGATTACTCATGGCAGTAGTCCAATTTATGTACTTTATTTATTTGTAAGTTTCATCCGCTGTACAAGGTTAAATTTCATTCGGAATTTTAGTAGGAATCTTGCTATTATCTAGAATTGAAATTTCAAGTGTTACCTGACCCATAACACTAGTACCGATTCCCAGCGATACCGTGCCCTCTAATTTCATATTGTATAAAAATAGTAGTTTGAAGAAATGCTCTATGTGCCCTTTTTTGGCAGGTAACAAGCGTGAGTTATCACCCAAAAGACAACTGCATGATCACCGCCTCCGTTGATGGTACCATTCGGGTGTGGAAGACATGAAATTGTAAGCAACAACTTTCGACTGCTGGATATGCGTACATATTTTTTCTTTCTTTCTAGTTCAAAGCAATCATTTCTATAAATCCAATGTCTTTGTATGTTCTTCTTCAACACCCTTGATCCGAAACCCAATTTAAAAGTAGAATTTCATTTTTCTTCTTCGAATGTGCATCAACTCCAGTGGCTCATCAAGGTTTGAATCTGTTTAGATTTTCATTGAATGTGGACATAGGGACAACGACAGTTTGAATAAGTCTCCTAGTGAGCCATTTTATTGACTTTTGAAAGTACAGCTGCTGATTACTTCATCAGTTGATGTCACCACTCTTCTAATATATATATATATATATATATATATATATAAATAGAAATGAAAAATTTTATTTTGGGAACAATAGTTTTACCTTACCTATAAATACTGTTGTTTTTACTGTTTGATTAACTTTTCAATAGTCTGATTTGCATGTATGCACACTAAAAATTGATAGCGCACGACACAGAACTGTTTCCAGTCATATATCAAATCCTTAAAAAGTTAATCCAACGGCTAAAATGTGAAATGAGCACGCTCCATAGCAAATCCATTTTATTACTATTATTATTTTTTTTTAATGCTCATTTTATAATATAGTGAATATCTCGCAAAACTTTCACAGCCATGCAACTTCTTACAAAATCAGCAATTAACATGGACTACTATTTTAGTATTCACCTGAGAAACGGGCGTGTCTGAATTACCATTGGGAAAAGCACGTAAATGTCAGAAATATAAAATTATACTAATATGACATAAAAAAATTAATATTAGATTAATATAATACAAAATTAAACTAAAGTTAATTAAAATTTATGTCATATTAGTTAAGAATAAGGAATTTATGTCATCTTGGTCAATGGAAAAAATATATATGATTATTTAGGTAATTTTCTCTTACTTTTTCTACATTTTCTTTGGACAAAACTTTCTTTGTGCTTGAAACAAAGGTTACCTCATTGAAACTTTTTTTAAGGTTGCCTCATTGAAACCTTTTTTTTTTTCTTTTTTTTTTTCGTTGTCAGTCGTTGAAATTTTTTTTTTTTTTTTCCCGTAAAGCATAGATAAGAACACACTTTTCCTATGGGTAGATCGACCATAAAGACCTTCAACAAGAGAAACCAAGTGGACTCATATGTAGGTCCAATTAAGTTACAACTTCCAGACAACTACCGATTGAAAGAGAACTTGTTGACACTTATATATCACTCAATTGTTACATGGGCTTTATTTACTAAACAAATTTCAACCTTTTTTTTTTTTTTTTTTTTGGTATTCTACAAGCTTGTTTAAGGCAGGTTTTGGAGATGTACAGTTTTGAATTGAAAATGAGATACGTTTTGAAAATGTGTATTTAGTTATTAAATAAAAAAACTATTTGTAGTGAAAAAGTATAAAATCTTAAAATATGTTAGGAAAAATATATTTCAATATAAATCTTATTTCATTTTTCTTGAAATTTTTATGTAATTTAAAAAAAAAAAAGTCATTTGATTTGGATTTGAAATAACAAATTTATGGACATTTAAAGTTTAAGTTCCTTGTAGACATTTAGATATGTGAATAATGAAGAGTAATTTTGAATTAAAAAACAAGATAAAAAAAATCTGAAAACTGGATACAAATGTGCCGTCAAACAGGCCCTAAGACTTCTATTTACTAAAGAGAAATAAACACGTCCTTCAGGTTTCGAACTTACAAGCTCCAAATCATTCTCTCCTCATCCGTTAAGTTAGTCTCATATGGGTAAATTTCAGTACCGTTCACTCTAACAACTACTGAGCAAATTTCAGTACTTTTGTCAGTTTTTTGGTTTGTAGCTTCACATTTTGAAATAGCAAATCAATTTTTATCAACCATTGTTTGATTCGGATAGGGATGCAGCCAATTGGTGGTTGAAAGTATTGGTAACTCACTCGTTAGCAAGTTAACAAAACCACTCATTTCCCACATGGACATATTTTATTTGAAAAGCCCATAATTCTTGTTCTTTGCTCAATTTATACTCTCTCTCTCTCTCTCTCTCTCTATATATATATATATATACGTATAAGTAATGTTCGATTATATTATGTGATTCCATCTTAGGTTTACTCAATTTAATGAAAAATTATTGAGATTTCATGAATCTATGTTAGTGGCAAATATTTGGCCACTATTTCAAGTTTCAAAGAGATTCTAAAAGTTCAAAGGGAGGCAATCTCCAATGCTTTAGCCAAAAGGAAGTACAAATTACAACTCAATGCACATTTTAATAATTAAAATAATGTGTCGAAAAAATATTAAGTACTCAAACTTTGCATCTTGGATCCGGGCTAAAGCTTTTCTCCACCTTTTAAGTCTCAACTTTTCCCCCATCTTGGTGGGTAAACTACTCATATTTTTCTTTTCATATTTGTTTTACAAAGTTTTAAAATATTGACACCATGTTTGCATGCATATCTGTGTCCACAAGCTACTTCATAAGAGCTACTTCTGTAGGAGTTTGGATGATCTGTCAAAATAGTTTTGGCTCCCCATAAGTGTTTTTAGTTAACTTCACAAAATCTAACTTCTACACTATGAACTTCAATCTAATATTTTTATTGCTTATTAGAAAATTTAAAAACCATTTTGATCCATTAAGTTCTTTTAAAAAAATATGACTCCAAAAGCTTATGAAAAAGTCATAGTTCTTACTTCTTTTCTTCTACTAATTGAAAATAAAAGTAAAAATGTTGTCAAACAGATCTAATACATTGCTTGAAACCTGCTTCTTGATCTTTTTTTCTGACCACTTTAAACGTCTCAATCTCTAAATAAAAAAATCATTTTGCCCCTTTAATTTCTTTTAAAAATACAACTCCAAAAACAAATGAAAAAATCATAGCTTTTACTTCTTTTCTTCTACTGACTAAAAGCAAAAGTAAAAATTTTGTCAAACAGATCCGTTACATTGGTCAAAACCGGCTTCTTGATCTGTTTCCAGCCTCTTTAAAAGTCTCAATCTCTAAATTGAAAAGAACTCCACCCAACCAACACCCAAGCTCTTTTTCCAGCTATCATCCATTCAACCCCTTTTGTTCTAAACTTCCGATAATTTGGTTTAAAAAATAAAATAACTTCTGCTAATGAAGCAACCCCCAACTTCTGATTATAAACTAGTGTAATAAACATCTTTATTTAATTATTAATGCTGTCAAGTTCTTAAAGAAGAAGATATCTCAAAAACGTTGCCAAAGAAGATTGTTAATATAAATTATTAAACAAGATCAAGAGACTCAACATTAATCCCTTTGAGATATAATAATAATAATAATAATAACGACAAGAACAACAATAATAATGATGATGATGATGATGATAATAATAATAATAATAATAATCCTTTTGAGGAGGAAAGAAATTAGGTACTTGGCTTGACTTCTCTAATATGTGAGACACATGAAACAGCTGTATATTAATTATATATTCTAGTTCTACCCTCCTCAACCTGCTACAAAATACTAAAATAAGATAACTAAAAACTCTTACCTCTTAAAGAACCTTAATCAAACATTAAAAATTCACTCTTATTTTATTTCATACGGCCAAATAAGTTTTGAAAACCGATATCAAGGATTCATAATATCTAAATCCACTTGTAGATAAATAAACGTTTTTATATTTGAGAAAATTGTAATACAGCCCCTCAAATAAGCAGATATATATTTTTTTTTTTGTTCTCTTTTAAGGCTTGTTTGGATTTTTGACTATACGATTTTATCTAATTGGAGATTAAAAAAAGTAAAAAATAAAAAAACTATTATAGTTTGGAGAACATCCTAGATATAACGATCCTACAATTTTTCTTATTGGGTTTCCAAAGACAAGACCCACGTAAAATAAAAGTCAACAATTGCCCTTTCATGGCCCAAACCTTGAAAGAGAAAGAGAGAGACAGACAAAGAGAAGGTACGGAAATTTGGGAGTTCTCCTCCTATCCCCCTTTTTAATTTTTTTTTTTTAAATGGTCCATTTTTTTTGCTGAATAAGAAATGGTCCCTTAAAAAATAAATAAATCAAAATTAATGAGTTAGCAGGGACACTTCCGTTTTTAATATAAAGTTTTTACTCCTTTTAATTAAAAGTTTTACAATTAGCCGATCAAAAAAAAAAAAAGAGAGAGAAATGGTCCATTTTTATCATTTTGTTCCGTCGGTGTTTAGAAGTCTTGCTTTCTTTGATTTTTTGATGTTTTGGCTTGCCGATTTTGTCATTTTTCATTTGCAATAATGGTAGTTCTTACCTTCAATTAATTTGGGTTTTTTTTTTTTTTGTTTAGTTTTTGATTTTGTTTTTTTACCACAATATCTGTTTCTTTGTGGTTTTTATATGGCATTTGTGTTATAAGTTCTTGTCATCATCAGTAATGTGTCCATCAACTATAGAATGTTTGTTAAAGAGTCATATGTATACTCAATATATGATGTACTTTTTTGGGTGTTTTCTGTCTATGAAGTTCAATACGTATTATTTCTCCTAATATGTCATGTTTCAAGTTTTCTTATTGAACCAATTGTCTATCAATATCGAGTTTTTTGTAGCATGAAGTTTTATGTGTGAATTAATGATTGTATTCTATTTCATGTTTTGGGATTTATTTTCTATTTAATATATACATATATATGTCTATCGTTTTGACTTGATATTTTTTGCATATTTGACAGAATCGTCCCTATAATCGTAACATTATTTACAAATACACACCTCTAGCCGGTAGTCACTTTCCAAGTAACTCCGGTCAACGGCGATTGGTGATTCAAAGGTGGAGAAATGACTTACTAGCTGCCCGGTGGTTACCCTAGGCGACTTAGACAACAATTGGCGGTAATAGTCGATAACGTATCAAATACCTCCAACAATTACAATTGGTGCTGAGACAAATGATGAAAAATAAATAAATAAATAAATAACATACAGTATATTACGATCACAACAATTCCAATCAAACAAAGAGTGCATGTAACAAGGGGGGGCAAAAAACGTGTTAATACGTTGTCAAATCATAAGATGGCTATCAATATGAGTTAGAGATGAAAATAGGGAGATTGATAAAAAATGTTGCTCAACAAGTGGATGAGAAAATCCAACTCAAAAACCAATAGAGTTGATTGATCATTAAAGTACTCAACGTTGATACAATATTAGTACCTACGTCCTTTTAAAAATAAATAAATAACATTAAAACATTAGGAGTATAAAATGTCAATATTCTTCAAAAATACAAAATAGATGTATCTTTCTCCTTTACTTGATTATTTCGTTGTCTAGAATTTACCAAAATTTCCAGTGAAAAACAGAGAAAGGTCCCTTTTGTATTGTTTTTGGATAAAGATGTTTATCAAACCGATTAAACCAATCAAACCAAACCATAAAATAATTGATATGATTTGGTTAGAATTTTTAAAAAATCAATTAAATTGATTTGATTTATGGTTCTATTCCTACAAAATCCAAACCAAACCAAACCGATTTGTAATTAAAATTACATATGTATATTTTTAAAATGATTTATATATGTGCAAAAAAAAAAAAGTAATTGATTGTTATATTTAAATTATAATTTGTTTATTTATGTTATCAAAATGTATTATATGTGTTTTAAAATACTGTTTATAACTAATTTATGTATTTTTGTAATTTCATTAAGAATGCTTTGTTTTTAATTATGAGTATTTATTTTGATTTGGATACTTAATTTTAAGTCATTTATATATATGATTTAGAAATCCATAAATATTTATCATAATAATATTTTGGTCCTATTTTTCTTATGACTAAGAAAAAAATTGATGAATATTAATTAAAACCAATTAAAAAAACCAAACCAAACCAAACCGATCGTAATTGGTTTGGTTTTGATTTCTTAAATGGTTTGGTTTGATTTGATTTGAAAATCTTCAAACCGATATATGTTTTGTTTGGTTTGCACTTTACTTAAAATAAACGGTTTACTTTGGTTGAACACCCTATTTTTTAATTTTTTTTAATACTATCTACAAAATGATGTGAATGTTCAATAAACCCTACGTTTATCTCTATCTGGTTCTAAAAACTGTTGTCTAACAGTAGAATTTGAGAAGACTACTGTTTTTATTGTTATTGTATAAATTTACTAAAATCTCCTTGATAACAAAATATAATTTTCGAACTTCTCATTTCATTTATCTCTAAAACAAATGATCAAATCATTTTAATTTTTGTTAAGAAATTATAAAATTTTTCTTTTCAAAAAATAATTACGAACTCCTTTGTAAAATTTAATTTCATTGTTGCATTTTTTTAATATTGTGAAAATTTTATTAAAATAATATAGTCACTGAATTCTTTCTATTCGCTAATGTATATTAAATATTTTAGTTACATATAAAGAATATGTGCACTAAAATATTTATTAAGTTGAAAAATACCTCTATTTTAGTCAGTCGCACTAATTTAATTTATAGTTTACTAAAAAATTTAAAATTTGGCTTTTAAGGGGGAAAATAAAACGTATACCTATTTCTTTTTCTTTGGGTTCGTTTGGTTCGTTAGTTTGAATTGTGTTTTTGAAGTTAAAATAGTAAATTTTGTTGACTTTTCAAAAAAGACAAAAAAAATTTTGGGAAAAAGACAAAGACTTTTGAGGAAAAAGACAAAATTTGAGTTGAAAAGTTGAGTTTGAGAGAGTGAACCAAACACATTTTTTGAATAAACGTATACCTATTCCTGACACAATAACTTATTGTGCGTTTGGTTTAACCTTTTCAAAAGTTATTATTAGATTCCAATAGAGTATCTATTTGATTAGTCAATTATTTGAAAGTTTTACTATTTTATAATAATTCAACTCAAATTTGAAACTAATTTCTCATATTTTTTTACATTTACATGGTTCAAATATCAAATTTAACAAAAGATGTTCAAACATACGTTTAATTTAAATACATAACTCAAATTTTGAATTTCAATGTAAACATTCATCAGCCTATGTTCGATTGGTCCATTCCAACTAAATTTTTTCAAAGGTTTTTGTCTTTTTTTTTTTCAAAAATAAACCAATTCACTATTTATATCTTCAAATGTTTTCTAAAAACTCACTTTAACAGTCCACAACTTTAGCATTTCAATTTAATGAGATATTTTTTTAAACTACATAAAATAACGAGAAAAACAAAATAAAATTTTTTTGTAATATATTTTAAATTTTTATACTTTTTAATTCTAAATAATTTATTTTCAACAAAATATATAATTTAAAGCATCAACTCAATTTTAATAAAAAATATCACAAAAACTTCAACTGCATCAAAGGGGAACTTAATTTGAATGAATATTCAAATACAGTTTTTAATTTAAACGGTGGGTTAAACTTATAAGAAAGATTTTTCGCAGCATAACATAATCTCAACCCGGTCAACAGAGAGAGAGAGAGAGAGAGAGAGAAATTATGAAATTACAACAAAGGGGCTCCGTACGATATTTTTTTAAAACAAAGGAGGGGACTTGACGGTGGAGGCTGTAGCAGAGCTGGCTCCAGGCTGTTTTTGCCTGCTAGCTTTTCCACCAATCAGAAAAAGAAATTTAAAAATAAAAAAATATCGGTCAAGTCCAACTCTCTCTCCCTCTGCCCGACAAAGCTGCCCGAAAAATCTCTCTCTCTCTCCTCTTTTTCTCTCTCTGAGAAAGCGAAAAAAAATTTCTCACTAGATTTTCTGGGAGCATAATGTTATTTCTATTTTATTTTTATTTTATTTATTTTTTTCTGTGGTTCACAGTTCACTTTCCACAAAAGCAAACGAACAGAGTTTTGCCAACGGCCAGCTGTGGCCTCTCTTTCACAAATGTCACTCTCATCACTCCTCTGTTTGCTTCCAAATTTTGGCCCCCACCAAAAGCCCCTTGAAATCTTTTTTTTCAAAATAAAAAATTTATTTAAAAAAAAAAACCCAACACTCATTTAAAAGTGGGTGGTGGGTGCATGGGTCCCACAAGGACTGGGACTTTGCCTAATTTTCTTTTCTTTTTATTTTTTTTACCATGGACCCCACTCACTTGGTCCACCACGTGGCGTGTTTTCATTTGGTCCAAGTTTTGATCCTTTTTAGTGTTTTTGGCAATAATTAGCCTCCAATCCATTCTTTTGGTGAAAAATCCTTAGTTAAGTGCATGTAAAAGAGTTTTTTTATTTTTTATTTTTTGCATGCTTTTTCACACCTAACGAATTTGCTTGCGTGCTTCAACTCAAAACCTTTTTCACCATTAGGCTTTTACGTATTGGACCTGTAATTTGGACTCTATTTATAAAAAAAATAATAATAAAAAAAAATTTTGTACTAGATTTAGCACTGTTTGGATCATTGGAGATTGTTTTTCAGTCTTGTTGATATAATAGTGACGCAGTAATTCTTCTTAAGCCGAAGTTTGGTATAATGGTTCAAATTATTCAACTCAAAATTTTTTCTTGTCTTTTTTTCAAAAATTTTTTTGTTTTTTTCTCAAAAAGATTTTATTTTTTCTGAAAATTCAAAAAAATTTACTATTGAAACTTAAAAATTTCAACTCAAACCGTTTCACCAACTACTTCAAGCACCATTCATATCATATTCAAAAATTTATTCCAAGCGTTATCCGTTTTAATCCTTACTTCGAGAAATTCCTTACGAATAAGTGAGCGCACCTAATGAATAAACTCAAACACTTTTTCGAGACCTAATTCACATAAGTCATCTCTCAAATTTAATTATGCTCTTGCACTCCTGCATCAATTATTTAAAATGTTTTCTACTTTGTTTTCTCTTTCGGACAATTAGGATACGAAATGACATTTTCTAATTTAGTAATGCTAGGTATATCAAGCTTAATATTAATTTTTAATTACTAACTCATATGATGATGAATTTGTCATCTTTTATGTTTAGATAATTTTTATTTATTTTTAACTAATATAATAATTTTTTACATATCTATCAATAAAAGTACAATAAATTACATGTAACGTAGATTAGTATTTCAAAGTTAATATTAAAATTAATATTTTTAGTATTTTTTTTATTAATGATAAACATTACAAATTTAATTGTTATCTTAGCTTGTTTGGGGTGTAAGTTTAAACTTACACCCATCAACTCAATTTTTGTCTTTTTCTGAAAAAAAATTTTGTCAATTTTAAAAAAGTTAACAAAAATTACTACTAATTTTTTAACATTCTGCTCCATAAATGAAAGCAATACGCGTAATTCAATGTTAAACCTTACAGCATACTGTTTTTTTCCCCCTAATTTATTATAAAAAGATTGTTCATTTTTATTTAGAAATTCAGCAAAATGATTATTACTACCACATACAATATGGGTTTTTTCTTTCTTTGAATTCACGTTCTGCAAAATGAATCAACCCAGCATTAAAAAAAATTAAAAAAATCCAGAACTCTACAACTATGAACACGTGTGTGGTTAATCATCATATAATTTGGATCTTTTTTTAATTCAATTCCCCGTCAATTGCTAAACGCCAAGTGTCGCTGCGGGACTTTTGGATTACCAAATACTAAATCTTGATTAATGAGTATTGATGGAGATAATCATAAAGGTAATCAAAAGTATTTGGTGATGAGAGAGAGAGAGAGAGAATGACCTTTTGATAAAGAACTATTTTACACAGAGGGAACAAGAGAGGAGTACAAATGGCGTCAAATGGGAGTACTTTTTTTATTCTTTTTATTTTATTTTTTGTTAATATACAATAAATATGAAAATTTTCAGGTTTTTATTTTTTATTTATTTTTTAATTGCTCCCACCGACAGCATATGGGAAGCATGTGGGATTGGAGTCCACTGTCCACAAGAGGGGCTTTGGTTGGAGTAAAAAGAAGAAAGGTGACAAAAACATGTGAAGCTGGCAGCCTCTTATTAAGAGTTTGTTGTGCTTCCCAAATTAAATAAATATAAATAGGTGAATATATATATATATATATATATATTTATAAACATATAATTAGTTTTTGTTTTTTTCTTTGGGAAATATTAGTACCACGCCAACTCTACATTCCTTTACGAAGTATCGTTTTACACTGTAAGATGTAATATAAATATGATATTTTATTCAATATAGTCATCTCTATGCACATTTTATAAATAATTATTATATAAGATAAATATCATTTTATATTTTTTTAGTTTGTATTTTAGTGTTTGCTGATGATTATTAATAAGCTAACTCTATATTTCTTTGCAAAATATCATCTTAGACTGTAATAGGTAAAAATAAGAAGTGTATTATGATTTTTATTTTCTTTCATAATTTTGCAAATATATGACAAGAACAACTTTATATTTTATACTAGTGCTATTGTTGTACTTTTTTATTTGGTTGTTTACATGAAATAAATATCTTATCTTTTACTTTTATATTTTAGTGTACGATGGTTATTTACAAAAGATCAAAGACAAACTTGATTATTTATTTATCTATTTATTATAATTTACACATTTTTGTCATATAAATGGACCCCTTGTGAATGGGGGCATATATCAACATCAATTATTTTAAAGAAGTCTTTGTTCTTAGAGAAATGGGGTAGGGGCCAATTTGTCCCAATTCGTTGGGGGTCATGATCATATTCTTCCCCTTTTCTCTTTTATTATTATTTGTTTTTCTCTTTTTTATTTTTATTTTTTAGATATTCGACATGATCGTATAATAGTTGTTCAGCCTATATCGGGTTAGAACAATATGCATAATTGAATTGATGGATTGGACATTCTATTATATATATATATATATTAATGAAAGATAGATTGCATAATGTGTAAAAGGAATCCTAGTTGTAAATCTAACCTTTGGGGTCCTAATGTTTCAATTAAAATTCATAGGACTCCAATTGCATATGTTTTTATTATTATTACTATTATTATTATCTTAAAATGACCAATTGCATATTTTTATTAAAAAGTAAAACAAAATAAAATTTCCAGTGTACGTACCTTTCTCGTGGCTTATTTGATGTAAATTTAGAAACAAAATAAACTTGAAGCTATCAATGGTAAGTGAAATTCCACCACACACAAAAAAAAAAAAAAAAAAAAAAAAAAAAAAAGGGGGGGGGGAGGAACAAAGAAAAGAGAGAGGGATGAAGGCAGTGGATTTTGCTTGGGAGGTTCACGACTGCTTCCATGTTGTTGAGTTTCTGATCCTGAATTAGGACTAACCGTACATCTCTTGGACCGTAATTAGGCTTTCTCTAATGACTCTTTTGTTAGTTGTCTTAGCACTAGATGTTTTGTCAAAGGTACTCGGGATTTTTCCTTTCTTTTTAATGTGTAACGTTCACAATAACGATAATTTTTTTAACCCGATTTGGTAGTATATTTTTCTTATTTTCTAATTTAGGTTGTATTTTCATTTCGTTAGATTTATTTCTTAACGATGTTTTGTATAGTCTTAACCCTACAAGTGACTCAATTTTGATGGATCACGAATTTTTTCATCGATTCTATAGAGTTTATTAAAGAGTCAAACATGTATTCGATTATTGATGTACTTATTTTGACGTGTGTTTCTTATAATTTGAGGTCATATAAGTCAATATTAATGTTTGTATTTTTTTTTCTAATTTGGAATGTACCCTCCTCTATAAATTAAAAATATATATATATCCATAGCATAAAAAAGGGAAGAAAAAAAATGATGTAGAAGTATATGCGTAATTAACCATTTATAAAAATGAAAAAAAAAATAAAAATAAAAAAAAGGAAGACTTCTCAATGCATTGTATACTTAAATTGGCTTTTGTGGTTATAGAAAAAATTGTGTTTTAAACCATGTGGTTAAATTGACCATTTGTTTAATTAATTCAATTGTTCATATCATTCTTTTATTTTTTATAAATATAAAATTTGACAATTTTATTCCACTCCCCTTGAGAGACCATGGTATCATAATATCTTTTATTGAGGCGTCCCATGCACCAAAAGAGAATTTAATTAATGGTCAGAGTCATAAATGATGTGCTAAAATCTAGGTGGAAGAGGCAGGTACTTGTGGACTGTCATTCATTAGCTGCATTGCATAAAATAAATAGACCTTGACAAAACAAAATCATTTTTAGGTTTTCTCATTTTCCCTTTGGGGTATGAATGATGATTAAAATTCAGTACATGTTTGGCTGTAAAATTTACTTCACTAATTTCCAAACTTAGCCATGCCAACTAACTATCCACCCTTTTTTACGTGTTGAAAATATTAGGGCGTTTGAAATACTCATTTAGTTAATATATATATATATTTTTTTCGATACATGTATTTTTTTTTTTAACAAAACTTAATATAAATATTATTTACTATTTGAAAATATATATTTTTGAGACACACATTTACTTTTACCTGCATTCAAATTTATTCTAATGTTGATATCTAAACGTATATTTTCAAATATAAAACATATTAGAGTATATTAATTGTATTTAAATCAAATACCAAATATAATAAATGATCTAAACAAATCATAAGTTAATTTTTTTTAATTTGAAAAATGTCGGTATCTTTTTCTTAAAACATAGGATTCAAAATATTGCTAACATTTTTATGTAAAAATGTTGTGTAATATTTTGATGCCTCTACTGTTTTAGAGGAGTGTTCACTTGAACCGACATGGTCAACTAAAATTGTGAATTGGTGACATATCTCTCTGGTTTTGAGTGTAGGAGGTTCGGAAGTTTAAAACCTTTTATCCTTTTCTTCTTAGAGTTTTTCTTGGTTTTTATGAAAGGACGCCACGCTTACATCTTTTGCGTCTCTCTCCCTCTCTTGCAACGCCTCTTTTTAGGGTTTCTTGCTATTGTTTGTGACTCGCCCTCTCGCTGTCAGTATCGACCTATCGAAATTTTAATTAGATTGAATCCGGATTTTATGGTTGATGGCGGTTTACTACTTTTTATGCTTTTCAATCAGTCCTGATTTCTGCATTTAAGAAATCGATGACCCCGAATAATGTCGAACTTTGGCCAAAAACCACCCAATTTAAAATGAGTACACCCCAACATTATTATTATTAACATTATTTTAAAGGAAATAGTGATTGCTTGGTAAAAATGCTATTGAAGTATTATAAGTACCTTTTTCATTAAATAATTCACATCTGATACCTGTGGTGGATGGCGTGCAAAATATCATTGTTGTGTGTCCAAAAAAAAAAGTAATAATTGTCCCTCTATTTTTTTTCAGATAAAAATTTGTTCAAATATATTTATCAGATAAAAATTATACGTGGAAAATTAGACAATAAAAATTTAGGGGCATTCTTGCAAATAAATCTAGATCATATTGAGCGACAAATCTTAACACAATTTATTATTAAAAACGTTATTAATTCAAACTCATTTATTAAAAACCCCATACCTTCTAGCTTTGTGTAAGTGTCGTTACTTGAATTTTCAACCCCAAACTAAGTAAGCGTTTGGTATACCCGTTGCATTCAAATATAATTGTTTTTTTAAAACTATTTCCAGTTTACTATTACAATTTTGCAACTTAAATTTAAAAGTCCATAATTTTGTATATACTAATCTAACCGATTTATTTTTTTAAATACATAGATTTCCAGATAAACGAAATAAGCTTTATATTAAAAATATTTTTTTTAAACATATTTTAATATTTTATACTTTTTAGGTCTAACCATTCAAACTTGTACAATAAATACATAACAATTTAACTCAAATCCAACAAAAAAAAAAAAAAAAAAAAAAACCCCTACAACAAACGCATGTTAAATTTGTTCACTCTTACTCCCACTTAAAAATGTGTAGTTGGCAAAAGTTGTACAAAACCCAGAGCTGTCTTCCATTTAGCCCCCAAATTAAACAGACCATTTACTTTCCATTTGCTCCCAATTACTGACCAATCAAGAATCTTAGCAGTCAAAATATATATCGAACAAAAATGGAAAAAAAATAAATTCTCACACGGCCACAACATTAGAAACAAATGGCAGTAAAACAAAATTAAATTAAATTAAATACAAAAAAGAGAAAAAAAGAGGGCGCTGTATTTCTTTTTTAGTATATAAAAACGGATTAAAAAAAAGAAGAAAAAGAATTTAAATTAGGAATTTACCGTATTAAAACAAGAAAACAAATGTAAACGCGTAGTACTTCAAAAGGACCAGAGGCATTATCTACGCCGCGTGAGCAGATCCTACTTCTTAGCTAAATTAATTAATTTCATTTATTTCTTTTCTTTTCTTTTTTATTTTTTTTGGCCAATGAATTAATTTCAAATTTAATATTAGTTCAATCTATCTCTCTCTAGAAAAAAGACAGTGACTTTCTCTTTCCTCTGTCTCTCTCTATCAATGTCACATACAGTTCCATTTCTCAAAGAAAACCGTGAGCTGAGAGTTTTTTTTTTTTTTTTAAATTATAATTATACATATATAGTTTTCTAAACATGACAGAAAGTGCCAAAAGCCAAGAGAACAACAATAACAACGACAACCCACTCCCAGACAGATTGTTCACCACAACCAAAAAAAAAAAAAAAAAAGAAGAACAAAAAAAAAAAAAAAAAACCACATGGCTATAAAGAAAAGAAAATGAGCCACATTCATGAATGATATTATAAAGTTGGATTAAGAAAAATGAAAAGAAATTCTTTTGTTTTCTTTTTCTTTTCTAGAGAAGATACCTTTTCTTTCTCTCTCTCTCTCTCCTCATTTGCATTAAAAAAAAGAAAGAAAGAGAAATATATAGTTTAATAAGAAGCTTTTGCAGTTAGGTACTTCCATTGATTAGTCTCACTCGTAAAAATGTACATGTACTTATTTATGTATATAAAAATTAAGATCAAAATTAATTTAAAAAAAAGGACCAAAATCATATTAAAAATAAAAAAAATTTGAGATTTTTTTTATTAGTATATACGAAAATGCCTCATCAATAGAGTCTATTGTAATACAGTAATAACTCTTATGGGATACACTTTAGGAAAAAAAAAAAGAACTCTTATTGGATACTTTTTTTTTTAATTATTTTGGTTTGATAGTAAGATATAACGTTGCAAAAAGCATGCATTACATGATAATTTTTTTTAAACAATTTGATCGATTTATGTTTACGTTAAAAAATTTATAATATTAAATACAATACTACTATCAGTCATAAATCAAATTATTGAAAAATTAATCGATAATTTCTATCTATAATGAAAAATAAAAGGTCATAACATATAAATTCTAAAAAAAAAAGGTTAATTTCATAAATAGCTATTGAATTATACATCCTATCTTATGTTGGCCCATGATTTTTGATTTTTTACATTACACTCTTTTAAACTTTTTTACTGTTACACCAACGGTTCATCTGTCACATGTTCTAATCACATGAGCTTATTTATAGGTAAAGTCATAATCAGATATATTTTTAAAGAAAATTATACCTTATTCAAAGTTATTTTGGAAGCAAACAGTACTTTAATCAAAGATATACATAGTAAACTTTACGTCACAGAGTTATTTTGGTGGTGCAGTTTTCTTATAGAAGAATATTTAATTACAATTTTAACATGAATTAAAACTCACGTGATCTGAAAGTGTTTAATTTCCATTCAGTTTTTGATAAATATTAATATAGAAGCCATTTTCATAATAATACAAAAGTTCGAAGTCTAGTGACTTATAAAACTAAAAATTAGGTACCAATTTTAAACTACTTGTGAAAATACAAAAAGAAGAAGGAGATAATATAAGCTTCCGTTTGGTTCGTCAATTGAAAATAAAATTTTTAAGTTGAAATTTGTTAATTTTTTAAAAATTAATTATAATTTTTGTTGATTTTTCAGAAAAAGATAAAAATTAAGTTGAAAATTTTGAGAACACACAAACAATAAAAAACTAGTATCCTGTTTCAAAAAAAAAAAAAAAAAAAAACTAGTGTCCTGTTAATTCTTGATCCTAATATTCTCCTTTCTATTTTGTTGAAAAAGGTCAAAAAAAAAAAAAAGAGAGTCCCAAATTGTAATAATTTTGGGGTAAAGAAGAAGTATAGTTATTTACCAACTCCGGTGGGGCAACAGCCCAGCCAAGCGCCAGAGCCACCACCACAACCACCACCACCACCACCACCACCACCACTCTCCGGTGGGTCCCACCCCCCACTCCCCCACCCCACCTCCTCACTTCACACACACACACACACACACACACACTAACCATCTTTTTCTTTTATTTTTTCTCTCTTATTAATCACATAATGCCATCATATTTCTCGTTCTCTCACTCTCTCCTCTTTGTCTCCGTTCTCTCTCTCCTCAATCTTTTCGTTTTCTTCTTCCTCTTCTTCTCCCTTACGCGTCCTCTCTCTCGGCATCCATTAAGACCAGCCGGGTTACAGACGAGCAATTAGTTTTTTTCCTTGTGACCGACTCAATCTACTACTTTTAAGCACGCCGAGAAGACCCTTCCTTTTTATTTTTTTTATTCATTTTTTTTCTTGGAATAATAAAAAAGTTACATTCTATTTCTTTCGATTTCCATTCATTTGTTCTTCGCTCGGATGGGCGAAACTGGATCTCTTGGCGACTTGATGAGGCCTCAAGTGTCGGTGAAGAGAAGAAAGATCGATTTCTGAGGTGGGTCTTTTCAGATTTTGGTTTTCTGGATTTGGGATTTCTAGAGAGAGAGAGAGAGAGAGATATATATAGATTTCTAGAGAGAGAAAGGGGGGGTTTTGGTTTGAGTTATGGCTACGGGTCGGCTTGTTGCTGGGTCTCACAACAGGAACGAGTTCGTCTTGATCAATGCTGATGAAAATGCTCGGGTAAGTTTGCTTCCTAAAAAACCCATCACTTTCACTTACAATTTTCATTTTCTGTGATTTTGGGGAATACCCAGATGCTAAAGTTTGACAATTTACCATTTTTAATGCTAGTTTCGTACAATTTGTGTGGGTTTTTTTTTGTGGGTTTTTGTTTTAGTTATTATTATTATTTTTTTTTCAGTTTCTTTGTCTTCCCCTTTTTTGTGGCTTGATTTCTTGTTTCTGTCCAAATGTGGCCTCTTGTGACTGATTTGAGGCAGAGATTTGGATTTTAATGATCTTTTTGAGTCCTTTTCTCGTGGTAATTTCCAAACTTTCTAGACAAACTGTCGGTTTAGAAGTTTTCTTGTTGTGATAGAGTTGGGAAAGAGCAGTTTGAGTTCTGCATTTACCGGAAATGTTGATGGGAATATGGAATTTGTTCAGTTACAAGAATTTTCAGTGATTTATTCCTCGAGATCTGCTTGGATCTAAGTCAACGAGACAAGAAATGAAGATGAAAATGCTTTATCTGTTCTTCTCCTAAGCTGAGAGTGACAGAATGAGTGGAAAAAAAGTGTCGGCAGGTGGTCAAGTGACCTGTATACAGAGAGTTTATTGACCAAATTTTGTATTTTTAGTGTAGTTTATGTATAGGACTGTGGTTTAATGGATCAGTAGAGTGATCTCATCATAATTCTGGTTATCGAATTACGAAATTTTTGGGGGGATATAGGTGGAATCCCAGCCTTTTTGCTTTCCTCAGGAGCATGCTGTTCGTGTGTCTTGTTTAATTCTTAAGCTGAAATTGAGCACATATTTTTGTTTTTATTTTTCATTTTATTTTTTGTTGATTTACTTAATTGGGTTGAACTGCAATTTTCGTCGGGACTAAGTTACTTTCTTCTGATCTTTACAGATAAAGTCTGTGCAAGAATTGAGCGGGCAAATATGTCAGATTTGTGGAGATGAAATTGAGATTACAGTCGATGGAGAGCTCTTTGTTGCCTGCAACGAATGTGCTTTCCCCGTGTGTAGGCCTTGCTACGAATATGAAAGAAGAGAGGGAAACCAGGCTTGCCCGCAGTGTAAAACCCGATACAAGCGTATCAAAGGTTAGAATTTCTCTTTTATCCTAGTTGCATTGGATCTTAGTTGAATTTCTTCTGAATCTCAAGAAATTCTCTTGCTGGTAATGGAACTTACAGGTAGTCCTAGGGTTGAGGGTGATGAAGAAGAAGACGACATTGATGATATTGACAATGAATTCGAGTATGGAAACCTTGATGCGTCAGGCCCACGTTCAGTTGTGGAAGGTGCTCACCCTTATTCTTCTGCAATCCCAGAACGTGAATCCGCTCCCCTTGGTTCTGAAATTCCTCTCTTGACCTACGGCGAGGAGGTAATATTGTCAAGTCATGTAGTTACTCTTTGTTCTTTGTGTTTGTGGCTATTAATAGTCTTCCTAGTGCATTTGTTGATTGGCATGATTCGGATGCGATGCAATGTTTTTAACTCTATTCAACTGTACATTTGTTTTCTTTTCAGGACTCTGAGATTTCCTCTGATCGTCATGCTCTTATTGTACCGCCATATGTGGGTAATGGGAATAGAGTCCACCCGATGCCTTACAACGATCCATCTACACCTAGTAAGTCATTTTTGTTAGATTGCTTGTTCCTTTATTTTTTCTAATACGAGTCTTAAAAGTTCTTTTTTGTTTAGCATTGACGATAATGTGCATGACATTGTAGTGCAACCTAGACCGATGGTTCCTAAGAAAGATATTGCGGTATATGGTTATGGAAGTGTGGCTTGGAAGGATCGGATGGAAGAGTGGAAGAAGAAACAGACTGACAAACTTCAGGTGGTAAAGCACCAGGGAGTCGATGATGGCGGAAACTTTGGTGGAGATGAACTAGATGATGCTGAATTGCCAATGTGAGTGACTTTTCAAACTGAACTCGGTTTTGCGGTTATGATGGTTTGTTTTATTCTTAAGTTTATTGACAAGCTTTTATATGATGTTACCAGGATGGATGAAGGCAGGCAACCCCTGTCGAGGAAGTTGCCAATCTCTTCGAGCAAGATAAGCCCATACAGATTGATTATAGTACTACGACTTGTTATCCTCGGGTTGTTTTTTCATTATAGACTTCTACACCCTGTTAATGATGCGTATGGCCTGTGGTTGACATCAGTCATATGTGAGATATGGTTTGGTGTATCATGGATTCTGGATCAGTTCCCCAAATGGTATCCTATACAGCGAGAAACTTACCTTGATCGTTTATCACTGAGGTAAAGATGGGAAGCTGGTGCTATAAACAATTTCTGCTTATGTTTTCATTTTAATCTGCACGATTTCCAATTATCTTTAGCATTCTCTGCAAAATTAGGGATTTCTCCCAATTATTTTCGATATGTTGCCTAATCATTTGGTTTTGGTACTTGCAGATATGAGAAAGAAGGGAAGCCGTCTGAATTAGCAAGTATAGATGTCTTTGTTAGTACAGTGGACCCTATGAAAGAACCTCCACTAATTACCGCAAACACGGTTCTCTCGATCCTTGCCGTTGATTACCCAGTTGATAAAGTTGCGTGCTATGTCTCTGATGATGGTGCTGCGATGCTTACATTTGAAGCACTTTCCGAGACATCTGAATTTGCTAGAAAGTGGACTCCTTTCTGTAAGAAGTTTAATATAGAGCCCCGGGCCCCAGAATGGTATTTCTGTCAGAAAATGGACTATCTGAAAAATAAAGTCCATCCGGCATTTGTTAGAGAACGGCGTGCAATGAAGGTTTGTGACTCTTCTTTTTTGTTGATTTTGATTTGATTCACATAGGTTTCATGGTGTAATTATAAAGTGATGTAAAAAGTTCAACCTGTATTAACTTTGCCTTTTGTTTGTTGATACAGAGAGAATACGAAGAGTTTAAGATCAGGATAAATGCGCTTGTAGCCACGGCACAAAAGGTTCCCGAGGACGGGTGGACAATGCAGGACGGGACTCCATGGCCTGGAAACAATGTGCGAGACCATCCTGGAATGATTCAGGTTGGTTAAATAAATATAAGTGCTTCCTTTCGTGCATGTTGTTGTGTTTTTTTTTTTTTTTTTTTTTTTTCTCTCTCTTTCCAAGAATGAGCTACTTGAAAGCGAGACAATATTGTCAAACTTAAACCTGGTTCCGTTTTTTCATATGGTGGTTAGTTTAGACATGATACATATTGTTGTTCTTCAAATTACTTACCAATTATATTGTCTATGTACAGGTTTTCCTTGGTAATAATGGAGTTCGCGATGTTGAAGGAAATGAGTTGCCTCGTCTGGTTTATGTTTCCCGTGAAAAGAGACCTGGGTTTGATCACCACAAAAAGGCCGGTGCCATGAATGCTCTGGTAAGTTTAAAATATCTTAATATGTGAATATCCAATGTTGATCGCCGCTCTACAATTTCGCTTCACATGCTAATAACATATTTCTTGATTGCTATTTTGAAGATTCGAGTTTCAGCCGTGATCTCAAATGCTCCTTATCTTCTGAATGTTGACTGTGATCACTACATCAACAATAGCAAGGCACTAAGAGAAGCCATGTGTTTCATGATGGACCCTACGTCTGGGAAGAAAGTATGTTATGTGCAGTTTCCTCAGAGATTTGACGGGATTGATCGACACGATAGATACTCAAATCGGAATGTGGTCTTCTTCGACGTACGTAATATGATGTCTGTTTAATTTATGATTAATCTATATCTCTGCCTAGTGTTATATGAGATCCTAATTTTTTTTTATTGAAACAGATCAACATGAAAGGATTGGATGGCATACAAGGACCAATATATGTCGGAACTGGGTGTGTTTTCAGAAGGACTGCACTTTACGGGTATGATGCGCCTTCCAAAAGAAGCCCCCGAGCAGGACCTGCAACTGTTGGCCAAAATGGTGCTGCCTGTGTTGTGGCTCTAGAAAGAAAAAGAATTCCAAGGTAAAGAAAGAGAAAAAGAAGTCGAAGCACAGGGAAGCATCGAAGCAGATACACGCTCTTGAAAATATTGAAGAGGGAATTGAAGGTAAACTAAAGATAGCAAGTTGCTAAGTTGTATGTTGAACATCATGTTATATTTCTTCTCTAATATTGGAAAATCCCCATCCAGTGAGACTAAGAAGTATTGTTATTGCAGAAAACAATGCTGAAAAGGCAGCGAATATGTCCCAAGTGAAACTGGAGAAGAAGTTTGGGCAGTCCCCGGTCTTTGTAGCATCGACGCTTCTAGAGCATGGTGGAGTTCCTCATAATATCAGCCCTGCATCTCTACTAAAAGAAGCCATTCAAGTCATCAGCTGCGGATACGAGGATAAAACAGAATGGGGAAAAGAAGTATGTGAAAATAACAATATTCGATATTTAGACCATTTATTATGTTTTTATTAACTCTGACTTCCATTTTGATCACCTTATTAACCTTGAAACTTGTGGGTCAAACTAGGTTGGCTGGATTTATGGTTCCGTGACTGAGGATATTCTGACGGGATTCAAGATGCACTGCCACGGCTGGCGGTCTGTATACTGCATACCTAAAAGACCTGCATTCAAGGGGTCTGCTCCTATTAACCTGTCAGATCGTCTGCACCAAGTTCTTCGATGGGCTTTGGGTTCGGTTGAGATCTTCTTAAGCAGACATTGTCCGATCTGGTATGGCTATGGAGGCGGGCTGAAATGGTTGGAACGCTTCTCTTACATAAACTCAGTTGTATATCCTTGGACCTCCCTTCCCTTGCTGGTGTACTGTGCTTTGCCCGCCATATGTCTTCTCACCGGGAAATTCATTGTCCCTGAGGTAAACTTAAATCAAACATCTCTCTGCATTAACATATTTTGCAGGCGTCGGTTGGTCCTGTTATTGAATGTGAATGTGGATATGCCAAAAGGTGGTTGTTTGCAGTTGCGGAAAAATTCAAGCAAAATTTAAACGACTGTAATAGTTAAATTATGTTATCAAGAAGATCAAATACGTCTAACCATGTGGACTTCGTTACAAATATGCAGATAAGCAACTATGCAAGTCTTATTTTCATGGCTCTCTTCATCTCTATTGCTGCAACGGGTATCCTCGAGATGCAATGGGGTGGAGTCGGAATTGACGACTGGTGGAGGAATGAGCAGTTCTGGGTGATTGGAGGCGTCTCATCGCATCTCTTCGCACTCTTCCAGGGTTTGCTCAAGGTCTTGGCTGGTGTCAACACGAACTTCACTGTCACCTCAAAGGCAGCTGATGATGGAGAATTCTCGGAGCTTTACATCTTCAAGTGGACATCGTTATTGATCCCTCCCACAACCCTTTTGATAATAAACATAGTTGGTGTTGTGGTTGGGATCTCTGATGCCATCAATAACGGGTACGATTCATGGGGTCCGCTCTTCGGTAGGCTCTTCTTTGCCCTCTGGGTGATCATCCACCTCTACCCTTTCCTCAAAGGTTTACTTGGGAAACAAGACAGAATGCCCACCATTATTTTGGTCTGGTCCATTCTTTTGTCTTCGATCTTAACCCTCTTGTGGGTGAGAATAAACCCGTTTGTCTCGAGAGATGGCCCTGTCTTGGAAGTTTGTGGCCTCAACTGTGATTAGAATACGTCAAATACCATCTTGAAAAATAAGAAGCTCAAGTCGGGGTTTTGTTACCAATTCTGTTCAGCATTTTGTGAGAGTTGAAGAAAGATTCGTTCCTCGGAATTGTTGAAAATGTTTCACTCTATTCCAGACTGGAGGAGGGCTAAGAGTGATTTTTCCGGGTTTATATATATATATAGTTATGGGGGTGTAGATACAAAGGGGCTGGGGTGGCTGTTACATTGCTATTGTTCTATTAATTCTTTAATTTTTGTTCCTGTGGGTCTTTTGTAGGGTTTTGTTTTTGTTTTTCTTGTTTAGATAATTATTCTGTATTTTAGGGCAGCATTGAATTATTATTTATTCCCTTTGTCTTTACAATAGGGGCTTCATACGGGTGTCTCTAAGAGATCAAAAAGTTTGTTCCTTGTTAATCTCTGTATTGTTTATCATTATCTGCATTGCCACTTGCCTGGACTTCTTGTGTTTAAAGTTCAGGGGATAAAAAAAAAAAAAAAAAAAAACTATGGTAATCTACGACGTTTAGTTTCTTTTGTAATCTTTTTGGTTGAATCGCTCTCTTAAAGATGCGAATTTTGTGGGTTGAAACCCGGCCATTTTGTTTCTCAATAAACAAGAACTACTTTTTGTTGTGTTTTTAACTTTTTAGGATTTAATTGGTACTTTGTCTTGAGACATTTTTTTGGATATTGTTTAAAATTGGTTTTTACAGTGGTTTCTCTTATACAATTTTAAATTTACTCTTCAAACCTATAGCAATTTTTGCACCTTGCACTCGTTTGAATTATTTTCCGAGGGAGGTTGGGAGTCCCCGGTTATAAGGTCCTTATTTGTGATCATAGGATTGAAATCCTATAGTATGAGATTTAGATATTATGAGAGGATTCTCTAAACAATATAGTTCAATAAATGACGTTTGATTTAATCTAAAAATTAACATCATAATTAGCCCCGATGATGAGTGTCTTACTTTCGGGTGTTCCCGCAATAGAATTTCCCATTTGAAAACTTGATTCATGTGCGTCTCACTCAAGTTAGGGACAATGTTAGAGATTTCAAGTGATTTATCAAAATTTTTGTTCCAAATGACTTGACACATAAGCTTTGAACTTTTTTTTTTTTAATAGTAAATTTAAAATCTTATCAAATTAAACAATAATGATTCATTTAGTTCAAAAGTTAGATATATAATTTAAGATTTATAACATTTTTGCTTTCACTAATCATGCATTCTTATTTTTCGTTCTTTTCCCTTTGAACAAGACAATAGAAGAAGAATCATCCACACCAATAGATACATCACCGATATACTTTATACATCTCCCCAAGTCAACAATTTCGGCTTCCACAATTCAGCTATTCAATATTAATAGCGAGTTCCATTTTTGTATCTAACGTCTAGTTTTTTTTTTTTTTTTTGGCTGAAAATATCTAACGTCTAGTTTGAAAAGTTTGAGATGCCTCCTTTTATTGGGATTACACTATTTCTGCTTGGTGTTGACTCATAGTTCCTTGGCTACTAAGTAGTCCCCCCTTCCCCAACCCTCTATATGTATATATATTGTTGTCGGCTCCGTTGGACGTCTGGTAAAGAGAGAGAGATCAACCGTTTATTTTTCATCCAACGGTAAAAAATGCCGGCAGTTCATGTCCGGTCTCAGCATATTGACTTTTATACATATATATACAATTTAAGCCATCCAAATATGCATAAATGACAATTTAACCCCTAGACATTATACACAAACAAAACAATCTATTTGATAAAGAAGGAATTCGTCACCAATAGTAACATGTTAATTGGTTGTATAATGGGATAAATTAAAGGGGAAAGCACTTGAATGACATAAATTTAAATATCATTTTAATAAGATGACATAAAAATTTGACAATAGTATGGTATGACACAGAATTAAACTAAAGTATGTGTCATGTTGATTTATGTTATATTGATCAATATATAAAAAAATGTGATTATTTGGATAATTTTCTCTAAATAGAGTGTATATTAGAATGATGGAAGTGAAAGAATAGCAGAAGAAAATATCTAGCTACCAGAAAAGCTCATAATTTGGACGAAAAGGACCCACCGTGATAAATACCACTGGGGTTTTGGACATAATTTAACGTTGAATTTACATTTAATTCTAAATTCAAATTCCATGCTAATGTTTTATTTTATTTTATTTTTTAAAAAGTACCATCAATTAATAATTCATGCAAAGCCGCGGAGAGTACGTCAAATATTCATGTGTTGAAAATCACCACCACCTAAATATTTGTGAAAGGGATAAGGTTTAGTTTTGGTTCAAATATCCAATCAATTATTTGGGACATTGTAGGTCAGACCATTAACAAAATGTAGTGGAATGAAAATTATTAGGAACACAAGTTTTTCCATGTACTTTATTTTATTGTCTAAAGTTGGAACATGTGGGTGTAACACATGATCAGACCTCAAGTTTTAGATGAAACTTAAAAAAGGAAAAAAAAAAAAAAGTTATTTGCCCCCCGAAATTATTAAAAAGTAAATTTTGCTTCTTCATTTTAGGCTATTTTGTGTCAACATCGCTTAATTTTTTTTTAAATTTAATAACATTTAGTTCTTAATTGGTAATTAGCACTCTGAACTTTTAATTTTTAACACATTTAGTCTTTTTTGCTCCCGTTCATTAAAATTTAGATGGTTTTTACATGTCACTTGCACGTGACATCCCAAGAAGCTATTGTTAGTTATTTTTGCTTAATTTCAATACAAATTTCGTTTAAAGTTTAGACTCAAATTTGAGTTATAATTGAATTGGTTCAAGTTTTCAAACAAAATTGTATTCAAATTAAATAAAGACCAGCATAGCCCTTCTTAGGTTATTACATGTAAGTTATGTGAAAAAACCGTTTTAATTTAACATATGTGAGCGATAAGGACTGATTGTGTCAAAAATTGTAAGTTCATGCCAAGAACAAAGTTTAGGGATTAATTTATCAAATTCAAAAAGTTCAAGCAGTATCTCTACCCAAAAAAAAATAATAATAATAATAAAAAATTACCGGTTAGTTTCTATATTTAATATTTAAGTTGATTACAATTTTAACGCCTAAGGAATCAAAGTTGTCTCATTTCACCCCTAGAATTTAAATTGTCACAATATTGACACCATAGCTTACAAAACGTTTCACTATTGGTATGAGACGTAACGAAGCACGGGTGGATGGTAAATTGGTAAATGAATTTTATTTTAATATGTTAGATCAGTTGGGTAATATGGATATAATTTAATTCACCAACGCAATCAACCACACAACATTAATTTTATAATATTACCCTTCACCCATCCATCATGTGAGCCTTAGTTGTGAATCTTTGCCTTATTAATGATACATTTTTAAAATTTAATCAAGACAATCACGTGTCCATTATACAATTAACTTAAAATAATTTTACAAAACAGTCACAGAAAATGTAAAATATTCCAGCTTTCAAGAATTTAAATGACATTGTTGCACTTCATATGACCGTAATGATATATGTAAAGTTCTGAGTGTATCAAATTATGTGATGGTTTCTGATTTTTTTTATATTTAAATTTCAAATATCCTTTGTCAATTTTATGACCATAGTACAGAAAAGAAACTAGTGTAGACAAGAAAAAAGTTTAGATTTTTTTATTAAAAAAAAAAAAGAAAAGAAAAGAAAAGAAAAAGAAAAGGAAGAAAGAAAGAAAGAAAGAAAGAAAGAAAGAAAGAAAAGGTTAGGTTCTTATATCTTACAAAATGTGCTTGGCATTAGAGACTTTTCAAGTCAAAACCAATAGCAATATTCTTGAACAACGAAATTCCTATCCCTTTTCAGGCTCAGAGACTGTAATAACGTATTTTTGTGGTCAATTATTTTATTTTCACAACTATTTTTTTTCCTCATCTTTTCATCAGTAGGTTATTGTCACGGCCTTTGGCTTTATCAACTTTCCTTTTGATTTACATTAAATAGAAAAAATATTTTAATAGGGTTTGAAAAAGTATTTTGCAAATAAGATTTTATTTAGTATACTATGATTTTAATTTGGTTTCACACGTAAAAACAAAATAGTATCTTATCGATATGCTATTTTATTTTTACACCGTATCAACGCAATTCTCCTTAATGAAAATTAAAGAAAAAGTCTTCTAATAATCGTCTATGACAAGTTGACCTTTTCCTGCGTCAATTCCATCTTCTTATTGTGTCTACTTATCATGAAAACAAAAGAAGAAGAAGAAAAAAAAAAAAGATTTGTGGATTGACTAGTCCAAAGCATTGAACTTTGAAGTCATAATACTCGTTATTGAAGAGACTGTGTTTCTCATTTGGACAATTGTTATTATCATCATTATTTTCTTTCAATAGTTAATTATTGAATTACATTTTTTTTTTGTTGATTTCATAATTAGTATAACGATAATTTTATATATGATTACATTATAAGGTGTATTTTTATTTTGAACTATCAGGTTTCGTATAACTCAAGCAAATTGCTAATTTAAGTAATTAATCCGTTATGGTAATTAAACTTAGAAGACTAAGATCAACATACCAAAAGAATAATAACTTTAAAAAAAGATTAAAAAAAAGATTATTTTGAGTCAAAATTGACCCGTCTCTACTCCGTCTACGTCGTTTGTCCGAGTCATTACCCAATCTCTTAATTAACCCCATGCTTAATTGAATGTCATGTACCTGTCAGCAACTAATTAACAATTAACCGTACGTATTGATCATCCCAATTTTCAATAATTACATATACCCCAACTCATAGCTTAGCCATCTCATCATCACCTGTTTCAAGAACCTATACGGCTGTGAATTAATCATGATTAGGTGTATTAATTAAATAATTAATTAAGGGGGTACTTAATCTTTCTCAACTACAATATTCCACTTAGGACTATCTAATTAAAGTATGAAGCAAAGACTTTGGGGTCAACTTTTTGGGTCCCATTGGAAATTAAAAGGCTTATGATGTGAAACCATTCACAAAATATCCTTGTCATGGACGCTTTTTCTCAACAGATTAGCAAACTATAAAAAATAAAAAATAAAAAAAATACTAAAGCAGTTACAACATTCTTGACCGTTTGATTTGATTACCGGATTGGTAAAAGTAAAAGGATCGTAGTATTTCATGTGATTTGCCGTTAATTTCAATTGGATTTTCTGACCCCCTTGGTTAAGGAAACTTTTTTATAAAATAGTTTTGAATAATACTAATATACATTTGTGACTTATCATTGTATCTCAATAAAATCATATAAAATTAGAAAAAAAGTATATTAATACTGGACCTATATCAGTTGTGTAAAATCATATTAAAATTAAAAAAATATGTGGAATATATGGTTTCTAATAATCTAACGGGTAAAAAACCGAACGATACTAATAAGACCCTATTTCACATCATACCATAGAAATGTCATTTAAAAAAAAAAAAATGTCTTGCACATTTTCCACCAACCTTCACAGCACTTGCGATGTAATTTCTCTATCCTCAAAGATTGCATACAACACGTACCCCAAAAACGCGCTCTAAGGCAGACCCACATATATAGAGACCTAAAATATTCAAACAAAACAACAACAACAAAACGAAGAAGAAAAACGAAACAAAAAAGAGTCAAAGAAAACCAAAAATGATCAGTTTCTGATCTCTCCCTCTCTCTCTCTCTATTACATATATCTTCAACACTCGAAAATTTCTTTAGATCTTTTTTTATTTTTTTTATTTTTAATTTCTCCTCACAACAATGGAAGAATCTTTGGTGATCAAATTCCCAACAATGGAGGGATATTATTATTGTGATGAGAAGAAAAATGACAAAGATCATGAGTTGTTTACTGACTCCGACATGGCGGCAGCGGCTCAGCAGCTTATGCAGCTTAGCGATGAGGAAAACCACAGCAACAACGATAACATCACAGATTATCATCACGATCATGATCAAGAAGAGATTGATCAGACGTTGAAGATTAGATCAAGAAGAACTTGGTCCAAGATTGAAGAGATTTTTGGTAAAGAAGAAGAAGAGGCTTATCATGATCACCATGATCAATATCATCGTCATCATGATCATGATCATCAACGGCAGCGGAAGAAGCAGAAATATCGTTCGCTTGCCAGCGTTTACAGTGAGACACGACCCACTGATGATCAGAAGAAGCAGTCTTCATGATGAAGATTACCCAAATTGATGGTTTTTTTTCTCTCCTTTTTTTTTTTTTGGGTCTCTCTCTCTCGTTTAGGTAGGAGTTCTAATCTCTTTTAAGTCATGAATGAAGTTTGTTTTGAAGAGGTTGTTGTTGTTTTTTATTATTATTTTTTTTTTCCTGGTTCCATAAGTGGAAACTAGCTAGAGATCGTTTTGTGTTTAGATTAGTGTGTTTGGTAGGAGAGAAAAGAGGAAGAACGGGACTATATGGGGATTCAAAATCCTTTAAACACTTCAATTTTGATCTCTCATATGTTGAAGATATTATTGGAGAGATTTCATCCTAAATATCACAGAAAAGAGATTTCTCCCTCCTTCGTGCTTTCTCTCCTTACCAGAAACACCCTTAATGTCTTTAATTCCCGGCAATGAATTATATATTCAACTTTTTTTTTTTTTGCCATTTTAGTTTTAATTTGCATGTGTTTGTGTGTGTATATATAAATTAACATAGATAGTTTCAGTATATTTCTTCTTCTTCTTTCTTTGGTCATCTACTGAATGATTTTGTGATTATTTTTACTTTGATTATATGGGTCGTTGCGCTTAAATGGTACTTAAGATTAATTAATTTCAAAAGATGTATTGATATATACTGTAATGCTTCTCTATTTATTAATTTTCCCATAATTTTGATGAAATATGATTTAGAAAAAAAGAAAGAAAGAAAGTAAAACTTCACAATTAAGTCTTTACCACTTGGGGTTTTGTCAAACCACCCAATTGTACGCTAATCACCAAATTTTGATAGTCCTTAATATTATAAATATCTTCTTCTTCTACAATATGAGAAATTATATGCAACTTATTTTTCAGGTACAGACCTTTTTTTTTTTAACCAGCATCTATATTAGATGAAATAGCTTTTTTATGTAGAAAAATAGAAAAATGACAAAGTTTCATTTTTGGTTTTTCTATAAATTAACTGGTAAATTGGCAGGGATTAATACTTGACTTACTATAGAACTGAACAATACTTGTACACACACACACACACACATATATATATATATGCACTAATTTCCTCTTCCCGGGAGAGTGTTTTTGAAGTGATTAGAATGTAATAGCAGTTAGATAACAGAAATTCACTTTTTCCTTTTTATCTTGTTTCTCTACCTTGGATTTTTTTTTAAAGAAGGAAATATAATAAACTTAAGCTAGTTATATGAAGGCAAGTCTAATGATAATTTATATTTGACTAAACCATAGAATATAAAATTTAAATTCGTCGACCCTCAAATTAAAAAAAATTAATATATATATATATATATTATATAACATATACTAATTAGCTACATATATACTATAAATAACTCTTTCAATGCTTGAGATTTAATACTCAAAATATACTTGCTAAAATTCCTTTCTGTTTCATAGCGACCATTGTTTCCGCAATACTCTTTTTCTTAAAATATATATATATATATATATATATTTATATATATTGTTGTCATGAATTGAAACAAACGTGCATTTTGTTTTTCCAAAGGGAATTAATGTATTGCAATACTAGGCAACAGACAAATCTGTATTTATAATCACCACGATAAATAAGGTATTTCGTCCAACAACAAAAAAATGAAGGTTCAAAGATTAAAAAAAACTTAACTATTGCATAGGGCCAAAATTACAAATTATAATCGCGACAACATCACCAAAATAACATATTAGGATATTTCTGAACAAACATATACCTTCTTGAGAAAGCAATATTTAATATTTTATGTCATTAGATATTCAAGATTGCATCCGATTGAGTTGCTTCTGCTCATTCTATACATACATATATATATATATATACATATATATATATATATATCTTCTGAATTTGAAACTAAAAACCTTTTATCTTTAAATGGAGAATATGGAAGTAGGGAGCGTTTCTACCATATGATTTCATATTTTATGTATTGATAGAATCTATTATTTTAGTTGTTGAATGATTTTTCAATGGTCGAACCTATTATGACAGTACCAGTTTGTGCTGCACACTGTATATTTTTAACTCATAGATCAGACTATTAAAAAATTAATCGAATTGTTTAAAAGTTGTTCTTACCGGTAGTGCATAATAAAAAATCTTATTATAGAATTAACCGCACGGTTAAGCCAAAATACAGTTAGATCTTTTATCAAACTCTGATCCTGTTTGGTAGTTTTTCTTAATTAGAAGCTTTTTTGAGCTTTAGGTTCAAAAATTACTGTTTCTGAAAGTGTGTGAATAATCTATTATAGAAGAGCTTCAACTCTCTAGAAAAGCTTTCAAACAAAGTCACAAAATGTGACCTTTTGAAAGGAAAAATTAAAAAAACTTTTAAATACACTTTGAAAATTGTATCGGAATTCAGTAAGGCATTATTAATTCATTTTAATATTTTTTTTGCTTATCAGAAAATTTTAAAATTATTTTGACCTCTTAATTTCTTCTAAAAATTACACTTTTTTGTTTTATTATTTCTTAGCAATAAAATTTATAGGTTTTTTTGTCTCTCTCGGCGCCGCCCCCACCCCCCCCCCCCCCCCCCCCCCCCCCCCCCCCAACACAAAGAAAACTCTTGTAATATTGAGGCACAGACTTATGATGACCAAGTCTATAGCTGGTTTTATTGAAGAGTCAATACTCAGAGTCAATGAGGGGCCTAATTAACACCCGTCTTAAGTCGTGATATTATTCGAAACTTCTATACGTTATAAATGTTTAGTTAATAATTTGTTTATTATTTAATATTTTATATACTTTGAGTTTTGTAAATATGTTATTTATTTATTTTAATTTTCGTAATAATAAGCATGCCAATCCACATATATTTTCAAATTCCTTTATTTGGCCAATCAATTGGGCAACCACCTAGTTTATTCGGACCATTATGTTTCATTCAAAATTCTCAATGTCTTATTTTAACTAAAACTTTTAACAATAAGGTTGTTATTCACATAAACATTTTGCAAATTTTTTTTATGTAATGGAAAACCTCGTGATTAAAAGTTTTAATCACAAAATGTTGTGGTTAAAAATGATACTTAGTCAAACAAAATGTTGTGACTAATTTTTTTTTGGTAGTGTGCCAAATAGTCACGTGTACCTGTTTGAGAAAACATCACTAGGGTATACCAACAACCACATATAAAGATCCAGCCAAAATTTATGATAGAAATTGTATTAACTTTTTAACTATCCAATATATGAATGTACATGTTAAAACTTACTCTTATTATTCTTAAAAAAAAAAAAAAAAGATTATCATTCCCATGATTCTTGATATGTCTCCCGGCATCACCTTTCAGGAGTCAATCACATTCTCAGTGAATGATTTATAACACAACCTGTGTAACTGCTTATATTCATAAATTAACTCGCTTAAAATTTGATTTGATGACTAAAACAACAATACTTATTGGTAGAGTAAAAATACAGTTCTATCATAAGTTTTTTTTTTTTTTTTTTAACGATAATTTTGAGTCAAAACTTACCTGTCTAAACTCTCCTTGCTTGTCTGAGTCATTACTTAAAGGAAATTACCATATACCAATATCAGCAACTAATTAACAATAAACCGTGTTGATCTCAAATTTTTCACAAATTAAATAAAGACCCCAATTCATAGCTTAGCCATCTCATCGTCATCTATTTTAAGAATACGGCTGTGAATTAATCACTATTAGGTGTATTAATCAATTAATTAACTAGATTCCATCCCACTTCAGACTATTTAATTAAGTATGATGCAGACATTTGGGTCAACTTGATGGGTCCCATTAGAAAGATGGCTTTAAATATTTATAAAGAACTCAAAACTCAACACATCAAAAGATCACCAATCTTGACCATTGGATTTGCTTAACGGATTGATAAAAGGAATTTCATAGTCATCGATCTGATTTGTCGTTAATTTCCTTTGAATTTTCATAGATACCCCGTTGGTTACGGAAACTTTTTGTTAAAAAAAAAAAAAGCAATAGAAAGATCGGAAAGCATGGAATAAAATAAAAGGCTACATTTTTAATTGATAATTATGTAGTAATTGATAAGATATTTTAAGACAGTTCTGGATCATCAAACATTCAGAATAAAAATCTAGTAATATACTAAAATAAATAAACTATTTACCATTCGAATTATTCCCTATCGAAATGTTCTTTTTTAACTTGAAATTATCTTCTTTTATTTTTTGTTTTGTTTTACTTTACTAAGAAATTGTTCTTAAAAGATAAGATCCTTTTATAATAAGATCTCAAATGTACTAGTATTATATGTTTTTAACTATTAGATTTGTTAAAATCATATTAAAATAAAAGGTATGCAAAATATACAGCTTCAACTTCTAATACAGATATAAGGACTAAATAATAAAGCAAGCACTAATGTATTTCAGATCTTACCGTACAAATCTAACCTTTAAAGAAATTTTAATGCTAAAAAGTGTTGTACATTTTCCACCCATCTTCACAGTCCTTGCGATGTAATTTCTCTCTCCTCAAAGATTGCATACAACACGTACCCTAAAAACGCGCTCTGAGGCAGACCCACATATACATAGGCCAAAACGTCCAACTAAAAACTAATCAAACAAAATTACAAGAAAAAACCAAAGAAGAAAATCGACTCAGATCAGAAACAAAATAAATAAGTCAAAGAAAAAAAAAAAAAAAAAGATCAGTTTCTATCCCTCTCTGACTCTCTCTCTCTCTAACATACATCTTCATCACTCCAAAAATTTCTTGAGAGTTTGTTTTTTCTTTTTTGGTAGTTTTTCTTCCAACAATGGAAGAACCTGTTGTGATCAAATTCCCAACAATGGAGGAATATTACTATTCCGAAGAGAAGAAAAATGATGAATTGTTTACCGACTCCGACACGGCAGCGGCAGCGGCGGCTGCTCAGCAGTTTAGCGATGAGGAAAACCACAGCAACAACGACAACATCACAGATCATGATCATGATGAGGAGGTTGATCAGAGGTTGAAGATTAGATCAAGAAAAGCTTGGTCCAAGATTCAAGAAATTTTTGGTAAAGAAGACGAAGAAGAAGAAAGAGAAGAGGCTTATCATGATCATCATCAACGGCCTCGGAAGAAGCAGAAATATCGTTCTCTTTCAATCATTTATAGACAGACACAACCCACTGATCATGACAAGAAGAAGTCTTCCAGATAAAGATTACCCTAATTAATTGGGTTCCCCCAACCAAACCCAAACCCACCCCACCCCCACCCCCCACCCCCCACCCCCCCCCCCCCCCCCCCCCCCCCCCCCACCCCCCCCCCTCTCGTTTAGGTAGGAGTTCTAATCTCTTTTAAGTCATGAATGAAGTTTTTCTTTTTTTTTTTGGTTCGTTTTTTTGTTCTTTCTCTCTTTTTCCTGGTACCAGAAGTGGAAACTGGAGATCACTGTGTTTCTTTAATATAATGTCTTTCCTGGCTATGAATTCTCTACATGTAACTTTTTCTGATTGTATTTTGAGTTTTAATTTTCTGCGCACATATATAAATATATACACTTTTATATAATATCATATATCATCTAAACATGCTTATAAGTTTCACTTCAGAATTCTTATTATATATATTCTTCTTTCTTCTTTCTTTTTTTTTTTGAAAGTGAAATATCTTGTAATACTAAACAAAAAACCAAATCTGTATTTATAATCTCCACGATACAATCAGGGAATTCTTCCAATAGAAAAATAATAAAGATCTAAAGTAAAAAAGAAAAAAAAATTAACTAGAGTATATAAGCTACTAGGTTACAATCGCAACAGCATCACCAAACTCACGCAACACGATTCTGAACAAACAAATGTTCTTTGATTAGAAAGCAAAAGAATATTATTAATGACAAATCATATATTTTGTCAACGTTTTCATATTGGTGAAAGCTTTGCAAACGTACGGCTACTCTCAACAACTTTGAGAAAATAAATAACTAATTAAGGTACTTGGAAGACCATTGTGGTGCCAACTAAATAATAATTCAATGTTTTTTTTTAATAATAATAATAAATCATGGCTTAACTTTGAGGTGATTTTTACCAAATCTGATCAAGTACATAATCATCTTTCTGATCAATATATCTATATAATTCGAAACTATGAATCTTGTCGTTATAGAAAATATGGAAGTAGGGAGTTTGTATTATAAGATTTCTTATTTCTCATTACCAATAGGAATTGTTATTTTAATAATTGAATTAATTTTTCGATGGTTAGATCTATGCTTGGAACAGTTTGTGCTATGTGTTAAAATTTTTTAATGTAAATACTCATAGATCAAACCATTAATAAATTAATAGAATGGTACTTAAAAGCAGTTCCTGCCGATAACGTAAAATAAGAGGTTCTACCGTACAATTAGCTCCCTTGTTAAGCCATGATATATAGCTTGATCTTTTTATCAAACTCTGAACCTGTTTGGTAAAGTTTCTTAGAAGTTGTTTTTAGTTTTTTTGGGTCCAAAAAATGCTTTTGAAAAATTTTGAATGATCTATCAAAAGAGTTTTAACTTTCTATAAAAGCTTTCAATAAAAACTTTGAATAAAAGTTATAAAATGTGTCATTTGAAAAAAGATTTTTTGAATAGATTTTGAAACATGTATTAGAGTTTCAGTATGGTATTATAAAATTCATTATAACATTTTTATTCTTTAGTAGAAAAATTTAAAATCATTTTGGCCTCGTAAGCTTTTTCTAAAAATATGATTCCAAAAATTACTGTTTTTACTTATCTTCATCTAATTAAAAAGAAATCAAAACTCTACCTAACAAACCCACGAAGAAATCGAGAACATGAGAAGGAAGGATTTAATTAAAGAGTAATTCGCCTAAATTGTCCCTAAACTTTTACAAAAGTGACGGTTTGGTCCCTATTCTTTTTTTTTTTTTTTTTTTTGTCGAGATGACCCTAAACTCTTATTTTTTGGCCATTGTGGTCATTTCCGTTTAAATCCGTTAAATTTTTAACATAATCTTATTTAAATGATTATTTTTATAATAAAATTACTAAAATACCCTCCCATCTTTCACCCTCCCCCATCTTCTCTCTCTTTGTTTTGTCCATTCCTCCCTCTCGCCCTCTCTCTCTGTCGGTCTGGCCCCTTCACCCTCGCCCCCCTCCCCTCATCATTTGCCCCCCACCCTCTCTCTATCTGGCCCCCCCTTCCAACCGTCATTAGCCGCGAGCCCCCACCCCCACACCGGAACCCAGATCGGAGTTGCCCTCCTTCATCTTCGCCGTCATCGAGCCTCCTTCTATTTTCCCCCACTATCTTCGCCCTTGCCGAGCTCAGCTCAAAACCCAGAACAGAATTAGGTCCCCCCCCACCCCCACCCCCGCCACCGCCCGAAGTCCCCACCCCCCCCCCCCCCCCCCCCCCCCCCCCCCCGCCCCACCCAACCCCACCGCTGCTCGAGCACTCCAATTTGGTTTCTTCCCCCCACCATTGAGCTTGCCCCACCCCCGGATCTTAGCCCCAGATCTGGGCTTTGGTTTCAAGGAAAGAGAGAGAGAGAGACTCCGATTTGATTCCCCCCCCCCCCCCGGCAAGCTTGCCCCGCCCCAGGATCTTGGCCCTAGATCTAGGCTGCTTTAGAGAAAGAGAAAGAGAGTGTGTGTGTGAGTGGCTTGGCTTGGAGAAGAGAGAGAGAAAGAGTGTGCGTGTACGTGTGTGTGTGAGTGAGTGGCTTTGGCTTCGAGGAGAGAGAGAGAGAAGAATAAGATTAATTTTTTAAATTAATTATTAGTAAATTACTAAAATACCCTTTCATCTTGTTAGAAATTAACGGATTTTGACGGATAGGACCATAACGGTAAAAAAAAAAAAAAAAAAAAAAATAAGAAGGAGAGTTTAGGGTCATCTTAACAATTTATTAAGATTTTTTTTTGGTTAAATCCTCTTGTAATATTGAGGGACAAATTCTTAGGACTTAGTATATAGCTGGTTTTATTGAAGGGATCATGAGTCGATGCAAAATTATGTACTTTCAAACTCACAATTCATATAATAATTTAAAAATTTTGTTAGAAAACACTGTTAAAAAAATGTTTAAAAATGAGTCTAAGATAGTTAAACGGGACCATAAGTCTTGTGATATTCTTGGAAAGATGAATATATATATATATATATATATGCATGCCAATCCATCGATATATATATATATATATATATATATATATATAGCTTAGTGAGGTCCGCTAAGTATTTCTTATGGACAACCAACTAGTTCGTGCTATAATGTTTCCTTCAAAATTCTCTATGACGTCGCTAGTAGTGGGCACTGATGTACTTATTAGTTTTTACATATACTAATTTGGAAAATCTTGACTTTATTTACTCTCTCACAACTCTTAGATGTCAGACACCATTATTTTAGTCCTAGAAATGTAAATGTGTGATAACTGACGAGGGGTGTGAGCCTCATCACTCCAAATCGAGTCACATTATTAAAAAATCATAAATCATAACATTTTATTCTAACACTTTTAATCGTAATATTTTTACGTAATTAAATGTTATTTTTGATAACCATTTTGTGATTGATGTGTATTTAGTTATAAATTTTTATTTTAATTAAAACTTTTAACTATCAATTTTTGGTTACATAAATTTTTTGGTGTGACTAAAACACCTTTTCCTGTAACCAAAAATTTTAATCACACAAAAAAAAATTGTGAACAAATACATATCAGTCACAAGGTTCTAACTAATGTGATATTTAGTCAAACAAGATATTGCGGCTATAGATGTCTTTTTTTTTTTTTTTTAAGTGACCAAACCAATACATGCAAGTACTTAGGTACAACTTGAGATAAAGTCACTTGTAAAAGTATCGTAAGAATATACCAACAATCACATATAAATATTTATGTAAAACTTATGGTAGGAGCTCTACATTTACTCTATCAATATGTATCATTGTTTTAGTTGTTAGATTAATTTTTTAATTGTATAATTTATGAGTGTTAAAGTTAAAAATTATTCTCCTTGGAAAAGGTAATTGTTCTAATGAATCTTGTATTTGCCTCCTAGCATCACCTTCGAGTGAATCACATCTTTTGTGAAGGATTCATAACATGCATGACTGCTTACATTTATAAATCAGATAAAACATAGATTAGAATAAATTATAAAAAAAGGAATAAGAATAAATTATCATGGAATATTAAAATGCATACTTAATGGATTGCATTCTCTCTCATTAATTCAGATTAAAAACCTATTGATTTTGGTTTTGTAACATTTCCTTTTGAAGCCTATAAAAGGAGGCCTCCATAAGCATGATGAACACACACAGAACACACATCACAAGTTCTTTTCTCTCTTGTATTCTTGTTGTTTTCTCTTATAATCGGGTTTTGCAGTTTTGGTGATAGAGGGAAGACTTTGGTTTCTAGTTCGCTGGAAGCGGTTCTCGATCATGCTAGACTACCGTTGCTCATCGTTGTATCCTGGGAGACAGACATCCGTTAAAACCTCATGCACTTATCGGAGGGGGCGAATCTGTTATAAAGAAAGCTTGATTCACGTGCCTCGACGTTCTTCATTTTTGTGTTATTTCATTCTAGTTAATGTTGTATTTTGATTGTAGCAATTTTTTTCTTATATCATACTTATTCGTTGTTTATGTTTTATTATTTACTAACAAATTTTTACAAAGAACTCACAAAACTCAACACATCAAAAGATCATCAATCTTGGCCATTGGATTTGATTACCGGATTGGTAAAAGTAGTATTTATTAATAGTCATTGATGTGATTTGCTGTCAATTTCATTTGGAAGAAACTCTTTTGGTTTCTGTGTGTGTTTGTGTGTGTGTGTGTGTTTTTTTTTTTTTTTTTGGTAAATAGTTAGAAATTCTTCGTTGAAAAAAGCAATAGAAAGATCAGAAAGGATGACTGGAATAAAATAAAAGCTATATTAAATTTAATTGAAAATAATGGAATAAACTATAAAAAATACTTTGACACAGTTCTTAATCATTAAATTTTATTAAAAAGATGTTGTTTTCGTTAAATAAGATATTTCTATAGTAGGGCCTTATATTAGTAAAACTAAATGTGTCTAATTGTTAGATCTGTTTAAAATCAGATTAATACAATAGAGAAATAAGTAAGTAATGTTTTTACATAAATAATTGAAGCAGGTAATAGGTTTTAAAAATATTTGAAGTAGATAGCAGTAAATATTAAGGCTTTGCTTGGCATTTAGTTTAACTCCAACTAAACTGTATTTTTTCATATCAGTTTTTATCTTTTTCTGAAAAGTCAATAAAAATTATAATTAATTTTTGAAATGTCAATCAACTCCAACTTAAAAAATTTATTTCCAACGATGAAACTAAACGCAAGCTAAATTTAAGACATGCAAATAATTTATTTATGTTTTGAAAAATTGTCATTTATCAAGTAAATTCATCATTTATCCAGTAAATTTTCTATCTACCCAATAAATTTGTCATGTAATTCAAATATTTTAAAACTTTGTTATTCATTTTTAATTATTTTAGTAAAAATACTATTCATCATGCTGTCCGTCAAAACAAAAAGTATGCAAAATGTACCGTTGATGTACACCTGAAGACTAAAAATAAAGCGTACCAATAAAGTATTTGTTAAGATTTTACCACAGAAATCCCCGTTAAATAAAAATAGATAAATAAGCTTTACACATTTTCCACCCATCTTCATAGCACTTGCGATGTAATTTCTCTCTGCTTAAGATTGCACACAACACGTACCCTTAAAAAACGCGCTCGAAGGCAGACTAAATATAGGCAAAAAGAACCCAAAATCAAACAAAGAATAAAAACGACTTAGATAAGAAACAAAAAGTTTCACAGAAAATAACATCACTCTGATTTCGTTAGGATTTTATTTTTATTTTTTATTTTTGATTTCCCAACGATGGAAGAATTGGTGGAGATCAAATGCGCAACAATGGAGGAATATTGTTATTGTGATGAGAAGAAAAATGATAAAGATCATGAGTTGTTTACCGACTCCGAAATGACGGCGGCGGCTCAGCAGCTTATGCATCTTAGCGATGAAGAAAATCGCGGCAACAACGACATCATCACAGATTATCGTCATGATCATGATCATGATAAAGAGGTTCATGAAAGGTTGAAGATTAGTTCGAGAAGAACTTGGTCCAAGATTGAAGAGATTTTTGGTAAAGAAGAAGAAGAAGAAAAAGAAGAAGAGATTTATTATGATCATCATGATCTATATCATCATCCGCAACGGCCTCTGAAGAAGCAAAAATATCGTTTTCTTTCCAGCATTTACAGAGAAACACAACCCATGAGAAGAAGACGAACAAAGTTGTGATGATCAAGCTAGAAGAAGTCTTCATGAAGAAGATTACCCGAATTAATGAGTTTTTTTTTCGTCGTTTGGGTAGGAGTTTTTAATCTCTCCAATTCATGAATTTAGTTTGTTTTTATGAGCTTTTTTGATGTTTGTACACTCGCAGGTATTCGAACCTGAGAGTTACCCAAACTCTTACCCTCCCATCCGTTCAGCTAGTCCCAACTGAATTAAATATTAGCATTTTGTTTTTTGCTTTTGTTTTTTTTTTGGTTGAATAAATGGTATTTTAGATTAAGTAACTAATAATAATTAAAGAAAAATTCAAAATAGGCATTTTTTTTTCCTTTCCTCATAAGTTTTGAAGAAATTTATGAATAATCAAAAGCTTCAAAATTAAGTATTCTACTATCTGGGGTTTATCAAACCTCGACATATATAGTAGGCTAACCAAATTTTGATACTCCTTTTTTTTTTTCCTCTTTTTCTTCTGCATTATTAGAATGTGTGTGTATATATATATGTATATAATATGCAACTTACGATTTTTTCAGTCTTTTTTTTTTTTTTTATATAGCAATGACTACTGTGTCTGGATTTATGTTGTATTTAGAGTTATTATCAATATCTCTATTTGCCAATTATCAAGTTTTTTTTTTTTTTTTGTTCCTTTTTTTTTAGGCATGAATAATGGATAAAATTGATCTATGTTAAGTTCTATGTTGGATGAAGTAGCTTATATACAAAAGAGAAAATCACCAAATTAATTTCATTCCTCGTTCTTATATATATAAATAACAATAAAACACCAGAAATCAAACTCAATTGACGGGGATTAATAACCAAAGAAGGAAAAGAGAGACGAATGAGTTGCTTTTCCCCAATTCAGCATATCATTATTTAACTTCCTATAATAAGTAAATGCTTACTATATATGTGCATACTCATATATTTACATATATTACTTTTTATTGCTTTCGTCGGGTTCCAATAAGGTACCAAGTATTTCTTGCTTCAATATATATTCAAACTCCTCTTTTCGGAGGTATGCGGTATGCGCTTCATAGGAACTTACTTTATTAATGCGGTTTATAGGAACTTACTTTATTAATTTAAAAGAAATATTTTCATATTTTAAACCTGTGATCTTAATTCTTCTCATTCGTTGAGCTAGTTTAGTTTAATTGGCGTTTTTGAAATCAAAATGTGATAACATAACATAAAATATCGAAGCACTTTTGATTTCTGCTTGGCTACCTGGGTTTCAAAAAGAAAAATGTAAAGTATAATGCATACTTAACTATTCTTCCATATATGTATGTATGTATGTATAATATAAAAGCTGCATACACATATCGAAGATGTATGTCATTGCAAAAAAGAAAAAAAAAAATCTGATATAACTTGAGCAACATACATATCCATACATATCGGAGATAGACATGTAAGATATATGCAGTAAGCATAAAAAAAAATCTATTGGCGACGTAGATACGCATGACATACTAATGACAATAATTATTAGATGCTCTAATTTTAAATTATGAAGAGGAATAAACATAAAAGAAAATAAATAAGTACAAACATGTAAGTTTTATAGAGATCAACTACAATGTAAAATTATATCCTCCTTCAGCTGTTATAGTAATTTATTATGATAATTAAGAAATTTATAAGTAAAACTCACACTTTCTCAAACTCTCTCGCTTTTTTTTTTTTTTTTTTTTTTCTTTCTCTCTCTAATCTCTCTTAACCCCAATAACTGGTGTCCCTATGTATAAAGAAATACAGTGTAACTGAAATTAGTAGTGTGAAAACTCGAGAAATCATTGGTATAGACCTTTATCTCTATACTGTCTCTCTGAAGATGATATTAATTAGACTCTACAGTTTGGCAAATAGTAGGGAGATTAACTAATTAAATTCCTTAACAAGGTTATGTTCAGTAACTTATACCAAGTTTTTTAATTTAATTTTTCTTTGTTGTTGACGCACGTTATTTGGAAACAATATGCTCCTCGAGAAAGCAAGAATTTAATATGTTTCCTAAACATAAAAAGGAATGGAATTCTGACGTTTTGTTTTGTGATCCGTCGTTATATTTGTTGTGTCAAGCCATAAATATATTTTGGTTTTATAGAATTAAAGGATGAAAAAAGCAAGACAAGTTCATCTTTCGTCAGTATCTAATCTCTATAATCTCGTTTGTCAAATGTGTCCTATATCTGTATGTCTCCACCTAAACTGAAAGAGCCAAAGAGTAAACACACGAAGAAAGGAGAAGAACTATCTAATTAATAATTTTGCATTATAAAATACTTTTCTGTAAAAAAATACATTTTTAAAACAAAATATTAATATCAGTACACGTTGGTCTTTTAGGTAGAGTTAGTTTGTTCGACTTAAAAAATTGTGCATGGATTTTATTTTTTAAAAACAAATTGTATGCATAATCATCAGATTGCAATTTTGTCTTAGCCATTAATTTAAATTTTTTTAATTCTTTTTTTTGGAAATACTCTTGTAACATTAAGAGTTGGATTGCTATTTTGGATCAAGTTTTTCAATTCAACTCAAATTCAAATTCAAATTTTCATCTTTTAAAAATTTATACCACACTTATTTTTTTTTCTCTTTCAAATATAAATTCGATTTAATTTTACAATCCAAATCTAATGGTGCGCTTGGATCCCCTACTGGATTTGTTATTTGATGCAAATAGACCGTAGGTATTCCAATATGCGTTTAGATGACTACTTGAACCATTGCATATGTGCTTGGATTGTTTACAAATGAATAGTTATTCAAATGGAACATTTGGATGATTATTTGAAGCATTCTATTCAAATGGAGATAGAGATCCAGAGAAAGGGGGTAAAAGTAGAGATCCGGAGATAGTGATTGAACCATTCTATTCAATATACATTTGGCTTGTCTCTAGTTTCCCAACCCTAAAGATGAAGGTAAGAATCATATGGTGAGGGTTTCGGTAAAGGCGAGCATGTGGCAAGAGGATGGGAGTTGTGGGAACGAGTAAGGTAGGAATAAGATAGTTGGTGTTAGTGCTTGGTTGTCACGTACTGGGGAAGTCCTGCAACAGCTCGGCTTCGGCAATCCAGTTTCTTCTAGCGATGTCGTTCGTTTTATCGACAATGACTCTTTCTATGTGATTGATTTTTTTATTGTAGGTTTGTGTACAATAATGACGATGTATTCGTCATCTTTTCTTGGGGTATTTTATTTTTGTTTGTTATTTCTAATAATAGAGGTGGCTTTTCCACCTTCCGCGTTGGTTGTTTATCCATCTAATTTGAGTCTTAATAGTGTTTTGGTCCCGCTAGAGTTACTTCTATGTAGAGTTAGTAATGACCCTTGTGGTACTGAGTCTTGACCCTTGATTGATAGGAAAGTTCTATCAATTGTCGGGGTTTTGTCAAAAAGAACCTTACATGTGCTCAATTTTAGTGTGTCGAGGTATATACCCGTTATAGGATCTCAAGCATATGTCTTTCTCTTTGAGCGTCATCAGAATATTTCACTGGTGGATCCATTTTTATTTAAGGGTTTTGTCTCATATAATACGGGATTTGTTATATTCCATTTTTTTTTTATCTCCTTAATAAGAGTATTTTTCGTTAAAAAAAATTTTGGAAAATCTTACAAGTAAATTATGAGGAACTTGACAAAAATATTTCATGGTATAGAATTATCCTATATAACTAGAGGTTTTTTGTAATTTTTTGGGCCGGCATTTTCTTAAAAACACAAAAACAAAAACAAAAACAAAAACAAAACAAAACAATGTCACAAGGAGAATGTTCAACGACAAGCTTGCCTTTTCTGGAGTCAAGTCTATATTTCGGCGAGGAGAGAGAAATCAACTTCATGGACTGAGTCCGCGACCAGTCAAACCAGCGCTCTCTCTGAGCTTTTTTTTTTTTTTTTTTTAACACGGTAGTCCAATTAGCTAATTGAACTTTAAAGTAATAATACTCGTTATTTGCCCAAACTTTTTGTCTCATTAATGAACTTTGGCTTTTAGCTAATTTCTACAAGGCAGCTAATCAACGCGGCCAATTTCATGTATCTACTCGGTGGTGATGGTATAATGATAGAGCGAAATTCACTTTTAAGACTCTATTTTCTCAATTCAAGTTTGATTATTATCAGTCTCACTCATAATAACAGTGAGAGTGCAACTTTAATATATAGTGATAAATTTTTTTAGGGGCATACCGATAAAAATTTGAGGATGCTAATATAATTTACTCCTTAGTTTCCAATGAAGAGGGAAATAAATCTAAAAATTTTAATACACTACTCAAGTTGACCATCAAACTCTAATAAATAATTTTCTTAATTAATTTATTTTACCCCAATATGGACCACACGCGGCAAAAAGTTTAATAAAATAGTGTGTAAAAGTTGTATACGAAAAAGTATTTCCAATTCGAGCAATAATTGAACATTCTTAAACTAGCAAGATTTGATTTTGCCTAAAAAAAAAAAAACAAGAAAAAAAAAAAGAAGAAATAGGGACTAGGACAAAATGATTCTCTTCCAACAAATGCTCTCGTTCCAGGAACTTTCATGCGTGCATGCTGTATTTGCGTGAAAGTATATTTTCTTATGGGCCAAGTAAAATTTAAACTAGTTTTGATCTCCCTTGGAAACTTAGACAACTCAATTCACCAGGAAAGAGAGAGAGAGAGAGAGAGATCACAAAATGTTAATTTTGAGTCAAAACTTGACTCTCCCTTTATAAATTTGAGAGCGGATCATCAGACTATATATTTCATATATTACCGATAAAAACTATAATTTTAATTGTTAGATTAATTTTTTTTAATGATATGATTAAATTGAAACAATTTTAAAGCGGAAAGCACATGAATGACATAAACTTGAAAACCATTGTACCGACATGATACGAAAAATTGATATTAGACCAATATAAAATAAAATTAGACTAAATTAAACTAAAATTTATGTCACGTTGATCAAGATGAAAGAATTTGTGTTATGTTAGTCAATAGACGAAAAAAATTATTATTTGGGTAATTTTCTCAATTTTTCTAGATATATCGCATGCTGGAAATTTTTAACGTAGATACTAGCTCAGACTACTAAAACTTTAATCAAAACGGCAAAAAAAAAAAAAAAAAAAAAAAAAAAGTATCCATACGTGATAAAGTAACAGTATCTTTTATAGTATTTCCCTTTGAAAAAGAAAAAAGATGATAAGTTATCAATAGAACGAATTCTATCAAGATTCTTGGACTACAAGTCCATAATTATATCAGTGGTTCATTAGACAGTTGTAAATTAATTAGAACTATTTTTTTTCTTTGATTAACCTTAATTACACATACAATAGCACTAATGTTATTAAGCATCACTCATTAATCACATAGACTCGTAATCATGTCAAACTATCAAACAGATTTCACTTTTTGTTATTAATGATGATATTTAACATCGGTGACACCCTTAAAAGTATTTTGCCAATACACAGTAATATTCAAGTTAGTACTTCTCGTCAAAAATAAATTAAATAAATAAATAAATAAATAAAGTTAGGATTGAAAGACTTTTTTGGTCAATTTGACGGGTTCCATGAGAATGACGGCTTATGATATTGTGAAACCATTCATATAAGCGACCCTTCTAAAACAACAACATGACCAGCAATCGTAACCGTTGAATATGATTACTAGTTGATTGGTCAAAGATTAGACAGACCGACTTTATTAGTTTCATCTCATTGGACGGTAGGAGTAGGATCGGAAGAACGAGCCAAAATATTGTAAATTACTCTCAAAGCTAAAGCAATCTTAACCGTTGGATGTAAAAACCAAATTGTGGTCCAAAAAAAAAAAAACTTTATGGATGTGATTGGCATTATGTTTTTCACTATGACAGGATATGAAGCACAGGATTTTTAAAAAAATAATAAAAGCTATATATAGGTGTTTTTATTATTGCTATATATTGTCAAATTTATCAGATTGTTATTTTTGCTTCTTTTTTTTTTTAATTATCTGACCATATGCAAGAATATCATAAATTTGACACCTCCTTATATTTATGTTCATTATAACATTAAAGTTAATAATTTTATTATTTCATAATACTAAAATTATCAATTTTAATGTTAAAATAGGAAAAATTATAAGAAGGTATTCAAAACATAACTCTTCACCTAATTTTCTTTTCTTTTCTTTTTCCTATAACATAATTCTAACAGGGGCACTCAATACAAAGCAAGCAAATTTTAAGGGTGGGACCCGGAGCAAGGACCTCAATTCTCATCAGGAGGTCGAACCAAATACAAGTTTCCAAATACAAGTTTCCCAATCGTGCACTATTATGTGAAGCTTCCAATTCATAATAATTTTAAATTAAAAAAAAGGAAAATTTTATTATATGATATGATAAAATACAATATCGTTAGACATTATTCTTAACTGTAAGATTTTCGTTGAATTATTTTGAATTGTCATACTTTAAAAAATATATATCTAGTATCATTTTGATGTAATTTAATAATAAGGTAAATTTCTCCTACTAAAAAAAAACCCTGCATAACTTATGCTATACACATCTTCCACCTACCTTCCTTGCACCAACGCTGTAGTTTCTCTCCCTCTCTCTCTCTATATATACGTGTGTGTGTGTATTACATACAACACTTACCCCTCAAAACGCGCTACACGCCAGACCTTTATATATAACCGAACAAAACCAAAATATAGCTTGTCTACAACACAGAAATCAGAAGAATATATATATATATATATATATATAATTTTTCCTGTTCTCTTGCAATGGAAAAAGATGAATCGAAAATTTCCATTCTAATAAGTCCAATATCACGTAGAAAACCACAATTAGAACACGATGATCCCTTTTCCACCAACTCCGACATGGCGGCGGCGACGGTGGCGGCTCAGCGGCTTATGCAGCTTAGCGACGAATATCATAACAACATTAACAACAATTATGATGATCATAAAGATCATGACGATCAGAGAGCGAAGATTGACAATATTGGAATCACTGAAAGAACGATATGGGCAAAGATTGAAGAGATTTTGGGAAGGAACTAGAAGAGGTTTGCAGTGATGATCATGATCATCGTGATCACCGGCGTCGAAAGAAGCGGAAATATCGTTCTCTCGACAGCATATACAGTAGAACACAACCCATAGGAGAGATGAAGAGGATGATCTTGAAGAGAAAGTCTTAATCATATGAAGAAAACCCTAATGGATTTTGGTCTAGCTAGGTCTTTTAATTAGGTAAGAGTTCTAATCTTATAATTAAGTCTCTCTCATACATACATATATATATATATATATATCACCCTTTGATCATTTGTACATTTGAAGACTAGTATTTGGAACTATTAAATTCTTTGTAAGTGTGGTTAATAATTAATTTTGTGGATTTAAGATTATCAAGCTATGAACTTAAAATCAAAATTGGAACTGTAAAAGCTTCCTAAATATTCAATATAATAGCGTAATTTTTCTGGCCAATGGACTGGTAGAACGTGTTATATAGTATAACTCGGAGCTTCTTTTGATGGCAATTACCATTGCAATGATGCTTATATTTCAATTCATGTGTTGACATATATGTGTTTTTTATGTATCTATACATGTATACATAGACGTATATATTTTGACACAGTTCCTCCGCAGGTGTGAGGAAAGCGGTTTGAGTACTAACTGGGTTTAATTGAAACATGAGAGTATTTTATTTTTCTTTAATAAATAAGAGTCATAGACCTATATCAATATATAAATATAAATAAATAAATATATATATATATAAATCGTTCCACGGAACCCATCGGCATCTAAAAACAATCGGACCAACGTAGTGGAGGCAGCGATATAAACATGCATATATAAGTAATGCGTAAGAATCATGATGACTGACGAGGAATGACTATGGAATGTAGATCCAATACTAAAAGGGAGAGAACTCGTGATCTTATAAATTTAAAGATTGTTTTATTTGTAAGTAGAAATTCCCAGGTGTCCTTACTTGCTAGAGATGCACAATATTTTCATAGATTTAGTCTAGATCTAAAACTTCTATATTTCAAGGTCTGTTTCCTGATCTTCACGATAGAAAGTGCTTTTGCCGTTGTCCCGGGTCCAAGGTAACTCCGCCGCTGCTTGTAGGCCTTTTTTTTATTGTTATTTATACCATAAAATTCTCTTAAAATTTATCAATACTTGTTTCAAATGAAGATATATGTCAATTGAGAAAATGAATCTTTTTATTGAAGAAACAAGAGAGAGAGCCCGGGGGGTGGTATGGACCTCGTACGAAATGATTTGGAAGATCTAAAACCGAATATAGTCATAATGAAGGAAGTCATACGATATAGATTGATTCAAAATCTAATTCGATGGAAGACATATGACCACTTCCATACATCCATTGGCCACAGCACTAACCATTGTTAAAAATGTTGTTAATTAGTGTAAAACCAGAGACACCAAATACCAAGTTTTTTTAAAAATATATGTATATATATATATATATATAAACAGTAGAACAAGAAACCATAGACTATTAAACAGTAGATTATGGAAAATAGTCCGGCTTGATAAGCAAGCATTAAACTTTTAAGGTCAAGTTTTTTTTTTTTTTTCCTATGGTAAATAGGGTCAAGTTATATGTATATATAAAGGGTTTAGTTTTATATCCTACATTCTTTTTGAAATGACATTTGTAAATTTTTTTTTAAAGTCAATTAATTTCCAGTTGATTCGAATGTAACTTTTGTGTATAACTAAAACGAACGTGTAACTTTACGTGTTAGTGTTAAGAGTTACATGTAAGGATGTGACAAAAAAAAATGTTGCCTATTAATAATGTTAGTGTTATATACGGTTAATCTATTGTTACATATATAGACTTTAATTGCTACATGTATCGGATGGATCCAGCACTTGTGGTAGTGTCTGATAATAGACTATTTTTATATATATATTTTTTATATATTATATATATATATGTATATTTAATCGTGCATATATAATATATGTATATTATATATATTTATGTATATTTAATCGTACATACTTTTTTTTTCTAGAACATGACACGTTTTTTTTATGGTTTGCCTTAACTTTGACGAAAACTTAATGTACAAATTGGTGAGCAAAATATAGAAAACGAATTCTATATGTCCTTTATCTTAAACATTCCTATTATTGCGTTGTACTAATACAGGAGTTTTAGCATTTCTCCTACGACAAAAATCTGACCCCGTTGTACTTTGTTGTCGTTTGCACGTATTGAGGTTTGTGTAAGTTACAGTTACTTGAATTGTTCAAACTGCTACCCAAACAACACAACCGATATTTTAAAATCATATTATTTGCATGCATCTAGGAGTTAGACGTTAAGTTGATCATATTTGCATGTTCAAGTAACAAAAGTAATAAAATAAAATGATGTACTTAGATAAGCCGGGTCCCTTTTAAAGTATTATTATGAATATATATATATATATATATTAGTTTTCACACTTTTTTAACTCCAATCAGCAAAACACACATGGGCACGAATTCAAGTCAAATTTATATTAAGAACTAAAAACGGAGATCCAAAATGGATGCTCTGTGAAGAGTTGACATGAAAACGTCCACTTTGAAGAATAAAAGAATGTACTGCTCTATTATTTCTATTTCGGGGAAAAGACGAGGGAAAAAGTAGAACATTTTACAACCTATTTGTTGTGTGGAAATTTTGATTAGCCATAATAACTAAAAAGTAATTCCTAACTCAACCTACAAAAAACATAACGTCAGCCTCTAAGGCTGCAACAGTTACACATACTTTGCATGAAGATAAGAGCAGAGCAGGCATCCCGATCATTCTCTCGTGTTAACAAGCATAGCACGTACCACCGCGTAAATCTGCTTAAGCTGCCGCTGCTTGCACCAACCCGTCGGATCTAAAATAACGGCCGCGCCCACGGCCACCACCCCTTCCACGCCCAGGACCTGCAAGACCAAAAAATAGTTTATTGCCCTAATTCCACTGAAAAACCTCGCCAAGAATGAAGATCAATTTACAACTTGATCGCAGCTCGAATAAAGTTCATGTCCTAAGTTGAAATTAAAGTAGACCATCCTAATTAATGCTTGACGAGGTTACCACGGCCTTGGGCAAGTGGTGCCTCTAATTCACCATAGTCGTTGTAACCACCAGGCTGGCTGCCATAGACTCGGCCTCTGCCCCGAAAAGCTCGACCTCTTGCACGGCCTCTACCCCTCCCATAACCACGTCCACCATCCCAACCATCTCCATTAAACTCTCCTGCTTCATTGTAATTCCCTGCGTACCAATTAAAACATGGTGTATGGATCACAACCTTCTGAGCAACTTTACCTATTAATCGGACTACAATGACATGATCACGAATTAAGCATCATAAAAAAAGAAAGAAAATAATTGGTCCACGAACATGGCTCTTTAAACCAATTTGTTAATTTAATGAATAAACAACCTATTAAACATGTTTATCCGCTGTCGAAACCCTAAAGGTCAACGTCAACCTACTTTTATGGAAATCGACAAAATTACCTGCCACGTAGGGAACAACAATAATACATCAAACCCACCTAGATTATCTAACAAAATTACGTTAAAAATGGAGGCTGTCAGTCCTACAGTTCCTATGGAACGTGAAAAAGCGTTGAAGTTATCTATACAACATCAGGGGTTAAACAAATAAGCAAACCATCATAAGCAGAGCACAGTACCTCTGCCTCTTCCTCTTCCTCTTCCTCTTCCTCGACCACCACGTCCCCTGCCTCTCATTCTAGGAGAGCCCTCTGAGTTGCACGAAATTCATTCAGTATAGTTCAGTTATATCAACAGCAAACGCCTTCACAAACTTAAAAGAAAGAGATTAAATTCACCTCCTTCGTCCTCAAATTCATTAGCTGGTTTCACTTGGTCAACTGGAATCGGAGGTTGATATCTGTATTGGAAAGGATTAAAGGAAATTAAACATATTCCAAGAAGAACGTTGAAAACCTCAAGACCACACATCAAACTTGTACATAATGTATGTGTGTGTGCGTGCGTGCAATATTATATCATACAAGCGTCTGAAAGGTTCACACAAAAAACTCATGAAAAGTAAAACCATTTAAAAGTGAACCGCACTACAAAAGCAAGCGACATATTAATTATTAAGCAGATGCACCATGTCTCCCGTACAAAATAGGGAGCTTGGTCTTCAATCACATTCACATACTACAAGCAGTAAATTGATGACCGATAATTCAATCAGTAACACAGAAACTAACAGTGAATTTGTACTGAAACTAACTTCGACAAGCAGTGAATGACAAAGTTTCCCACGTGTTTGTAAGGGAGATAAACCTGCCTACAAACTAAAGCCATGAACGTGCTTTAGAATTATGGTGGTAATTTTAGGAGGATCAAATAATCTTGTCAAGGTTAAAAATGACTACGAAAGTGGTTTGTAATCCAAATCCAAGCATACGGAAAAACTTGCTCATTATACAGAAATTCAGATTAAAAGATTCGCAATTAACTAGAATCTTGATGGCTTTTAAACGTTCATGGGAAGATTTCCAAAAGATAAACCAGCTTGAACACAAACACTCAAGTTTGATGTTATCTTTGCAAGAAATTTCAACAGCCCTATCAAATCACCCCAATGTTTCTTTTCTTAACACGGGTAAATCACACTTCGTTGTGTACTTAAAATAAGTGAAATAAATCATCACGGAACTAGTGATTAGAGAGACACCACTGAAATATTGTTAACATAAAAGTCGGTCAATGGTCACGGTGTTCAACTTGAAACTAGTTCTGAATAAATTACCCGGTAGAAGATGTGTCAAGCTCCTTCTTTGACAAAGTGATTACAATCATTGAAACATGACGCGTCGTCTCCAGACTGAAACACAATATTCATCTCCATATCAACGAAATGCTACATTAAAATTACATTTATGTATTAATTGCACAGAAGAGTCCATTATTTCATACGGAAGCAGGCCTTCTTCTAATGGTTCCCACGTGTCTGTTATATCAGTGGATCCAATAGAGGTGTTTTGATGAAGACCAACAATCCTTCTCTAAAAAGAGAAACAATTTATCAATAACAAGAGTCTTAATTCAACTGCTTATCTGAATAATCTGAGTCATCGTACCTTAATTAGTTCAGCAATCATCACAGTCTTATTGATAGCTCTACCCATTGCCTTGAGGACAATGTCGTTGGTTCCCTTCTCCTACAGAAGATAGAGGAGCATTGATCAGAATCATCGTACAAGGAACAAATTAAATGCCTCCGAGATTTGACCCCTAAGAAATAAGTAGAAAGACAACGAACAATAAGAAATAACATTAATATGATGCGTGCAATGGCATGAAAGAACATGAGAAGCTCATTCAGTGATTGCAAAACAGAAAGAAAAGCAATGAAACCTATAATTTCCACAGAGAATAATACACATGTTCATCGATCTAAAAGAGTGCAGTGGAGGGAGAAAGGTAACTAACCTAGATGATTATTCCAGAAGAAAAGTAGAAATAAGAAAAACAAAATTTTAATTAAATGACCCCAGATGTTTAGAGAGGAGGGGAGCTTCAAAATTTAAATTAATTTTGATTGCATATCTGAAAACTGGGGGGTTTAATATGAGAAAGAGGTGCAGTTCTATGGCAATCATCTATCCGAAATTTAAACATGTAAAAATCATGCTTCAGTTATAAATATAGTAATGAGAACTCTTTCATAAGATATGGAAGAAGAAAAAAAATGTATGGTATCATTCAGAACTATCAGATGTTTATCAAGTTATGTCAGTTCTAACTTCTAATCATTTTGATGTGATTATGACTAGATCTAACCTTCAAAAACACGTACCGTCACCAAAACCTTACCATAGAAAGCTACATAAATTGATCTCGTCAGATATGATCTTATCAAAACTAACTAAAACATGGTGCCCAATTATAAAATCGGGTTCAGTTGCCTCAGAGCATGAAAGCATCATATAACATCCCACTATTGAAACCATCCAAAAGGAAACCCATATACTCCTCGGGAGACATGGGTCCGTGAATCTTAAAGATTGACTTTCAATCTCTCTCAATTCCAAAATCCCATATTCAAATTGATGTCCTTTCATGAAAACCAAGCCCTTCTAAATTGCCTCTAAAGATTTCATTTCAATTGAAATTGGTTATTCACCCCCATAATGCATGTCCTTCGTTGTGTGTAAGTCAATTACAAGCCAGTCATGCCCAAAACACCACATCCAAGCCATTCATCATCAACCTTTAAACCCTCCATAATAAGTGTTCGGCGTCTAATTATAGGCCGACACAATTTAATAGACGAATCAACTTTTCTTCAGTAGGAGAATATTGGGGTTTTCATGCATGTACTGCAGTTCTCCTAATTACACAAATGTTTTAGAAGCGGACTAATTTTGGGAAAGAGATTAGAATGAAGTGTCCGAGAGGCACGAGGTGTATAATTCTCCTGTAATCTTCTTCTTCATCAAAAAACCTGCCGTGGCTGAAAATGAAGGTGAACCAATTTATATACTTTTTTTTTTATATTATTGCCCTTGTTTTTATTTTTTTATTTTTCTATTTTTCTATTTTTTTTATTATTTTTTTAATTTTTGAATCAAATATTATTGCCCTTGTTAGTGAAGAATTAAGGCGTTTAATCCGTAACACTCCAAAGCCTAACATAAAGAACATCACACATAGCTTCTTTTAAAAACAAATCAATAATAAATAATAGTTATTACAAAAAAGAAAAAAGTAATTTCTACTATAGCTCCTTCCATTTTCCACTATCAATAGGAACTCATGTTTTAACTGTTACATATTTTTCAACAGCCCGTGAACAGTTAACGCTGCAAATTCTGTAACACAGTTAGGATTAAAAATTTGTTTACTACCGACTGTACAAAATAAGAGGTCCTGCCGTTCTGCACCCCAAAATTAAAATAAAAAAATAAAAAAAAGGTAATAATAATAGTAACACCATCGAAACAGAAAAATAAAAATAAAAATTACAACAAAAAGTGGAACTATTTCAATGAAAAAAAAAAAACGATAATACATCTCCAAAAAAAATGAAATTGATAATAAATAATAATTGGAAAAAAAAAAAAAAAAAAAAAAAAAAAGGAGGAGAAACCTGGAAGAGAGTGGTGGCATAAGTAATATAGTTGCGCATACGGCCTTGAGCAGTAATACGAATCTCGTTCTCGTTAATCGGCGCCGTCGTCTCCGACTTTGCCTTCTCCACCCTCTGGTATCTGTCCATTTGCTTCCTAATTCCATTTCCAAAACCAAAAATAAATAAATAAATAATAAAAAATCAAAAAAATCAAAAATCGAATCTGAAACCAAAACTACGAAACAGGAAAATTTCCGAATTGGAAAAAGAGAAGAAATCGGCTCGATTATAATGGAGTTAGGGCTCGGAATTTACCTTTGTCTTGTCTGTCTGAATCTGGAGAGTGGGTTTGGGAGGTTTGTTTCTTCTACGTTGGTTTTTTCGGATAGAGATGTTGAGAGAGAAAGAGAGATTATTTTTGAAATGCCGCCGGAGCGGTTTTTCGGTTTTTGGAATCAGTTTTTCCCTTCTTTCTTTTTTCTTTTTTTTTTTCTTTTTTTTTTTAGGAAAATAAAAAATAAATTAAAAATAAATAAAGAAGACCAGTTCAGAGTCAGAGATCGTCGCGGTCTTGTCGGCGCCGAGACCGCGTATGGGCATTGGGCCGAGTTTTTGGGCTCTTCACTTTCTCTGGCCCAAGCCCACTCATAACTGTTCCTACCAGAGCCTTTTAAGGGGCCCAGTTTGGTTCTTGCTATGGAACGGAAAATTTTTTTCGTTATTAAGTCTAAAGCAACCTTAGGTAAAAGCAAGTTGGTGTTTGGTAAATTTCTTCTCAAAGTTACTTTGAATAACAAAAACAGAATTTTAAGTATTTGGTAAACTACAAATAAAATTGTTCTGCAGATATATGACCAAAAAGGGCATCATATTTTTATCAAATAAATACTTTAGTATTCATATTTGTTGCCTAACAAACTCCATAGTCATTATATTTTACACCAAAGTTATAAAAAAAATTTTACAATATTTAGCTATATAATCTAAAATGAGTCTAGAAATAAAATATAATGATAAGTATTTACTATCATCTAAAAATACAGAAAAAATAATAATAGTAATAATAATAATCATAATCATAAACTTTTTAAAAAAGTAATAAAATGTTATAAATTATGACGTGGAATTGAAATTAAAGCCAATTTTTTGAAATATTTTTAAAATAGTATAATCATGCATCAATTAGCACAATGATTGCCATGTACCATTTTAGGTCACTTTATTTTATTTTCAAATCTTGTCCATTAAAGGTTCCACCAATCAAAATTAGACGCATCAATTCATTACCCAAGGAAATTTAGAGAATACGGAAAATAAGTAATGAAGCGATAGTTAATCCGACAGGAAAATACGAAAACAAATCTTTATATTTGGTATTTGCTCGACTCATCAATATTAGAAAGCAACAATCCCAGCATTAGATAATGACATATTGACTATAGATATCAAGAAATCAAAGCATAATTCAAGACTACAATTTCAGTAAGCTAAACAATAACCATTGGCTCAGATTTCCAGAATCAACATATTTGAATACATATTGTGGGAGACTTTTTGAGTACAATTTGTTGTGCAGATATATCCACCAGAGAGACGCAACATTTGACTGTTAAGATACAAGTAAATCGAAATTATCAAATCCATAAAATTGACGTCCTAAACCAGCAGCAGGAGAAACGAAACAAAAATAATAATAATAACAAGAGGTCGGGAGAAGGGATCCCCACGGGGTACCGACTTTCCTGCAAATCCCGCTGGCATTTCAAGCTCCTCTAAACTTCGCCTCGTATAGTTGAGGTTGCTGCAAGATCAACCAGAATACTCTTGAAAATATACAGAGAAATTTGGCAAAATGAAAAGCCACTTTCCTAAACGTCGAAAGTATACTCGTCTAATATGATAATCTTGTACGCAAAATGAAGTTGTTGAATCACATTCCAGAAAGTAAACAGCAAATGATTCCGATCCAAGCTTTATATGTATACTTTCAGAATGGAAGCATACGAAGCCTACCATACCACTAAAAAAAGGAAAAAAAAAAAAAAAATCTAATTCTCTGTCGTCTTGTGAAATATGCGAGCACAAAATTAAAGAGGGAACATAACAACATGATACAAGTATTACTTCCATTAGTTTTCTCTTGTTCTAGTTTATCAAGAGAAAAAGCCGCATCATTTACACAATACAAACCAGGCCAAAGAGGTCAATACTCGTACCCCTAGAATTTTGATGAAAAAGGTGCATTATCTTTACAAGTACAAAAACCATAAGTATTAAAAATTACTCGGAGCAATGGTTAAAGTTCTTCAAGTTTTCATCATATTAGATGCCTTTAAAGATCGTAAAAGAATAAAAATAAAAATGTTATGTTTATTATGAATACAAAGGAACAAATTTGAGGATTTTATATTACCATGAACAAGGCTGAAATCTGCCTGCCTGCAAACCATCTCCCATGCATTGCACGCTGAGCAGCTACGGCTGCTTCCACAGATTCAAACCGCAAATACACACACCCAGCACTGTTTCTGTATGACATACAATTTGGAGACATAACAATTAGGATCAAGAATCGTAAATACTAAACGCTAATGGTACTAAAAATTAAAAAACTTGAATATTGCAAAGACAGCATTGCTTTCAAGTCTTAACCATTCCATATTGAACAGACTTCTCTTTAAAGGTATTTTAACAAATGAAGATTTTTTGTATTTTCATATTTTTTAATTTTTTATTTTTTGAGAAACCATGACTAATGAAAGTAGCGCATCATTAACACCTCAGAATATAAAGCTCCCAAGAAGCTGACCAATCTAATCTGCATTGCGTTATAAATTTTATTTTCTTGATTCTCACAAACAACTACTCTATTTTCATTTGTTAACAATGCTAATGAATGAACATACACAAATCATGTACAGTTGTAAACCTAAATTTATTAAACACCCAACAAATGGGTTTTGTATAGCAATTCAAATAAGAATTAAGAAAATGAGCACAGATATGTGGAAATTTCGGCAGGCTATCTTTGTTATATACTTACTTGTCCACGTATATATGTATCACCCTGCCACATTTAGAACATTCTTCTTCTACATCCTCTTTAATATCTACATCAAAATCTGGCTCAGTCTGCAACAAGAAAAAATTTTGATGTTAATACGAGCATGACAAGTTTTTTGCTTTCTTATTTTTTTGGGCTCTATAGCCCTCTAACAGGGATAAGCCAAACATAAACAAGAAAATCACAAACCTCAGTGCCAGGATCAAACATATTGTTCAACAGGAGGCATTCAGTAGGACTTCCAATAGGAAGAGAGGCAGCAACCGGAAGAACTGACGCAGCAACTGCAACTTGTCCGTTAACTGGCAAGTTTATCGCACTTTGATTTGTAGCTGACCCATTCAGAGCGGGCACTCCAAGAGGTCCAGTAATACTGCAAAGTCAAAATTAGATATCGACATGGCTAAGAAGATCGAGAGGAAAGAGAAAGGGAAGTCAAAGAAGAAGATAGAAGACAAACCTTGTGGCAATACCAGAGCGGTCCAGCTTCTGCATAAGCAATGCTCTTGATTGAGCATTTAAAGCCTGCAAGGAAAATATCCCTACGTCACGAAAAGGACTTTATTCTACCAAAAGTGAAAGTATCCAGTGAGATTCTGATGATTGATAATTGGCTTAAGAGATTTGATGTGTGGGGCATCAAAAAAGTCCTTGGTTTGTGATGGCCAGATTTTGTAATCACATAACATGTTCCAAGGAATTAAATTCAGTACACTGTTTTAAGCATCGATAAATGAATGACTCAAAAGGTCACAAGTACCAAAACAAGTATAAGTGAACAAAGTAACAATACACAACCTTCCTAACAAGTTCTTTAGGAGCTTGCAGAAAAGGAAACAGGTGATGGGGAGATTTAAAATTTTTAGGGTAGTCTGCATTATATATGTTTTGTGCCTCCTACATGCTTTTTTAAACAAAAATACATTACGTACCTTATAATAATTCAAAAATTATCAACTAACAAAATTCAAAGGGAAAATGTAGAAACCAGATAACCTATGTTTATAATTTATCACTTATAACAGTCCCATAGCTCAGTTTAATGCCCAAGTAGTGTTGCCACAAACCTAACACTAACGAACTGTCTAAATAAATATTCAAGGTTTTGACATCATCAGACTCCTTTCAAAGGGGAAAAAGAGAGAGAGAGAGAGAGAGAGAGAGAGAGAGAGGACATCTTCAGACTTTTATCCCATCTCTTTATATGCATAAAATCCTCCACCAAGCAGAAGAAAAGACAGATAGTTTTTCTCTTTACCTTGAAAACAGTTAACAAAAATAAAAATGTTGACATGCAACAACGCCATTCCGCAATTAGTACAGTACAATCTAATTTTGCTAACGGGCATCTATAGAACTAATGACTATAATTTACACTAGTAAATCTTACCAAGCCACCGCCTTCATCATCATCAAAATCTGCAGATTTTGCTCCAGTTTCTTGTGTTCCAACATGATCTGTAACAGATGAAACCTATACAGCCAAGAAAAATGGATATAAGCTGAACTGGGAGATATAAGTTACTGATGGTTTCAGTTAAAATATATATATATTAAAAAAATAAGTTAATCAATTTATTAATTATATCTCCAACAGAATTGAATATCCAACTGTAGAACTTAAGGAGGAAGAAAGGAAATAGACACTACCTTAATAGTACGGCCAGCTATCTCCAATTTTCCATTCAAACTCTGAGCTGCCTTTGCATGTTCTAGTTGGGCAAACTGCCAAAAAATAAGAAACGCATAACAATGAATTCTCATCATAGATAAATAAAAAAACTAAATGAAAAAATCAAGCAAGCTATCAGTTATCACTGACTTGAACAAACCCAAAACCCTTGCATTGTCCTGTTTCAAGATCAAGGGGGAGTTGCACAAGCTCCACCGGACCAAATGGTTCAAAAATCTGAGAAATGGCCAAACAGAAAAGGATGTCAGAAAAATAATTTAAACCAACCTAAAATAAAATAAAATAAAAGATCTCTAACCACCATTTTTAACATATAATAGACAGTCAATTCTTTTGGTTGCGTACTTTGGATATGAAAATACTTGCACACTTGGCACGATATAGCATCTTATTACCACAACTTATCTTGATATAACATTTTTTTGCTCTTTTTTAAATTATTATCTTCAAGGTTAAAAAATTAAAAGACAGTACCTCTCTAAGGTGAGCCTCAGTCATGTTAAAATGCAAATTCCCTACATATAGTTTTCTGTCAACTGCCCCGTAAGGCCCCGTCCCACCTGTGCCTCCAGTAGAAGTGTTAGATTGAACAAGGTTCTTTTCAGCTTCAGAAGGTTTCACCATCACAGGTTGTCCAAGAAGTAGTTGGCCAGAAAGTGCTATTGCCATTGGTACAGACATCACATCATAAAATTCAATATACCTGCAGTTTCATCGAGGCCTCAAATAAGCTCTTCATTACATACGTAACAGTGATTATTGCAATCAAAACTTACAATGCCTATAGCAAAGAGATGAAGGGAAACAAAAACTCTAGTGCAGAGAGCTCAAGCTGAGTTTCTTTTGATGAATCTGATGACTCATGTAAAAAGAACATGTGTTAGCTCATCATAGTCAACATACATAAATATTAGAAATATTACATACCAAACAAAGTGATCATGAAAACCTACAAAAGGGTTCAGGATTGGTTTTGAGGGCAGAGTGGAAAGTATATAGCACAAAATTATATATCCTGGATATGATCATGCATGTATTTGAAGAGGATCCACAAACCTAATGTCCCAAATACCCTTCCTAACAATTTCCTCCTAAGCTCAAGGAACCCCCCCCCCCCCCCCCCCCCCCCAAAAAAAAAAAAAAAAAAAACCAAAAGAAAGGTATAAAAGAGGGAATAGAACAAAGGAAATAACAGTGCCAGCCAGGTCCACAGTGAGAAATGCTTCAAAAAGATCAAAGTTGACCTAGTTGACACAGCACCTTCCAGTCTAGAATAGGACGGCCATAAAATTAGATTGGACTTGCGTACATGGGTACAGAATGGTGCCCTAAACACGAAGAAGAAGAAAACTAGAAAAGAAAATTTAGGTTCATATTGTCTACCTTGAGTACGCAGCATGAATTGATTAAACATGGGGGTGCAAGGTATTCCCATCATCCCTCATCATTATCGCATTGCTAGTTCATTTAAGAATACAGTTAAACTTGATTCTAGAAAGCTGCTATATTTATAATCATTTTGCAAACTACATGTACATATTATATGACAGTTCAAAATAAATGCACATACCCAACTCCTTTTGACCGTCTAGAATTCCTATCCATGATCAGTCGTACATCTCTCACCTGAAAGTAGGAAGAAAAGAAGTTGTAAGATCATAGCTATAACAATCTCGCAGATAAATAAAATCATAAAGAAAGATCCAAGTCTTTCAGACAACACATTCACATTGAAAACCCCATTGGGTCTGTTAACAAGACAACCACCAAACTCGTGTGCATTTCACTCACCCACTTATACAGATGTTGACACACAAGAAACTTACTACACTACTTGTAACTGAAGGCAGAGGAGCATGTACTGCAATAAGAAGCAAATGTATCTCAATACATGCACTCATAGTGATCGGATTTCAAAGCAACAAATTGCAAGTGTTCTTACATAAGTACAAAGATGACAAATTCAAAATACATATGTACAAAAATGACACAGAGGTACCCGAACAGATTCAGTACTAAGCAAGTCCCAAATTACTGAAGAAATAATGACTGCACAAATTATAAATGCTTCCCAGAATTTAGTTTAATTATCCAAGTCCCAAATTACTCAAGAAATAATGACTGCACAAATTATACATGCTTCCCAGAATTTAGTTAAAAAAGTTTGCATCACCGAGGACCCAAGGCATTAAAAAAAAGGGAGGAAAAAAAAAAGGAGAGAGAAAGAACATCACAAACCTTGCCCGCTTTCGAGAAGAATTCATAAACATCTCTCTCAGTTGCCTTCAGGGGCATCTGTCATCACCAAAAAGTCATCATAAAGGAGCAAAACGTAAGCAGAGAATAAGGGGAAATCGGAGTAGGAAAGAGATTTACGAACAAAAAAGAAAAAGGAAAAGCAAGTTACCAACCTGGAAAGCAAAGACAGTTCTTTGATCCCTTTCTGGATCAGCTTCAGGCTCTGCCGCTTCTTTCTTATCCTTGAATCTCCTGCCAACCACATTTTATCCAACACAATAAATTAACAAAACGTCCAAAAAACAAATAATACAACAGATTTCAGTAGAATTTCAGCAGAGTTGTCTTATTATAGTAGGATTCGGCTCATATCTCCTCTTATTGGTGTCCCCTTCAGTGTCCCTCCAATAATATCACATCACGTATTTAACTAACATAACTTTTTAACAAATGTGATATGTTCTTATCAAATTAACATATTAATTAAATATTCATGATATTATCATAGCGACAATGCGACATCATGGGGTCAGGAATAAAAGGACATAGGAGTCAAATCCCTTATCGTACCTACAATTACATTGAACAGTTTTGGAGCAACCAGAGTTTGTTTTGACAAGCAAATACAAGGTAACCAATGGCTCAATTTAGCAGGTACACCATATTGGTAATAGTATCACCGACCGGATATATCCAATTTCATCCGACTCCATTAGTAAACATCTCAGCACGCATTTACAAACAATAACTAAACACTCACATTTTGTAGAATACTAAAAAACTCGAAAAGCCTTTGTGTATATAAGCTCAAACTCAACCAATGAAGAAGTCCTACATTATTAGCAAAACCGTTCAGTTTTCAGTGCCCATTTGCTCATAATTCACAATGCATATGATAATATAACTCTATTCGAAAGATACTAAATTTGAAATACAAAAAAAAAAAAAAAAAAAGTAATCAGAAATCATAAAAAGAAGAGATCAAGTAAAAGAAAATAAATTCATTACCTGCTCTCTCTCATCTCAATCTCTCTCTCCCTTTCTCTAATTTCCCTCTCGCGATCGGACCGACTACGGCTCCTCCGCGACCTCTCGTCGCGGTCGGACTTGCTACGACTCCGGCTCCGCGGATGCTTCTCTTCGCGGTCGGACCTACTCCGGCTCCTCCGAGACCTCTCTCTCTCATCCCTATCTCTGTCCCTCTCACTCCTCTCCCTATCTTTGTCCCCATCTCGCCTCTCTCTCTCCCTCTCCTTCTCCCCATCTCGCCTCTCTCTCTCCCTCTCCTTCTCCTTATCTCTCCTCTCTCTATCCTTATCCCTGTCCCTATCTCTTTCCTTATCCCTACTACTCCTCTCCCTCTCTCTCTCTCCATCCCTCTCCTTCTGTCTCCCGCTCCGATGGTGGTGCCGATCCTTGTCGCGGCCGCCGTTCTCGTGCTCGCCCCCCCTCGACCGCTTGCTCCTCCGGTCGTCGTCGTCCTCTTCGCCGTCATCGGCGTTGGCGTTGGCGTTGGCGTCGACGTCGGCGTCTCTCTTCCGGTAGCTCTTCTCGCCACCGTCCTTCTTCGGCTTCCGCTTCGAATCACGGTCGTCGGTCTCCTCCACCGTCTTCTCCAGGTAATCGTACTCGTCGAATTCCATCTCGAATTCTCTCTCTCTCTCTCTCTTCCTGACCACCTCCGAAGGAAGCTAGGGTTTATCAAAACCCTAGGTTTGGTTTTGCAGAGAGGATGAAAAGCTGCGAATTTGGGGGATTTTGTGAAATCTAGGGTTTTTTTTCTTTTTTTGGTTGGTCTCCCCAAGCATGTCAGAGGTATAATCTAGAATCTGGACTGACGGTGTAATTTTTATCATTTGTAATGGTTTTATAGGGATTTCGGACTTAAAACTACGCTTTTTTTTTTGGTCCTTTTTTGCCTTTTTTTTTTTGTAAGGGGGTTAAACTACGCCTTTTTTTTTCCCCCTCTGTATAACTCTCACATATGAACTTTCCAAGACAAATTACAATTTTTTTTCATTGGAATTTTAGATTTTGTCATAAAATATTACATGAATTTTAATTTGTAACATTTTTTTTCTAAATTTTGAAAATATTTACAAATTTTCCCTCTTAATTAAGTATACATTTAAAACAATGATTAAAATAAAATTTTTAGGTTAAAATTAATAAATTTATCAAAAACTAGTTATAATTTTTATTGACTAAAACAAAATAAAAAACAAAAACAAAAACAAAAATGAACCTTTAAAAAAAGGTTTAGACCTTCTATCCAAACAAACCCTAAATATTTTACACAAAAACATACATGTAACACTCATTAGAAGCATGAGTTGGAGATATTAAATCTAAAATTATGAAGTAACACATTAGTAACACTTCTAGCACTCGGTACCCTGACTGAATGAAGTTATGAAGTTACCCAGTATCCTTATTCAATGAAGTTACGTAGTTACATATAAGAGAGAGATATGAAAAAAATGACAATCAGTCTTAAATATTTACTTTTTTAACCTACATAAAATGGTAACTTCTCAATTTCACGTTTAATTAGCAACTTATGGTTCTAACGAGTGTCATGTGTATCCTTAAAAAAAATGACATGTATTTTTTTCGTCAAAAATTTAATTAAGGGGGGTATTTGCAAAATTTTCTAAAGTTTAGAGGGGAAATAATATTACAAATTCAAATTCATGAACATTTTATAGCAAAGTCTAAAATTTACGAGGAAAAAAATTTGATTTATACAACTTTAAATTATCCATATTATGTTGATCTCTAATTTTTAATGACATACATCATACTATTTAAATTTATTACTCTTACGCAAATAGTTTCTATATCAATATTATGTTAAAAAATTAATAAACGGAAATTCATAGAATATGTTCAGATCAAATTAATTTTAATTTTGATTCAAATCGTAATTTTCAAACCAATTTACTTTCCTTAATTCACGTGTCGCCCTTTGTTTTTTTTTTTTTTTTCTTTATTTATTATTTTTTTTTTTTAACTTTTACCCCCTATTGAAATATCTTTTCTTAAACATATTCGGTATTCCCAATCATTTTTTTTTTTCAACCCCTCTCACCTATTGTTTTCTCCTTCGTAATGCCTCTTAATAAATTTTAATTTATAGTTTTGTGCGCTTCTTTCAACGTGCGACTAGAAACTTAAATATTTTTTTCTTGTACTTTTCTAAATGAATACTAGTTTTAAAATGTCGGCCTTATAAAAACTTTTCCCAAATTGCTTTGTTAAGATCATTCTCTCAAATGTATCACTCCTTTTTTGAAAGTACAAATATAAAGAGGCAAATTCTTTTTTTTACCTCCTATCAACATTCGGAATTAGATAATTTAAAATTAACAAAAAAACCATCAAAAGGATTAAATCAATATTTTTTTTTTGGTAGAATCAATGAATATATTAGCACATATAACCATAACTTCTTACTTTTATTTATTTTTTAATTTCCCGAGTTCTTTACACTTTTTTTAGATTCTCTTTACAAGATATATATAGGGAAAAACATCTAAATGACACAAATTTAAAAACTGTTGACACAAAATTAAATTAAAATTAATTATGTCATGTTGATCAAGAATTATAAATTTGTGTCATATTGATTAATATATAAAAAAAGATGGTTATTTAAGTAATTTCTCATATAAATATTATATATATACACATATGAAGTTTCGTATTACTAAGAATGTGAATTCATGTAATAAAGATATGTAGCTGAAATAAATGTGAATTTCCCTTATTTTACATTTTCTTCTGCATGAATTCACATTTAAAATAACTGAAGTTCACATTACCAATACCATTCAATACAGGATAAAAGACCAACCCTATATATTTATATTATATATATATATAAATTCGTTGCTTCTCATTCTACCCATGTCATCTTTCCTTCTCTTTTCGATTTTATTCCTCACAAATAGTTGGAATTAAAGTTTTTTTTTTTTTTTAATTTCTTACAGCGTAGGGAGAACAGGATGAGAAGAAACATAGAGAAAATATGTACCACTAGAACAGTAGAATTTATTGTGTAAATAAAGAAACACTTGACCTAATTTTAATCATGATATACAAATAACATAACAAAGAAACTTCACAAATCCTAACAAAACAGAAATTAAGCACTGAAGATATAGAGTACAAAAATTGAGTAGATATATAGTAGTACAAATAGATCTTACAGCCTAGGCTACAAACAATCAATCTAATTTTCAATCACTCGGCTCGCCAGAGAACGCATCGATGATAACGGATATGTGTATATAAGCAAACTCTAAAAATTACCCGACGTGCTTCGATTTTTGTGCCATAACATTACATCATTCTGCTCAAAGGAATAATTTGATTCTGTCGAGAAACCACCCTCTGTAACGGAGAAATGACTTGCGGCATTGTCATACCCCCAGAAACAATGATCTCTGCGTTACAACATGAACAAGAAAAATGTAAAAAACATGTGATAAAGATCCATTTTTAAATGCTTTGATAACAGTAAGTTTGAAATTTGTGTGTCCGTATCGAAAACCTGCAAGGGATGGTACGGTTAAGTAGTTTTGTCTAATTACAGCGCATATTCTGAGCTTTGGTGGTTGTTGCAAAAGAGTAGCGGAGATTAGAAGTGAAACCAAAACTTAACCGAAGACTAAGAATGCTGATGATCGACTAAGGCAGGCCACCAAAGTAAGCCAACGCAAGTTTACAAGAAAGTGTGATTTAGTTTAGGATCAACGCAAGTTTGCAATTAATTCGCTCTAGACGAACTTCTAAACTGAAGTTTCTTATGCTAACAAAATATGAAATTGTCGTCTGGTTAAATGAGTTGATATTTTCCCCTACCATTATAGATCGAAGAAAAAGAATATTGTCACAAAATTAAAGCACGAAAGATAATTGTCGGACTCTTTACCAGTTTAACAATGGCCATAACCAAGGGTAGATACAGCAATAGTTGAAACAGCAGACGTACCTATGCCTTCCCGGATAGATAGATTTGGTCTTATGATTTCTTTGGAGTTGATTAGGACTATATCACCAATGTATAGATGATTTGTTGGAATAAAAACACTACACAACTCTTCATCTTCATCATCCTTCTGCAGGAATACCATCAAAAAACGAGCAAATCTAATTTATCAGTTCAACTCAATAACTCAGACAAAACATGCTTAACATCATTCGTTACAATGAAACCCGCACGTTGAAAAATATCCTCGATCACCTCAAACTTTACATTAAACCGCATTTGATCATCTCGGAAAAAAAAGTCACGTCAAGCAGACTTTTGGTTTTTATTTTCTTTTTTCCGTTTGTCTCTTTCTGTTCTGTAATGGCTTCTGGAGCCTAATCAAGTGAAGCACTCTAATGGGAAGAAATTATGCAATGCGCAACCAATCAAGGAATGTACCAGAGTTGCTTGTAGTTTTTCTATTGCAAGTAATTATTGCATTGCAACTGGCGCATGAGCCTGAATTCTTGTATTTCATCTACACACCTGAACAAGAAATGCGAGGTTTTTTTTTTTTTTTTTAATAATTTGTTTGCCGCCATCCCCATCTTACAATCTCTCCAAATATATCTTTATTTATCTATTTTTCTCATTTAATGTTAATGGATCACACTGTTTTGAATTCTTTAGCATATCAAATAAAGTGATTAACCTAATCTAACTGGTAATTTTTTCCTCCAACAATGTATTCCCTAATTGCCTATTTTATTAATTACAACCCCTTTGGTAATGACTTACTGATCGTGTGGATAAAAAATTATGTTAGTATTCTATTCCATTATTTCCCTTAAAAATAAAGTGAACATCCAAGTTGCTATCAAGTAACCCCATACAGATGCCTAATCAAATAAAGGGCAAACCAAACTACTAAGTACAATGGGTATATTGCTAGGGTGGTCCCAAACTTTTAAATTTGTACAAATTTAGCCCCTGATCTTTTCTTCGTAACTTGAGGGTCCCTAAATTATTAAAAGCGTTGCTAAAATAGTCATTTCCGTTAATTTTTAGAAGGAATCCGTTGGTTAGCATCACTTTTTGACCAAATTATTAACGGATTTCGTCAAAGAATTAATGGAAAAGACTATTGTAGCCACGTTTTAATATCTTAAGGTTATTCTAGCAACGAAAAAAAAAGATTAGGGACCAAAATTGCACAAACTTAAAAAGATTAAGGACTAAATGAGCAATTTACCTGCAAACAAAAAGAAACTTCCGCAGCAAAAGTTGCCTTGTGACTTTCCTAATTACTTAGAATATGGCCTCATTATTCTAATCGAAGTGGTGAAATTAACTTACTTATACTCCCCTGGATGGATTCAGGCATTAAGGTTCAACAAAGAAAATACGTAATCAATTTCTCAACACTTGGAACATGGAACATTCGATCTTTTCTTTTCTTTCTTCTTTTTTCAAAGAGGTAAAAGTGATACGTATGAGTTAGATATCAACCAAAAGTTGAAATAAGTAGTGGTTGGAAATACAAAATCATAAACAAGAACTGGAAGGAGAGAAATGCAAAACAATTATTACCAAAAGAGAAGGGGTGAAACAAACAAACAAAAATGAGAGGGGGAAAAAAACAGTACCTGCAGGGTGACGGTGGATGTTATAAAACCAAAGGCATATTCACCAACTCTTGGGTGACGAATAATTGCAACTTCTTTGAAAGCTGTGGTGTTTTGGTCTGCAACATAAAAAAAAAAGGTGCAGTGTTTAGAAAGTACTTGTACAGTTAAATTATGTAGAACGTAAAATTAGTTATCATGTTGGCATCAACATATCAAACCAATATTGAGGCCCCGATTGGGGTCATGTTTGGAAAAGTGTTTTCCATTTTTATTTTTTTTTTTGTCCTTTCCTTCCAATTTTACTAAATATTTTTTCAAACATTTTCAAAAACTCAACTTTAAAAGTCCATAACTTTATCATTTTAAGTCAAAATGAGAGTATTTTTCCTTTCAAATTGCATAAAATTTCAAGAGGAACGAAACAAGATCCACATTGTTAATTTTTTTTGGAATATGTTTCAAGTTTTTACACTTTTTCACTCCAAACAATTCATTTTCACCAAACGCACATTTTCAAAACTCAAACCATATCCAACCTCCAAAACACGGTCTCCAAACGTTATCCCAAATGGACCCTAAAATTGATGATAAAAATTAAATAAAAAAAAAGGGCGGGGTGGAAGACTAGGGAGAATATTTTCTGCAGCGCTTCTATATTCCAATAACAAAACCAAATTTCTAAATATTATATGCACTCCAATGGAGACCGACAATGAGCAGTTTGGGAAAATCTACTTCCCATAATTCATAATTTTGACAAACAACTAGATCTAGATCAACCGAGTCCACACAGCGACAAATGTGAGATCCTAGAAATTTCAAGTGCCCTATGTCGAATTTTAATTAAACACGGTAGCCTATTAAGACACCCATATTAAATATAATTGCTATAAGTAGCAAAGGAAGAAGGCAAGCATATCAATATTCTTAAATATCCAAATCCCTGCATCCAACAGCATGTTTTTAGCCACTAACCAGATAATAAAATACGAATATTTACCCGGTGAAATAGCAGCACTTATTTGTTTGGATGCTGAATAAATATGCTTGACGAAGGGCATTCTCTTTATGAACCATTCTCCAAGTGAGAAAACAGCAGCACCCATCCACGATGAAACAAAAACGCCAACAAAGAATACAAAGAGAAGAGATGTGATAAATCCAAGTCCTGCAAACAAACAAGTGTTTGGACATATAAAACTGAGATAGAAAAAACAGCAAAAAGCACTATTCAAAGTGTTATATTTATGACTAACAATCGAGTCAAAAAACATGTAAAGTAGAATAATCATCTCTCTATGATTTAGCGGTCATGGTTGACTTACAAAATGAAAAGAATGAAGATCACAAAACACGAAACGCATGGAAAAGGCATTCACTACTAGTTTAAAATAATCCAGCACCACCGACCCATCCTTACCCCACACTTGCCTCAAGGGGAAATCAATGGAGTTATGAGTTATTGTCTCCTCTCAAGCTTAAGCTTAAAAAGATACGCCAATTCGCAATACAATCGAATACAGTTAAGAAATCTGATTTCTGCCACTGCATTGACCTTTTATTAGTTTTCTTCACATTCTACCCTAAGTATAAAGTTTCAATCACCAATAGTAAGGTTGATGCCAGCTTCCTTTATCAATTTCAGTAGGTTCACTTAGTTTTTCTTGTGGAAGAACTTTCAATCCGTCAACTTAATGACTTTAACCGTTTTGTCAAAATACACTTCAGGCAATTAGAGGTTTAATGATAACGTTAACTTTAACACATCAACAATTAGTGTGGAAAATTATATTGGAAGTGCACTTAACAGAACTTTTTCATAATGGAACCCCAGACCAAGGTGTTTCCTAGAATTAAAATATTGTGATTCTAGCTTTGACATTATTCTCAAGGCTCCATATGCAGGAAGCTGAAACTACTTGGGTGGTTTAAAAATGAATGGTTGCACAGTAACAGACATACAACTAATGTTTACCGAGTACATAAGTAACTAAGTGTGAAATCTTTTATTTCGTCGTTAGCATCTTACTTTAATAAAAATATTTAATTAGAACCTTACTTAAAATGTGCTCTTAATTAAAGCAAGAATACCAAATTCCGTATGGCTTTCAACCTTGAGAATTCACGAAATAGTTACTTTATGTCAGAAGAAAATCATCAGCAGAATTGTCTTGCATAGTTGATACAAGCGTTACAAGAGCTCCAATCTTATCATGCATTCAAGACTTACCAAAAATGTCAAAGCCAAGTTGCTCATATAGTGGACTGAAGAAACCATCGACAAACTCAATAAACCACCAGGTAATAAAAAATGTAACTGCAACAGGGAATAGAACTACGCTGCAATATCACAATTTCAAGAAACATTAGCTTTTGAAGATCAATAGAAAATAGTCAAACATTATAAAATCTCGAGCAACAGCTGAGCTTGTTACCATCCAGTCATAAACTTCTTCGACACCCAACTCTGGAGAACATAACAGCAAGCCTGTACAACAACAAAACAAGAAGATCACAACAGGAAACAAGGCGACATCAACATAACAATGATGAGAATGCTGCAATGTGGAAGTTAATATGGTAGAGCTTTTGGAGCAATATCCTAATTAAAAGAAATCTCACTTTAATATAGCTTTTCTTGCTTGATACAGGAAAATTAGATTACGTAAATCTTCATAAAGCATGCTGCACTACTCCAAACACAAGTTAGTTTGATAAATTTAGTACAGAAAAAGTAGATCTCAAAGGAAAGCGTCCATTCCCAATAGCTATCAAAACAGTTCAAACCATTTTGAAGGAGCCCAGAAATTCTATTTATACATCTCTTAGGGTCTAAGTCCAAAGTGGCAACGATGATTATGAGGGTCTCAAGTGTCAATTTTTGTTTTCTCAATGAACCACCAACTTGCTGAATCCTTACATATAGCTTCTTTGTTATAAAAACAAATTTGAGTAAGCCTTTCAGAGTGTTTGAAAATGTTGTTGCAAATTTGTACACCCAAATCCTTATTTCCCTGAACCATGCATAAAACAAGATACGTCTATATATATATATCAAAAAAGCTCTACAAGAACCAAAGAAAAAAATCACAAATAATTTAGAATTTTCACAGATAATCACCATGCTTGAATAACTGATTCTTTGTAAATTATGCTTTATATCTAAATTTGAATCTGTTAGTAAAAGTTTATTTTTCTTCATTGTTTGAATGTCCTCATCTACCGAAACAACGGGTTTGTTTTATTCTTTATTTTTATGCTACATTGCATTAAGTTCTGCTCACTAGCACGCCACGCAGTCCTTATGCACTCTCGACTAAATAAACAATCCATACTACAATTCAGCCAACAAGAAACACCTAGAACGAAAACCTTTACTCGGTCACTTTCAAATAAAGTTGTTGAGTAAGCGGAGCCTGATTACTATTTTATAAATAATGTAACAGGTATTTAACATTTGTTGTTTCAGTTATCCTAATTTTATTTTGTTAGACCATTGCCGATTTTAGGATTATGAGAGGTTAGAGGAAAAAAACACATAGGAGATTCTAAGAGGTGTGTGGGTTTTTCTAGTAATCTTCTTCCTCACTGTGAAATTCTGCAATGACTGAAAGTGGACATAAATCTCGCATTGAAAATGAATTATTATCAACTTTTTGTGCTTGTTTTGTTTATTTTTTACTTTTAAATTTTATAGTTCTCGACGGTAAAGAATTAGAGCAGCTCATTTTTTAACAAAAGTTTGCATCTAAAATTCAATCTACAATTCCTTACACGTAAAATCCTGCACCTTTAAATAATTTACATTCCTATTGAGCATAAGAAAATATAAAATAACAAATTTCCCACAAATTATCGACCCCAACAAAATTCTTCAATTATTTGTTGATCTTTTTCCAAATTGATGAAGAAAAAAAATTCCATTTACTAACCCCACATTCTACGAAATGTATTTACCACACAATTTGAATAAGGAAATACGAAATAGGACCTAAAACAAACCCTAAAACGATAAAAAAAAAATTTTAAAAAAAAAAAAAGAATCAAGGAATTGACGGTGGAGATCAAAAGAGGGAGACAGAGGAAGAAGAAGAACCGACCTTACGAGTGGACATATTAGGAGAGCTGGGAGGGGATTTCGATGGATCCTCCGGATCTTGCTCGCCATTTTCAGCTTGACTCAGTGGAACCGACGTTGACTCTTTTTCTTCCGCCATTTTCTCTCACTCCCACACCTAGAGAGAGAAAAGAACGAGAGAGAGATTCTGAGGAGGACTTTTCGGCGACAGATCGAGAGGAGGAGGTCGTCGAGCTTGGCTACACAACAATGTCGGAGAAAATCACCGCGAGAGAGAGAGAGAGAGAAGAGAGAGAAATGAGATGAAGGGGATGAGTGAGATACAAAACTACTCCATAGAATTTTTTTTTTTTTTTTTTTTTTTTTTTTTTTTTTGGGATAAGAAACTACTCAATAGTTAAAGAAAGAGGCTTGGGAGTTAAGCCAAAAATGAGTGAGAGCCGCAACACGTGCTTTTAGATAAATTGTAGCAGCAAAGCAAGGCAATTTGTCTGATTACAATGTACGTGTGTGTGTGTGTGTGAGTGAGATAGAGCATGTGTTTAGATAGTAGAATTTTGATTTGATTTGAGTTATGTGTTTGGTGAGACATTTGAATTATTAGAATTCAAAAGTATAAAAATTTAAAATATATTTGGAAAAAAAATATTAATATGGAGTTTGTTTCGATTGTCTCGAACTTCTATACAATTTAAAAATATATATATAACTCATTTAAAATTGTAGACATAAAGTTGTGGATTTTTAAAGTTTGAATTATAAAGCTGTAATGGTAACTGTGAATAGCAAAATTGATATTGACTTTTTAAAAAAAGATAAAAATTAATTTGTAATTTTTGGATCCAAACCTTAGCATCAAACATGAGCAGAGTTTTAAATTCGAGTTAAAATAAAATTTGAAAATGTGTATTTGGTCGGAAAAAAAACTGTTTGAAATAAAAAAAAATGATAAAAACTTGAAATGTGTTCGGAAAAAAAAATCAATATGGATATAATTTTGTTCCTCTTGAAATTTTACGCAATTTTAAAAAAAATATTATTGGGACTTGAAATAACAAAATTATGATTTTTTAAAATTTAAGTATGCTGTAGATATTTAAAGATATGAATAATGAAAAGTTATTTTGAGTCGAAGAAAAAGACAAAAAAATATTTGGAAAAGATTTTGGGGAGGTGCCCTGGATGGGTGATTTAACTATTGGATTTATTTTGATGATCTGATATATAAGGATATGTTTGTGAGGGGTCTTAGAGATGTTGTTTTGGATTGAAAATGAGATATAGTTTTCAAAATGTGTGTTTATTTTATTTAAAAATTTTATTTTAAGTGAAAAAATGTAAAATCTTAAAATATGTTTGGAAAATAATATCATTATGGATCTTGTTTAGTTTCTCTCGAAATTCTACGCAATTTATAAAATAAAATTTAAAAAAAATTCTCATTTGAATTTAAAATAACAAAGCTATGGATTTTTAAAGTTTAAATTTACTATAAACATTTGGATTTATGAATAGTAAAAAGTATTTTTAAATTTTAAAAAACATTATATAAATGTGTGTAGATCAGATGCCAAATGTGTCCCCAAGCATTTATGTCAAAAAAATTTTTACAACATGATAGGTTAAAATTACATTTAGTAACAAGTTAAATTATTAAAATTTTGATTCAATAACTAACATATCACCCTCCGTTTGTTTTAACCATTTTCCGATATTTCAAATGGGTAGTTTGGAAGTGACATTTGAAATAGTATGCAATGTTATAAACAGTTGTCGTTTGTAAGTAAAATTCTATATATTAAGCGGCCAATATTTTGACTATTTATACTAAATATTTCAATTCAAAACGTTTTCATCTTAAATATTTGTCCCAAACGAATCTTATTTGTTTCAACTATTTAAAAACATCCGTGTCATTTCATTTGAATAAGTCATTTAAATATACATTTGAAGCAAAACATTTGAAGTATCATTCTTTTCGTGTGGAATGATCTATTTGGACATTTAATAAATAAATAAAAAACATTATATCAAATTAAACTCCCCTGAATTTGACTCCATTTAAGTGTGAATACAAGAATGACATTTAATTTTTTTAATCAAAAGTTTTTTTCTTTTTTTCTATCTTAGCTTCAAAATATGTTTCATATTTTGTTTTATGTTATATGATTTTTTTTTATACCTATAATAAAATTCTCATTCTTTGTTTAGTTTCGTAGTAGTTGTAGTAGTGTGATTTTGGATGAGTGGTAACTTCTGACCTAACCCTAAACCGAATTATAGTTTTTTATCCAAAACAAACAAAACAAAACCAAAAAAAAAAAAAAAAAAAAACCGAATTATAGTTGTATAGCGTGTTGTTAGTGTCATGGGCCAGTATGTGATGATTTTTCATAATGTAATTTTCAAGAGCCATTACATTCCCAGGGAGATTTATCTTTTTATTTAATTATTATACATTTTTTTTTTAATTTTGTTGGCTGAGTTGTCACTTTCATGTTCTCTTGCACATATTAGTAGTGGGGGCGTAATGGGATGGACAAACTACCTAATCTAGTCCAGCAAACCCTTTGTAAGGGGAAAAAAAAAATTTCTCATTTTCATTCTACTAACCAGTGACCTTTATAAATCAACCAGACGGTTTAAAATACTCTCCGATACTTTTAGGATCCATTTGAGAGAGGTTTTTGAGATATAATTTTAGATTAGAAGTGATAAATAATTTAAAAAATTATGCTTTCATGTTCTCTTGCACAGATTAGTAGTGGGGGCGTAATGGGATGGACAAACTACCTAATCTAGTCCAGCAAACCCCTTGTAAGGGGAAAAAAAAAATTTCTCATTTTCGTTCTACTAACCAGTGACCTTTATAAATCAACCAGACGGTTTAAAATACTCTCCGATACTTTTAGGATCCATTTGAGAGAGGTTTTTGAGATATAATTTTAGATTAGAAGTGATAAATAATTTTAAAAAATATGCTTTCCTGTTCTCTTGCACAGATTAGTAGTGGGGGGCGTAATGGGATGGACAAACTACCTAATCTAGTCCAGCAAACCCCTTGTAATGGAAAAAAAAAATAAATTCTCGTTGTTGTTCTACTAACCAGTGACCTTTATAAATCAACCAGACGGTTTAAAATACTCTCCGATACTTTTAGGGTCCGTTTGGAAGAGGTTTTTGAGATATAATTTTAAATTAGAAGTGAGATATAATTTTAAAAAATATGCTTTCGATAAAAAAAATATATATATATATATACAGTGAAAAAGTGTAAAATTTTAAAGAATAAAGTCACAATGAGAATAACCTATTTTACCTCATTACTGCTAACCGCCGTAGATAACTAGGGTTAGACTTCTTGCTAATAGGAAGCTTGAAAGCTCCAAAAGGATACCCGAGCCCGTCCAGGCCAGGAGAGCCGCTTAGGGCCATTGCATCTGAGGTGCTCTTAAGCCCCTCCTTGAGGCAAGAAGTAGATCCCTAGAAAGTTTACGACAGGTACAGCAGTTATCCCCGAGAAAAAAGAGGATGTATAAGGGGCTCTCCCTACTAGGATCCTAGACGTCCAGGAATCGATTTGGATGTTGTATGCACACAAAATTTATTATGCAACCTACTACATCTAATTGTATGAACGATTACCAACAAAAAAGCAAAAAGAAAAAAAAAAAATTTTGAAAATTGAAAACTCATATTCCTTCAAAATTCTCATGGGCCCGGCGAGGGAAGCGAGGTGGTGTCGGAGGAGGTCTTGACTTGATTTTTGGAAAGAGACCCACAACTTGCAATTTGGGAGCACCTCTGGCCAAAAAATAAATAAATAAAAAAGGGCAAAAAACTAGAAACTTCACCCCAATAAATTAATTTTAAAAAATTGCAAAATCCCCTCGCTTTCTTTTATAAATCAGGAAAATTAGACTGAGTATCTTATTTTGATCACCAATTTAATATACGATTGAATTTTTTTTAATTTAGAAAAATAATCGTCTCCCATTTTTTCAAAATTTGATTTATTTATTGTGAAAATTAATGATTTAAATTATAATCAATCAATAATTAATTATAATAATTTAAATTCTCTAATTTTTTAAAATTTTGATTATTTATTAAGAAACTTTTTAAAAATGACCATGTACCTGCAACAAAGAACACATCATAATTGCATTTACAATACATAATTATAAAAACATGAAAATCCTTTGCAATACGTAATTAATTAAAAAAAATGACAGAGTTGTTTGATGTTGTATTTCAACTCTAATTAAATTATATTTTTTTATTAATTATTATATTTTATTTTTTAAAATTAAAAAAAATTATAATTAATTTTAAAAAATGTAAATTTTAATTTAAAAATTTTAACTTCATTCCGCGTCCGGTATCCCGCAATCCAAACGGAAGCGAAAACCATTGACTGATATACCAAAAAAAAAAAAACGTCGGCCGGCACGGAGGACAGAGGAGAAGGTTGTGGGGAAGGCTGGCGACGGTCGGGATGCGCGGCTGAGGATAGACGCCGGAGAACAGGACGCTCGACTGAGGACGTCGCCGGAGATGATGACGGCGGCGACTTGCTGTTGGTGAGTTCGGCGTTTTTTTTTTTCCTGACTGATTAATAAGAAACTAATGACGAATTAAATATGCAGTGGAGCTTCATTTCGAGGCGATATGTGCAAAAGCCGCTCACTCACTGTGATTTATCGCGCTGTGCACCCAATCTGTTCGACGAAATTCCTCACTCAAGAAAGTCCGAGAAACAGAGGGAGAGAATGAGATCGAGATCACGTATGACCTATAGGCTACTCTGTTGAACTTTTGTGCTCACTCATTTCTAGGACTATTTTTGGGCCGCTCTTACTTCTTCTGTTTCTACATGGACCACTAATGTAGAACTATTATGCTTTTTGTATCGTGTCGTTTGTCTTGACTTTCTGACATAGCCCCTATTCTTGCAATTCAAACGCAATCTCAATTCTCAGCCGTTAAATCCACGTACCCTACCTTGTTTCACTGCATGAGTTTCCGGGGAAATCTACACCCACACCATAAACGCCTTCTTCAACTACTCCATGGCTGCTCAAAACTTCGTTCCCTCAAAGCAACAAAGCTTCTCCATGCTCTCTCGCTCACCGTGGGTCCCATTCCCGACCAAACTATTTTTGTTAACAACAATGTCATGTCGATGTATGCTTCGCTCGGCGAGCTTTCGGTTGCACGTAAACTGTTTGACAAAATGCTTGAAAGGAATGTGGTTTCGTATAATACGGTGATTGGTGCTTATAGTAGATGTGGGCATGTAGAGGAAGCCTGGAAAATGCTGTTGGAGATGAGGGGTGGTTGCGGAATTGCGCTGACACAGTTCACTTTCAGTGGGTTGTTGTCGTGTGAGTCGTTGGATGTTTGTAAAGGTGTTCAGCTACAGGCATTGACTGTAAAGAATGGATTGTTTTATGCTGATGCTTTTGTGGGCACTGCTTTGTTGGGTATGTACGGAAGACGGGGGTGGTTGGAAGAAGCGGTTTGCACGTTTGAAGTTATGCCGTGTAAGAGCTTGGTCTCGTGGAATTCGATGATATCGTTGCTTGGTCGTTATGGTTTTGTTGAAACCTCTGTATTTTTGTTTCGAGAGCTTACGAGGATGGAGGCTACTTTTTCCAAGTGTTCTTTTGTGGCTGTGCTTTCTGGATTTTCATGCAAGCAAGACCTTGAATTCGGGGAACAAATTCATGGTTTGGTAATAAAAATTGGGTTTGAGTATGAAGCAGTGGTGGTTAACTCTCTAATCAACATGTATGTCAAATGTGTGGGCACGTGCTTGGCAGAGAAAATGTTTGAGGAAGTGCCTGTGCCCATTCGGGATGTCGTGACATGGAATACTATCATTGGTACAGTGGCAAAAAGTGAGAGACCTGAAAGAGCATTAGATTACTTTTTGAAGATGTCCAATGGTGGAGTATTGCCTAACACTAGCACATATCTTAGCCTTATTAGCTGTTGTATCGGTTTGGCGATCCCATTTTATGGAGAGGTGATCCATGCAAAAGTAATCAAGAATGCTTTTGCATTTGATGTGTTCGTGGGTAGCGCATTGGTCAATTTATATGCTAAATGTGATAACTTGGAAGGTGCTCATCGCTTTTTCCATGAGATATCCGGAAGAAATGTAGTTTCTTGGAATGCCTTGATTTCTGGTTACTCAAATAAATGCTCCTCGACATCAATTTTTTTGCTGCGAGAAATGCTTCAGTTAGGTTACCAACCAAATGAGTCCACATTTTCGGCTGCTCTTAAGTCATCAGCTGCCTACGAGCTACAACAACTTCATTGTTCAATTACAAAAATGGGTTATCAGAATAACGCATTTGTACTGAGCTCTCTTATAACCTCGTATGCAAAAATGGTCTGACGTCTGATGCACTGGTCTTTGTCACAGCATCTGATAGTCCTCTTCTGACTGTCCCCTTTAACATCAGCGCTGGAATTTATAACAAAACTGGCAAGTATGATGAGACGCTGAAGTTACTTTCTCTACTTAAGGAGCCTGACAGTGTATCTTGGAACGTTATGATGGCAGCTTGTGCTCGGAACGATTATTACGAAGAGGTCTTTGAGCTTTTCAAGCAGATGAATACGCTTGATATCTATCCCGACAATTATACATTTGTCAGTCTTTTAAGTGTTTGTGCTACACGTTGTAACCTTGCTTTGGGAAGTTCTGTTCATGGTCTTATCATTAAGACATATTTTAATCTCTGTGACACATTTCTCTGCAATGTCTTAATTGACATGTATGGGAAGTGTGGGGACATTAAAAGCGCAACGAAGATTTTTAATGAAACGACAAATAGAAACCTCATCACGTGGACAGCTCTCATCTCTGCTCTTGGTCTTAATGGCCACGCTCATGAGGCATTAGAACGATTCAGAGAAATGGAGTTGCTGGGGTTTTTGCCCGATAGTGTAGCCTTAAATGCAGTGCTTACAGCATGCAGACATGGCAGCTTAGTGAGCGAAGGTATCGAATTTTTTAGACAAATGGCAATGAGGTATGGGGTTGAACCAGAGATGCAACATTATCACAATGTGTTGGACTTACTAGCTAAAAGCGGACATGTGGGGGACACGGAGAAAGTTATTGCCAGCATGCCTTTCCCGCCAAATGCCATGATATGGCGTAGTCTCCTTGATGGCAGCAAGAGACATAAACCAGCCGTTGTCATGCCACTAGCTGTGTAAATATGATTCAGGCTAATCAATGTACTTCCTTGAGCACAAGTCATTGTTGATGTTTGTGTTTGCCAGTCTAACCTCTAGAAATTAGCCTATGGTATGTCTGTTGACATCCAGGCCTATGTTGGGATGCCATAAACGTAGAAAAAGGAATTGAAGAACAAACAGGTGGCTTCACTTCGGTTTCACAACAGGTTAAAGTCATCTATCATAGACAATTTGATTCTTGAGGTACTCTATAGGCTTTTCTTGTGATGCTTGCTTCTTAGTAAATCCGATCGAAGACAATTTGATTTAAAGTCGTCACAAATCATTTGGTTTGTTAATGCAGGACTTGGATTTGTCACACTCTTCGCTTTGTATTATTTGTTGGTATTTTTGTTTCACCATAAATCGGATGAAGTTTGCCCGTAGTTGTCTTGAAGTTAGCTGCTTGGCACGAGTAGCTTGGGCAGTATCAAGCGACGATACAGAAGAAGAACGAAATGAAGTGAGAGGCCGGGGGCAGGGAAAAGAGTTGAGTCGATCAGGCTCGACGACCGGGAGAAGCAGAATGAAATTAGGCACTGCCGTTTTGTCACTTGGAGAACAGTTTGTATTCAGCATTCAAACAAATTGGCGCTGCAATTTCTCAAGGTAAATGTTCTTAGTTCTGTTTTTTTTTTTTTTTTTTTGAAAGGTTCAATACATGATATTGGGTGGAGGGATTTAGAAATTCAAGAATATTTCAATCCATGCTTCCTCCTTGGGTAGTCACAGGCTATTACATTTTGCATGGGTGTCTTAACGGGCTATTGTACTATACTTAACGAAATCAGTTGCATTTGATTTTGTTATGATGTCAGTTGTTAGACATATACCGGTAGTACAAATAGAGGTTAGCAACTGAGGAGAGACGGGAGATAACGGGGAATCAGACTTGGGAAACCAAGTGAGGAGAGGTGGGTAGGTAGGGTCTCGATTCTCTACCTAAACTTTGTAGTTTATGGTCTGTCTTGGGCTATTGTTCTTCTACAGATTCATTCATATTCAATGGAGATTACTTTTCTTGTAAATCTGTGTGTCGTTGTCTTCGGTTCCTATCTGTCCTCCACGAACTTATGGGAAGTAGATGCCCTGCAGAAAATTTTCAACCTAGCATGTCTTCTTCGTAATTTTTTAAAACAATTGTTTAATCTTCGGTTTAAACATTACCTTCTAGATTATTCAACTGTAAAAGTTGGTTCTAAACCAGAAATATACCTGATTTTTGTTGCAGACCCAATTACCACGGCTTTCAAAGAAGTTGCAATTATTCGTCATGAAGTAGTTGGTGAATGTGCTTTTGGTTTCATAACATCCACCGTCACCCTGCAGGTATTCATTTTTTCCGTCTTTTATTTATTTATTTTTGTAATGGCCCCCCCACCCCCTACAACTCTTTTTTATATATATATATACACATATAATAATGTTTTGTAATTCAATTCTTTCTTGGTATTTTATATTCCCACAAATTGCATGTCCAACTTTTGCTTAATATCTTATACACACTGATTGCTTTTTCTTATTTTAAAAAAGAAAAGAGGATTAATTTTATTTTTAGTCCTTGAACTATAAATCCAATCCCTAAAGTTCCGTCCAGTTTTTAAAAGTTTTGGAGGAAAGGTCTATTATGGCATAAATTAATGGTTTGAGGATTGTTTCTAGGACGTTTTAAAGCTTGGGGACTAAATTGGGACTGGACTTATAATTCGGGAACCAAACATGAAATCAACCCAACCCGAGGAAAAATTAAAAAGAAAAGACTCAATTGTTCCATGTTCCAAGTGTAAAGAAATTGATTTAATTATTAATAACACCAGTTGCGGTTAAATAATTACTTGCAAGACCAAACTACTAGCAGATTGTTTAATCTCTTCCTGTTATGATGCTTCACTTGAATAGCAGATTGTTCAACTCCCTTTAACCATTACAGAACGGAGGGAGACAAGCGGGGGAAAAAAAGTTTGCTTGACATGACATTCTTCTGGGATGATAAAATGCATATGAAAGTTAAATTGAAGGTGATAAAAGGATATTTTTCAACATGTGGATTTCATTGGAATGAATCATGTTAAGCATGTTGTGTATGAGTTGCTGAGTTCAACTGAGAAATTATTTTTGCTCCCTTTTTATGGTTTTCTTGCAGAGGAATGATGAAGATGAAGAGTTGTGTAGTGTTTTAATTGCAACAAATCATCTATACATCGGTAATATAGTCTTGATCAACTCCAAAGGAATCATAAGACCAAATCTATCTATATCCGAGAAGGCGTATGAATGTCTGCTGTTTTAACAATTGCCATCTTCTCTACCCTTTGTCACGACCATTGTTAAACTGGTAACACAGTTCTACAAGTTTCTTTTTCTTTGATCTATATTGGTAGAGAAAATTTGTGACTCATTTAATTATACAACATTTCATAGTTGATATTATTATACGAAACTTCAGTTTAGAAGATCATTTAGAGCGAATTAACCGCTTCAGTATTTTGAACTTAAAAATCACACTTTCTAGTAATCTTGTCGTTAGCTTTGTTTTGGTGGCCTGCCTTCGTGGATCATGAGCATCTGCTACTCCTTTGCAACAACCACGGAAACTTAGAACATACATTTTCAATGACTTATTCTGCGTGAGAGTGTTTTTGAGTAAGATTTATAGTTCATCTTTTTGTAGCACTAGTATGAATTGGCAAGAGGAAGCACAAATATCAAACTTAACATTATTAAAGCATTAAAAAATGCTATCAGTTCTATCCCACATTTCTTACGTTTTCTTATTTTTGGGTTGTAAAGCAGAGATGATAGTTTTGGCGGTATGACAATGCCTCATCCCGCAAGTTGTTTTGCCTAAACAAAGAGTTTCTCCACAAAATCAAACAATTCCTTTGAGCAGAATGATGTAATGTAATGGCACCAAAATTGATCCATTTCAGGGTTTTTTTTTTTTTTTTTTGCACGTGTTCATATACACATATATGTTATAGTAAAGGTGTTCTCCGGCGAGCGGAATTTTTTAAATTACATCGATTGTTTGTCACCTTGGCTTTAAGATCTGTTTTTACTACTATCTATTCAATCTTGTACTCTGTATTTTCAGTGTTTTTAACTCCTATTTTGCTATTTCCTCCAAAAAAAAAAAAAAGAAAAGAAGAAGCTCCTATTTTGTTAGAATCTGGCTTGGTGTATTTGTTGCCTAGTGTTCCTTTATTTACAAAATGAAGCTCTACCGACCTGGTGATTGTTATCTCAGAATAGTTTTTGTACTCCAAAATGGGGGAGCTCCGGATATCTCGGAACACCCCATTTTCGGAAACCACAGCGAACATCGGAGACCGACTTTTTGTTTGGTAGGAAGCCATGCAGAGCTTCCCATTCTAGAGCCGCATATCAGGATGCTTTCTTATTTTCTTCTGGTCCTAATCTTCATAGGTTGTATGATTGATTTTTTTTTTTTTAATTGGTTAAAGCATATGTTGTATAAATTAAAAGCCTTGATTCCTAAGAGTGAATCATGTAATAAGTTGTCATCTTTCTATTGATTGATACAATCGAAGTAGTGATTTTTTAAACATTGTGGCAAATCTATAGTCCTTTCTGAATTTAAATTTTATCCTAAATTTTTACAATTTTCTTACTTTGCCCCCATTGAAAATTTAGCTAACGTTTGGTATACGGGTTTGGAATTGAATTTTTAGGTTGAAGTATGCTGACTTTTAAAAGCTAGTTATAATTTTTGTTGATTTTTCAAAAAAAGATAAAAACTAAGATGTACACTTTAGGTTTGAAATGGATAGCCAAACGGAAGCTTATGTTTGGAACAAAGATTTGAGAAGAAATTTTAATGTTGAAGTTGATTAACTTTTCAAAAATTAATATAATTTTTGTTGACTTTTCAAAAAAAAAAAAAAAGATAAAAATTAATATGCAAAAAGAATCTTATATAGCCCTATTGAAAATTTACTTTTTAGTTTGATATACCCTATCGATAGAGCTCAATTTTAACCGTTCAGATATAATCGAACAGCTGAGATATTGCTTGTGTACGGTAATTATCATACACTTTACCTTTACAGTGGTATTTGATTAAAAAATTAAAAAATAATTAATTTTTTTTTAAAAAATTTCCGTCACGGGGTCGGGACCGGGGGCGGGGGGGGGCTCGAGCGCCAGTGTCGGGGGGCACCTTTCCTCGTCGGCTTCGGGGGAGGGGACAAATCTGGTTGAGGGGTCCGTCGCCGATGTTGGGGAAGGGAAGGGGTGGTTTTTATTTATTTATTTATTAATCTATACAAATATGAGCTAAAATGTATGATAATTACGATACACAAGCAACATCTTAACCGTTCGATTACATCTTAACAGTTTAAAAATGAGCTCTATCGATAGAGTATATAAAATAGGCTTTACCGTAGCTTTACCTTATATTTTGATGGTGTTTTTATTTCATAAAAAAAATGGTATACGATCCCGCTAATATTTATGTGTGGCTCCGTTATTTTTTAAACGCCTATTAATAAATGAATAACAAAATCACATATCACATAAGTTGATATACTGAAATTGGGATAATAATTTTTGTCTTTAGTATTTTTCTATGGCTATGTTTAGCATTAAGCATGTTTAACTCCAACCAAACTATATTTTTTCATTTTAATTTTTATCTTTTTCTAAAAAATCAATAAAATTTATAATTAATTTTTAAAAAATTAACCAACTCAAACTTGAAAATTTTATTTCCAATTAACTTATCAAATGGAGGCTACATTTAATGGTGTTTGGCTACTTTTCCCAGTTTGTTGAGATTGTCCCACAAGCATTACTCTTCCAACAATATTTTTTCTAATTTATGTTCATTAAACGCTATACAACTTCTACCTTTTTTGACTTCGTTGCCACTCTTCGGCAACCAAGACAAGCCACCAAACATTTTATATTTTAATTAAATTTTTTTTAGTTTAATTAATTAAAATCTTGCATGATACACTTCCCATCCAAGTCCCAATGCTGTGTTTTCCAGCCCAAGATTATATATATATATATACATATATATTTTTTTAAACGAGATAGAGTGCTTGAAAAGTCGTTTATTTGTTCAACAATGATAAGAAAATCAGGGTCTCTAATATCATATAATAATACAAAACATTGTGAGACTTACAGAACAAGACTCACTGTTCTACTAATTGTGATGTTCAATACCAGTTTAGATATGTTAGGGGGTGTTTGGTGTGTAAGTTTGAGTTAAGATTGGTAAGTTTAAATAGTAAATTTTTTTGAATTTTTTGAAAAGACAAACAACTTTTTGGGGAAAAAGACAAAAAACGTGATGAAAAAAGTACAGTTTAGTTTAAACTAAATTCATGACCAAACAAGCCCTTATTCTTTATTTTTTTTGTTCCCTCCCTTGATTGTCCCTTCAACCCTTTTTTTTTTTTATTTTAAATTTCAACCGTATTTGTTATATTATCTATTACTTTGTTTAGGGTTTAAGTTTAAATCCAATTAAACTGTACTTTTTTATTTTAGTTTTTGTCTTTTCTGAAAAATCAATAAAAATTATAACTAGTTTTTGAAAAGTCAATCAACTCCAATTTAAAATTTTCATCTCCAACTAATTTACTAAATGGAGGCTAAATTTATGCCCCGTTTGCTTCACCATCTCAACTCAAACTAAACTATACTTTTTTCATCATGTTTTTTGTCTTTTCTGAAAAAGTTTTTTGTCTTTTCTGAAAAAGTCAACAAAATTTACTATGCAAACTTAAAAATCTCAACTCAACTCAAACTGAACCTGCGATCCAAACGGACCCTTAATGACCTAATTATATTAATAGAAGCTAAATACTAAAGTTATGTTTAAATCTCCGTTTTAAATCCAGAGAAAACATATTATAGAAAAATGATTGAACAATAAATTAAAGTGAAGACCCAAACGGTGACTAAATTTAATTAGAAAAAATAAGTAATTAGATATGAAATTGTGGGAGTAAATTTGAATTCACTAAAAAAGGGGATAAAAATGTTTTTTTGAATTCAAAGGCAGCACATTTTTTACTAATTTTTTTAAAATCCAAATCATGACCCCCATGTGAGTCAACTGATGCTCCATTTTTTTTTTTTTTTTAGGTATTTATAAAGGAGAAAAGAAGCTATTTTGAAAACGTTTGGTACTTAAAGGCAATCTAATGGTCTATATTATGACAACAGACAAACTTATCTTAGAAAGGTGACTAATCCAACGGTTCTAAAGGCATCACAAAGAAGCAAAATGAGATTTGAAGCTTTAAAATCTCCGCGCCAAAAAAGGCCAAGACGCAAATGGCGCCAACAATAGGGCAACGCTCTCACGCTTTTTAGGTCGTCCAATGCTAAATTGACTGCTCACATGTAACTTCCATTGATTTTTTTTTAATCTAAATTTTAATAAATGTAACTTCCATTGATTGGAATAAAGTTAAGCGTGATATTTTTGGTATTTCAATTAGTCTCTAAATTTCTCATTTTGCTTTATAAATTTTAAAAGCACTCACAAGAAAATTTCATTTCATTAATAGAATCTCTTATTTAACTGTTTTTTATTCATTATAATATTTTTTAACAGTCATATATATATATATATATAAATGGCGACACCAAACTACTTGTGTAATAGATTGAACTTTTAAAAAATTAACTAAATGATTAAAATCATAGTTCATACTAACAATGCAGAATTAGAGTACATGTTCCTAAAATACAAATTTTTTTAAAGTCAAATACAAATCTCATTTAATGCTAAAGCGCTACCCTTTTTTTTTTGGGGGCCTAAACCCTTAACCTCACTCATCAGCTGGGCTAATACCAGTGGCTACAAAAATGATATTCATATAACAACAAGTGAATTCTACTACATGAAAAATAATGTTAAAAGACAAAAGTGGTATTGAGCACTACTCAGTAATAAAACTAACTCTTACGATATGAGACAGCTGAAGTCCATCTTTTATAAAAAATGATGTTTAACATTGATGATGATGTCTTCAAATATATTTTCGATATGAATCCATAAACTCACATATAAGAATCATATTCTATTTAGCATGTGTTTACATTACATATTCAAAAGTTTTTCATTTTTTTTAAAAAATCAATAAAAATTATAATTAATTTTAACTTAAAAATTTCATCTTAAATGCATGTCTAGACGTCATTAGTTTTGATGATATTGACACCTTAAGCGTTTTTCATGAGAAAAAGAGTGGAAGTGGGTCCCACAATAACAATGAGAGTGAATTGTCGGACTTTCCACACAAGATGATGGAAAAACCCCAATTACCCGGTGACCTCATAACCGCACCCACGAAAATCACACCTCTAAAGGGCAGGCCTTCCTAATAACAACAATTAACAAAAAATTCGACCAACAACCAAAAAAAAAAGAAAAGAAAAGAAAAAAAACCTCCCTTTCTCATTCGGCGGGAAAATTCAAACTTTAGAGGGAAAACCCAAGAAAATTTCGCTCCCAAAAAAATTAAAAAAATTAAAAATTAAAACCCTATTCAACAGAAAGCTTTCAAAACCCCCTCGCTTTCTCTTATATAAACCGTTCACTCATTTCTTCCCCCCTGTGCACCCCAACTGTTCGACGAAATTTCTCACCCAAGAAAGTCCGAGAAACCGAGAGAAAGAGAGGGAAAGTGAGATCGAAATCATGTATGTCGTGAAGAGAGACGGGCGTCAGGAGACCGTGCATTTCGACAAGATCACCGCCAGGTTGAAGAAGCTCAGCTATGGCCTCAGCATCGACCACTGTGACCCGGTTCTGGTCTCGCAGAAGGTCTGCGCCGGTGTCTACAAGGGCGTCACCACCAGCCAGCTCGACGAACTCGCCGCCGAGACCGCCGCTGCCATGACCGCCAACCACCCCGACTACGCTTCCGTCAGTTTTCTTTTCTTCCCCGATCTTTGGCTTTTTCTTTTATTTTGGGTCTTTCGTTTCCTTGGTAGATCGGATTGTTGAATTGTTGTCTGGTTCTGGATTTCGTCTGGGATTTCTCTTTTTCTTAGTTTTTATCCGTGCATTTATTGTATGTTTCTGTTTTAATATGGGTTTTGTTTGTTAGATCGGAAAGTTTAGTTGGTCTTTGTTATAAGGATTAAACTTTTGCATTTCTTACACACACATATGTATTCGATTAGTTATTTTCTCAGAAGAAAAGTAGACGAATTGCCAAGTTGAATTTCGGTTTCTTTGAATTTGATGCAGTTGGCTGCAAGGATTGTTGTCTCGAATCTGCACAAGAAGACCAAGAAATCGTTTTCGGAGACGTAAGCCTCATTTAGATTTGCGTCTATTTTCTATTTATACAAACATGGTTAAGCAATTCTTACTTCTCATCCAACTTTTATTTTCTTTGCGGGTGGATGCTTAATGCAGGATCAAAATCATGTACCACCATGTTAGTGAGAGATCTGGGCTGAAGGCTCCGTTAATAGCGGATGATGTCTACGAAGTTATCATGAATGTAATTTAATTTTCCTTCTTTGTTTATTTTTATTATTTTTGCATTTATTTTGGCTAGTTTGGCATTTGTAATTATTAAATTCTGACTTTTATTATTATTATTATTATTATTATTATTATTATTATTATTTTCATTACTAGAATGCGGCTCGACTGGATAGCGAGATAATTTATGACCGGGACTTTGACTATGATTACTTTGGCTTCAAGACCCTTGAGAGGTCGTACCTCTTGAAGGTACAAGGGAAGGTTGTCGAAAGGCCTCAACACATGTTGATGAGGGTTGCTGTTGGAATTCACAAGGAGGATATTGATTCTGCTATCAAGACATATCACATGATGTCTCAGCGGTGGTTCACTCATGCCTCCCCGACCCTTTTCAATTCAGGAACGCCGAGGCCTCAGGTATGTTTGTTGTATCTATGGATATTCTAATCGAATTTGTTCTTTTAATTTATGATACCTAGTTCACATGGTTCTTGCTCGTTTGTTGTGGCAGTTGAGTAGCTGCTTCCTGTTGTGCATGAAAGATGATAGCATTGAAGGGATATACGACACCTTGAAGGAGTGTGCTGTTATTAGCAAATCAGCCGGAGGAATTGGTGTCTCGGTTCACAATATTCGTTCGACAGGGAGTTATATTCGGGGAACCAATGGGACGTCTAATGGCATTGTTCCAATGCTACGGGTTTTCAATGACACTGCTCGTTATGTTGATCAAGGGGGAGGGAAGAGGAAAGGTATATATTCTCCTCATCTTTCTATGGTATGCTTTTTTGTTTGAAGCATCAAGTGTTTCTTGCCCTTATTTGCCTTAACATTACTTTTGCTACTTATAGGTGCTTTTGCTGTGTACTTGGAGCCATGGCATGCTGATATATTTGAATTTCTTGATCTAAGGAAAAACCATGGAAAGGTATGATCTGAACTTGTAGCCCCTGAATTTCTTGTTGCTTTGGAAGTTATCCAAAACTACTGTGTGCATGCATTTTAGCGTCTTGATTTGTCTAGTTTCACATTTGTTTTAGTATGATATCAGGACTGATAAAGATCACGTAACCCTTTTGTTATTGTAGGAGGAGCATCGTGCCCGTGATCTGTTTTATGCTCTTTGGGTGCCTGATTTGTTTATGGAACGTGTCCAAAGTAATGGACAATGGTCGTTGTTCTGTCCTAATGAGGCACCAGGTTTGGCAGATTGCTGGGGTGAAGAATTTGAAAAGCTTTACTCTGAGTATGAGAAAGAGGTAGATCATAAATTTCCCTGCTCGTTTTATTGTATTTAATTTTTTGAAATTACATTTTGTTCTTATTTTGTGTTCACTTATTGGACATTTTTACAGGGAAAGGCGAAGAAGACTGTCCCGGCACAGACTTTATGGTTTGAGATTCTAAAATCCCAGATTGAAACTGGAACTCCCTATATGCTTTTTAAGGTGCTCAACTTGTAACCTGATTTCTAAACGTATCTAATTGACGTTTTGCTTTCTGTAATGACAATGTTGTCTTTCTTTGTAACATTTTTTTTTGGCCTTCTAAAGGACACTTGCAATAGGAAAAGTAACCAACAGAATCTGGGTACGATTAAATCTTCAAACTTGTGTACTGAGATAATTGAGTACACTAGTCCAACAGAAACCGCTGTGTGCAATCTGGCTTCTATTGCCTTGCCAAGATTCGTCAGAGAGAAGGTAAGGCTCTATGGGCATTTGCAAAATGAAAATTGTTCCCTTTTCTCTTTTATGTTTTAGTTCAACGTGATGTGATACTTTTCTTGCTTGTTACAGGGGGTTCCGATAGAGTCACATCCTTCTAAGCTTGTTGGAAGCAGAGGTGCCAAGAACAGATACTTTGACTTTGATAAACTAGCGGAGGTTTGAGTTGCAACCCAAATCTAATCGTTTTGCAAAGTTGTCTTCAATTTCTCTTAAGTTATGGAGAGCATTTTAATTCTGGAGTTGATTGTTGATATTTCCATTGCATTAAAATTTGAATCTTGGTTTTTCTTCTTTTGTTGGACAGATCACTGCTATAGTCACTACAAATCTGAACAAGATAATCGATGTTAATTACTACCCTGTTGAAACTGCAAGAAGGTCTAATTTACGACATAGGCCAATTGGAATTGGAGTTCAGGGTCTTGCTGATACTTTCATATTGCTTGGCATGGCATTTGATTCGCCGGAGGTAATTCTCACTTCTGTTATGTTGCTTTATTTCAATCTTAACTTGAGTAATTTGAGTTTGCTGAAATCTGGTTGTGATGGCAGGCTCAACAACTGAACATAGACATATTTGAGACTATATACTATCATGCACTGAAAACTTCTTCCGAGTTAGCTGCTAAAGAAGGCCCTTATGAAACCTATGATGGTAGTCCTGTAAGCAAGGTATATGACTTTGTGTAACGGCTTTCTGCAAAAAACGTTGATGTCATTATGTATTGGTTTATCTCCTTTTAGTGGCTTTATAACATTAGCTTCTTAAATGGTCACTGCTTGCGCAGGGAGTTCTTCAGCCTGACATGTGGAATGTAACACCTTCGGATCGATGGGACTGGAAGGCTGCAAGGGAAATGATATTGAAGAACGGTGTTAGAAATTCGCTTCTTGTAGCCCCAATGCCTACAGCATCGACCAGCCAAATTCTTGGAAACAACGAGTGCTTTGAGCCATATACTTCCAATATCTATAGTCGCAGAGTTTTGAGGTTTGCCTTTTTCAACCCGTCTTTCTAACCATTTTATAGTGTATATTTGCATGGTTTTAATCTTCTCTTAATCTTTGTTTCTTCAGTGGTGAATTTGTTGTTGTAAACAAACATCTGCTTCATGACTTGACTGAGATGGGCCTGTGGTCTCCTGCAATCAAGAACAATATAATTTATGAAAATGGCTCTGTTCAGAACATAGCGGAAATCCCCGATGAGCTTAAAGTCATTTACAAGTATGGAACTGTTACTTTCCTGCATGTTATACTACATATTGGCTGCATTCTTGGTTTTGCTTTTATTTCTTGGGCTAAAAGAGTCTTTTGTAACCAGAACTGTTTGGGAGATCAAGCAAAGAACATTGGTTGATATGGCGGGTGATCGTGGATGCTACATTGATCAGAGTCAAAGCCTGAATATACATATGGACCAACCGAATTTCGGGAAACTTACTTCTTTGCACTTCTATGCATGGGGCAAGGTATGAAATATTTCCAATGTGCCAAGCGATCTGCTATTTCCATTGTTTTGTTCGGTGTCATCTACACAATTTTCACTCAGTAGACATTTGTATAGCCTGTTAATGAAAATTTTACCGACTTCCATCTTTTCTCCATTAAGGGTCTGAAAACCGGAATGTACTACCTGAGGTCTCGAGCTGCTGCGGATGCTATCAAGTTCACAGTTGATACATCTGCCATCAAGGTAACGATCTAAATTTGCTACTTCCGCTTGATCCTCTCAGTTGAATGTTTGCAAATCATTGGTTTGTGATTTTTGTCATCTGTGCTATGCAGGAAAAAAGCGAAGGTGGAAGATAATTCCGATGCCAATATGGCACAGATGGTTTGCTCGCTTACAAACCGCGACGAGTGCATGGCTTGTGGAAGTTAAAAGAGTACATGTATATATACATATGCGTTACTTCTTTAGGGGGGAGATGCTGTTTTCATGCTGAGAGAGCACAAGTTTGGCCTAACTTGCAGATGTTATGTGGGTGATATTTTCTTGATGGGTTTTCTAAAATCTACTGATAAAAAAAATCCTCTGTATATAGCTTTCCTACTCACAAGTTCAGAACCAGTTGTTAGATATGTATTGTCTCTGTTTGCTTTCAAGTTAAATATGGATGAACAAATACTAGAGCTACCTATGGAAGTCGACTCAACTCTTAACTATTTTGCTTTGCTTATGATACAAAAGATGGATTTAAATATTTTACGTGGAGTAATTACATGTATAATTTAGTAATAATTTTCACTCTTGGGTTTATTGTAGAGTTTGAATCTTACACCATAAATTTAGTATGAGAAATTATTTTAGTAAAGGGGGTCATTGTGTTTACGTGGTACATTTTTTTCATAAACAATTGACATTTGATTTGTAAGTCTCAATTTTATCCTAATCACTTCACTAAGATAAATTCTATTATGAAAAATAAATGGTGATTAGAAATTTAGGACAAAATTGACATAGACAAATCATTTAAATGTAAATTGTAGGGGTGTTCATGAATTGATTTTTACGGATTAGGTCTTAATTTGTAAACTAATCCATGACATTTGAATTGAGACTTTCTCAATCTATAATTAATCTGTGAAGCTTTCAATCCAATCTATAAACCTCGGTTTACATGAGTTGGATTTGTGGATTCAATTAGAAAAATATCGGAACTAAAATATAAAATTATAATGTTTAAATATGAAATAGTTTAATAAAATTATAGCACAATTAACTTTAAGTCTTCAATAATTAGTTAAATTGTAACTTGCAGTACATAACAACAATTAAACTTGGATTAAACTCAAAATAAAATGTCCATACTAATCAACTTAACTAATATTACATCAAAGTAATTCAACGGATTAATGGATTATACGGATTGAAAAATTCTCAATCCGTAATCCAATTCATAACATTCGGTTTGGGAAAATTTCAATTCGTAATCAATCTCTTAGTCTCTCAACCTAATTTAATCTAGCAAATTAAATTGGATTGAGCGGGTTGACGGATTCCGTGAATATATATATATATATATATATATTGTAAGTGGGGCACTAAGCCAAGAAGCCTGTGTTTTGATTCTGGTCTTTGAATTGGTATCGTAGAACTTGGTCAATTTGTCTGCAAATGGGCTGGATTAGAATATGCCAGGTCTCCAATGTCGCTATTTCACAGTTGAGAATTTGGTCTTAGTAGTTAAGCAGCCTATCCTTTGTCTTCATTCAATAGATCTAGAAGCTCCTAAGATATGAAACACTATGAAAAATTATTAGATATTGACCAATTTGTACGAAATTGAGTAGTTTATATGATTAGAATTTAGATAATGAAATTGGTTGCAGGCATAAACTAGTGGTAATACTACACTTGATTTTACCTAAAAATATAGAGTTCAAATTCCCCTACATCCCCAAGTTTTAAAAAATAAAATTTAAATGATGAAATAATCAAGTTCAATAGGCATGTTCAACTATTTGTTTTTATTTATATTCTTTTCTTTTTTCTCTCAGCAAAAAAATGTTATAACGACCTAGGTGGCATACGTAATTGACCCCGAAAAATGACATACATATTAGATTGTCCATATTGGATACTAACTCGAATTTAAAACCTTAACAATGAGAACAAGTAGCTTTCCCATTTAATCAAATCACCTATGGTCACTTTCAAATAATTTGGATTACCATCAAAATGCCTAATTGTTGAAATTTTTTTTTTGTCTTTTATACATGTATATGTGTTTGTGTATATATATATATATACATATGTACTTTTTTAAAAAAAAAATTTAAAATATGGTGTTAAACTTTGGACTTGACTCAAGTATAAAGTGGTGGCGTAAGATTAATGTATGTTTTATTCTCAATTAATAATTCAACAACTTTGAACAATAATTTTGTAAAATAGCCGGTGGACAATGAATTCTAATGGTTGAAGTGCATATATTCTTAATCCGTATTATGCCTACAAACCCACTTTGCATTATTTATACTATGTAAGTCTTCTTTGCTACTTTAGAGCATTTTCAATGGAATACTTTTTTTGTTTTTTGTTTTTTGTTTTTTTGTTTTTGAAGAAGTATACCAATGTCAAATTTTGACATTAAAATAAAGAAAATTGTTCTTCAATATAGTATTATTGTTAATTGTTAATGATAAACTAAATACTAAAGTAATTTACTATCAAATAAAACAAACTTTTAATTTGACGTTTGACATTATATGATTTATTCCTTCCTCATTGGTGGGTAGAGGGTCAAAAATTTTCCAAGAATTTCAACAGTACAATTAAGGCCATTAAATTACATCAACAGCAACTAGGATAGAATTTTTAGCACCAATTATTTTTTATTTGTTCAGCAAAGTAGAACAAATTTGAGGATTTGTTTGTCAAAACCAATCAGCATCACCAACATTATAGTTTTTTTTTTTCTCAAGTATTTTGCATGTGCCTCCACTAGCTAGGTGTGCTTTTTGACATTTTACAATTTGTAATTGATATATGTTTGGCTTTTTCTACCCTAGTTGTTTTAGACCTTTAGGCATTCAATGAACCAAATTAACTTGCAACCGCCATATTTCATTTTCTGGTCAACCCAAACCGAATCAGCAAATGGGTCAGACATTTCAAGGCCATGAAACTCCTGCAAATAGGTTTTTTATTTTTTATTTTTTATTTATTTTTTTAAGAAATATTATATGTATGGTAAATAGTGTATTTGCAAAGTATATTTGCGATAAAAATTATCTTAAAAATATTATTATAAATAAAATTTTTACGATAAATTTTATATTTATGATAAAATAACTTGTTTTCGAAATATATTTATGATAAAATTTTCTTAATAAATTAATAATTTATTATAAATGTGTTATTTACCTCAAACATTTTTAAGATATACTATTTACTTTAACATTCCCAAAAAAATTTCCTATTTGATATAATTTCTCTTTTTAAAAAGTATTTGCGACAAATAATATATTTTAGTGAGAAAGAAGTGAATAACAGTTTTCAGAAAATAATTAAAGTGAATAGCAATATTTTAAAATATTTGGAGTAAATAATGTAAAAAAATAATTTTATTGGATAAATGATTTATCTATGTATTGTATGCCCAACATAGTAAAATTTTTATTTACCTGATAAATTTACTATGCGCTTCAAAGATTTTTTAAAATATTGCCTTTTATTTTAATTATTTTTTTGAAAATGTTATTTGCTACAATTTCTCTATATGGTATAATATTTGAGTAAATAGTATAGTTACGATAAACATTTTATTTACGAGAATATTTATAAGACAATATTGATAAAAAAAAAAAAAAAAAAAGAACCAAAACTACAATGCAACAATCTCTTAAGTTCATTTATCAGTTTATATCTTTGATTTTTCCCTCTAAAATGAACTAAGATAATAATATTGTTTAATTTAATTTTTAAAGTTAACGGTCCAAAAAATTATTAATTTATTTAATAGTACATTAGATCTTTTATTTATTTGAGATTTTAAGTTTGAAATATGACTACTTAAAAAATTAAAATTAAGGGTATAATTGATTATCTTTTTTTAGAAAAATGGCGCAGATATTGTAATTAAAAGAAATTACTGAGGCAAAAGGGACCAAACTGTAAAAATAATTTGAATTTGGGGCAAAACGTTAAAGAACTCTTCTGCCTGGGGTAGCTCCTCCCCAGGATACATGCCTAAAAAATCTGAACTTTACAGTAGATAAATATATTATATTAATTCAATGCTATGACAAAGCAGTCTAAACTAAGAAATCTTTCTTCCTTTTTCTAATTCAACTACAATAATGTACTTAAAAAGAGTTAGGCCAGTGGTTAGAATTAAAATGTAAAAAATATTTGAAGGTGTCCTCATATTTATATGTTTAGATAGAATAAGAAATTTGCATTCTTACAAGAATAAGGAAAATGTGAAAAATCTCGATTTAGGTGAGTCGGGAATTGGAATGCCCGATAAATATTGGCTTTATCATTGTGTTCCTTTCTATCTGATCTTTTTTCTCTCTCAATTCTCTCATTATTTTCATTAGAAGAGCATACAGAGACAATGATGCGGCTACTGCAGTCCTTGCGGTGTCGCGACGAGCTCGAATCGCATTAGGTTGCCGGGTACTTGTCAAGGACCTCTTGTTGGATTTGATTGGTCGTCACTCATATCATATAAGCTTTATTAGTTTTACAATAATCTATCACAGATATTGAAGTCGTAGATAGATTTACTGCCAGCACGATATTTTTAACTTCTGTTTGACACTTCATTTCAAACTTTTTTTTAACAGTGTTTTTCTGTATAAAAATTAGAATTTATTATTTAATTGTGTGTTTGAATTTTTAACCAATGCTCTGGTTTAATGTTACTATATAGGGGCGTAATGGGTATAATAATTTTTTTTTGTCTATAACTTTTACTCTAGTGTCTAAAGTCAAAGTACCCAAATCAATAATAACCACCAACAAATCAAATTGGCCCAATAAAGACAGAGTGAGCTACATAATTTTGTTCCCATTGCAAGCTAGTGAGGACAATTAAAGTTTGGAGACAACCGGAAATATTGGAGTCAACTTATTTTTAGTTGGAGCTCTAGTTGATCTCTTAGGGAAATTCAAACTTGCTTTTTGATCGACATACTTTAGTTACTTGCCATTATCATGAGTTTGAAATTATTATTTTTTTTCTTTTTCAACTTGAGAAGAAGAAGAAAAAGAAGAAATACGAGAGAGAGACGGTGCATGTTGGCCATGCAAAATATAAGAAAGTCAAAATTTCGAAAAAGATATTAGTTTGTATTATGGCTCATTCGTTTGCCAACCGTCTTTGTTGAGTAGCATCCTTTTTTTCTTAATTTTGATTATTTCTCAATTTATTCTTCTTTTTTAGATCATTTGACTTTTAAAATCTTGTTTTAAAAAAGAGAAAGACAAGAATATCGTTTTTTTTTTTTGTATTGTTTGATTTTTTAATTTATGAAAGTTTAAGTTTCGTTTTTTTTTTTTTCATATACTATTTAAGGGTTTTGTATTGTTTTGTCCATTTACAAAGGACACAACGATGAAAGTTGAAATAAGTTTTTTAAAAAAGAGGTTCAATTCAGAAAAAGGTTTTAGTTTGTATATATTAGAGAAAATTAAGTGGAGAGTTATGTTTTGAATACTTTCTTATAAGTTTGTCCACTCTAATATTAAAATTAATAATTTTGTATATATTTTAACGTTATAGTGGGCAAAAATAAGAAGACGTCAAATTTATAGCATTCTTACATATCACCCTTTGTTTTGTTTTATGGCTTACTTGTTTGTCAACCACCTTTGTTGAGTACACAGTTTTTTTCCTCCCTTTTGGTTTAGTCCTGGACTTTATTATATTATTTGAAATTTTGGTCTCTAATAAGGAAACTATCGATATATTATTTGAAATTTAATGAAAAAAGTTATGTGACTAATGTGAAAAGGTTTAAAAATTTCATTGAAATAAACACATAATTAATGGACAATTGTTCTAATTTTAAGGGCATCAAAGAGAGCATTTTGTACTTTATGAATTTCAATTTGTCTTGTGATGAACTTTTAATAAAGTTAGTTAAATTTAAGAAGTTTATCTTTAATTTTATGGCTAGGACTAAAATTGTCGAAAACATAATGTTCATGAATTAATTAGACAAAAAAAAAAAAAAAAAAAGAAAAAAGAAAAGAAGAAAGTTCTAGGAACAAATTGTCATGATACTGTTAAACATGAGAAACTGGGGTGGGGTGGTTAAGAATGCCCAAAAAAGAGCACTTCTCTAAAATATTACCCCATGTTGGGGAGTTTTGCCTTCTTACAATGTCAAATAACGAGGACAAAAATCCGGACCATGAGTCAATAATCCTAAACATGTGCACTAAAGAGGTTATTCCCATAATTTCTTCAAATATTTATATTTGCAAAAAAAAAAAAAAAAAACACTTGCAATTGGCTAAGCTTGTTATGTAAAAATTTTGACATCTGATGCTATGAGACTTCTTGTCTTGGATTATATATATTCTCGTTTAAAACATGTGTTATGCACATGTTGGATATATTTGAAAAAATTTATCTGAATGAGAGGAAATTAAAATAATAAATAAAAAAGAATAGACCTAAAAAATAAAAAAAGAAATCATAATACCTAAAGATAAAAAAAGAGAAGCATAAAAAGATATTAAAAAATAAAAGGACTAAAATGTAATAAATTGATCAATACAGAAAAAAGAATTAAAGTTAAACAAATAAAAATTAGGCCAAAAGAAAATCGAGGGACAAAAAAATAAAAAATGATTTTCGTCTAAAGCCAATAATTTTGGACGAAGGATTGCACTTTCTCCATTCTCATATACGTATAGATAAGGGCAATTGTATTGAGAATTTTCATTTTTCAGATATTTAAACTAAGAACTTTGACCTTTTCTCGATGGTTGACAAATAGCTACCGTACGATCAAATTCTCTCTAGCGGGAGAGCCTATAAGACAGTGACATGTTTGCTCGGTAAATGAAAAACGTTTCTTGGCATCTGTTGACTCTGAAATGCCAATAAAGCACCATCAAAATTGTTTGAAATTTTTGTTCCTTTTCCAATCTTAAAAATTATAATTCTTACTCTAAATAACATTCTAATATGAATAAAGGAGAATTTTATGATACGTTATGGGAATAGTCATCGATCGTGTTCGATTAGGATCGTTAGAATAGTTTGACTTCGATGACGAACCATATCTTCTAGATCTAAAAAGCTACTCAGATTGACCGGTTTATGAATATCCCAACTAGAGTTTTAAAATGAGAACTTCTCAAAGATGTTGCTGAAAGATGATATTTTTAGATTTCAATAAAAGATTTTGTAAATTAAGATTTTTTTTCCCCCAAAATTGACTTGATGAATAAAACAGAAATCTGAATTAAATATAAGTTAAAATATAAAAATAAAGTCACATAAAAATCATGATGCATCATCTAATTTTTTCTTTAAAAAGTTCCTTCAACAATAAAATACAGAATCCTTATCGAATATCTTCCCTTAAAAAAAAAAAAGAATATCTATCAAATGTTATTGAATTTTTCTACTATAAAAAGTATGATTATAATGTGATGATATTTGTTCATATCTTACTATAGAATTCTCTGAGTAATATTGATTAATTGAATTCGTCAATAATTCAATAATGTACAAGTAGGAGGAAAATTCTTCGAAGGATTGGAATACAATATTTTTATTTTTATTTTTTTCAGTAAGAATATTTTATTCTTCAAGGTGTGAATTGTACTCTCTCTATATATTTTTATATACGTATATACATATATATATATATATATAGAGATATATATATATTTATTGGATTTGATGAGCGTACTTTGTGTTGCAACTTTCATAGATTCTCCTCCACTCCGTTTCCGACCTGTTTTATTGATGTACAGTCATATATATTTATATATGTGTGTGTGTGGTGTGTGTGTATATATATATAATATTTGCAATTCTGATAGAAACTTAGTTGCCAAGAAGATATCTGACATTGTTATATTTAATATATTTTCATTTCGTAAGTGAGTTGTATACGCCCAACATTTTTAATAATAACTTCAAATACTTGGATATAACGAGATGTCAAAAAAAAAAAAAAAAAAAAAGAAAGAAAGAAAATCTTTCTACAATAATAAATAAAATAATAAAAGATGCCAAGTTGAATCGATTTAAACGACTTGGCAAGAGAGACATTTAACTAAAGTTGCCAAAAAAAAAAAAAAAAAAGAAAAGAAAAGAAAAGAAAACATATAATAAATACTTTCATTAGCAACCTCAATACGAATCAATTTTTAGCTTCTAATCCTATAGAGTCAACTATGTATCTATATTTCAAAATTAAAAAACACAATATTACATAAATCAAGAGTAAAATCTAAATACTGCTTTGGAGTTAGGTTAGAATTATTATTAATAAATTATGTTTTATTATTCTAAACATAATTTTAAAGACTATAAGCTAAAAATTGTAATATTATTTTTGTTTAATTTATGACTCTGTTATTGTTTTAATAAGATACACAATGACATCGTGCATCATTGAGCAAGAATTAGTCGCGACGACATAATGATTGAGGAGGTTTTATTTAGAGTCTCCACTTTTATCAAGTCTTATATGTGAGTAATATCACACGTAAAAAAAATCCGTTCTTAAATAATGCCTTTGTGTTGATAACCTTTATAAAAATCAGACTTGATAGTTATTGAAGGTTCTGAATCCGAGTTTTTGACTATTTCGTTCCAATCACATTAGTGTATCACACTTGATCTAACGTATTGAATGGGGATGCGAGTGCACTACCGATGGAGCATAATACAAAACTAATGTCGATAAAAAAAAAAATGCACAACAGAAATTGCGTGGAGAGTGGGAGAGAAACAAACACCAAAAGGAGTGCTCACTTTCCGATTTCGGCATAGTCGTTGTCGGTGGGCCACTTGATCAAGAGTTCATACTTCAATTCTAGAACCATTAAATAATGTATGCAAATTATACAGGATATAAATGCATGTATTTCATTATCCAAAAATTTTATTACAAAAACGCGTGAAACATTTGTCTTTTGTTCACCTCAACATCACAATATTTATTTAATTAAATATAAAAAAATTTGTCTGAATATATATTTGCTTTGACTGAGGTCAGCGTTGACTGTGTTATGTCTTTTAGTTGCGTCGATAAGAGGATAATGTAAACGTCCACGGTTTTATTTTTATTTATTTATTATTATTTTTAGTTTTATGAAGGACTGATTTTTTATTTGAGTGTGAGAAGACTGACAAGTGCAAACATTATGGGACAGGTCGGTGGTGAGCCATAGGGCGTGAAAACATGACTGATTGCAAAGTAGAATCTACTTTGGTAAATTTAAACTCGTTTGAATTAAGAAAGCTCATGTATGGATGTCTCTAGCGTCCATTAAAAGTTGAATTTATTTCGAAACATTAATTTACTAGATTATTATAGTGTTTATACATGGATTTGAGTTAGCTTTTAAAGATGAGTCCTATTAATCATTATAGTAAAATCATATTTGAATTCTTGACCCATTTGTATGACATCTTATGCATGAGAGGCAATGTTAAAAGTTAAATTTGTTAAGTTATAAATAGCATGTTATGATGTTTATATATTAATTAGACATCGTTTTCCCTTAAGCTAATTTATGAAGACGAGTTCTATCAAAACTTATTTATCATAATCTAGCGGTAATTTCATATTTAATTGTATGTTATGATATGAAGTACAAATTTCCCACTTTCAAGAAGTTTGTGTGTGTATGCGTGTTTTATTTATTTATTTATTTTTAGCCTCACATTCTTAACGCATGAACAACTCAGGAATGCATTTTTGCTTTAAAACTTCAAGAAGAATAAATTGGTCTGAAAAAAGATGGTTGTTTTTTTTTATTCATTAGTACAACTTATCTTCTTGGGTACTATCTTATTTTAGTGAATAAACTTGAGAAGAAACGAAAATAAGTTTAGAAAAGCATCGGTTTTAATAAATAGAGCAATGTTAAACAATCTCTAACAGACTAAAAGATCGACAATTATGATATCACTATTATTATTATTATTATTATTATTATTTTTTTTTTGGGTTGAAAGGATAGGATAATTATCACAAACATACCTTTTTCTTATAAAAATGCACTTTCACATTCACAAAAATCCAACTCGAATAGTGCCTCATAACCAGTGGATCCCACCACTAGTTTGTTTTTGTTTTTGTTTTTTTGGTTTTGTTTTATTTTATTTTTTCGCTCGAAAGATCCCACCACTTGTTTGAAAGCACCCAAGTTGGGATGGATTATTGTGAAACCATAATGCTCGACTTTTAAGTATAATTTAATGTTAACTGTGGACCAACCAAGGCTTTAAGTTTTTTAATTCTAAAAATAAATTCCAATGGCGATGCGCACATCTCAAATGTTGTCATAATAGTTTATCCATGCCCAATATGTGTCAAAGAGCATATAAGCTAGAAGTTTCTTCTTGAACTTATTGTATAATTACAATTTACATCTTAAATATTCAATTTTAAAAAATATATCACTAAAACTTAAAAATTATACCAAAACACCCAATTGATAATACTGTTAATTTTTCAACTGTAATTAACCCGTGACTTCCACATGAATCATTAATTATGAGCATAAAAGGTCTTTTTAATCAATGTTAATCTCAAATTATACTTAAACTGAAGTTAATTCAAAATTTTTAAATTTGGATAAAACTTAATTAAAGAACTTAAACCCAACAACTCATGTCATTTATTAATGACCCATGTATAAGTCATAGGTTAAATTCCGCCAAAAAATTGACATAGTTATCAACTAATGACCCATTCTAAGTTTTTTGACTTTGGAGTTTGATCTATTAGCTCAATGTATATGTCAATATCAATGCTGCATTTATTACTAATAGTGTGAAAATAGTATATTTGAAACTTTGTGCTTCAAAGTATGATGATTATCATTAAGTGTAGGAATTCGTAAAAGTAATTTTCTTAGTGTTTAAATAATTTAAAAGTGAAAAAAATTGTGATAATTAGTTTAAAAAAATTCAAACACCAATCAATAGCAACTATATATCATATTTAACGGTTCTTATACTTTGTCACCAAATTTAGAATTTGCCAAATTTGTCATTAAAGATGCAATACTTTATTAAAAAGTTATTTGTTTTCATCCCATTGGAGATGCTAGTACCTTACTTTCAACGACTGATTTTCATTCAAGTGTGAGAGGATGCGATTCGTGAAAACATTATAAGATAGGTGGGAGCTAAGTTAAGGTGTGAAAATATGACTCATGCAATCAAATTTTTGGACATGAGTAGTAAAACTTTGGGGACTTGGTCAATGAATTTAAGCCCACTTTCCTTTTAGCAGAAAAAAGAAGGATAAAGAAGAAAATAAGTAAAATAACATGTTTTAAAAATGTTTTAAAGTGAATAGCGGTAAATGAAGAAAGGAGAAAGAACTAAGGAGCCGTTTTCATAAAATAATTGAAGTAAAATAACATATTTTTAAAATATTTAAAGTAAATAACAGAAAATAATAATTTACCAGGTAAATAAGTTATTTAAGTATTGTAAATATGATATTTATCTAGTAAATTTATTATTTTAATTCAAATATTTTAAAATCTCGCTTATTGATTTTAATTCGTTTGAAAAAAGCTGTTTTTTTACTATAATTTTCCAAAAAGGAACCCCACATTCTTAAGTCGTGAACAGTTGGAGGGTGATTTTTTGCTTTAAAACTTGAAGAATGATATGGTATGAGAAAGATGGTCATTTATTCACCAGTAAGTACAAACTTTTCTTGTTCCGTCCACTTAATTTTAGTGATTGTGATAAGAAATATATTTCCTAGTTTTATGTTATCAAGAACAATAATTCTTGTAAGGAAAAATACAACAACACACAAGATTTATAATAATTCATCCTTACAGATAAGAGATATGCTCATTTCCATCCTCTCTACTAATTCACTTTGACGATCCATATATTATTTTTATATTAGAATAATAATTTGACTTCACAACATAACAAATTGGACTTAATAAGAAAGAAATAAAAGTTTATAAAAACATTGATATTTAAAAAAGAACAATGTTATATACAAACACAATCAATGATAATCACCTTGTCCACTAATTAGAGATTGACATAATATTATTTTAAATGTCAATCTCTAATTGGTTAAAAAATCAATAATTATGATTACCATTGGTGAAAACTAATATTTTCATATTATAATACTCTTTCACATCATCAAAATCTAACTCTAGTGCCTCAACACAATTGGACCGAATTTGGGATTGATTATGTGAATTGATTAACTTTAAGTATAATATAATGTTAATGTTTGTGAACTAACCTAGGTTGTAGATTTTTAAATGCATAAATGAATTCCAATTGTGGAGTGCACGACTCAAATGCTGTCAAATTACATTAGTAGCAAATCCTTTTTAGTTTTCCAAGTATCAAATAAAACATCGTTGGACAAATTGCACTTGATCCCCCTTAGTTACATTGCTTTTGGCGGTTTATACATTAGAATTTCACATTTTTCAGTAGTGTCTTCACACTCTCATCTCAGTAGGATTGAAAAAGTGATACAGGCTTTTGTACGTAGCAAGACTCGAACTTATTATCTAATAGAGACAAAGGTTTCAGATAGGACATCTTTATCATCATGCCACTACTATCGGTAGTTTATTGGAACAAAAGTTAGACATGAAGCTCTTTTTCTTATCTAATTAAAATAGTAAAGAGAAAAACAAATAAGAATATTTTTGTAAAATTCCGATGACCCTTTGCCCTAACTGAGAAATCCATGTAGCAGCTTATTATGTGTTAATTTCACAGAGTGCAAAATTGTAAAGAAATGAAAAGGAAAATGGCTAACATGCCAAAATGTTTTAACAGGGGATGAAGTGCAAAACCAATATAGTTGAGGGGCTAAAGTGCAATTTACTTAAAACAATTTATAAAAACAAAAAGGTTTTACCATCATTGTACCATCACAAGGCGCCCAACAAAGTCCTATAAACTAATCACCGATTCGTCTCTTATGTAGGCTGATCTCAAGTTTCATCACCGACCTTTTACCGACTAGCTAATTATTATCGTCCGACTATCCATAAGTAATATATATATTTATTTCTTCTTAAAATTTGATATAAATAATAGCAAAAATCCGATATTCTTAAAAACCCAATATAAAAATTTTCATTTCTTACTCAAAAAGGAAAAAAAAAAAAAATAAAAAACCAACCTAAGAAAAACAACTAATTCAACGTTCATACGACTTTGTTTGACTCTAATTAAAAGCCAACTTTTTTACCACTTTCATTTATTTATTTATTTATTTCTTTCTATCTTAACGAACAATTAAACTTCTTGCTCTCCCTCTCCCTCTCTCTTTATATATATATATATAAATAGATATAAACATAGCTTTCAAAATCGGTCCCTAGTCGACTTGCACAATAAATTCATTTATGCTTTTCTTGTATTTTTATTTTTATTCTACTTTTCAGATATTATTTAAATAGACTACTTCAAACATATGCTTCTTCTCCACAAAAAAAAAAAAAAAAAAAAAAAAAAAAAAAATACAAAACCCAAGTGTCCAAAACCGACTTTTCTTCTTCAATGGCGGCGGGCTGTTTGAATGCATCCATAATATTCTCGATCTAGATGACGTACACATGTATACATATATATCTATATATATCCTCACGTTAGTTTCGTAAAAGGGCTTAGTGGGTTGCCTCCGATTTTAACAGCTTTCACGTAAGAGAAAACAAAACCCCAGGTGTTTCTGAGATATATATATATATATATATATATGTAGAGTTATATAACTATATATACATATATGTGTATTCTAAAGGTGGCGAACCCAAGTGAAAATAAGCGTGGTAAGAGGGAGCAAAATCATGAAAATATAAGAGACGGGCATGGTTATGGGTATGGAGAAGAAAGGTCGTCAATGGCGGGAGGTAGTTATGGGGTGAAGGTGAACAGAGAAGAGGAAATGAACGCCATGGTTTCTGCTCTGACTCGTGTGGTTTCTGGGGATTTGCCTGAAATCATTTCTTCTTCTTCTTCTTCTTCTGATTTCGGTTCGAATTCAGTTGGAATCAAGAGGGCAAGAGAAGACCAATTTGAAGATCATTCACAGATAATTCAGGACCACTCGGTTTTCACAGCATTTTCCCATCAGGGCTCATCCTCTGTTTTACCAGGTAATTATTTGTCATATATTTTCGAACATATATATATATATATATCTATTCGATATTTCCTTCTTAGGTTTTTTTTTTAAACATTGCTTTTCATTTTTTGGGAATTTTTTAATGTTTATGATGTGAAAAGTGTCATTCTGGTATTTGGGATTATAAGGAGTAAGGTCACAAATTACTCTGTTTTTTTTTTTTTTTTTCCAAAATATTCCAAACGGGGGCTTTTCTTTTCCCATTCAATATTTGAGTTCTACTGACATATATCCAAATATTTATAATCTATACATATATGTGTATATGTCTGTGTCCATGTCATATGATTAGCCTTTCTTTAAATGGCCACCACTTTCTTTTCAATGAAACCAGACAAACTTTGCCGTACTTGTTTTTTAGATTTAAAATATTGCTAGAACTTTGGCTATTCAACTCAGAAGCACAATTTTAACATGATTTGTTTTTCTTAATATAAAATTTCTCAATTAATTTTTTTTTTTGTCTTTTTTTTTTTTTTTTTGGGGCTTGGAGTCTCCCAAGTAAACATATTAAATACACGGGCCTTCTGGTCTTTAAAAAATACTTATGATGAGCACGTCTGTGAGTTCCGTGTCAATATTTTTTAGTCAGATTTTGATTGGATTCTGTTATATTTTGTATGCACTTTATTCAGCTTACTAATATAAACTGGCATAAAATTGCATATGACATGAGACTAATCAAATTTCGAATCAAATTTCGCTTCTTACCATTTGAACAACTACAGAAGGCTCAAATAACGCATATTGGACAACAACAACAAGCAGTGGTACAACATTTCCGACAGAGACTTTTTCTCTCACTCCCACGTACGAATACCACGATGTATCCGCACACCACCACCAACAACAACAACAACAAACGAGGCCCATAAAATACAGAGGGGTAAGACAACGACCATGGGGGAAATGGGCAGCCGAGATAAGAGACCCTTTCAAAGCCGCCAGAGTATGGCTCGGCACCTTCGACACCGCCGAGGCCGCCGCCCGAGCCTACGACGAAGCCGCTCTCCGCTTCCGGGGCAACAAGGCCAAGCTCAACTTCCCGGAGAACGTGCGGCTCCGGCCACCGCCAGCGAATTCTCCGGCGACCCAATTGGCCATTTCCAATTCCCCAAACGCCCTTTTGTCCGTCGCCACTTCCACCGAGCCTATCGTCCATTTCCAAGCTTCTACTCCACTGCAATATTCAAATTATGATCAGTTTGTTAGTTCTGAGATGAGGACAATGAGCTTGTACGACCAGATGTTCATGTCATCTTCTTCAATGCAGGCTTCTAGTTACAATTTTTCGTCGTCGTCACCGTCGTTGTCGTCGTCTTCTTCGCCGATGGTTATGTCGTTTTCTTCTTTCTCGGGGCCGCAGCCGCCGATCCGAGCCGGACCGGCGACTCCGGAACAGAGCAGTAGTGGTGCTAATTCAGATTTTGCAGGGCAACAATGGACGGGTTCTAGTGGTCATTTATGATGCAAAGTTGAATTAGAGGCCGAAAATATTGTTTTTCTTGGCGATTGTTATAATTTGCATTGTAATTTTTTCTTTTCCTTCCCCATATTTTATTGTGCTATTATTTGAACATTTTTTTTAGCCCTACTATGAGCGTTAGTTGATCTTTGGAACTTATAACTTAAAAAAAATGGAGGGAACAAAATGTTGTGTAGCAACTAGTTCAATGAGAATTCTTACTTAGGATATTAAAAAAAATAAAAATAAAATTGGTCCATGCCTATTATTATTATTATTGGTATTAGTGTTATATATATTGAGGAAATTTACATAAATAGATTCTCAAATAGGTTATTCGAAAATATATCATATATTACAACTTATCTTCGTGTCAAACACTATTTCAAATTAAAATTTTTGTAACTCATTTTTGTTATTTTCTGATAAATCAATAAAAATTTTAACTAATTTTCTCTAATCTAAAAAATTTAGTTTCAACTGGTGAACAAAAAGACAAGTTAATGTTTATGACTAATTTATTTTATCAAAAAAATAAAGACAAATTATACATTAATATGATGATAAGAATTATACTTTTATCTTATCAATTAATACTGTTATTTTGATTGTTTAATTAATTTTTTAACGATATAATGTAGAATTGTTTTTAATTACAAATTAAGTCGTTAAAAATAACAATACGTATCTAGTAAAATAAAAATATCGAAAGAGATTGGTAAGGGATCATCAAATTGAGAAGCTCATGCCAAGTTGGCTTTATATTTGATTTTAATGCCAAAATGGACGAAGAAATGGACAAAGAAGAAGATTAAAAAATCTGCCACCTTGGGCAACAAAAATGGCCCACTAGATTGTTCGTTTACCAATAACAATTAAAATAATAATAATAATAAGTCAGAAGAGGAATCCTTGGATTTTGACCAACGGATGGCCTAACTGATTTTGTGGACGACGTTAAGTGAATTCATCTCTCTACTCTTTCAATTTTGACCTCAATAGGGCTCCGTCAATAATGATTTTCATTTTTTTAAAAATTTATTTAAGAGGAGTTATAAGAAAAAAATTTCCAACCACGGAAAGTGCACCTCTGTATTTTTTTTTTCCTCCTTCAATTTATTAAACAAATATATAAAAAAAAAAAACATGTGAAGTTCAGAGATTCATGCTACATTAAGTAAGAGAAATGAAAAATATAATGGAAAAAGAATGAAATATCTAGATGAGAGAAATAAAAAGGAAAAACGAGTTCCTTAGTGTTGTTTGATAAAATAGAAAGAAAATAATAACAAAACTATCAAATTTAATATATTTTATAACTATATCCTTATATAAATTAGAAGATTATAAGAGATTAATGTCGAATTAATTATTTTACATTATTTTTTTTTGTCAAACTTTTTTTTTTTATTTTGTTTCCAAAGTTGGAAGGATTAAATTATGGTGAGTTTCATGGATTTACGATTTTCTTTTCTTCTCATTCTTCACTGTACCAAACAACTAATATTCTATTTTTCTTTCTAAAATCCTAATTTCAACTTCCTTCCTCTCTCTCTCTCTCTCTTTACGAAAATTATATTTGCTATCATGTGTTATATTGAATTATTCTATTGATATATTAGTGACTAGATAACTCTTACTTTAGTAGTATGAGTTCTTTTTAATATATTGAGATCGTAAATAACTTGTACACCCAATTTCAAATTAAATAAATAACTTGTACTTTAAAAAATTACACTTCCAAGTATTGGCTACTTTTGAGGTATATATTAAAAAAAAAAAAAAGAACTTTCTATGGTTTAAGTATACAAACATATTTAAAGAAATAAATATTTTCATAGTTCTAGTCTACTTCATTTAATGTAAATGATATTTGGTCAGATACATTTTAAAATGAAAATGGGGTTCATTTCTCAAACTACCCCCACCCTTAATTTTACCCATTTCAACCATATTTTGTATAATAAGTACATTTTCATGTTCATAAAATTTTCGCACTTAGTACGTAAATTTTAAATGTCATAACTTTTTCATTTGTCTTTTATTAGGATTTTGTTTTTCATTTTCATCCCAATCTTTATATCCTATTAAATGATTGCTTTCAGCAATTATCCAAATATGAGTTCAGATATTATTATTTTTTTAAATGACAGTTAATTGCACATACAAACCTCATTTTACAATCAATTAAAAGTTACTTTTTAACTCAAAACTGATTTTCAGAATAAAATAAAAATTATCCAACGAAACAAATAGATTTATAGATCCAAACAACAAACTATTTATAATACGAATTTTTCACATATGTTGTAGGTAATCATATCACGTTATATAATTGCAGATATAATTAAATAATAATATTATATCTGACTACATCAAAAGGTGTAAAGTTCGAATCATCCATCTCAATTAAAATATATATAATGTTATCAAGTAACTTTTATTTCGTAATTGAAGTTGTAGTTAGTAGATTAAATTTTTGATAGAGATAACATTATTTAAGTTGTGACGAACAAATCTGAAAATAAAAAATTTACAAACCATAAATTTTAAAACATAAATAGCCGAGAACAACAAAAACAGGGAAACATTTGTTATATTATTATCCAATTATTGCATGTAGAATATATATATTTTTGTATTTCATCAGATTAAGTCGAAAAGGACCAACTTCTGCTCTTGTTCAAGACATAAATTAATGGGCCATCCTTTGTTGCTACTTACACAATTCAAACCTCAAATCTCGTTTTACATTTCAAAGCAAAGGAAAAGTATAAACCTGTACTGCTATACTCTACGGTCTTTTCGTCACTCATCATGTCACTTTTTATATATATATATATATATATATATTGTCGTCACTTTATTTTGTTTATCTATTCCACATGTATGTTCGTCAACTAATTATAATAAAAGGTCTATGATGTGTTTTATTTCCGGTGATTATCATCATAATTCACATTTCAACACTCTCTTATTTTTAAGTTCTATCTTATTAAAACAAATGATTTCTATCCAAGATAATTACCATTTTTTTTTGTTAGACTTTCGACTTGATAGTGAGTTTTTGTTTTTATTTTTAGTCAATATAAGTAGAAAAGTAAAAGTTATAACTTTTCAATAACTATTTAAAACCATATTTTAAGAGAGTTTAACAGATAAAAATGATAATAGAACGAAATTTAAAATATTTATTAAAGCTTTTTTAGAAATCATATATATTTTATTTTAAGTGGATGTTCTTATGATAAATCATCTAAACTCTTTCATAAATTACTTTTAGATCCGATAAGCTAAAAATGGTTTGCAAGAAACTGCCAAAAAGGCGCTTGTTCTTTTTAAGCAATTTCTTGTTTGTTGTACTGCATTTTTTTAATATAAAAATAATGCGTATAGAACAGTATTATAACAAAAAGGAATATGAGTAGTCTTGTACATCACCGTGACAATTTTTAATTGACTACAAGTATTCAATTAAATACATAACCTATATCTAAAAACAAAATATTAGTAAGAACGGTGATAAATCGTCAAATTGGATACTCTCTCTCTCCTTTTTTTTTTTTGTTTTTTTATTTTTATTTTTTAAGTTTGTCTTTGCTTAAACATTTTATGATTCTTCAAAGAGTAATTTTCTTAAATAGTCCATGAACTCTTTTAAAAGTGATAGTTTGGTCTTTATTTATTTATTTTTACTAAGTCAACCATGAACTCTTATTTTTTGATTAATTTCAATCCTTTCTGTCCAAAACCGTTAAGTTTTTAACAGAATGAGTCATGTGCAATGCATGCGATCTAATTTGTAAAAGTATTTTAGTAATTTAACAATAATTAATTTAATAAAATAAAATAATAATAAAAAACTAATTTGCTCTCTCCTCCTTCTCTCTCTCTCTCCATTTCAGAAAACCCTATCCACAACAGAGGAGGGGGCCACGACGGAGAACAAGGCGAGGGGGGGGGGGGGGGGGTTCAAAATGCAGAGTGCCACAGCTGTGGTGGTGGCGCGGGAGGGGGGGTGGGAGAGGAGGGAGAGAGGGAGGGAGGGAGGGAGACGGCGGCGTGGGGAGGGGGGGGGGGGGGGGGGGGGGAGGAGAACCCAGATCGCAGTGACCCGGGGGGGGGGGGGGGGAGGGGGAGGAACCTAGATCGCGCATCTGTGGAGGGAAAGGGCAAACCCAGATTGCGGCGATGGGGGGGGGGGGAATCCAAAACTTAGATCATGCGGGGAGGGGGGTGTATCCGAACCTAGATCGCGACGCCAACAAGGGGGGGGGGGGCAAAACCCAGATCGCGCAGGGGGAGAGGGATTGTGCGGGGGGGAAAAAGGGAGGGAGGGAGGGAGATGGACTCCGACTCCGGCGTCGGCATCAACTTCAGATCTAGGGGGGTGAGGGGTGGGAGAGGGAGGGAGGTGGGGGATGGGAGAGAGAGGTCTCTCTCTTTTTTTAAAAAAATATGAACAGGAGTATTTTCCTTCAAAAAGCACAAAATGTGCTTCTCAAGTGATCATTCAATGAGTTTTTTAACGGAGTTTTAAAAAAAAAATATGAACAGGGGAGGGGAGAGAGAGGTTTCTCCTTTTAAAAAAAAAAAAAATATGAACAGGGGTATTTTCCTTTAAAAAGCACAAAATGTGCTTCTCACGTGATCATTCAATGAGTTTTTTAACGGAGTCCGAAAGAAATGATTAGAATGGCCAAAAACTAAGAGTTCAGGGTTATGTTGGCAAAAAAAAAAAAAAAAAAAAAAAATCAGGGACCAAACCGTCACCTTTGAAAGAGTATGAATTATTTGGGCCAATTACTCTTCTTCAAATCATAAAAATAATTCCATCCCGTGTTTTATTGAATTAGTAATACCCAATTTTTCTGTCAGTTTTTAATTGAAAATTTGATGAAAAAAGTAAAGTGGGGTCAAATTCAAAATTTAAAAGGCAAAATAATAGTTTTTAAACTTCGGTGGCCAAGTGTGAGTTACCCTAAAATTCATAAATAAAGGGTTATATGCAAGAATGCCATAAATTTGACACCTCATTATAGTTATACCCACCATAACATTAAAGTTGATAATTTTATCATTTCATAACACTAAAAATATCAATTTTAGTGAAAACTGCTATCAATTTTATGTTAGATTGTACAAAATTATAAGCAGATACTCAAAATATGGCTCTCCACTTAATTTTCTCATAACATAACTAATAATAAAAATAATCCTTAATTAATTTATTTACTGAAAATTGCTATTTAATTCTAGAGAGGCATAATAGTACTCGTATATGGAAAATGTTGTACATCCTACATCTGTTTGATCCGACATTAGAGCGGAAGTAGGCCCCACCCCACCTCTAATCCCGGAACAACTCCGGATGTCCTAAATCCTTGACAACAAAAATAGCTTCCAACATTGTAATTGTGAACGCACCGATTAATCCCATCAAATTCAAACGTATTCATTTCAAGTCCACCTTGTAGGTGAACTAAAAATGTCGTCAAAACTTTTAAATGCTAGTAATGCGACGTCTTTAACCGACAAATAGATTGCAATAAACGCTTTCTTGCTAACCCAAAAGCTTGATTTTTCCATACAAAATTCTTTTTGAAGTCTCTTTAACCAATTCTTAGTTAACCAACCTCCAAAAGTATTTGGCCGACCAATCTAACCTTTGAATATAATAAATGTTACAATCTTACTCTCCAACCAACATTTCAAACTCCAAGCCATGTGTTTATATTAGCCGACATACTAGATTAGTGGTGCTGGTATAAATCACAAATTTTACTTCATCATTTTTTTTTTTGCGCTGCATAACAAATTTTTTTTTACTTCATTTACCCCGTTGGAAAACTTACGGTAAGATTTGCACATTTACTCGGTCGGTAAATATTGCAGTAGAATTTCACATTTTATTCGTTTTATTCAATGTAACTATTTGAATAAAGAAATGAGAAAATCTAATAATAATATTATAAAAAAGAACGAATAAATAAAACGTTCCTTGATCTTCTTTTTTAGCATACATAGATATATATATCATATAGCATATACTTCTATGTATCGGTTGCTCATTCACTTCTTTATCAAAAGATTCACCCCTCATTAATAAATTATAATAAGTGATATTAACGATTATTTTAAATTATAATAAGTGATATTAACGATTATTTTTTATTAACACAATTTAAACTAATAATTAACGATGAGATCTATTATCACATTTTGCATGTTCGGAGTGGGTGCGATTTCTCCCCATTTATGCCCTGCCATAGGATCTATTATATAAGCAAATGTTCCTTTTCATTATGAACAACGATAGCATACCTGATCATTATAGGTTTAATGGTTGATGCTCGGGGCCAAATTATCATTATTTCTTTTTTTGCTTTTGTATTAAGTATATTAATCTTTCTTAATAAATAGTTCATATTAATTTTTCAATGATTGGGAGCAAATCAACATCATGTGCTGCACATTTATATGACATGAACACATCATCCTGCTAAAAAATTAATATTGATTAAAACAACAATAACTATCAATAGAATAAATGTACAATTCTTACGGTAAGTTTTTTTCCTCTAGTCTTTGCTAGGAGAATTTTGATAATGACAATCTCACAATCTACTTTTGCTAAAAGTCACATAAATAACAAATGCTGACTTTGTATTAAGAATTTGTAAATGAAAATTTCATTAACCTTAACGGAGAACCCAAATCAAACAACCAAAAATAGACCATAGCCGTTGATTGCGCCAGTTTCAAGATACCGTCAAATTACGCTTGCTATAGCTTAATTTTCCAAGCACAAAACAAAAACAAAATGGTTGGATTTAAGTAACCATCGATCTGAAAATCATGTAGCGGATAAAAAACGAAATAGAAGGAACACAGGCTTGTGAGGCAATTATGTTGAGCACGAGCGATCCCGAGCAAGATTGATTAAAATGAAATGAACGAGCAAAACAACCAATTTCTTTCGACAGCTAAAAATGAGCCTGTTTAGGTTCGGTGGTATACTACAATCTTTTGCTTACTAAGATATGTCCCTGATAATAAAACTTAGAACTTGACAAATGCCTGAGTGACCAATCTGGTCAGGAGAGTTTTAGATGATAATTCTGATCATATAACATTTCAGGCCAAAAAGGAAAGGAAAAAAAAAAAAAAAAGGATATGATTCTGCTCAACCTGCAAACCTGGATCAACCGGTTTCTCCAAGTCCCTCAAGCTTCTAGGTTCCTCAAGCTTTTAGGGCAGCTTTGTGAACCATAGTCTCCTTGTGTATTTGATGGCAACTCTTCTCGACAAGATCGAGCAATTTCTCCAAGTTCGCAGACCATGAGTTGAGAATGTCATTGCTATCCTTTGCTATTTGGAAACTAATGACGCCCATTGGCCTGTCAATCTTTGCAATTAGTGCCTTGGAAACAACCATCTCCGATAGATGCTTCTCCGCCTCCTGCATTTTCAAGGAACGGCACAAGATAAGATTGAGACCGATGCAGAATCAAATGCACATAGTCAATTTAAGCACGGGAAGTACGAAGCCAACAAGAAACTACAAGGCCTATATACGCCCTTTTTGATAAAGTAACTCATTATTGCTTAAAGACTGATGATAAGTTTAAATTATAAAAACTGACCTGAATGCTAAGACACAACAGCTCTGCAAGTCTCTTCAGTGTAATCCTTGAGTAGTACTTTGAAACAACAAGAATATTCTGAAAAAATGATGGAGAGAGACGATGTAAGTAAAGACAGGTAACTGCATGATCAGACAAGTGTAGAGTGAAAACGTACATGTTCTATTATCCTCTGTTTTAGATCTTCAGCTGCCTTGTCACCCAAGGAACCTCCAAGCATGTTCTTTTCATTCTCAAACTCATCCTTGTACAAATTCCAGAGAGCTGTCCATTGTACGACCTCCATGGTAACCAGTTGCTTCAACAGCAATCTACAAGAGAACAAAAGCACGCTAAATATTTCAAGAAAAAAACAAAGTAGGCACCTTTTGCACTATCAACAGAAAAAAAAAGGCAGGACTAATATGTTATATTAACAGCATATAATAAACTGTAAAACCGGGATTCAGATGTAATCAACACTGCGATCAAAACCATACTTGAAATTTGGAAGCTCGGAGAGATTCTTGTCCTCCAAGGTGGAATTAAGAAGGCTTGATTGCATTGGATCATGTGGTGACAGGACCAAGTACCAAGATATTTTCCTCAAGACCTACATGTAGAAAATTTTCAGAGATGTATCAGAAAAATTCACGTGCCCATTTAAGGCTCAAAAAAGATGAATAAGACTTTACCGGTATCCATTGCGCCGGGTTTTCTTTGACAGAAGGAATGTCATATATTGCCTTGTAGCATCGGCAAATTTCAAGGTAATCATTATTGTGTGAATAATACCTGACAAGATAAAATAAAAATCAGTATTCGCCTATTCGGTAATGCATTACTTTTTTTAAAACTAGGCATATATAATGCAATCAGATGACCGACTTGGACTAAGATAATAACATACAGGGACCAGTTTCACAACTACAATTCATGTACAAACACGCTCAACATCTAACATCAACATTGACACGGTCATAGATCACCCGTTAACATTACCACTCAACAGAAAATTTTATGAGAAGTAGAAGTTCGTTCGTGGTTGCTCCTCCATTAGTCGTCCTAGAGACGAGTAACCCTAGATCTGAACCCAAAAAAAGAATGAGGAAGAGGAATGTCGGGATTTGTTAAGCATGGCACTTCTAAGCTATTGAAAATTGAAAAGAAAAATGTAAAAATATCACTAAAACATACATCTAACTAATAGGATTGCTAAGGGATAATACCATTGCAGAACAATTCACTCTAATAAAGAAATCCTCCCCCCACCACCACCACCACCCAAAAAAATAAAAAGCCTAACCATCAGAAACTCGTATTCATTAAGGTCATACAGAACCGAACTCTAATCCAAAAACCAATAACACTCCAATCGATGGAACCTAAAGAAACCTCCATCAGAGGCTCCAACAGGGAAAGGGTACAGTGACTAGGAAAAACGCACTCTTTACCTTATCATCAATTCATAATAGATCCTCTTCAACTCCAAAAGTGAAGGAATATCAGCAGGAGCCTCCTCGACCACACCATCACCTTCTTTAGGCTTTTTCTTCTCTTTCGAGGGATCAACGTCAAAAACCCTTGGACTAATCTTCCTTGAGAGGATTTGTGCGCGTATGTAATCTTGGCGATCTAAACACAGACGGACCTAGATATTTATTGATGTAGTGTAAAGAGGAAAAAAAAATTAGCATCACTATCATGCCCCCAAGATATCAACACAGTAGTAAATCCACAATATAAGCAAATAACTTATCAGAAAAATGGATCCCATACTTGTTCAAGAATGAAAGCTATTTTCTCAGTTTTTGCCATGGCACCAAAAGTTTCAACCTGCAAAGCCATACCATCAAAAAGGAATCCAATAGAAGCAACAAAATAGAAATTGCGAACTGCCTTCGAATGAAAAATCCTGCACCAACCGCTATTTCTTGCATCAAATCAGCAGCTTCAGCTATAAGCCCTTGTTCTTCCTTGATTTTAGCAAGTTTCTTAATCAATCTGGCTCTCTCAATTTCGACATATATCTAAATCACACAAACAATAAAAGAAAAAGAAATATCATATGAACTGCGAGACAATGCTAGAAAACTGAAACTTATAAAAACTGTGAGACAATGCTTGAAAACTGAAACTTATAAGTAGATAATTACCTTTCCAGCAGAAACGTTATTTAGTGTCTTGATAAGCTCTATACGGGTTTCAAGATCAGGTGTCTCATCGATATACTGCATTGCTTGCTGGACCATTGCAGTTACAGCCTGTACAAAACAGACATCTCCATATAACAGCGTTGAACAAACACAGTTCTTAAAAATATAAAGGATGTCAATCTTAATTCTTAACTTGCTAACGAGATTAGTTAGAAGAACCCCTTGATTAGAAGGGAGGGGAAAAAAAAAAAGAGCATAGAGTAAGATAAACTTGTGCAAAAAAATATACTAAAAGATTCCGAGAAAAAACACAACAAATTACATGCAAAGAATCACAAAACAACAAGGTTAACATTAACCAAAACCAAATCAAATAAAAAGACCCAGGAGCAGGAAAAAGTTTCTATTAATACATACTAGTGCAAAATTGTTTACTGGACTAGTGCCTCTGCATATATAAATTTACCGATTTTCAAGTAAAATGTGACTGTAGTATTTTTGTTCTTCATACCCTAATAAGACCATAAGCCCATCCAATTGTCTGATAAGAGTGAACCTGAGCGCCATATTTCTCTTTAATTAAGGAGAACAGCCAGAACTCATACTTCCGAAAAATAAGAATTACCCCCTGAATACAATCAACAACATCTCATCCCAATATCTAAGAGAAGTTAATAAAAGAACACAAATTAATCTGCATACTTCCCAAGAGAAGGAAATCCACACTCGCCCCACATGTATTACACTTCATTCTACATAAACGTACAGCAAGGATGTAAAAATTCCAAATGACCACATCATTGTTAAAGTAATTTTCTTAGAAGAAAAAATGCAAATATTAAATATTTTTGCATTTGTCATCCAATCAAGTAAATGGAAGCGGAACAAACACCCTATATCAAATAGTCAATCTATTGACATGGTCATAACTCTCAAGTTTCACAAACAAATATCCAAATTTAAAACTGAATCGTCATGACTGAAAAATCATGTACAAGAAACCACTCACACAACTCGGAAGAACGTATTCATCTAAAGGTATAATTACAATTTAGAACTCAATTCAAACACTTAACAGTTCAACCCATTTAAGAAAAGTAACTAAAAACACAAAGTAACTTCACCTAACAAATTACTATGTGTTCCATTTCAATGGACTACCTGCTTAAGCTGCCCGCGGCGTTTCGACAAGACAACAATCTGCTCATTCAGGGTCTTCCACGCACGTGCTTCAAAGCAGAGCTGAAGAATGTCCGTGACAGCCTTCTTAGTGCCCGCCACATCTCCGGCGAGCCTCATCTGCTTCTCTACATTCAGCAATTTCTCAATTGACGGCTCCAAATTACCTCCTACTTCCTGAAATTTCCACAATTTCAAAGACAGAAAGAGCTTTAAACCTCAAAATTCCACTGAAAATTCTGACCAAAAATTGCGCACACAACCAAAAAAAAAAAAAAAAAAAACTTTCAAAAGGGGTCTTACCATTTTTATTTGAATTCAAGGATCTGAAGCAAATAGATCGACAATTGAAAATAAACCCTGGTAAGAGGACGAGCATGTCAGAGCGGAAAACGAAACCCTAAGAGAGAGAATAATGAGATTTTCCCCAAAATTATCGCACTTCACACATAGTTAAACTCAATTTAGCAATAAATTAAGTTTTTTTTTTAACTCAAAGAGAAAGTAATCCCTAAGATCTTCTTTCTTGAAAATGAACTGACGGCGAATTCTTCGACGCGAGGACGACTCAGAGGTATAGAGAGAGAAAGAGAGAGTTAGGGAGAGAAAAAGATTCGAGAATACCTTGTGAGATCGAGTTTCGACTGAGCTCGGGAGCAGGTCGTCAATGGCGGTTTCGGATCCAGAGAGAGAGAGAGAGAGAGAGAGAGGAGAGAGGGAGGGTTTGTGGACTGATGGAGTTGCTTTTCCTCTACATCAAGAAATACAAATTCCTTTTACCAAAAAACGACATCCGATTTCCATAAACGACATATTAAAGAAACGACATGAAAATTGAGATGTCGGACTGAAACAACCAGCCCATGAAAGGACCATATGTGGCCAGGCCCATGAATAATCTGGGCCTCGGCCCAAGATCAGTTGATGGGCTCCGTTTCTTTTAGATTGTTCCGTACGAAATCTTAGCCGTTGATTTCACAAAACCCTAAAACCTCCGAAAACCCCTAATTTTCACTCGCCTCCTCTATAAAAACGGCCACCGTCTCTCCTCATCACCACCAGATCATTCGTTCGTAGACTCTCTTTCTTCTTTCTCTTTCTAGAGTCAAAGTTTTATATCGTGATTTTTTTTTTTTTTTTCCGATTTTTTCAGGCTACGGAGGAGTGATTTGCATTTCGCAGTTGGTTTTGACGGTAGATTTTGATCATTGAGTAGAGCGATAAACTTTTTTTCTTCGATTTTTTTTTATTTGTTGCCTCTAATTTGTTCTGATTAATGTAGTTTTTGATTCGTGATGATTTTGTTTTTTTCGATTGATGTTTTTTCGATCTGTGTTTTTTCGGTGTTCCTTAAAAGAATCGAACTTTAATCTCTGATTAACTTGTTTTGCAACAATTCGTGAAGGAATATATTGATTTTTTTGGTGATTTGTTTTGTCCGTGATGACAAATTTGAAGGCTTGTTTCTCAAGAACATTCGCAGTGGCCGCCTGAGAGCTTTCGCCTTCGCCGGGCTTGAGAGCTTGTGCTGCTTCAATCCTTCCTTGGATGTCTGAGACTCCCAACAATTCACTTTTTTTCATTCTCCAAAATCTTTTTTTTTTTTAAATTTTCCCACGTAATTGAATTGATTGTTTTCATCAGTTTGAATGCAATGTTCATGTTTTGTTGTAGTGTTTGGATCAAACGTGATTTGGTTTTGTCTTTTACAGTTTAGCAGATGTAAATTGTTTGCTTGTTTGTACTTTTTATTAAATTTGCATTGTTGATGATACAAATTCTAAGGCTTGTTTCTCAAAACATTCGCAGTGGCCGCCTAAGAGATTTCGCCTTCGTCGGGCTTGAGAGCTTATGCTGCTTAATCCTTCCTTGGATGTCTGAGACCCTTGCAATCACTAATTATAGAGTTTATAACTACCCTTTACTTTGCTGATTGCTTTTGTTTTTTTTAATTAACGTTGCAGGAATCGAGTAGTTCGGTTTCGGTTTTACGGTTGTTGTTTTAGTCTGTAAATTTGTCAATTTTTATGTTCTATCTGTTTACTTGCAACTGCTTATATTGGTTTTGTTTTGTATTGCCATTGTTTGCTATTATATATTCTTGTACTGTCTGCATTTCGTTTGCTGTGTGTAATCAATTTCTCTTTGTTTTCGGTTATTCCTATAGTTGATGATGACAAATCTAAGGCTTGTTTCTCGAAACATTCGCAGTGGCCGCCTAAGAGCTTTCGCCTTCGCCGGGCTTGAGAGTTTATGCTGCTTCAATCCTTCCTTGGATGTCTGAGACCCTTGCAATCACTTAATATATAGAGTTTATAACTGCCCTTTACTTGGCTGATTGCTTTTGTTTTGTTTTAGTAATTAACGTTGCAGGAATCGAGTAGTTCGGTTTTGATTTTACAGTTGTTGTTTGTAGATTTGTCAATTGTTCTACTCTATCTGTTTACTTGCAATTGCTTTTATTGGTTTTGTTTTGTATTGCCATTGTTTGTTCTGCTGTTATATATTCTGGTACTGTCTGCATTTCGTTTGCTGTGTTTTATCATTTTCTCTTTGTTTTTGGATATTCCTTTAGTTGATGATGACAAATCTAAGGCTTGTTTCTCAAAACATTCGCAGTGGCCGCCTAAGAGCTATCGCTTCGCCAGGCTTGAGAGCTAATGCTGCCTCAACCTTCCTTGGATGTCTGAAACTTTGAATTTTCCATCCTCCTAGAATTAAGTGTTTATAGTAAATCAAAAGGCTTTGATGTATTGTAGCTTTTGGATTACCTCTGTTCTGGTTTCCTTTTTAACTATTTCTTGTGTTTTAAAGTTCTGAACTTGTTAATTCTACATTTTCGATAATGAGATGGTCGATGATGATAATTCCTAAGGCCTGTTTCTCAGAACATTCGCAGTGGCCGCCCAAGAGCTTTCGCCTTCGCCGGGCTTGAGAGCTTGTGCTGTTTTTATCCTTCCTTGGATGTCTGAGCACACATTCTCTATTTAAAATTGACAATTTTTATTGTTAATATTCCATTGGTAAAACGTGATTAAATTTACTTTTTTGATGTTTTCGTATAATATGCTTATGTGTGAAAAATGTAATTGTTTTAAGTAGGAGTTTTCGGGGACTAAACGTCTGCCCCTTTAGCAGTGATCATGAGTGCTTAAGGGATGAACAATGTCCCTCACATTCATTTTCATCCATCCTTTTCACTTTGTCAGTCGTCTTCTTTATGTCTAGCTGATCATTATGGGATGGGAAATTCAACAATCTTTTTACTGTTAATTGCGTCTTTGATTTGGTCTTTAGTAACTCATTGTTGATGATGACATATCTAAGGCTTGTTTCTCAAAACATTCGCAGTGGCCGCCTAAGAGCTTTCGCCTTCGCCGGGCTTGAGAGCTAATGCTGCTTCATCCTTCCTTGGATGTCTGAAACTTTCTTATGTTGCACAAAAATTTTCCATTAATATTGTCTTATATTGTAATAGTCACATTACACTCCTGATTGTTGTTGTTACTACTGTTTCGGACACGGTTAAAATTCTTACGAAAGGCAGTGATGAGCAATCGAGATTGTCATGCACCACTCTGACGAGAAATCTGTGCTGATAACTTCTCATACCCATTTCTCTGATGCCTTATCTCCGAAGTTTAGTATTTTTGAATACTTTTGTTTTTGTTGTCTTTTTTCGGAATTTACCTTTGTTCAGTTACTGTTTAGTGTTGTTTTTCAGAATAGATTTTGGTTTGACAAGGAACCAAGTGATGGGGTCTTTCAGGACCTAACCATGATGCGGACCGCACAGCTCTTTTAGGGCTGATGGGGATAAACTTAGGTTTCTGATGGTTCTTTTAGATTTGCAGAGAAAATTTTCTTGACTAAGTTTGGAGATAGATTTAGGATTTTCTCTCGGAAAATTAGGTAGTTCTGCTATTTTAATTCTTGAAAGTTGTATCTTTAAGTGCAGGAGATGGTACGATGATGATGAGATATCACAATCTCGTTAATCTGATTTAACGTGAGGATATAATTTTCTCAACCATTCATTAACTCTTCTGAGCACCTTCCTCTGCTTTAATAGTAGGTCGTCTTTGTTTTTTTGGGGGAAAATTCTTCTGAAAGAATATTTTTTATATAGCATGCTTGTGGATTTCGGAAATTTCAAGTTTATCCTTGTAGTTTTACAAATTTTTCTTTGAAAGAAAAATAGAAGCGAACTTTGTAAAGTTTTGTAATTTTCCAAAGCGCCTTGGAGTTATGTTAGCCCGAGTGAGAGGAGGTTTTGGTGGATTCTTCTAATTGTGGGCCCGTTTTGTTTTCTTTGAATTGAGTCATTTTATCTTGAAAATGCGACGTTCTTGGATGTGAACAAATGGCTCAGAAAAAACGAAGAGTGAAATTTGTTTGGATATCAATTTGGAAAGTCCTCTCATTTTTGAGGTGGGAAGATTTCAAAAAATTTCTTGAGTATTTCAGAAGTGTACAAAGCTGTTTGAGAATGAGGTGACAACGCATTTTTCAAAGCAAATTTGAGATTGAGGTGATAATCCTTTTTCAAGAAAATTGGATTGAACACTGTTTTGTTTATTTTTTGCGAGAGAGAGAATTATAAGGAATTTGTTCAAAGAAATATCAGACGACAAGAACTGAACATGGGATTCTCTATACTATTGACTTTCGTAAGAAGTCCGAAAAGAATGGAGAACTTCGAACTCTTGCGTCAAATTGGGCTCTAGTTGTAAAGAAGAACAAGAGAGAGAGGAGGAGAACTAACAAGAAAGCCACAACTCATAATGTAGATGAGTTGAGATCTCAGGTTCAATGGAAGGGATCTATGTTTAGTAATCAACGTTCAAGTAAATGTTGTAATTTCTGCAATATTGAAAAATTCATGGTACCTAAATTTTAAGAGTTAGTTTTGGGGGGCGTGGGGGTGGCCGGGGGTGCCGCTAGGGGGTATCTAGTCTTTTTGATAATTTGTATCCATGGTACCTAAATTTTAAGGGTTTTGAACTTTGGTCCTTATAAAGTTAATTAATTTATCCTCAAATTCTTGATTAATGTGAAATAGTTATCTAATTAGTAATAGATGTCAGAATTTTTTACGTAATTCGTCATATGCATGGCACACACCCAATTTTACGAAAACCAGAAAGGAAAGAGTAAATGGAAAAGTTTTTACTTCAAAACGGATAAGTGGGTCTTATCTAATTTATTTTTCTTCTATTCCTTTTATTTGACAGCATATACTTGGAAATGTGATTGTTGATTGGTTGCCAAGAAAACAGAGGAAAACCAGAAAGGGAAAAAAGAAAAAAAAAAAAAAGAAAAAAACAAAAAAACCTTTTCTCCTTAGCTATCGTTCTACGGTCTAAATTGATCATGAGCTCGGAACTGAAGAAAGCCCAAAAAAAAAAAAAAAAGAGGATAAATTACAGAAATTCTCCTTGAACTTGGTTAATAGTGTCAATTTACCCCTCTACTTTTCAAATGTGCTAACTACACTCTTTGACCTTAATTTAGAATTTGTCATTAGTGTAAACTTCTCCCCTCTATCTTAAAATGTGCCAACGACGTCACTTGAACTTAATCAAAATGGCAAAGTTAGTCCTTCCATTTATTTTGCATTAAAAAAAAATAACATCGGGTGGTAAGGTTTTTATTCATTTTTAGTTGAAACACATAGAAGGACCAATATTGTTATTTTTCTCAAGTTCAGGGAATGTCGTTGGCAAATTGAAAATTTAGGGTGGAAAGTTGACAGTAGTGACAAAGTTCACTCGGGCTTTTTTAATTTGTCCATAACATTGGTGTGTGACTAGGGGTTTGTATGTTTACTTATTGTGACATTTTGGCCGAGCTTCAGTTATGTGGTTGCTGATCTACTGAATCCAAAATATTTAATCAGGCTTTAGCAAGCTGTTCATGCTTCCAATCTTATTTGCAAAAGGCCATAGAGGAATGTGAAGGGTCGGGTGATGAAGATTTAGCTGATAACGTGCCACTTGCAGTTGCTTTAGCTTCTTTATTGGAAGGTAGCTCAAGAATTATGTCTAATTTTGATTTCTTCGAATAGTGTGCTTCAGATCAACTTATTCTCTTATAAGCCGTTGGTATACTTTTGGGTCTGTTAAGCATTGCTTCTGGAGGTTGCTTTTTCCTTTCTCTATCCAGAAGCTGCTTCTAGGAGTATTTAGATAACTTTTAAAAAGAGTTTTGACCATCTAAAATGACCTTCAATCAAAGTCATAAAATATAGTATCCTGAAACGCTTTTCTAATAATATTTTGAAACTTGAACCCAAGTATAAACCATATTTTATTTTATGAACTTCTTTACAGCATGTTTTTTGCTTATTAGAAGATTAATTTATTTATTTATTTTTAAAGCTCTTTCAAAACTCTACTTTAGCTAGTCTATTGTTCTGGCTGTTTCACGTATCTGCAGATCTCCGATTTCATATACTATTTTTGGGAAAAGTTGCCTTACTTGATAAAACTATACTTCTGTTTTTTTTAAAAGTGAGATCAAGAGTGGAGATTTTTAAGAAATTGCTTGACAGTTGGGCCTGTTTGATAGAGCTTACTAGAAGTTACTTTTGGCTTCCTAGATTGGAAGGCAGTTTTTGAAAAGTTTGGAAAGCAGCTTCTCTTCTTCTACTGACTAGAAGCAAAAGTAAAAATTCTGTTAAAAGAGCCTAGAATCTACACCGCTGGTTCACTCTCTAAAAACATTTAACAGAAAAATGTTGTTGTTTTGGTCTTAACTCTTAATAGTACGACTAGTAATTCATGCAAGTTATGGTCTCGTGTGATTCAATTTCCTTGTCACGCAGGCAGATGATATTTTTCTTGTTTTCTCTCTTACATTTTATTATCAGTGTTTTGTTGGAAATATAAACATAGAAGTGTTTAACTCATTTATAACTTATTTAAGTAATGTTCCTTCTCCGTAGAATTATCCGTAGTTGGTGAAGGAAGAGTAGTACTTGGTCCACGGAGAGTAATGCTTTCAATCTCTCACTACATTCCCAATCTCAATCTCACTGCTCAGCAGGTTCAACTTTTACTTGTCAAATTTTCAACTACTTTCAAATATATATATATATATATATATATATTTGAAAACCGTGCATTTTCATGCATATTGGGGATTCTTTAATGAAGTTTTCCATTTATATCAAATAAAGATTTCATATAGCATTTGAGGAGTCCTTTTGGCAACGTCAAGAAGGTGTACCAAACGTGAGTCGCCACTTTTCCGGACAATAAAGTTCTTAATTAAAAAAAAAAAAAAACAGGCGATGCATTTGAGGCTCAATGTACGCTCCAAATGGCTAGGGAAATAAAATTAAGTAGGCAAAGCTGATAACCAAATTCATATTGTAGTTCAACAAGTAACGGTTTAGTTTTTTTCTTTTTCTTTTTTTTTCGGCCTGATTAGTTTGTGAAAATTTTTGGAATATAATGGACGTAGTTAGTCCTAAGAGGGAGGCGGAGGAGAGAGATAGGGGTGCGGAATCTGTCATTTGTGTGGCCCGGTGCCTTGCGAGGTCGGAGAGTCTTCAAAACTCTCCACTATCCGGTTTATTTCCTTTATTTCCAAAATTGTTCTTTGCTAAGCTAAATTTCCAGGTACCTAACAGAATGTAAAACTATAATAGTCTCAACTTGTAAGAAAGTCGGTTTCGTATGACAGTCACATGATCCCATGTCTGGTTTTGGATCAAACGCCGATGGCGCATGAGCAATATTTTGTTCAATAGAAACCAGCAAAGCATGGATTCCTCATTTCGAATTCAAGGACATTTAGCATCTTGTACAACTCTAATGTAAATGGACAAGAATGGTTACCAGCAACAAAAACGGTTACTTTGTTCCTCACTTCAATCCAGCTACAACCAGGCATTTTCTTCAACCCTTCCTCGAGCATTGCTTTCCTAACCATTTCCGCTTCCTTCCACTGCCCACTAGCACAATACAAATTCGATAGCAGAACATAACTTATCTCTTTACGCGGCTCTAAGTCTTTTAAAGCTTTTCCCAAGTGTGTCCCGAAGAGTACGTCTTGATGTGCAGAACATGCTCCGAGAAGAGACTCGTATGAGCTAATATCTAGGGTACCTGTCCCTAAATACTTATTGGCCAAGTCTTTTGCCTCTGCTATGTAACCTCCTCGGCCAAGCATATCTACCATGCACGCCACATGATCCGTTTCAGGGGGAAGTCCATGAATTGACGTCATTGTTTTGTAGAATTTGCGACTTTCCTCTATAAGTCCTGAATGGCTGCAAGTCATCAACAAGCCAATGAAGGTCACTTTATCAGGTTTCACACCGGTCATCATCATTTCTTTGTAAAACTTTAGAGCTTGGTTAGGCTCTCCGTGCAAACCAAATGCAAACAACATAGCATTCCAAGAGACCAGATCTTTATCAGGAATCTCACGGAATGCACGGTTAGATCCTTCTATATCCCCGCATTTAGCATACATGTTTATTAAGCCGTTTCCGACGTATGCATAACAATTGAAGCCACTGCGAACAATACACCCATGTAGCATTTTCCCGGGTCCTAGTACAGCTAAGCTTGAACATGCATGAATTACGGCTCCAAATGAAAAATCATCTGGTCGTAATCCATTTCTCACCATTTCAATGAAGAAGCTAACAGCTTGTTCACCGTGTCCATTTCTTGCATACCCTGAGATCATAGACGTCCATGAAACAATATTCTTTTCAGGAGCCCGTTGAAATGCTAGGAACGCTTCCTTCGTGTCTCCCACTTTCATGTTAGCATCAATTATGGCATTCCACGACACTTGACTTGGAGTTACAATGGACTCAAAAACCCTAATAGAATCACCGACACGACCTTGTTCAGCATAAAAACTCAAAAGTGAGTTCATTGCCTCTACAGCGGAGCTCCAACCGCTCTTAATGATAAAACCATGTACCATGCACCCATATTGAACTTCTGATGATTCAGCACAAGCATTCATGAGGGTAGAAAACGTCCACTGATCTGGCCCACATGAATTATTCAGCATCTCTTTCAACAAGGCCAAACACAATTCAACTTCACCATGCAACGCATGACCTGCAATCATTATATTCCAAGCGATCTCCACTCTTCTTGGCATAATTGAGAACACTTTGTATGCAATGTCAAACTGACAAGACTTCATATGAGCAAACAACAGCGAACACCAAGTCGCTTCATTCCTAAGATGCATCTCGTTAAACACTCTGGTACCATTAGAAGGATTCAAACACTTGCCGTACATATCAATTAATGCATTGTTGATAGGCAAATAAGATTGGTACCCCAGAACGAGTACCAAAGCATGAATGTTAGTCCCGAGTCGAAGTTCACAAGCACCCGCACACGCACTCAAAGTTGCGGTGAACGTGAAGTGATCGGGTCTAGTGTCACATGTTCGCATGCGCCAGAAAAGAAAGAGGGCTTCTTGGTGAAGACCCAGCTGGGAGTAACTAGCAATCATTGCGTTCCAAGCAACGGAGTCTCTGTGAGACATTTCGTCGAACAACTTGCGTGCACGACTGATTCGACCCGACTTCGCAAGTGCAACTATCCTGGACGTAATTCGAAACAGTTCCAACTGCATTTCATTATTCTCCAATCTTAATAGAAGCCCATCAATTTACTTCAGCTGGCAAGCATTGCGTTCCAAGAGACTGAGTCTCCGTGAGACACTTCATCGAACAACTTGCGAGCATTCCTCCTAGACGTAATTCTTTCCCAAAATTCATAGAAGCCCATAAACGTACTTCAGCAACTCTTTCGCTTCTGATTATGTTTGAAAAGTGAAACGGAGCTCAACTCTGTTTCTGTATCATTGTTTCAACCAAAGGGCATCAGAATTTCACATTGTCTACTGATTGTTTTAAGTTAACCGCCAAAAGGGTAATATAATTTCTTGATTTTATTGCGAGGAGATGAGAAAGAGAATGAGAAAGGGAGAAATCCGAGATGAAGAGTAGCCGGGGCGAGTGGTGTGGTGTTAGGTGAGGCCGAAATAGAGTGTTTAAGCGATGTGGTGGGCGGTCAAGGTCGGTGCCCACCAAAAAGTCCCACCCAAGTCTTCTTGTTTTCCTTTTTTAATTAATTAATTAATTTATTTATAACTTGTGTTGAAATTTTTTATTTGGTATGCCTTAACTTGGTAGGTGAGTCTTGATTTCCCCACGTAACCCGCACGAGGAAATGTGTATTTATTTTGACAACCGAGGTTGTGGTGTAGTGTTCGGTATAGATTTTTTTTTTTTTCCTCGTCAAGTTTCGAGTTTATTTTGGTTGTTGAAGCGTTGGACTACGTGGTAAGTGATAGTCGTTGTAGGTGGAAAGTTTGGTGCTGAGACTAGGTATAGATTTTGATCACTTCTTGGTGGTGCTCGAGACTGCTGAAAAGCCGTAGAGGCTTGGGAACGGGACATACACAACATGATTCTCCTTTTTTTTAGAGAAAAAAATGTGTACTCATTTTTTGTTTTCTCTTCCTTTTTTTATTTTATTTTAAAGAAATTATATCATTTTGTATAAAATAATATTAGAGATACAAACTATTTGATAGATTCAATCAATTGATGTGATAATATTTTAAATATTTGTCAAAATAAAAAACGACAACTCATATACTGTATAGGCTAATACTCAAAAGTTTGAATTAAAGTTGGTGTTCCTAGCATTATTCATTTTGGTTTACAAATTCATATCAATGTTAGAAATCTACAATACAATGTTAAATTATTATGTCAATGGTAAATTTTGATATTTTTCAGATAAAAATATGCTCGCTAATAGAGTAGTGTTGTTGATGTCAAATTTAGCATGTACTAAAGTCTAATCAATATCAATTTTAATATTTGATATTTATTGATTATTGACTTGACCTTTTTATATAATTAGTACAATATTTCGTTTTTAAATTATTTCATTACTTAAAGTTCACTTTTACAAATTCTAAAGCATCCTAATGACGACAAAAAGTATAAATAATATTATACATTGGAGTATTAAATAAGATAATGTTATTTTTCATATTTTTAATATAGACAAACATATTAAAAATGGTCTTATATTTGTTAATTTATTACCATATTAGCATCTATATGATAAAAACATTATATCCGCTCGAGTGAAGCATGTATCCAAAACATCCTAATGATGACAAAAAGTATAACTAACATTAAAAATTGCATTATATATTTGAATATTAAGATAATGCTATTTTTCATACTCTTTTGTGCCAATATAGCATTAATATTGACAAATATATTAAAGATGGTCTTATATTTGTTAATCTAGTACCATATTAGCATCTATATGATAAAAATTTAGATCCGCGCCCAGTGAAGCATGTATCTACAATTAATAAAATGTAACAATTAACATATATGAGAATTGTGCTCTAATGATATTTCTAAGGGTAATTTGTGTGTTGAGTCTCTGATTTTTTTTTTTAGTTGCAATTTAACTTCTAACCTTCTTTTTTATTTTTCTGGTTAAAAATTTTATGAACTCTTTAAATGGTTAAAACAGTCCTTTAGAAAATTTCATATGAAATCACACATATTTAATTATTCAGGATAAAATGATCCTTTTTAGTTGAAATCCTTTATTTTCCGTTTACAGTTTACATTAGTAATATAAATTATAATTATTTGTTTAGTTAAGTAATATAAAAAGTTAAATTTGAATCATGCCTCCAAGTTTAAAAAATAAAAATACAAAAGTAAACAATAAACATAAATACAATAGCGTGTTTAGATACACTTGGAGTGGAGAATTAATAGTTTTATGTAAATTATTATGGACAATTTTGAAATTGACAAAGATGTATAATAAATAAATAAAATTTTTTTTTTAGAAAAAATAAACAGAGTGTCTTTTTAAAACAAAGATGTGAATGTGGTTTCAGATATAATCAAACAATGATATCGTTTATGACTCAATTAAAAAGCTCATAGTTTAAATTCCCCATCCAAAATACAAAAAAGAGAGAGAGATGTGAATACAAATTTGATAATAGAACCACACTAATTTTATTGTATAACAATAATAATTTTAAACTTATTTGCATGAACGTTTCATGAACTTTTTAAATTTGATGAACTTTTTAAATTTGACAATTTAGTCCCTAAATTTTTTTTCCTTGCAATCAACCTCTTGAACTTCTAATTTTTGGTAATTCAGTCATTTTTACTTAAATTCATTAAAATTAATACATTTTTTACATAATACTTACATATTATAGCTCAAAAAGGACAATATTGATCATTTTTGCTTAATTTCAATGCAAATTTCTTTTAAATTTTAGGTTTAAGTTTGAGTATAATTGAATTAAAGTTAAAATTTTCAAAGGAAATTGTATTAAAGTTAAGCAAAAAAAAAAATGATCAACTATGCTCTTCTTGGACTTTAATGTGCAAGTTATGTGTAAAAAAACTATTCAAATTTTTTCGAATTTGAGAAAAAATGACTGAATTGTCAAAAATAATAAATTCTGGGGACTGATTGTCAAGAAAAACAATTAAGGACTAAATTATCAAATTTGAAAAGTTCAGGGATATATATACAAATAAGTCATAATTTTAAGACTCTGTACAATAAAATTAATAACTTTAATTATATACCAATATTATATTAACTTACTGTTGTACAGAATTATTGTCGTGTCATACATCCTATTTTAATATGTTATATAGACATGCTTTTGTAAAAAGACTGAAAACAAATCATACATTCATATGTCTGAGTTGATTATTTATTGTTATTTTTATTTGTAATTAAGGATGATGGTATTCAAATTATATATTTTGCGATTGATTACTTTACCCAAATAATTTTATTTATATACCAATATTGTACATAATTAGTGTCGTACATCCTATTTTTATATGTTATATTACAAAAGATACTTTTGTAAAAGACTGAAAACAAATCAAACATACATATGCCTGAGTTAATTATCTATTATTTATTTTCATTATTTGTAAGTAAGAATGATGGTATTCAAATTATATATTTTGAATTCGAGTTGAAATTACCGTTAAACTACAGTTATTAAATGTGAATTTTTTTTTTTTGAAAAAAAATGTGAAAGTTAACACTTAGTATAAGTTCGAAGGTTTTTTTTTTCTTTTTTCTTTTTTTTTTCAACAGCTGTATTTCTATTGCTAGAATACTACGGAAACCTTCATTAGTGTGTTGGATGGAGCATGTGCCTTGTCCAAAATACAGCTAAACTTGGGAGTTAGGGACTCAATTACATTCACAAACTCTTGCCTGAGTTTCCTAAACTAAATCATAGTCATATGACTAGAGAAAGAGCAAGTAACCAAGCAGATGACCAGTAAGAGGGCCCAAAAACAAAAAAAAGGAAAAAGATACAGAAAATAGAACCGATACGAGAGAGAGAGAGAGAGAGAGAGGTAGTATTTTTTTAATATAATACTAATCAATTATAGCATAAACTTTTAAAGATAATAATATATAACATAATCAGATATAATATTAAAAATTATATACAGTTAAGACCGAGTATGTCGTGTCGTCGCCAAATCTCACACTTGGGTTTTGTTCGCAAAGACGATGGTGGGCCTCGTGATTCTTTATCATGGCGGTCTCGCTAACTTGTCCATAAAGGTTGTCGTCTCATGAAAAGTCGTTAACTTGATAATAAAAAGTCTACTATTATTTAGTAGAAAATTCAAGAATTTACTTTAAAAAAAAAAGGATTTAACTATAAAAATCCGGGAGTTAAACTTAAAAGTAAAAACTTACATGGAAAATTAAACAAGCAAACATATGTATGATTCTATAAATTGAATCAGTTATGGATTGGAGGAGTCTTTCCCGCAGGAGAGTAATCCATCGCCATCAAGTTCGCTCTCTTGGTTTGGTACCAACTTATCGCCATTACTCTTTTTAGCAACCTCACTAGCTTGATTGCTCTTCTTGGCCATATCCCTAACTTCTCGCAAAATCCTTGCTGCCAGTAGAGAAAAAACGGCCCGAAAAATAAAGTTAATTAGTACCAATCTTTAACATCAAAACACTTAATAGAAATCACTTATGTTATTCCCAATGATTTGTTTTTGTTTTTTTTTTTTTTTGGGTGCCACTAAGGGGTATCTAGTCTTTTTGATAATTTGTATCGATGGTCCCTAAATTTTAAGAGTTATGAACTTTGGTCCTTATAATTTTAATTAATTTATCCTCAAATTTTTGATTTATGTGAAAAAGTTATCTAATTAGTAATAGATGTCGAATTTTTTTTACGTAATTCGTCATACGCGTGGCACACATCCAATTTTGTACAAGATTTCCTAATATATCCTCGTAGTTAACAAAAAATAATTAAAAATATCTTAAAAATCATAAGAGAGAAGCTTGAAACCCTAGGAGATGGGAGCGCCTTGTATCCTCGGTCTAGCCGTGAGGCCCACGACACGTGTCCATTAATCTCTCTCGCTATCTTTGCTCTTTGTCTCTCTTGTGATTTCTCTCATGCGATCCTTTCTCTCTCGGCTTTGGGTTTTCTTTATGATTATAAGTGATTATGCAAAGCCGGTGATGACGGGTGGTGGCGGCAACGTATAGAAATGATTTGGGGCTAGGTTTTTGAATTGGAGATGATATGGGGATCTTGGTGCTAGGGATTTTTCTCGTTGGGCTGATTGAAAATTTAATTTATGATTAGGTTTTTAATATAGAGTTTTCTCTAAGTTTGGATAATAAGTTTACTTGATTTTACTCTAAGTTTGTTAGAGTTATGGTTTCAATTGAAAATTTTAGAGTTATTTCTCTTTAAATTAAAATTTTGGTCTAATGTTATGATTTTAGGAATTTTTAATTTTTAATTTTTGGTTGTTTAATTAATTAGAGGAAAATATTAGGAAATTGTGCACGTAATTAAATCATAATGAATGGGTGTATAGCGCATATTTTTGAAAAGTAATAAAGTGGATTTTAATATGAAATGAGACTATTATTATTTTTTATTTGAAATTGTTTGCATGGCATACCATTAATAAAATTTAAGGACAGATAAATTAAAATAATGAATATAAAGAGATATGCTCGTAAATAACCTCAACTCGAGAAATTTTTAACTAATGTACAAAGTTTAATATGATAATTTTTTTAAAAAAAATACTTATTATTGATTGACTAATCGATCAATATTAATATATATTTTTTATTAATTAACAATGAATAATCACTTACTGACTTCTATTTTTTAAATAAAATATTTCCAAAATAAAGCTAAAAACACTGCACTATTTTATCTCTTTTTTTTTCTTTTTCTTTTTTTTTTAAACTAGAAAAAAAAGGTAAAATTGCTGTAAAATCCCTTTTATATACTCTATCCATAAAACTCATTTTCAAACCGTAAAGATATAATCGACGATTGAAATGTTATTTATGTATCATAATTATTATACACCTTATCTCATATTAGTATATATTAATAAATAAAAAATAAAAACAAAAAAACCCACCCCTTCCCTTCCTCGACGCCAGCGACTTCCTCGCTAACGCCGATGACGGACTAACTGACCAAATATGGCCCCCCTGACGCCGACGAGCTTAGGCACCACCCTATGACGTCGGCGGCCCCCTCCCACCCTTGACGCTGACTAGACCCCCTCCCCTTCGGCACTCAAGCCCCCCCACCCCCACCCCCACCCCCACCCCCGACACAGATCAGACCCACCACCCCGGCACTCGAGCCCTCCTCCCCCCCCCCCCCCACTCGAGCCCCCCCACCCCCACCCCCAACACCGAACCAGACCTTCTCCCCCCCTCCCCATCCCACCCCCCCCCCACCCTCGACGCTGACCAAACCCCCTCTCTGCTTCCGCACTCGAGCCCCCCTAACCCCCGAGGCCGACCGGACCTCCTCTTTCCCCAGCCGTGCTCGAGCCCCCCCTCCCCCCCACCCCTGAAGCCGACCAGACTTCCCCACCCTGGCTTGAGGCCCCGTCCTGACCCCGAGACGGAAAATTTTGAATTTTGAATTTTGAATTTTTTTTTAAATATTTCTTAGTCAAATACTACTATAAGATAAGATATATGATAATTACCGAACACAAGCAATATCTCAGCATTTTGATTATATTTGAACGGTTTAAAATGAACTTTATCGATAAGATATATATAAAAAAAAAAGTACTTAAAAAGGTTTTATCACACTTTTGCTTAGGAAAAAAATGTCTATCTTAACTCATTTTTCCGAAAGTAAATACTTTCTTTTTCCAATGTTACAGGGTTTTGTAGTAATAAAACCCACGAAGGACCCAACAATTTCCCATTGCTTGGGTTCGTTCTCTTCTATTCACTGGATTACGTTTGGTACTCTCTTCAGTATTCAAGACTTCGAGTACCCAAAAAACACTCCAAAAACAGAATTAAAATTCAAGGACAAGTGTACCAAAACGATATGATCGACCTTTTCCAACATGGGTTCCGAGCAATTTCCGATCCGAAGCTGGTTTCTGCTTCTTGGTTTCGCATTTCTGTTGCTGGGTTTCTCGGAATCGCTGGTTTTGTTTTGGCCTTACGAAGAGACGGTAAATTGGGCAAGTTTAATTGGTTCAGTAAGAGTGAAGATCCTCCTCAGAGATTGCTGTTGGTGCCTGGGCTACAAAATCTCGGCAACAATTGCTTTCTCAATGTGATTTTGCAGGTATGTTCTTGTTTCAATGCGTGTAGCAATTGTTAACGTCTGTTTGGATGCCGAGAAAGTGGAGGAAAATGATATAGTAAAAGCGAGAATCTGTTTCTCTTTGCGCAATTTTTAACTTCAAGACGGATAAATCATTATTTTCACACTTGGGTATTTGTACTAATTTTATTTGATAGCTTTTACATGGAAATGTAATTATTGATTGGTTGCCAAGAAAACAGAGGAAAACCAGATAGGAAAGAGTAAAAGGAAAAGTTTTTACTTCAAAACGGATAAATGGGTCTTATTTATTTTTCTTCTCTTCCTTTTATTTGACAGCATATACTTGGAAATGTGATTGTTGATTGATTGCCAAGAAAACAGAGGAAAACCAGAAAGTTGGGGGGGGGGGGGGGGGGGGGGGAAGGGGGGGGGAACAAAACTTTTTTCCTTAGCAATCGTTCTACAATCTACTGATCATGAGTTCGGAATTGAAGAAAGCCAAAAAAAAAAAAAAAAGGATAAATTACAGAAATTCTCCTTGAACTTAGTTAATAGTGTCAATTTACCCCTCTACTTTTCAAATGTGCCAACTACACTCTTTGAACTTAATTTAGAATTTGTCATTAGTGTAAACTTCCCTCTATCTTAAAATGTGCCAACGACGTCACTTGAACTTAATCAAAATGGCAAAGTTAGTCCTTCCATTTATTTTCCGTAAAAAAAAAAAACATTGGGCCAGTGAGGTTTTAATTCATTTTTAGTTGAAACACATAGAAGGACCAATATTGTTATTTTTCTCAAGTTCAGGGAGTGTCGTTGGCAAATTGAAAATTTAGGGTGGAAAGTTGACAGTAGTGACAAAGTCCACTCGGGTTTTTTTAATTTGTCCAAAACATTGGTTTTTGACTAGGGGTTTGTATCTTTACTTATTGTGACATTTTGGCCGAGTTTCAGTTTTGTGGTTGCTGATCTACTGAATCCAAAATATTTAATCAGGCTTTAGCAAGCTGTTCATGCTTCCAATCTTATTTGCAAAAGGCCATAGAGGAATGTGAAGGGTCGGGTGATGAAGATTTAGCTGATAATGTGCCACTTGCAGTTGCTTTAGCTTCTTTATTGGAAGGTAGCTCATGAATTATGTCTAATTTTGATTTCTTCGAATAGTGTGCTTCAGATCAACTTAGTCTCGCAAAAGCTGTTGGTGTACTTTTGGGTCTGTTAAGCATTGCTTCGTGGAGGTTGCTTTTTTCCTTTCTCGGTCCAGAAGCTGCTTCTGGGAGTATTTAGATAACTTTTAAGAAGAGTTTTGACCATCCAAAATGGCCTTCAATCAAAGCCACAAAATGTATTATCCCGAAACGCTTTTTTAAGAATATTTTGAAACTTGAACCCAAGTTTAAACCATATTTTATGAACTTTTTTACAGCATGTTTATTGCTTATTAGAAGATTTATTTATTTATTTATTTATTTTTTATTTTGTTGAGCTCTTTTAAAAATCTACTTTAGCTAGTCTATTGTTCTAGTTGTTTCACGTATCTGCAGATCTTCGATTTCATATACTATTTCTGGGAAAAGTTGCCTTCGTTGATAAAACTATACGTCTGTTTTTTTTTTTTTTTAAGAAGTGAGATCAAGAGTGGAGATTTCTAAGAAATCGCCTGACATTTGGGCCTGTTTGACGGAGCTTACAAGAAGTTGCTTTTGGCTTCCTAGGTCCAAAAGCAGCTTCTGAAAATGTTTGGATAATCTAATAGAAAAAGCTCTAGTCTCCAGAAATGCTTCATGTCAAAGCCAAAAAATGTGGCTTCTGGCAAAAGTTCTTCTGAGTAGACTTTAAAATTTGTAACAAAATTTAAATTAGATATTATAAACTTCATTTTAAGATTTTTATTACTTATTAGAAAACTTGAAAGATCATTTTGACTTCAAAAGTTCCTTGGTTCCAAACACTTACTGGGAAGCCACAACTTTTGCATCTCTTCTTCTACTGGTTAGAAGCAAAAGCAAAAGCTTTGCCAAACGAGCCTAGAATCTCCACCGCTGGTTCACTTTCAAAAAACATTTAACAGAAAAATGTTAGTTGGTTTGGTCTTAACTCTTAATAGTACAATTAGTAATTCATGCAAGTTATGATCTCGTGTGATACAATTTCCTTGTCTCGAAGGCTGATGATATTTTTCTTGTTCTCTCTTACATTTTATTATCAGTGTTTTGTTGGAAATATAAACATAGAAGTATTTAACTCATTTATAACTTATTTAAGTAATGTTCCTTCTCCGTAGAATTATCCGTAGTTGGTGAAGGAAGAGGAGTACTTAGTCCACGGAGAGTAATGCTTTCAATCTCTCACTACATTCCCAATTTCAATCTCACCGCTCAGCAGGTTCAACTTTTACTTGTCAAATTTTCAACAAGTTATGGCTCTTTTGATATGTTTTGAAATGTAATTCTGTGTGTCTGTAGGATGCAGCAGAAGCTTTCCTTCATCTTCTGTCCTCTTTACGAGAAGAATTTGCCTGCTCTAATGATATTAGTTATTGTTCTTTGTTGGAATTCTGTTCCTCGAGTTGTAGAATTATCACTTCAAAGCAGGGTGACTACTTTCGTGAGCAAGAGAGGTGGCAACAGAATTTTGTCGGACCGTTTGATGGGATTCTTGGTAGCATCTTAACTTGTCAAAGTTGTTCATCTCAGGTTCATATCGCTTACATTCGAGTGCTTAGTACTCCAACCTTCCTATAATAGTTATATTTCTGTCATCAAGCATGTACAATATATGTCAATTACTATACATTTTTACTGAATAACATCGGTTGGACAAATTGGTCTTGCAAAATAAACTCTAATATCCTTCGTCGTGAATTCCATACATCCGATTGTCAGCTATTGCTTTTCAAATATTTTACGGTATCTTGGAGCCCATACATGTAATTTGATTGAGTGGTCTAATAGGCGAACATTTTCAACAAATTAATTCGTTACTGTGCGGTAATTTCACATGTAACTCATAACGCCTTGCCTTTATTTAACTTGTCTTGTTTTGCAGATTTCACTTAACTTCGAAGCTTTTCACAGCTTGCTTCTTTCTCCAGTGGTTGATACTGGTTCCTCCATAGTATGTTACTGAAGGTTTCAGTCTATTATAGTGCGTAAATTGATGCCTGTTACTTTCTTTTCTTGGGATTAGTTCCTTTCTACGAATATGGTCTTTTATTTTTTTCCCCCCTTTCATAAAATGTCGCTAGATGGTTCAATGTAGCTTGGGAGATTGCCTAAAGCAGGTCACTGTTGCTGAACAAGTAGAGAATTATCGCTGCACCAATTGTTGGCACATCACCGGTGTTAAATTCCTGTCTGCTGTGGGTGGAAATGAGGTAGTATGCTTGCGTTATCAATTTTTTTTCTTCCCATTTAATTAACGGATTGAGCTCATTTCACCTCTTCGCATGGTATTTAATTCGTTAACTATCAAACAAACAGGGAATGATCTATTTTCTGTGCCTGATTTGCTTTTGTGCTGGCCTAGATTTTGCTCTCAAGTTTCTTGTGCCATTTTACTTGGTGGAATTTACTCCTATGATTATCAATCCATACTTCGTGCTCTTGACTTTATTTTTCAGACAGAGCTCATTTCACCTAATTAACGGATTGAGCTCATTTCACCTCTTCGCATGGTATTTAATTCGTTAACTATCAAACAAACAGGGAATGATCTATTTTCTGTGCCTGATTTGCTTTTGTGCTGGCCTAGATTTTGCTCTCAAGTTTCTTGTGCCATTTTACTTGGTGGAATTTACTCCTATGATTATCAATCCATACTTCGTGCTCTTGACTTTATTTTTCAGACAGAGCTCGAGAAACTTAGGACGTGCACAGAGCAAGATGTTTGTGACTGCCGTAAAGTATTTGGTCAAGATACGTTCCCTTGGTCAAATAAGTTTTCATATGCACTGCAGCAAATAAGTATTGCTCGTTCTCCGAAGGTACATGTTCTGATGCTTTCGCATAAATCCTGATTTGGGAGATTCCAGGCATCACCTAGATGCAAAGGTGTTGGCCTGTGAAGTAAGGCGTCGTTGTACAGGGCTTGTGTTATTGTGCGTTATCGTGCACCCGATAACAAATCTTCATCTTTGCAACTAGTTATTAAAATCCAAGTTTAGGCCAATAGAGAGAGCATTGTGATACATCTTTCCTGCCTAAGAAATCTGTAATTAGGCACTTTAATACATTTTCGTAACTAATCCATTTGATTCTGTGCTTGCAGATTCTCTGCATTCATCTAAAGCGGGTTTCAATTAATATTTTTGGTGAACAAGTCAAACTTCAGGTATAAACGAATTTGCTTATCCTAGTGAGTTTTATTGGCCCACTGGTGCAAGAGCTCCTCATGCTCGAGCGTTTATTTTTCAACTTTACTTTCGAAACAAATTGAGAATTTGTAACTTTCACTACCTCATAATGCTAATTGGTAATTTTATTATGATAACGGGCTTACAAGTTCCTAATTGCAGGGCCATGTTTCATTTCCTTTGATTTTGGACCTTTCCCCATTCATGACAAGCGGGGTGGCCATAAAGACCAGGGACGAAATTTTTCAGAGAGGGCAAGCGCACCCACGATATCAGAAACCAAGTTTTCATAGTGAAATTTCAAACATACAATACGATACAACAAGAAATCTGAATTATTTTTATACTGCAACAAGAGGAGGTTTATTCTCTAGTGACGCACAAGACTTACCGTTGGAATCCAATTTTAATCAAACCGGAGACTGTTCAGAAGCCTTGCATACCGATGTGGAGATGCAACCAGATGAGCAGGTTAGCTGAAGTTTGCTGATACTCGCATACTTAGGCTCGATATAGAATCTCGTAATTTTGGAGAAATCAATTTGCATAAATCATGTTAGAGGACGATTTTCAGGCTAATTTGCAAGTCTTATATTGCAGGTCAGTGAGAGTTCCCAAGTGGTCCCGCCAAGTACTTGTTTATATCGTCTAGTTTCTGTTGTGGAACACTTTGGAAGAGCCGGCAGCGGGCATTACACTGTTTACCGAAGCGCGAGAGCCCCTTCTTATACGTTTAAAGACGAATTTGGTACCCCATTGGAACCCGACTCTGACTGCTGGTTCTGTATTTCGGATTCTGAAGTACATCGGGTCTCCGAGCAAGATGTCCTTGCTGCTGAAGCTAGCTTGCTTTTCTATGAGAAAATATTACAAGATTGAATAATGTGCCTGATATTTGATCTTGTTTTTGGTAAGTTTTAGATACTCAGAGAAAGCCAGATGGTGATGATTTTATCTGAGCGAGACCTCAAAAGTAGAAATGAGAAGGAAAAGGAAAAATAATGACTGCAAAAGCTTTTATTATTATTATTATTATTTTTTTTTTTTAAAGATTATTCTCATCTGTACTTCTCAAATTCTAGGGTCATTCCTATTTTATCTCGTAAATTTTAAAAACTCACTTTCTCCCTTACATTTTAAATATGTTAGAATTTCAACTAAAAACAAGTGAAAGCGAAAAAAGATGATTAAGCGCAATCATGGTTTAAGAATTAAGGGATATAGTGAAAGTTTCAAAGTTCAGATGATAAAATGAGAAAGATTCAAAATTTGGAGACACAAATGGAAATATTCTTTTTTTATATGGTACATTCATATTATCAGCTGATGTAGATTTTTTTTTTTTTGGGAAAAAAACTAAAGATAGGTTATTACGCTAGTAGGGTTTTATCTACCATATTTATTCCAATTACTTGAATGCAAAGTTCTTTTTCGGGAGAACTTTGTTTTAAAAAAAAGGACAGCTAAGGAGATTTTATAAAAAAATATGATGATTCAAAATTATAAGATTCCTTTTTGTTATAGGGTAATGATTAAAAAAAAAAACTGAAATGGGAGAATTAACTAAATTTGATAAAAATATGATAATTCGACTCTTACGAGAGTGAAAAATCTTCTATTAAAACAAAATGGAGGAGGTGGTGCTACATGTGTTTGAGGAAATAGAACCGGTCATTGACATGGTTGCCAACTTTGCTACAGACAACTTGGAAAGGTCTCACAGACACAAGGGCTCAGCTAGACATGTTTTGCTGTCATGTCACTGTACTCAGAATATTACAAATATTTCCAACATTGCCAAATAAAATAAATAAGATAAAATGTGAAGGGAAAATATAAAATAAAAAATAAAATAAAAGGGAAAAAAAAATCATTTGTTAGAAATACGGTAATCTCTATTATGAGTTAATCATTTCCAAGTAAAATAAACTATTACTTGTAATTTACTTCTTTTTGACAAATTAAATTGATTTCTCATTTCCCCTACAAAAATAAAATAAAATAAAATAAATAACCAGTTTCTCAAGTTGTGATTTTGGTTGTTGAGTTGCGAGATGATTAAATTATTGGCATGTATGAATGCTTCTCTACCAATATATATATATATATATATATATATTTATTTATTTATTTATATATATATATATATATAAAATTATCGGCATGTAAAAAAAACCGGATTCATTAAAATATTTGTAATGTTAAAGGATGTTGAGCTGAAAGCTTTTTCGTTAAGTAAATATCTTTCGATAAAGAATTCATTTTTTAAATTGTAACAATTAAATAATTAAGAATTGGAATGTCTTGATATGTTGTTCTGATTCGAAAAGCAGCCATTCATTCGTAAGAATATATATTTTTAACAAAATATTCTGATTGAAATTTCAATAGAAAATGACTTGTTTTAGTAATTATTAAACACCATCACGTCTTTGGATACCAATTACATCATAAGAGATTAATGGCCCTCCAATTCTGCAAAACTGCAGACAGCCCTTGTTTACATGTTTTATTTTAAAACCAAATCATTAATTGTAACCCTTTTTTGTATTATAATTAAAAAATTCACTAATAATTTCTTTACACATCCCCAAAAAACATTAGTTTTGATAACATAATATGAACTGACCAATGGAATGAAAAATGTTCAATATAATTTCTTTATCAAATCTCTAATCTATCTTTTCATGACTTTGCATTACCTCCTAATAAAATTATTGCAGCCCATTGACATTTCTAAACCAATTTTAAATATTTACTTATTTATTTTTATTTTTTAGAAAAAAAAAATCATATATTAGTTTTGCTATGGTCCATCACTCCTTTGTGAAAGTATTTAAAAAATATGGGAGAAAGAGTTAAATAATATTAAAAAAACATTATTATTCACTAATAAATGTATTATTTGTTTTAAACATTTTTAACCTATCACTTACTTTTAAGAGTGTTAGGGGGTGATTGGAACACCTATTGGAACCTAAATTTTCCATTTTTAAAGTCGTTTGTCTCACCGATTTATTTTAAACTAACTCTTCCATGAAAAAAAAAAAAATTAATCTTTAAAAGTTCAAACTTCTTGTTAAAATAAGATGATTTTTATGTTCAAATGCTCACAACAACAAGAGCAACGAAATTATAAGATCCATATTGCTATTTTTCCATGCACATCTAAGGTTTTTATGTTATTTAAATATCATAGTTCATTTTTAATATACACTACAACAAAACACATATTTCCAAATATGCATTCACTCATTTCCAATAATTAAAAGTTCAAACTTCTTGTTAAAATAAGACGATTCTTATGTTCAAATGCTCACAACAACAAGAGGAATGAAATTATAAGATCCATATTGCTATTTTTCCATGCAAAGGTTTTTTTATGTTATTTAAATATCATAGTTCATTTTTAATATACACTACAACAAAACACATATTTCCAAATATGAATTCACTCATTTCCAATAATTAAAAAAAATTCCAACTCCAATTGGTGTTCCAAACAGACACCTAAAAAGTGGTTTTGTATGCTGTAATTTGTATTAAAATAGTAGAGTTAGAGACACCAACTTTAATATCAATTTTTAAATATCAATTTACATAGTGATAATTTACAAATTTTTTTAATGTTAGATGTTTTTAATTGATGTGACAATCACATATCCATAAAAGAGCGACAATTTAAGAAATTACAATTAAAGTTGATGCCTATAGCAATTTTTCTAAAAAAATAAATGGACAATTTCTTGCCACGTTCTCATGGAGTTTCCGCATACTTGAATATAGTTGGGTTGGGGTGTTGGTCTACACACATCCTTACGAAATATAATAATTAAAAGGTTCACCTTAATATGACAATAGGGGGTGGGGATTTCATGATAATATTTACTAAGTAGCAAAAAGAGAAAGAGAGAGGGGGAAAATAAAAAAACGAAGAAGGGGTTTCATATATTTTGTTTAGAACACCTTGTAATCAAAAATTTTCAATTTTTTTTCTTCTGAAAAATCAATAAAAATTTTAATTAGTTTTTAAAAAGTCAAATAACACCAACTTAAAAAATTCAATTCCTACGGATACACCAAACATTAGCTTAAACTTTTTCTAGTTTTCCTCTGCGAATATCTCCCCTTTCCTTCTAAAACATCCTTTCTTATGTAATTGGTAAAGAATTTTATACAAAATGTAATTATTTTTTGTGCGTTTTGGACAATAATATTTGGAAAGTGTAGTGCTAGTCCAAATTCAAGTTGGAGGCTTCCATGAGAACAGCCTAAAGATTATGTAGAAAATTATCGATGGCCAACATTACTGCAGAAAATGATGAATGCTCAGAAGAGACATATATATACATTAATATAATTACATACAAATATATGTGAATGTAAGTATATATGTATATATATCTGCTCAAACTGGATAGAGGATCTTTTAATTGCAGGATTAGCCTCATTTCTGTCCATAGGCCATAGCATAATTGTCTTATATATATATATATATATATATATATATATATTCTTATAAATTATTAGTCACCATATATTTGCAATAGATATTAATTGGGACTGTTTATATGTCATTCCAATAGTTTTTCTATGGTTATGAAGACTTTGTTGCAACAACAGATTTTCCAGAATTAAGCAACATATGATCAAATATAACATACATATATATATATATATGTGTGTGGGTGTGTGTGTGTGTGTATGTATTGGTTTTCTTTTTCACCTAAATTATTATTGCTAAGGCTAGAAGAAGAAGATACATATACGTGTGTTACACACACACACACACACACACACACACGAGATCTAGCTTGAATGCCATTATAAGCAGTTAGCTAGGTAGCTAGCTCGGCAGAAATGTATAACCCTAATTTACAGCAAAACCCAACTTAATTATAGCATATTAATTTTTTTCCTCTAGGTTATTACAGTGTTTTTCATTTTCTCCTTTTTTTTTTAATCAAGTTTGATTTGTTATTAACATGGACCACAAGACAACTATTTAGGGGGGGGGGGGGGGGGGGGGGGGGGGGGGGGGGGGGGTGTGTGTGTGTGTATTAAAGTCATTCACAGGACATTCTTGTCGGATCAAAAAGCAAAATTTTCCAACCATATATGGAATTGAAGATGTTGTATTATTGATATGATCGCTTATACATATACATATATATTTTTATTACTATCATCTCATCAACATCATCATCATCATCAGCTGATGAGATCTCTTATCACATTTTCACTATTTCATCTCTCTCTCTCTCTGTAATCTCCTACTATTAAAAATGCCTATACATTAACATTCCACTTAAAATTTATTACTATGATCTTAATCGAAGTAGTGATACTCATAAACTAAAGTATATTAGTAAATAATTACTATTATAACTATATATATATATTTTTTAAATTGAACTATAAAACTAGCTCAAAATTTCCAGTATTCAACAATTTTCCCAGTTGTAGTATATGTACTTCTTCAGTTGTGGATTGGAGGCTTCTTTCTTGCTGGAGTATAGTCCATGGTCAGTAAATCATTTGCACTTTCTGTGACCACCTCTTCTTGTTCTTGATGTTGTTCTTGTTCTACTTTTTCCACTAATTTCTGTTTCTGTTCTTCATCATGGCCCTTACTAATCACTCCCAAACTCCGACCTGCACGTATCGAACATCAAACCGAAAAATCTCAGATTTAAGCACCAAAAAAAAAAAAAAAAGAGGAAAAATTCCTGGCTAATTTCAAACTTGATGTTAGATGAGTATATATACAAATATAGATATGGTGTAAAAGAGAGAAGTTTTGTTATTACCTCTAGCTGTGGCCGAGAAGAAGCAAATCAAGATGAAAGTAACAAGAACAAGACGCTTGTAGAGAAGGACAGACATGTTGAATTAGAGAAGATGAATAGTAATAAAATTAAAACTTGTTTTTTTTTTCTTTTCTTTTTTTGGTGTAGTACACAATTCAAAGCTTGATGTGGTTTGTTTTCTTGGCTATACAATTGCACTTGTATTTATAGTAGATTGAATAGTAGTAAGTTAGGTTTTGGGTACCTAGGTATATACACTTGGACATGTGGTGCAATAGGATGAGCCCATGTAGTAATTTTACGTCATGAGCTATGATCTACTACAAAGTCAACATCAATGTCTTCCTGCTGTCTGGCCTGAAAATGATAGCAATGTGCTTCGAATTTAAAGAAAACAAAACTCTCATTTCATGACTAGATCAAACTATTGGTTTTAACTTAGTTAGTTAGTTAGTTCTTTCATTTTCTTTACTATAATTCTTTTTCAATTTGTTTATATATCTTAAGTTTCACCTTCTCTTTTCACGAAACAATAGTAACCAACTAGATCAAGCTATTAGATAGCCTAACAAGTAAAAGATTACCCTGAGAGGCATATAATCATAGGTTTGCATGTTGGCTAGCCCCCTTTGGTGGTTTTAAATATAAAGGCTTGTTTGACTTGCCAGCTGAGTGCCTAGGACCATATGTATGCTCCACAGATGGTTATCGTTGGTATTGGGTGGACGCGTTTTTCGAAGAGTATGGACCATTTGTAAGGTCTTCAGTAAACATTCTTATTTACGTTCGGGGAGTCCCTTTGATAGTATCCAAAAATATGTGCTTACACTGATCATCCCCTCTCCGAGCTTTCAATTGTATTTAAAAAAAAAAAAAAGAGAGAGATATGACTAGTTATGTCTTTCATTTTTGCTTAGGTAAGTAGTTGCTTCCTAATGAAAGAATATTCACCTTTCTTTTCATGGAATAATAATATAGCTTTGTAATGGAGTAGTGTAGAGGTTATGATATTTTTTAATATTCTTCTCGAGCTCGATACTTTATAATCTTTTTTAGACTACTTGTTCACTCAATGAACTATGCGGGTTTTGGACTCGCGGTCTAGTGGCAGTGAAATTGAACCCATCCTTTGATTAAAAATGAGTTAGATCCTTTTCTATCCTATTGAGGAGCCTATACATATATATATATATATATATATTGCCTAATAAATTGTACCAATTGGTCATCTCTCCAAATGCTGATTTAATTATGGTTACTATATATGAGGTAATTTGTCATCTGATCTTGCTTATTCTTTTTTCTTTTTTCTTTTTTTCTTTTTTTTGCTAAACCAATTTTCCTAGATCTCATTCAAGTTACAAGTTGCTTTTGTACTGAGAAATAGGGACCAGCAATTGACTGAACTGACAAATTAAGAGGGAACAATATATATTTGAAGGTCATATATATATACACAGACATGTATATATTTCAATTCTACATGAACATTCCTCACGCTGACACAACACAGCAGCATGGGCATGTCTTCATTGCGCTGAACATGGTAGCTTCCTTCCAAAATTCCAAGTGGGGCAAAAGTTCATGCATCTGGCTATATGCCAATGTGAAAGTGATTTCCATTCAAAAATAATCCATTAAATTGTTTTAGATCCATGTAAAAATCAGTTTTGTCAAACTGTCAAATGTAGGCTTCTTAATTAATTAAGTTGAGAATGATTGATAAATCATTTATTGTGCCTAAACTATGTGATTTGATCCCTAACTTCAAATTCTATTTAAAATGGTCACTAATTAAACTTTACATTCGTTCCGCTTCCCTAAAAGTTTAAAAGATTATATGTAACACTATGTCTTACCGTTAATCCCTAACGACACATGTCCTTTTTTCCCATAAAGAATTGACGGAAAATGTGGGGATCATTGACAATAAGAGTGTATTTAGTAGGAGAAAAAAGTGGAAAAAAATGAGTGATAGATTTTTTAAGCTAGAGAAATAAGTAGAGAGAGGCCTTTTCTCTTATGATGTTTAGTAATCAATCCTTCCAACAATCTCTCCAATTTAGCATATATGAAATTTGAGGTGTTTTTAAAGGATTTGGAGTCCCTTCCTTAATCCATTTTTTCCTCTTCTTTCTCCTTCCAGACAACCCTAAATGTCAAAATCCCTTTAGTAATCCCTCCACCACTATCATTCCTTGTATTTTTCTCTTCTGCCGAACACACTCTAAGGGTATATTTGGTAGGAAGGAGAGAAAATAGGAAGGAAGGAGTGTGAGATCACTTAGGTGAGAGAAATGAGGATGGAGAGAGAGGTCCTTTCTCTTATGTTTGTTTGGTAGGAAATCTCTCCAATTATGAGATATCAAAATTGGGGTGTTTTTAAAGGATTTGGAGTCCATTTCTTCCTATTTTCTCTTTTACCAAACAACCATAAATGTCAAAATCCTTTCAATAATCCATCCACCTCTCTCCTTCCTTCTACTTTTCTCTTCTACCAACTACACTCTCTAAGATATTTTAAAGAGAAACTCAAAGAATATGCTACCGTTAACTCTCTTTTCTAGTTTTGTATCGCCTTAATCTCTCTGTCTTTGAGCTATGTCCCTCGTCATTTAATTTTAAACGGAAAAAATTAGAAAAGGGAAATGAATCTAAGAATTCATGAAAAAGACTTTGCTGAAAGGGCATTCCTTTAGATCTCCTCCGTTTTACAAGTTCAAGGTCGAGTCCTAATGAGTTCAGGGACTAAATCGCAACTTTCGGAAAATGTTAGGAAACGACCACAAATAAACCCTAAAAATTTTGTCATATAAGGAAACCAAGCATTAATAAATGGAGGGGAAAACCCCAACAATGGTGGGGGCAACTATCATTTTCAGATAAGAACCAAGTAGATTTCAACAATTTCATAAAGGAAGATCATCCGGGGCTGCCATGGGAGTAGGTCTCCATGGTGGGCCAAATTTTGTCTCAAATATATATGAACATTGCAGTTAAACGTGATTTCGTCTTTGCCTATCATAGCTTAAGATTGGAGACATATTATTAATTCATAGAACTAAAAGGGAGGGGCCTAATTAGCATGTTGCTTCATGCATGTCTTTTCCAATGTCTCTTTTCTTTTTCTCTATTTTGTTCTCTTTTTCTTCATTCATTTTCCATAAATATTATAGGAAAATCATTAATTCAAACAATGTATATATATACATAAAATATGTGTTCATATATTTAATAAGAACCTCCATGATTGTCAAACATCTATCAATCGCTTGTCATTTTTTGGCATGCATACACATACGTACATACATACATACATACATATATATATATATATATATATATAGATATCTGTTATTGAAGAATGATTCACATAATCTATATTCAAGAAACAACATAATTTTGATTCACCAAAAAAGTTTGTGCAGTAACTAAATAGTCGAGATACAGGAAAAGGCATATTGGGCTGTTACATCAATTTTTTATATTCTTCATAATACATATTTATATGATCCAAAAATGTTGGGCTAGAGCTTTCTGCTACAAAACCCAACTTTTAGTGCTGTTATTTTTTGAATTTTAACTGACTTGATAAGTTGTCATTTGAAGTTTTAATTGTGATAAATTACACGTAAATAAAATGTTTTAGAGCACTCATACATAGATGAATATGTCAAAGTTTAAAAAAAAACCCCTTATGCACGTGATATATTGTTGCGCTCTATTCGTCATTTGAAATATCATTATCTTCCTTCAAAGGAGCTTACACAATGTGTGCTAGGATGTTTTTATTCAAGTTTTAAACGTTATCGAATTGGATATATTATGTAGTATTTTGTTCTCTTTAGAAGGTAAATTGTCAAAATTAAAAATTTATACGAGATTGGCTTAGTGATCATCAAAAGTTCGAGGGACAGATGTGCCGAATTACCCAAATCCAAGTTAGTTAGGTTATTTTTCCGAAACACTCTTTTTTAAGTAGTGTGGCTATTTTGCTTGAAATTGTGTAGTTGTACTCTTCTAGACTGACCAACTACATATTTTTGGGCTAAAATTGTTGATCTCTCCGTCAGTAAGAGTCTAAGAAGTACGTACTTAACCATTCCTTCCAACTTAATTTTTTATCAGCGCCATCGTGCACAATCTAAAATTTTGTTGCACTAGATTTTTTGGCTGTCCAATGGGGCCAATCTCAACATGGCAACATACATATCTTTTCTTCTTTTTTTTTTTTCCCTCATGTTTTACTCTTAGTCAAATAGTTTATGTTAGCGTTTTAAAATTTTGCATTTTTATACCCTCACATTATATTTAATACACAATTTTATATCCTTTCTTGGTCAAAACTTAGTTTTGACCGAAAAATACCCAAAAATCACTAAAAAGAAAAACTAAAATTAAGTATTATTTACCTTTTTATACCATGTATCTTATTTTTATTAAAAAATTATATTGTGTATTTTCAAGTTCTGTATTTTTATACCATTAAAATATATTTAATACATAAGTCTATACTTTTTCTTGATCAACTTATTTTATCTTAAAAAATATTGAAAAATATCATCAAAACTAATATCAAAATTTTATTGAAGAAATTCTAAATTTAAGGGTATTTTGAGCATTTTAAAGTCAAGATTAAGAGTTTACAGAGAAACTGTATAGGTTTGGGTGTTAAATATAATAAAATGATATAAAAATATTTGATTTTAAAAAACACTTTCTGAATAAAAGCAAAATGCATTGTATGAAAGAGGAATAATTCAATTTTAGTTTATCTTTTAAAATTAATGTCAACCGAGAAAAAAATATATATTTGTATATTAAATGTAATCTGATAGTATAAAAATATAAAATTTCAAAATACTAATGTATACTTTCTGATTAAAGGCAAAACAAATAGTAAAAATGTAAATAACCTTTTTAATAAATAAATGAATGAAAGAGTTATAAAAGAAGATGATGGTCTATCCAGATCACAATCCAGAGGACATCATCGTCCATATATTTTAATATAGATCTCTCACAAAATAAATTACTCATATACTCCATAAAACACAATGGGAAGATTCGAACTCAAGTCTTTAATAAAGAGAACGAACCGTGACCATCCCACTTGGTCCGTCGGTTGTTCCCAACATAGATATGTCTAGTTGAAGCAGCTGGTCCCTTAAAAATTGAGTATAAAGGTGGGCAAGAGAAGTGAGAGACCCATGTGTGATCTCTATCCAAAATTAAAGATTCATAAGGCTTTCTTTGGATGAAAAAAAGAGACAAAGGTGGGTCCTACCTTTGCTACTAAACTTGATACAGATGACCCCACATGCATGTAGTGGGTAAAAATGCTAATTTGGCAACGACTAGGATTTTTTCAACGCTCTAGGGTTTTCAATCATTGAGGAGACTTTCTAGTAAATTTGGAATATCACAAAGTATTATTTCTGCTACTATTACATGTAAAATAAATAATTAGTTAATATTTTGGAGACATTGCTCTACCTAACTCCTATATTTGTTCTTGATAAATTTGGGGTTTGGCACCCTCTCAAAATGCATATATATATATATATATATATATATATATTCATGTACAATTTACATCATAAGACTCTTATTAGGGAACATTGTACTTTTTTGATTGTGAGATGTAAAATAAACAATAAGTTAATATTTTTGAGACAGTGCTCTACCTAGCTCCTATATATGTTCTTGATAAATTTGGGGTTGGTGCCACCCTCTCAACGCATACAATTTACATCATAAGGCTCCTATTAAGGAACATTGCGTTTTTTTGACTGTCAGATCATATATATATATATATATATATATATATTTGAAAACCATGCGTTTTCATGTGTATTGGGGATTCTTTAATGAAGTTTTCCATTTATATCAAATAAGAATTCATATAGTATTTGAGGAGTCTCTTTGATAACGTCAAGAAGGTATACCAAACGTGAGTCGCCACTTTTCTGGACAATAAAGTTTTTAATTAAAAAAAAAAAAAAAAACAGGAGATGCATTTGAGGATCAATGTGCGCTCCAAATGGCTAGGGAAATAAAGTTAAGTGGTAAGAGCTGATAACCAAATTCATATTGTAGTTTTTTCTTTTTTTTTCTTTTCTTTTTTTTTTTTTTGGGGCCTGATTAGTTTGTGAAAATTTTTGGAATGTAATGGACGTAGTTAGTCCTAAGAGGGAGGCGGGGAAGAGAGATAGGGGTGCGGAATCTGTCATTTGTGTGGCCTGGTGCCTTGCGAGGACGAAGAGTCTTTGAAACTCTCTACTATCCGGTTTATTTCCTTTATTTTCAAAATTGTTCTTTGCTAAGCTAAATTTCCAGGTACCTAACAAAATGTAAAACTATAATAGTCTCAACTTGTAAGAAAGTCGGTTTCGTATGGCAGTCACATGATGCCATGTCTGGTTCTGGATCAAACGCCGATAGTGCATGAGCAATATTTTGTTCAATAGAAACCAGCAAAACATGGATTCCTCATTTCGAATTCAAGGACATTTAGCATCTTGTACAACTCTAATGCAAATGGACAAGAATGATTACCAGCAACAAAAGCGGTTACCTTGTTCCTCACTTCAATGCAGCTACAACCAAGCATTTTCTTCAACCCTTCCTCGAGCATTGCTTGCCTAACCATTTCCGCTTCTTTCCACTGCCGACAAGCGCAATACAAATTCAATAGCAGAGCATAACTTATCTCTTTTAGGCGGCTCTAAGTCTTTTAAAGCTGTTCCCAAGTGTGTCCCGAAGACTACGTCTTGATGTGCAGAACATGCTCCGAGAAGAGACTCGTATGAGCTAATATCTAGGGTACCTGTCTCTAAATACTAATTGGCCAAGTCTTTTGCTTCTGCTATGTAAACTCCTCGGCCAAGCATATCAACCATGCACGCCACATGATCCGTTTCAGGGGAAAGTCCATGAATTGAAATTTTTGTTTTGTAGAATTTGCGACTTTCCTCTATAAGTCCTGAATGGCTGCAAGTCATCAACAAGCCAATGAAGGTCACTTTATCAGGTTTCACTCTGGTCATCATCATTTCTTTGTATAAGAACCTTTGCTTTTCATGTAAAGTTTTAGCTGATATATTTTGATAGGAGATCAACCCCTTTATTTTTTTTTAGTCATTAGTGGCGACCAGGGGAAAAATGAAAACAATCCTATTCATCCCCACTGTTAACCACAACACTTCTAAAGATTTAGTTTTTTTTTTTTTTTTTTTTTTTGGTTTTTTTTTTTTTTTTTTTATATATATAGAATATTTTTGGCTATTGATCCAAGTTGAATGACAAAAGTCAGTTTGGGTTTTTTTTTTTTTTTTTTTTTTTTAATAGAATATTTTTGGCTATTTATCCAAGTTGAATGACAAAAGTCAGTTTGTGGCAATACACACACACATATTAAGTTTCGACGGCAACTTATTGTAAAGCTAAGATTTGATTGTTACTTGATTCTTATGTAATTTTATCTAAGTCTTGTGCATTCCCTTCATAATAACCATATTAATATCTTTATTTCAAAGCTTGCAGTTCAAATTCTTGCATCCCCTCATAAAAACTAAAAAACGAACAAAAAAGACAATTATAAGAGAATATATATATGATAGAACCTCTAATTTCACATTTCGGATAGAAACTTTTGTTAGATTAATTTTTTAATTATAAGATCCATGGCTAGTGCAATTCCGCGATGCGTGCTATAAATTTTTAAAGTATGCATTCATAAATCAAACCGTTGAATTATCAACCGGTTAAAAAGCAATTCTTAACAATGCGAACTAGGAGGTTAGTTAGCTCCTATATCCCCTAAATTCAAGTGAAATAATTTTTCTACTATATTCTCTAAAATCACAAAGTCATCATATTAGATTTTTTTTTTTTTTTTTTTTTTTGGTAAACACAACAAGCATACCCAAACAATTTTTTACGAGTTAGATCAACCACAAGAATCTTGGTGGACCCATAAGTGGATCCATAATAGACCCCACTAAATTATAACTTCCACGTAATTGCTAACCAGAAGAAAACTTGTGGGTTCTAATAAGCTACTCAAGGTCCTCACTCCCTGCCGATATGAAACATGCCAAGTGATTACAAGTTTTTTTGGTAAACACAACAAGCACACAAGAAAACTTCTCACTAAGCAGATCGACCACAAGGCCTTTTAGGAGAAGGAATCGGACGGACCTAACTCAATGGACCTATTGGTATGATTTTTATTGTTAGTTTTCTACTTTTCTTTACCTTTTATATTCAAGGGTTAAATAATCTTTTACTTTTGTAAGTAAATTTGGGATAAGTTAATCTGAAAGGGCTTTGAGATTGTTAATCCCATTTCTCAATCCCAAATTGGTGTATAAACCACTAATCTCACTCCGTGAAAATAATAATAATAATAATAATAATAAACAAGTAATTGATTCTCGTAATAAATAAATATGTCATTATTACAAAACAAAGGGTTTCTCTGTGATTTTTTAAGAAAATAAATCTTCAGTTTTTCAAAAACACCATTTGCCTCAATGGTAAAAAAGTACAAAGAACCAATAATTTATGGTTTTACAATACGTAGTTGAAAATCAAGTAATTGACAAACTCAATTACATCCTTGAATACATTTTTTTGAGGTGAAGGAATCGAAAAATTGGAAGTCATTAGTAATTAAGAGAGTTTAAGAATGACAAAAAAAAGGTAACTTGTGATACACTCCACCGAGGAAGAAGCTTTAGTTTGGCTTCAAGGAAAAAAAAAATCAAGAGTAACTTGCCAAACAGACCTCAATAACCGGCCATAACTTTTCTAAAATGTTCCTTAGGTGCTGTAAACAAAAAAAAAGGGGGGGGGGGGGGGGGGGGGGGGGGGGGGGGGGTGCGGGCGGGGGCAAAAGGAGAAGAAAAAAAATTTTAATCAAGAATTATTTAAGTAGAGAGCATGTTTTTAATAAGAAAGATAACTGCTTTTGTTCAAAATATCTTACCAGGCAATCCGGTGAATCTTTCAAACTGTTCGTATGCCTGCCCTATGAACATCTCCAACCCAGTAACAATGGTAGCTCCAGATTCCTCCGCTTCTCGTAGGAGTCTGGTTATTTTCGGGGTATAGACGGCATCGAAAACCAGTGAGTAATGCTTCAGAGCGTGCTGCAACCAAACAAAAAGGTGGTCATCCATGAATGAATTCGATGCAACTCAATTTCGTTTAATTTGTCACAACTTTACAGGACCAAGACTAGTAATAAGACACGTGCCCACATGATGTGAGTAGAAAAATCATTGTTGTAGATGTTATGTGGAAATTGAACTTCAAGAACGACGATTGTTTCATAAGGTAAGAGCCAAATGGAAGGATGGGAAACCTTAGAAAGAGGAGTTTCGTCAACTTTTGGATGCATTCCGATGGATGTCGTGTTTGCAAGAATCATTCCATCCTCTGGATGGAAATTTTCCAAGTCAGCAAGTGATAACGCATCTCCTCCAATTGTCTCCGCTATGTCTCTGGCTCGTTCTTGAAGTAGGGATGAGGAAAAAAAAAATGCAAATAAAGTAAGACAATAGATCATCATGATGTAACTAATAATTTGATTAATTTAAACCAAAATATTAAACGAACAAAAAGGACTAGCACAGAGATATATAACACAAAGCCTGAACATCATGATAAGGTGAATTAGAATTCACGGTTCAAAGAAGAAGTAAACACTAAAACCGTAACTAAAGTCAACCAATAGGAAATTTGATTTAGAATCTTGCTTGTAAATCTCCACAATCTTTTTCTAAAAACTTTTCTTCGACTTTTTCTTCATGTAATAAGCAAGAGCACTGGATCAGGTAAACAATAAATTCCAAACATAACGGTAGGTCATAACACATTGCGGAAATACTAATAAGCCCAGATAAGAAAACAACCACAACCAAACAGACGAACAAAAGAAGAAAAGAAAAGAATCTCATTGGTCATGGAACCATGTCAAAGCATAAAGAACAGAGTAATGCCAGAAACAGACCATAGGTGCGATTGGCAATCACAACCCTTGCTCCCTTCGCTTTTGCGCCATAAGCCAGTGCCTTGCCAGCCCCACCAGCACCAATGACGATAAACAGCTTACCAGCTAAAGGTGAAGAAGCTATACTACCACCATTATGCGAACCTGTACATGTAATGGAAACGTGAGGGAGGAGCTTATAGAAAAATTTATTTACAAACAAAGGAGTTGAAAAACTGAACAAATAACACTTAAAAAAAGAAACCTCGTAATCCATCTTCAATAGCCGAAATTGCACCAACGTAATCTGTATTGTATCCCAATAACTTCCCATCACTTTCCCTTCTTATAATGCAATTAACAGCTCCTATTGACTTGTATTTGATCAAGATTTAAATCAGTCATGCACTTGAAGAGAAAATTAGAACTTATTAAACAATCAACATTAAAAGAGTAGTCCTCTCGCGATGTACTAAATAAAAAAGGATATGCTTTTTTTTTGTAGACACCCCCTGAACTTTTCGAATTTGACAATTTAGTCCCTAAACTTTTTTTCTTGGCAATCAACCCCTGAATTTATGATTTTTGGCACTGTCGGTCTCAAATTCGTTAAATTTTTGAACGGTTTTTTGCAGATGACTTGCACATTATAATTTATAGCCCTAGAAGGGCATTGTTAATCATTATTAATTAATCTCAATACAATTCCTTTTAAATTTTGGGCTTGAGTTTGAGATATCATTGAGTAAGGTTTAAGTTTTCAAAGTTGTATTGAAAGCAAGTAAAAATGATTATCAATGCCCTTTTAGGGCTATAATGTGCAATTCGTGTGCAAAAAACTATCCAAATTTTAACGGATTTGAGTAAGGACTAATGGTGCCAAGAATTAGAAGTTCAGGGGGTTGATTGCCTAGAAAAAAAGTTTAGGGACTAAATGGTCAAAGTCGAAAAGTTCAGGCTGCGTCCAACACCATAATATGAGTGGTTCATTAATTACCTTTGCAACTGGATCAACCTCGTCACAGCACTTCATCGCAGCTTCCTTGTGAGGAATTGTAACACTGTAGTTAGACAAAAAACAAAAAAAAAGTTATTTCCCTTACAAGACAAGCATGTGATCAGAACTTGGGTAAAGACTAGCAAACAGTTTGATAACTCAATGATATATATCACCCAACATAATTCAGAAAACAAGTTCTCAATGCTTAAAGATAACTAGAACCATATAATACATCAACCACTTAAATCAGTAGTTTACCTATGATCTTGATTTAACCAGATTGAGAATAAATTTGGTTCATAACGTAATTAAACACGCAAAGAATAAATTGAACCTGAATCCAGCAAAATCTACGGATGAGTAAGTTTGGAGAAAATTTGCAATGTTATCTACCAACAAATGAAGATAAACCCCATTAAAGCCAACGGACTTGAATGCCTCGTTATATAAAATAGGCGATTTGCTGTGGCCAACTGGCTTTCCAATAACACCAAAAACTTTTGTGTCGGGCCCTATCTGTCTGAAATTGTATAGATGTAGAAGGTCATTCATGGTAGGTTGCCCAGGAGCTGAAACAATTGTAGATTCCAGGGTACCAAAAGTGAGGTAACCACCAAATTTTGCGCAAAGAATCCGTGAAATCAAACCCCTCTCACCCATAACAAGTCCTATTGTTGGAACCTGAACTTCCAGTAAGCAGCATATCAATATTTTGTAATCATATGGGGAATCTAGTATTACAAAATTCAGCAAAAGGGAACGAAAGAATTTTTAAAACTTATTGTCCTTTTTTACTTGTGTTTGTGTATGCATGGTACCTAACAGCAATGACAACATTTAAGTCTTCGATTCATCTATCCATAAATTCCGCAAATAATAAATGTATTCAATTTCTCAATCGATGACAACAAGATACTCTAGTTTTTAATTAAATCACTATGCTGAAGAGAGATTCAAACTCCAGCCAACTTGATTAGACAAATATTCCTTGTCGGAAAAGGGGAAGTGAACTAAATATTCACTTGTAACTCACTATTGTATAAAATGCACTATATGTGATTCAGAAATTATGCTTCCTGCATCAGTCAACAATTAAAACTCACATACAAATGAGTTTATCTATAAACTATAGCCCTCAGATTCTATAAAGCAACGACATTACCAATCCCAAGTACCAAACATTGACTTATGTTCCATGATTTTCCAAGGCAACGAATAATAGACAAAGCATAAAGAACGCTTACTTGAGAATGCACAGTAATATGAAAAATCCGTGCCACATCAGTGATATCCAAAGCGGTTGTCGCAATTTTCACTATGTCAGCTCCAGTTGCTTGTATTCGTGCTACAAGGTTGCCAAGATCCTCAACCGTTGGTGTACATTGATAGTTATGAGAAGAAACAATGATCTTGGTTTTTTCAGGCTTCTTTCCGTAAATAGATTCATTGAATTCACGAGCAACCTTCACTTAGAGGTAATTAGATCAATAAAAATTATAGGTCATTGTTAATATTAAAAACTAATTCCGCTCTTAACATCCTAGTGGTATAATCAATATGGAGATGGCAACACAAAAGAACTTTCTAATATCTTGTAAATGACATAACTTGGTTAGAGTTACTATTAAATTGTAACAGAATGTTCCTAGGGGCTTTTTTGTTAGTATTCGATAGGAAACTCATTGCAAACAAGAACACTCATAATAAAATCACGCAAACATTGATTGCTTTAAATTTGTGGATTTCATAAGGAAGCAACCTGAAGCTCAACATCGACATAGTCGGCACCAAACTCCACAGCTAGTCGGAGAGCCTCCAGTCGTGTATTTTCATCACCATCATACTGACCACCTTCCCAAATCGGCCTGTAAAATACACCACAATAAATAGAAACTTATTCAGGAGATCAAAGTACAGTAATTCTTGCTATGAGACCCTAATTGCATCTTTCCAAATACATTTCCAATCACAGGTCATTGAAAAAATAAAGCTTAATTTTAATTTTGGCTCCAGAACTATTGCTCCTTGTCCCATTTTGGGCCCCTTGTTTAGCCCTTTAGTCCCAAAATCATTAAAAACTCAACGGCACCAAGCATGTGATCCTCACATGCTTGGTTGCTGAAGTGATTTTACACAAGTAATTCCAAAATGGGACACGGTGCATACTACATAGTTCAGGCGATAATTGAAACGAACTCATAAATAAAGTAACGATTCACATGTCAACTTGGGGCATTTCAGGTGAAGAAATTTTGAAGCTTTTAAAAAAGTGTCTAACAATTGAGTTCTACACTTCACATTTCTACAATTGGATAAAATCTAGGACAAGATGCATACTACATAGTTTGGGCCAGAATTGAAATGAACTGATAAATAAAGTAACGATTCACATGTTGACTTGGGGCGTTTCAGATCAAGAAATTTTGCAGCTTTCAAACAAGTTTATCTAACAATTGAATTCTACGCTTCATATTTCTACAATTGGATAAAATCTACTTGTTAAATTTATCGATAACGAACCTATGAGTGAATAAAGTGGGCACCGGGCTGGATCGAATCAACGTCTTGAGATCGTTGTAGGGATCGAAAAACTTCAAACTGTCCAATCTGATCTCCACAAGATCAGCACCACTGGCTTTTGCCTTATCAATAATAGTGATCATCTTATCTACTGTTTCCCCCATTATCGGAGTACAAACTAGAGTTGAGTTCTTCAGCATTCTCTCACTCCCCACTTGCAGCCCTGTGGCCGAAGCAATCTGAATTTTTTTTTCCCAGAAAAAATCACACGATTGTAAATTTGTGATGATGATCAGTAAGAATTAAAATCGCAAAGAGGAAAAAAAATGAAAATCTTGTTTGGTTACTAAGAAAATGAACTCGAAAACTCAGAAAGTCTCGCATTCTACGAAATCAAACTTTTGAACTCAATTTTCTCAGCAACCAATCACTAAAAATCTAAATAAATGAATAAAATAGTAAAGCAATGAAGATAGATCCAATTAACTCAACAAAAACAAATCGGCTTCAAATTCTTGAACATACCCAAAAATACAAATATGTTTTTTCAATTAAAAAAATCGGAATACACGTGGCATGTACAGAACAACGGAAAGTGTCGAGTTCAGAAAATGTTGAAGAATCCAGCCATTAAAAAATTAAAAAAAAAAAAATTTCCCGGAGCTATTTTCCCGGGAAACAAACAAAAAACGACGACATTTTTTTTAATTCAATTTTGTAAAAATTATGAACAAAAAAATAGATAAAAGGTAGAAAAGAGGAAATACCGCGACGCTGGTAGATTCCATTGTGAGGAGATGAGAATGAGAAAGAAAATGAGAAAGGGAGAAATCTGAGATGAAGAGTAGCCGGGGCGAGTGGGGTGGTGTTAGGTCTTTGGTGAGGCTGATATGAAAGTGTTTAATCGATGTGGTGAACGGTCAAGTTTGGTGTCCACCAAAAAGACCCACCCAAGTCTTCTTCTTCTTTTTTTTTTTTTTTTTTTTTTCCTAATTTGTTTTGAAAATTGTTATTTGGTATGCTTCGACTTGGTAGGTGAGTCTTGATTTCCCCACGTAACTCGCACGAGGAAATGTGTACTTATTTTAACAACCAGAGGCTGTGGTGCGGAGGTGAGGGTAGATTTTTCCTTTTTTTTTTTCATTAAGGTTCGAATCTCGTAGTTTTATCAAGAATCTACTCTAGCTTGGTTTGGCCGTTGAAATGTTGGACTAGATGACAAGTGGTAGTGGTAGTGAGACTAACTATAGATCTTAACCACTTCTGGATGATCCTAGAGACTGTTGAAAAGCCGAAGAGGCGTGGGAATGAGACAGACACCACATGATTTTTCTTTTTTTAGAGAAAAAAAAAATGTGTACTTATTTTTTTCTTTTCTCTTCCTTTTTTTTGTTTTTTAAGAAATTAGATCATTTTGTATAGAATAGTGTTAGAGACATAAACTATATGGTAGATGCAATCAATTTATATATTAATATTTTAAATACTTATCAATAAAAAAAAATAACAACTCACATACTATATAGACTGGTACTCAAAAGTTTGGATTAAAATTGGTGTCCCTAGCTTTATTTTTTCTGATTTATAAATTCATATCAATGTTAGACATCTCTAATACAATGTTAAATTATTATGTCAATGGTAAATTTTGACATTTTCAGATAAATCAATAAAATAAAATAAAAAACTCTCCAATAGAGTAGTGTTATTGATGTTAAATTTATAATGTGCTAAAGTATAATCAATATCAATTTTAACATTTGATATTTATTGATTAGGGTATTGACTTGACATTTTCATGTAATTATTATAATATTTCGTTTTTAATTTATTTCATTACTCAAAGTTCACTTTTGTGAGTTTCAAAGTGTCCAAATAATGACAAAAAGTATAAATAACATTATACACTGGAGCATTTATAAAATAATGCTATTTTTCATATTCTTTTGTGCCAAATGTAACATTAATATATACAAACACATTAAGATGATCTTATGTTTGTTAATTTATTACCATATTAGCATCTATATGATAAAAAATTAGATCCGCTCGAGTGAAGCATGTATCCAAAACATCCTAATGATGACAAAAAGTATAATTAACATTAGAAATTACATTATATATTAGAGCATTAAGATAATGATATTTTTCATACTCTTTTGTACCAAATGTAATATTGATATATTCAATAACATTAAATATTGTCTCATATTTGTTAATCTAATACTAAATTAGCATCTATATGATTAAAAAATTAGATCCGTGCGAGTGAAGCATGTATCTACCATTAATAAAATGTAACAAGTAACATATTTGAGATTTATGCTCTAATGATAATTCTAAGGGTAAATTGTGTGTTGAGTCTCTGATTTTTTATTTTTTTTTTTGAAGTTGTAATTTGATTTCTAACATTCCTTTTTTTCTGATTGAAAATTTTATGAACTCTTAGAAAATTTCACATGAAATCACACGTAATTTATTATTCAAAGTAAAAAGATCCTTTTTAGTTTAAATCCTTTATTTTCCTTACAGTTTACATTAGTAATATGCATGACAATTATTTGTTCAGTCAGGTTATATAAAATGTCAAATTTGAATCCTGCTTGCAAGTTTAAAAAATAAAAATACAAAAATAAACAATAAACATAAATAGAATAGCGCGTTTAGATACACTTGCAGTGGAGAATTAATAGTTTTATGTAAATTATTATGGACAATTTTGAAATTCACAAAGATGTATAATAAATAAATTTAATATTTTTTAGAAATACTAAACAGAGTGTCTTTTTAAAAAAGAGATGTGAAAATACTTAAAAAAAAAAAAAAAAAAAAAGAAGAAGAAGAAGAAGAAAAAGAAGAGAAGAGAGAGATGTGAATGTGTTTCTAGATATAGTCAAACGATAATATATTTTATATGACTCGATTAAAAAGTACAGAGTTTAAATTTTGTATCCTAAATTCAAAAGAGAGAGAGATGTGAATAAAAATTTGATAATAGAACCGCACTAATTTTACTATATAACAATAATAATTTTAGACTTATTTGCATGAATGTTTCCTGAACTTTTTTAATTTGGCAATTTAGTCTCTAAACTTTTTTTCCTTGCAATCAACCCCTTGAATTTCTAATTTTTGACAATTCAGTCATTTTTACTCAAATTCATTAAAACTAAGACATTTTTTGCACAATACTTACACATTATAGCTCAAAAGGGACAATGTTGATCATTTTGCTTAATTTCAATACAAATTTCTTTTAAAGTTTAGGTTTAAGTTTGAACATAATTGAATTAATATTAAAATTTTCAAAGGAAATCGTATCAAAGTTAAGCAAAAATGATCAACTATGCTCTTCTTGGACTTTAATGTGCAAGTTTTGTGTAAAAAACTGTTCAAATTTTTACGAATTTGAGAAAAATGATTGAATCACCAAAAATAATAAATTCAGGGGGCTGATTGCCAAGAAAAAAAATTTTAAAGACTAAATTACCAAATTCAAAAAAGTTCAGGGGATATATATATAAATAAGTCATAATTTTAAGACTCTGCACAATAAAATTAATAACTTTTTTTATATACCAATATTATATTATCTTATTGTTGTACATAATTATTGCCGTGTAATACATCCTATTTTAATATGTTACATAGACATGATTTTTACAAAAGGCTGAAAACAAATCATACATTCATTGTCTGAGTTGATTATTTATTGTTTATTTATTTTTATTTGTAATCAAGGATGATGGTATTCAAATTATATATTTTGCGATTGATTACTTTACCAAAATAATTTTATTTATATACCAATATTGTACATAATTAGTGTCGTACATCCTATTTTTATATGTTATATTACAAAAGATACTTTTGTAAAAGACTGAAAACAAATCAAACATACATAGGCCTGAGTTAATTATCTATTATTTGTTTTCATTATTTGTCAGTAAGAATGATGGTATTCAAATTATATATTTTGAATTCGAGTTGAAATTACCGTTAAACTACAGTTATTAAATGTGAATTTTTTTTTTTGAAAAAAAATGTGAAAAGTTAACACTTAGTATAAGTTCGAAGGTTTTTTTTTTTTCTTCTTTTTTTTTTTTTTTTTCAACAGCTGTATTTCTATTGCTAGAATACTACGGAAACCTTCATTAGTGTGTTGGATGGAGCATGTGCCTTGTCCAAAATACAGCTAAACTTGGGAGTTAGGGACTCAATTACATTCACAAACTCTTGCCTGAGTTTCCTAAACTAAATCATAGTCATATGACTAGAGAGAGAGCAAGTAACCAAGCAGATGACCAGTAAGAGGGCCCAAAAACAAACAACAACAACACAGAGAGAGAGAGAGAGAGAGGAAAAAGATACAGAAAATAGAACCAATACAAAAGAGAGAGAGAGAGAGATGTAGTATTTTTTTTAATAGAATACTAATCGATTATAGCATAAAATTTTAAAGATAGTAATAAATAACATAATCAAATATAATACTAAAAATTGTGTACAGTTGTCCAGTCGCCAGACCGTGTATGTCATGTTATCGTCAAATCTCGCATTTGGATTTTGTTCGCAAAGACAATGGTTGGCCTCGTGATCTTTACCATGGTAGCCTTGCTAACTTGTCCATGAAGATCGTCGTCTCATGAAAAGTTGCCAACTTGAGAATAAAAAGTCTACTATTATTTATTTGTAATTCTATTATGTACCAAAAAATTTAAGAATTTACTTTTAAAAAAAAAAAATAAAGGATTTACCTATAAAAATCCGGGAGCTAAACTCAAAAGTAAAAACTTATATGGAAAATTAAACAAGCAAACATCTGCATGATTCTATAAATTGAATCTTATGTGGTTTCTAGTGCAGAATCTGACCCTTCAACTTAGCATTTATGTTCTTTTTAGGGCTCCTTTCATTCCAAACAAGAAGGTTTTTTTTTTTTTTTTTTTTTTTTTTTTTTTAAGAAAAAAAGAAAAAAAAAACTAATAATTATTATCTCACACGATAGTAACTTTTCGACCTAAATAATTCTCAACTTTCTGGAGAGAAAAACTATAGGCCTTTGTTTAACGTAATTATTTGTGTATTATATTCTCAAAATTAGGAGACATCATATAAAAATTAAAATGATACAGATACAGAATGATTAGCATGACCCTTCCACAAAAATAACAGTTAAAAATCCAAAAATGCAGAGTACATTCTTTTGTAAATTTATTAACTAACTTAGCGACGGAAGTACTAATTTCCCTATGAAGTGTCTAATATGAGGCTGGTCAAATTGAAACCTTCACAACATATGCCAGTGCAAAATTGGTATTCGTTTTTTGTTATTTATTTATTTTCACTAAAAAAAAAAAAGCACATGCAACACAAGAAAAGTAGGGAAAAAAAGTTGAAGAAATTATATTAAGCGTGCATAATGATAAAAGAAATGATATAATAATGCAAAATAATTGATGAATGGTATTTAAATTTAGAAGGAAACGTCCTCAAATTACGAGGGTATTTCTTTCTAAATCTTTATGGCGTTTTGCAGCACTCTGTAATCTTTTGTTAGATTCAAATATAATTTAATGTTAGATTTAGATGTAATTTACTAAAATTAAAAATTTAAGGAGAAACGTGCCAATTGCGAAAAGTTAATGGAGACAGATTTGTCATATGCCAAATATACATGATAACTACAGCTTCCGAATCAGTACACATCGCAGACGCCTTTCAAGTCTCAATCATAGGTCAAATAAATATTCAATTTTGTTTGTTTTCTGAAACTACTACCATATGCTGAAAACTTTATATGTATATATTAGTGAAATCAACCTATTTGGTCTTAGTTTTTATCCCAAAAAAAAAAAATAAATAAAAACGCTATTTGGTCTTAGAAAAACATGGTTGAATCCATTTCGATCTGAAACGTCTAAGTCTTGAGAAAAAATAATTGGGGTTAAATACCAATTTAGATGTATTATATAGCCTGAAAATCCTTTAGCACATCCAGTTTCTTTAATTTTTTTTTTTTTTGACTTTTCAACAAGCTGTTGATGATTTGCTTTCGTTTGGCACCCCATTTTAAACTAACTTTCTAATTTTTTCTTACAATATTTTCTCTCATAAAATTCGAATTTACTGTTTAAATATGTGTGGGTTTGAACCAGCGATTCAAACAAGGAGGAAGAAATTCCGTTGATAAATGTTGTTGTCAACCAATTACAGTCTATCAGGAAAGGAAACCGATTAGTTTTCTATGTTTTCCATAGGTGTGACGGTCACAATCCCTCGAGGTTAAAAGGTCAAAGAAAGGGTAAGTTGTGCAGTCACATGTCGTCTCGGAGTAGTTTTAAGTGATTGTTTACAGGTAAAGATATCATTTTTAAACGATACGAAACCTTTTGAGACAGAGCCAAAGAATAAAAATATCGGGGATTCAGTTTGCAGCGGTCGAAATCATAACTAAGTGTAAGTGCGGGTAAATGGTAGTACAAGCTGTTGTTACCATAGACGTGACAAAGTTTCTAGAACAATTTTCTATCTCAAGATAAGGTAGCAAAGTTTTCGAAGAACCTAAATCTGAACCACCAAAACTAATCAGTTGAAGCAATCAGAAATTCAGTTGAAAACTTGAAAAGAGACTAGTAGAAACTTTTTCACTTCTATTCCATATTACAGTCAATATTGTATTTTTCCCTGCCTTGAAAACCTTTTTCTTGAAGGCCTTGACAGATTCATATATAATCTACAAAAACATCCATAAATGGACACCCTCTTTGCACTTACCGTCGTCTTGTCTCGAATCTAATTCTGTTCCGCCTATGACCAAACCATGTACACACTCAAGCTATAGAGGTCCAAAAACCTTCAAAAATAAGAAAAGAAAAGCTGAACTTTTGATTTTCTCTCAACAACATTCTTGGACCTTAATCAGTTATGTATTGGAGGAGTCTTTCCCGCAGGAGAGTAATCCATCGCTGCTAATTCATCGCCATCAAGTTCGCTATCTTGGTTCGGTACCAACTTATCGCCATTACTCTTTTTAGCAACCTCACTAGCTTCATTGCTCTTCTTAGCCACATCACTAACTTCTCGCAAAAACCTTGCTGCCAATAGAGAAAAAACGGCCCGAAAAATAAAGTTAGTACCAATCTTTAACATCAAAAACTAATGCTATAGAAGTGGAATGTAAGCAGTAAGAAGAATTTACCTCTAGCTGTGATAGAGATGAACAAAAGCAATACAAGAGTCGCGACGAAAAGGCGCTTGCATGAAAGCATAGCCATCTGAAGATCTTCTTTGAGGTGATTCAATCTCCTTCTCTGCATTTCAACTTCATCTTAACTACTCAATTATATATAGATGTGTAAACAGTAAGTACAGGACAAATTGCTGTCTAGATATCGAAACAAATCGGTGCAGCCTGACAGCTGAGAGACGGAAATGCTAGAAAGTTTGCCTGAGTAATTTGATTTATGGGGTCAACATCATTGTCCCCTGCTGTCTTTGCATGAAATGAGATAGAGAATTGCCTTCTTGTTGATACCAAAAAAGCCTTAATCATGTTCCTCTTTGAAGGTTATCTGCCAGTTGGGGGTGTCTCATTTTTTGTCCCCATGTAGAAGTTGCAGTGTAAACTATAGCCCAAAAAAGCTTTAGCCCTCTATTATATATATTTGATTTGGCTACCTTTAGTTCAAGGGTAAGAGCCTGTTAAGGTGATCGCACGTCGGTTGTGAAAGGAGCTTGTGGTGGTTAGTTTGTACGTGTGACGAAAAATCTCATCTCTAGAGCTGACTTTTGGGACGAGAAGGAACAATATCATGCAATAGAGTCTTCTTCTATATAACCATTGGTGGTGGCGACATAGTGATAATGAACGATCATTTTATGACTTTCTCTCTCACTCGATGGGGATGGTTCTATTCTTTGTTGACGAGAGTGGACCGATTCCCTTTTCGTTTTCCATGTGGTCCCAATAAGTCAATGGAAATTGAAAAAAAAAAAAAAAAAAAAAAACCTTACTTTATGTAAAGCATCACAAGTAGAAAGGCACCACAAGGGAGAATCACAAAGAAGGCCAAATCTTTGGAGCCTACTTCAACCTCGCCAAGAGAATTAATAAAAAAAGTGTTGAGACTTTCAGAAAAGAAATTATATACTTATGTTGAACGATGAGATTGAAGCATAAAATATTTATGCAAAAACAAATTCCTAATAGATGACTCTCCTACTTCTAAGCTTATAGAATATTAGTCGAGAAAGTATTTTCTAATAAATCTATTACGCAAATGAGACTAAAATGAACTATATCTAAAGAAAAAAGAGGAAGAGCCCTTTTAGCATACAAGGAGGCAATTAGTTTTGACATATATAACAATGCTATAAGCAAAAGACAGTGGAGAAAATAGATTTAGTAATTGCAATTGCCATCACAATCAACCTTCTGTCTTTGCAAAATAAATCGTTACTAATTAAGCTAGTTTCTTTTTTTAAAAAATTAAAAATTGCTTGTTTTGCTTAATCATGTAAGAAACCAAGCATTGATGAATGTAAGGGAGAAACAATACTTGTGGGGCTACAATCATTTTCAGATAGTATGGTGATGAGCAATTTTGAGTACGAAAATCACATGGGCCTGGACCGACGATGATCATCTTCTACGTGGACCTGCGTTTGTCTCCTCTTAGTAGTGCACAAACAATAAACATGCTTGAGACAGACATTGATGCAGAAAATGAAACAAGTTAAGTAGGCGTACCGGAGGTTGTGCAACTAAAAAGGATTTGATGTGGGAACTTCTTTTCCAAGAGAAACACCTATATAGATCATTCACTTCTTGCGATAAAGCTTGATTTGCTTCCTTTCTTTTCTCTTCCTTTAAAAAAAAATAAAAACAAAAACTTAATATATATCATGAGATGATGGCTGGTATCAAAAGTCATCCACATTTTAATTCCCAAATTTTAAAACGTCTCACAATCAATTCTTAAATTATTAATTTGTCCCATAATAGTCTGACTATATAATTAATTACCATGTTAAGATTAAAGGTAATTATGAGATAAATTACTCGTTGATTAATGATTAGTCATAAATTGGACCTATCATTTAGGAACAAATATAAAATTGATGCTAGATCATTACCTATCATATTTTACATTTGTTGTGTCAAAATCGTCATTTTCAAAACACCGATTTAAAAATAATTGACCTAATCATTTTCAATGGCCATTATACTTCCAAAAGGGCACAATAATTATTATTTTTTCCTTGACAATACCCATCTCAATTTCTTTGTCTTATTCCCACATTAATCAATTAACTGGACTTGAAGTGATAAATGAACTTACAGGTGTCTCAATGTCACTTGGGAGAGTTGGGAAGCCCTCTAGTAGGTTAGTAGGCACTTGCTAGCAGTGCTTTTCTTGTTACAAGTCAATGATTGAACCAATATTCTATATATATTACAAATGTTGAGTGTTACCTTCCGTTTAGTTCGTCGGTTAGAGTTGAAATTTTTAATTTGAAGTTGATTGATTTTTTAAAAATTAATTATAATTTTTATTAATTTTTTTTAAATAAAAACTAATATGAAATTTTTGAGCAATTGAAGCAAACACACCCATAGGTTTTTTTTTTTTTTAAGAAAAAAAAAGTGATAATATCTTAACGTTCTCTTACTAACATTATTCGAGGAATTTACTGGACCTTAGTTATAACGAAAAAGATCCTGATCCTAAACTTTCAAACACTACCGATCTATATGTAAGAATCTATCCCTATATTAAAGGAGAAGGAATAGATTCTTGCATACGGCATGTTTCAAACCTTTTAACGAATAGAAATAAAAGCTACAAACATATAAGACGTACTACTACCATGCCACACCATCACAATTAACGCTAACATTGTGTGTAACTTAAATCTTTGCACATTCCAATAACGAAAACGAACCCCACCCCATTCTCCACCCCCCCCCCCCCCCCCCCCCCCCCCCCCCAAAAAAAAAAAAGAAAAAAGATCTGTGCCATTAAAATAATCTTGATTACTTCTTTGCATAATTTGTTGCGGAACAATTTGGGACATTCCATCGAAAAGAAATACGCACAATAGCTTTGCAGAAATAATACTCTTACTTGTTTTTTTTTTTTTTTTTTTTTTGGTAAATAGAAATAATACTCTTACTTATATCATTGAAATGTATAGTTATTTGCATTATTTTGTGGAGTATTAGAATTTGGGGCCCTTATCGGCTGTTTCAAGTGACCGACCTTAAATAATTATAGAAGATGTGAGGAAAGCAAAAGCTTCCAAAACGCCTACATTTCTAATGAAAGGAAGAAGACAAAGAAACTAAAAAGGAAGAAAGATACAATTAACTAGACAAAAAAAATTAACAACTGATTTTGATGGATTTTTTGGAACCTTCATATTAATTTGCTTTCAAAAACAGTAAGAGGACAAACCCGTTTTATTTTGTGCCCTTTATTATTATTATTATTATTATTTCATTTTATGTGATGTCAATTCAGACCTTGAGAGTTGAAATAGAAACCTTAGGGAGAAAAAAAAATTCCATTTTTATAATAAATAATAAAGTAAATAGCATGTTTTAAAAAAATTTATAGTACATAGTAATAAATAATTAAATTATATTGATAAATAATACATTTATTTGTTTCCAAAAAAACGTATGATAAGATGGTTACAAAAATAATTTAGCGATAATACCACACCTAACTCCACCAAAAGGTATATAGTTCGAATCCCCTCCCCCAAATTTAAAATATATATATATATAGATATATATATGATAAGATGCTAAATATTCAGTGTCAGAACTATAATTTTTATCGATGCATGAATAAAATTAATGTTACAATATTGCACTTATAATTTTTAAACTATGTCTCTATTTATACTTTTCTTTTCCCTCTGAATGAACTAGGTTTATATGAAGTATAATTAACTTTTTTAAGTTTTTTTTTTAAGGGGCACTTTTTTAAGTTTTGATTCCCAAAAGTATGAATTTATGCAATAGCTTGGCTTATTTGGGGTTTAACTTTGTAATGTGAGTATATTTAAAAATCAAAATTGGGGCCTATTTGAATTAAAAATAAATAAATAAATTGATATTGTAATGAGAAAATTTAATGGCAAACTAGAAAAAAAAAAATTTGTAGAAATACATTTTATTGGGACAAATCAAATGTGTGAAGAGGGCCCGGGCCTAACTGAAAAATTAAATAATAATTTTTTATTATAGAAAACAACCTTTTTTTTTTTCAGGTATGATATGGAACTACAAACTTACAATTCAATAGCTAAAATGCTAAATATACAAGAAAATTATTGTTCTAAATCTTCAACAAAATTATTCTACTACAATTTTCAGTTAAAAGAAGAAGAAGAAGAAGAAGATCAAGATGAAACTTTTATTTTTTTTCCCCCATTGGCGCAACCCAAAAAGGCCATGCATAAAAGTCCATGAAAGAACCTATCCATTTGCTCAAGATTTCGCCAAATAATTAGCTTTGATCTCTTCTCAAATCACATGGAATTTGGTAAGTTGGCAATGTCAAAGAGAGATAAATTACACATGAAATGACAATGGAAATCCAGATGAGAAAAAAAATAATAATAAAATAAGGTTAAAATTTTATTTGTGAGAGCCACAAAGTGACAAAGCCAAAATGACCACGCCCGACCAGCCTCCGGTTAGAGAGAGACACGCTCCGAACCGGGTCACATGGTCCACGTCCATCGACATCCAACATGAAAGGGAAGCTTCTCATGTCCTTATGTATGCAAATCCCCTACATGAATTGGACATAAAGTGGTGTGAGATTTTGCTTAATTTTGTTTGGTCACGTGAGCTAGGGCATTGTACCCCATGGTCCATCACGTGCCCCACTCCTTCAAAATTATGGCTCTCATAATGGTGGTGTTCATGAACCAGTGCAATAATAAAAACTTTTGGTCCAAGTTCTTGAACTCTCAACTTTTGATTTTTGATATTTTGGATAAATGTAGTCTGATGGATAACAGATGTTAATGGTTGGTAGGGTAGTCAAATTAGGGGTGGAGAGAGATGAGGTCCCTTTTGGATTTTTTGAAAATTTCCTTTTGGCCTCCTTAAGTTTTGAAACTTTCAGACTCCCGATAAGTTTTCTTCTATTATAAAATATTTTACAACTTTATTCCTTATTTGCCTCCCTTAAAATTCTTTTCAATTTACTAAATTTAGGTTCCTCCATGATTTTAGCAAAAGTTCCTGCTGCTCGAGCTAGCTTTGCACCACGTAGATTTCTAGCATTTTCATCTTGAATTTTGATTTTGAAGTATACATATTTAGAATTTAATAGTTAAAATAAATCAAATTACCTATATATTATTATATAATCTCACAATTGTTTGAACTCCAAACCTTAAAATTAAATTAAACTATATTACAAGTCAATTAATTTAAAAAAAAAAAAACAAAGATACCAATACATAATAACAATGGTAAAAGATTTCAGCGTTGTAAATTTTTTTTTTTTGAAGATAAAATTCATTCAACTAAAATGTCTTACAGACGCCAAATATAATGCGGATGACCCTGTGGTACAAAATATAAAGCACTCGATTAAAACCGGTTCCATGAGTAAAATCTGATGAAGTACAGGGAAAACGATGCAAAACGAGACCTGATATCAGGAAAATTCCTCGACATATCAATTTGAGCACATGTAAAGCTCTTTTTGAAACCACTACAATTGATGGAAGCTTTCGATCCATCGAGAGCATGTACCATGTAGCACCAAGGCCACAAACATTCAATTAAGACTTATAGCTAGTGGAACTTCTAACTCGTCAAGACCTAAATCTGGCGAAACAAAAATAAACTCAAACGGTGGGAGAACCACCTCCATTATTACAATGAAAATACTAAAACTATATGACAGAAACATCAACGCCTTTATTAGACTAAAACATAAAGCACAAACGACTAAAGCACGACCATCGCAAGCCTTCAATGAAAGTGTAATGGATAAGAGGATCATCAGAGTAGGATGAACGCTTTGAGGGGCAAGCGGCGAAGCCGACGAGATGCCTTCAAACAGCATAACGTAAAACACACGTGCTACCACCATTAGCATCTGAAGCCAGAACCACCACCTCCACAAGAAGCTCACCACCGTTCGAAACAAAACTCCAAAAGATTACAATCACTAGACGAGAAAAGTGTCACAAAACGCCTCCAAGCCATTTGAAAACCATCCTCTAAACGACATCAGATCCGCTCCAATGAAGCCACCCCACCAAACATAGCCACCACCATAAAAAAAAACATACAACGATACGAGCCTAGTGACCAATTTTTAAGGCCAGAGGTCCAACAATGTGCCCGGAAGCGGTCCCAAAACCCCAACCGACTCACTATCTCCTTTTCTCTTTTTCTTCTTTCCTAGGGCCAGCTGCTTGTTTTATCCCTTGTTACTAGATTTCATTTTTAGGTAGCCTCTTCACACATTTGATTTGTCCCAATAAAATGTGTCAAACAATATCTATTTGTTTTAGCGTTGTAAGAAAAACAAGTGGGATATACTTGCAAATTTTGGACTTCATATTCTTTCTGTGTTTAATCAATCTTGAATTTTCATATGAAAACATATCACTATAGGTTGTAAATGACATATATAGCTAATCATATACTTAAGTTTGTGTCAATTCAGGTTAGGTGGGTTAACCCGAACATGATCCGGCTACAACAAAATAAGAAAAAAAATTATGGATATTACGCAACGGTTAGAAAACTAAAAACTGTCATTGAATATTGTAAAAAAGCATGGCACAGAGATTTTGTTAACAAAATCGTCATGCAATCCTTATACATAACACGATGAAGAATTCGACAACGATTTTTAACCATCGTGGTGTCTTTCCTATCTAACTTTTCTAATAGGATCCGTTTATTAAGTGCGTTAGTCGTGCTAATTCGTTTTTATTCAAATTTATTTATAATAAACGTAAACCTGCTAACTCCGTGTAAGTTTTGAATCTATGTTTTTATGCATAACTCAAATTGTCACCTATTGAGGATATCTTAAATTTAGTATCGAAGCTGAGAGATGATATATTGTTTTGGTGTTAGTGTGACCTTGGCGCTAATCAAATTCACTACAAAGTTTGTACAAAATAAAATACGTTTTTTTTAAACAGTATATGTATTCTATTTATTAACATATATTTATATATGTACAAATATAAATGATCACATATAGAATAGTTAAGCCAACAACTATATATATACAATGTGATATCTTGTAGTAGGATCGAACTACATGGTGGCATTGATGTGGGTGTGGCGGAAGTAGTTGATAATGTCTAATATTGGATTAGGAGATCAAAGGAAGAGGCCGAATTAGGGCACAACCTCATGTGCATTTGTCTCAACCAACCATGGATATATATATATATATATATATATATATATATATATAGACACACATATACAGGGACGGAGGGAGGGAGTGCGAGTGGGGGCTACCTTCCCCATTAAATTTTTATCATTTTAAATTTATCTCAAAATTTTATAATTTTTACAACTTGTCCTACTAAACAATAAAAAGTTCTCATATACTTCTTATTTTGTCTCCACTAGAAATAAAAAATTATCACATAATCCCTATTAAAATTAATTTCATGTTTATTATTTTACTATTTTGCCCCAACTAAAATTAAAAATTCTCACATAAACTAACTAAAATTAAAGTTCTCACATAATCCCACTAAAATTTATTTTATCTTGAAAAAAAAATTTAGTGTACGCCCCCCACCGGAATATGTTTCTGGCTTTATTTCTATATATATGTATATATTAATTATACATATACAGTAAATATATATGGGACTAGTTGGTTAGGTGCTCAAGAGTCATGGCCAACTCTCTCTCTCCATATGTATCTCTCTATCTCTCTCTCCCCAAAACTATTCAATATTACATATGGATAAGACATGCATGGCCTCAAAAAAGAGCTACCCATATGCATGCTGCCAATTCTCACATCCAATCTCACTCAGACAAGCTTCTTATTCAACTAACTCTTCTGTCTATCTTCCTATTTATGTATGTCTATATATATATGTCTCTAGAGAACTAAATACGTGGATCTCTCTCCATATTATAGAGAGAGAGTGTGTGTGTTTCTGGGTCTGCAGTGTTGGTTTCGGTTCTGTTAATATGTCTTGTATTTTAGGTAAAGAGAAGTCTACGGATATTTCTTCTGTGGTACCCCACCAAAACTCTAGTTAAATGCTTGTTTATGTTGTTAGTTTTTTTTTTTTTTCTTTTTTGGTGAATTTATATCGTTAGTTTAATTAGATCACGAGGGAAAGAGAAAAAATAATTCCACGTGATTATATACACATATTAGATCAAAATGTGAGACTTTTTTTTGCAGCAGACCAACATTTTTCAGGTTCAGAATAAAGTGAGACTTTTTTTTTTAGTAATTGACCTAAATAATCCCTGAACTTTTTCAAGATAACGATTTAGTCTATATTTTTTTCTTGCCTAAATGACCGTAAACTCTTATTTTTTAGCCGTCATGGTCTTTTCCGTTTAAATCCGTCAAAATCCGTTAAATTGCGAGGGTATTTTAGTAATCTAACAGTAATTAATATAACAAAAATAAAAAAATAATAATAAACAAAAAAGTTTCCTCTCTCTCTCTCTCTCTTTCTCTCTCAAAACCCAGTTCGGGGTGGGGGGAGCCAACCCAGATCAAGCCAACACCCAGATTGGGAAAGGGTCTCTCTCTCTCTCAAAACCCAGTTCGGGGTGGGGGGAGCCAACCCAGATCGAGCCAACACCCAGATTGGGAAAGGGTTGGGGGGGAGGGGGCGAACCAGATCGAAAGTAGAGAGGGGCGGGAAGGCATCGGCGTTGCAGTGGGGGGAGGGGCCCAAAAATCCAGATCGCGAATTGGGGGGGGTGAACGGAGGCAGGAGGGGGGGACCCAGTGGCGGGTGTGAGCGAACGGAGGCAGGAGGGGGGGGAACCCAGATCGTGGGGGGTGAACGGTAGCGGGAGGGGGGGACCCAGTCGCAGGGTGGGGGGCAAATGGCCGCGATAGGGGTGGGGGTGGGGGTGGAGGGCGAATGGCGACTGGAAGGGGGTTGCGAAATCGAGAGAGAGAGTAGGGGGCAACCCAGTCGGGGTTTGGGGGGGGCCGGACTGAGAAAGAGAGAGAAAGGGTAGGGGGCAGGGGGGAGGGATAGAGAGGGGAGGGTTTTTTAAAAAAAAATAATTTTAGTATAAAAATTAATCATTTCAGTAATATTCCGTTAGAAATTTAACGAATGTGAATTTTTAGAGAGTTTAGGGTCAGCATTGCCAAAAAAAAAAGAGAGCGGGAATTATAGTGTCACCTTTTAAAGAGTTCAAGGACCATTTAGGCCAATTACTCTATTTTTTTTTTAAGGATAATATGTTTATGTCAATAGTTGACTTTCAAAATTTGTTAGCAACAAAGAGTGTCATATTTTTTATATAGGTTCACCTTTAGAAATATGATAAATATGATAATAATTTTAACAACTTATGTGTTTTTATGGTTGTACATGTATTTTTTATATAGGTATTTTACCCATTTGCCTACGAACTTTTCGAATTTTGATCATTTTTACTTTAAACTTTTTAATTTTGGAAACCAAATTTATTTATAAATTCAAGAAGTATTTACGGAATAAATCCTTAAATTTAAACCCTAATTGTTAATATATATATATATATATATTCATAATGTAAAATCAAACAAAATTTATAGACAAAACTGAACGAAGGGAAGTTTTGACAGATTTTGCATATTAGGGGCATTTTGAACGGTTTGAAAGATTATGGGACAAACTGAAAATGCATGCAAAGTTCATGCCCATTTGGAAAAATGTTCCTTTTTTTTTTTTTTTTGTTATGCAAACAACACTTATGCTTGTATTCCATTAAAAAAATTGGACAAAAACTGAATATATTCTGATCGTATGAGCTTTTTAATTAATGGTAAAATTTTTAGTTAAACGTTTTTGGAAATGAGAAGTAAACTGTACCTCTAAAAAAATTTTCTAATCAAGTTTTAAATTTTTAATAAAAATGCAACTTACTTCTAAGATATCTCTTATTAAGGTATAATTTTTCTCAAAAATAAAAAAGTTCAATTTCGATTTTAGTTATAATTAAAGGTCATGTGATTAAAAGCTGTTCAATTTCTATCTAATTTTTTTCATGAATATCAACAAAAAGGATTGTTTGCATAACAGTAGAAAATTTCAATATAATATAACCTGTAAAATATAATAATATAAAAATCATAATATAAGTTGTAAAAAATAATAATATATAATTTCAACAAAAAAATATAATAACATAATTTCAACCAAAAAAATATAGTAACATAAAATTATAAATCAATATATTTGGCATGCGTTTGGCGCATATGTTGAAACTGAATTTTTTATGCTGGAATTGTGTTGCAATTATATAACATTTGGAATTGAGTTGAATTAAATGTATGTTTGGTGAAGTATTTGAACAGTAGAAATCAAAAAATATAAAAACTTAAAACGTGTTCAAAAAATATATATATTATTATGAAATTTATTTTATTCATCTCAAAATTTTATATAATTTTAAAAAAATAATCTCATTTGACTTGTATATATAAAAATGTGAAGAATTCGAGTATATGTTAAAAATAACTGAAAAAATAAAATAAAAATAGAAAAAGGGAAAGAAAGGAAGACACAAAACCCAAACAAACCCATTTTGAATTCATCATGTAATTCATCCCGCGCGTTTTCAAAACCTCTGCGCATTCCCTCTCTGCTCCGCACAATGTCCGACCCAATCGTCCTCTCCGACGGGGACGAAACTCCCTTCCTTTCCAAGAAACGCCGCACCGGACCGGAACCGGACCGTAACCCCATCCCCACGGTTGTGGTCCTCGACGACGACTCCACGCCACAAAAGCCCGGCCCCACCTCCTCCCCGGTGTTCGTCCCCGAGACGCCGTTGACCGACATCTCAATCATCAAGTTCTCCAGAGCCTCCTCGTCCGATCATCCCCGCACTGCGGTTCCGAATCCCGATCGCAAGTTATCTAGTCGGTCTTTTCCATCAATTTCACATGCAGTTTTTATGTTTGTGGAAATGCCTCTATGAGGGATTGTTAACGAAGAGTTTGGTCTAACTCAATTTTTTCATTTTTTTTAATCAAGAAATAATTGTCCCCGAGATGCCGATGTCCGACGTTGCAATCGTCAAGTGCTCCAGAGCCTCCTCGTCTGATCATTCCCACACCACGGTCTTGAATTCTGATCGCAAGTTCTCTGGTTGGATTTTCCCCTCAATTTCAAATGCAGTTTTTATGTTTGTGGAAATGCCTGAATGGGGATTGTTAATATAGAGTTTGGTCTAACTCAAGTTTTCGATTTCTTTTTTAAATAACTAGGAAATGTTGTTCTTTTGTGGCTTAGCATTAATTCGGTCTGCATGTGCTTGCTGTTTTTAGATACAGATTTCAGGCATTAAACTTAAGTGTTCAATTGGGTCTTTTTTCGTTTGGCCGATGATTATGTTATAAAGTGTTAATCTTGTTTCTTTCTTGTGGAAATCCAATCATTAGTTTCTAGATTCGGGCATTTTAGCTTAAGAAATCAGTTAAATGAGGTCTTTTTTTGGTTCTGGGACTATGACTTTAATATTTAGCATCATTTTGTTTTTTTCTGGAAATTTTATTTTAGTGGAGTAAGCTTTCCAATTCAATGCGTTTTCAATAAGACATGTTTGTAATGGATCCTTATCTTAGCACCGATCAGATTACATTGGCCATGGTGTTTTCAGATTCAGGCATCAATCGATTGATTTTTTTGGAGTCCGATAATGAGTCTGAAGGTGGATCGGAAAGGGAAAATTGGAAGGAGAGTGAAACTATGGATTCTGGTTTTAATGCAGGGAAAGATTTAGATTGTAGTACTAGATTCACTGAGTCAACATCTACTTTAGGTACGTTCATGCTGTATCGGTTTCAAGACAATGCCTTCTCACATTTCTCAGGTTGGATTGTTAAAATGCTCTGATTGTACCACATGGAATTTTTTTCTATTCCACGACTTGAAACTTATGTGACATGTGTTTCAGGCCATGGTGATGCAATACAAATGGCTGAAGACAATTTTTTGGGTCCGACATCTTTGGAAAATGATGTTCTTCAGGTGCTTTCATCTTGATGCATCATGTTAAGATCTTCTTTTTCTTTGTTGTTGTAGTGTATATTTTTATCTGTTTCAAAGTAATTGTTCTTTCGGAAATTAGGGGCTAAAAATAGGATTTTCTCTTTGATCTCCTAATGTCCTATGTAGGTTTATTAGAGATGAACTTTGTGTTAAGATTCCCTTACAAAATCGTGACCTGCAATGATTATGGACACTTACATACATGTACAAATTTGAGTATACATGTATGTATGTACGTATATATCTATGTATACATATATATAGACCGTGGAAAAACTCTTGTTGGTGAAATGAAGCTATACTGTAATGTGGTTGATAATTAATCCTTTGTACTTTTGGTATTTTCTTTCAGTTCTCGTTTCTTCTAAAAATGGAAGTCTATTTGTAACAATAGTGTTTTGTTTAAAAGAAGCTTGGTTTTATGGCTCAAATCTGATGCCAATTCACAATAATCAAAGACAATAAAGTTGTTTATGATATCTTGATTTTGAATTATGTTATCTTTCTCTGTGTGTTTAAGATTCGGTTTTGTTATGTACTTGGAATCTTTTTAAGCCATCGGAGAATATGCTTTTCTTTCTTACTTAAATTTTAACTTTTTTACACAATGATGGGGTGTGTTTTGTATAAGATTCTTATCAGTGTGATGATATTTTTCAGGCAAGGGATAGTCCTGAAGACGAAAATGTTAGCATGGATCAGATGGAGGACAATTTGCAAAAGAAGAAAACAAATGCTAATACCGAGAAGAAAAATAGTACAACTGACACAATTAGAAGAAAGAAGATGACAGAGGAGGAAAAAATTCGCTTAAAAGAAGAGAAAAAATTAAAGAAGCTTGTAAGTTCTTCCTAGTTGTTTGACTATTATTCTGCATATCTTTTAAACAAATAATAGCAGATTGATATTCATGTCCGCAGCAAGAAAAGCTCCAAAAAGATGCTCTCAAAGCTGAAGCTGCGGAATTGAAAAAAATAGAGAAAGAAAAGAAAAAGTGGGAAAATGGGAAGTTCGCTATACAATCCATAGTTGCAGAGATCGATGCAAAAGTAATTGAAATAGGGTCAGTTGGAGGTGGGATCTTTTCCAAGCTTCTGTTTTCTTCTTCAGATGTTCATGATGCATGTTAGCATGTCTTTATCTTCATATCCTTTTGTTTGCTGAGAAGTTGTTTTTACCATTTATTTTAGGAAGTCTGTTAACAAGGTTTTCTGAAAAGGGGCTCAAATACCGCATAACGTCGAATCCAATTGCAAAAACAATTCTGTGGACCATGAAATATCCAGAACACATATCTGAGGTAATTAGTAGGAACTGCATAACCAAAATTTTTTATAAGGTCCAATATTGTGTAAGCATCTATGTGCGGTTACATTGTTGTTATTTGTAGCACCTTTTGTGACAAGAGATTTTGCAAATTGCATATCTCTTTTAAAAATTAAATTTTAGAGATTGTAATTTGCTATTGGAAACTGTATGCTTAGCTTTATATGGACAATTTTATTTTCTATTTGTGCTAGGAGAGGTCAATTAATTTACTAATAAGGATAATTATCTTGGCTCTACTGTAAGCTTTAACCCCCAAATCATTGAATTACCACAGCTTTCTTCCGAAGGAGTAGAGATCCAATATGTATTGCTTCTGTATGAGGCTGAAGAATTTTGTAACCTTGTTACAAATGGATCTCTTTTGGACCATGTTTTTGGTGTTCGAAGTCGTTATCCATCTCATACAGTGTGCTTTCTCACCAATAAGCTAATGTCGTATATCAATAAAAGGTGAGAGATCGGAACTCATGATGCTGTGCTATACAATTGAATTTTCTTATTTATTTATTTATTTTTAGAAGAAGTATGAGAATTATGCATACGAGACTGAAGAACTTTGTAGTCTTGTTATTGATATAGCAAGTTTCTTCTCGTCTTAGGGAACAAGGAAAATACAAGAACCCAACAACTAGCAGTGGTTGGAGGCGACCCCCTGTTGAGGAGGTGAATTAAAACCTTGAACATACTTTTGATTCCCTGATATCTAGCTTCTTATAGATGTTTTGTAGAAAGTCTATATTTATTTCTGTACATGCTTCCTGCAGGCGCTCGCAAAATTAACCACTCACTTTGTTAAAGTGCATTCCAGGCAGTGTGTAGACGAGGCTGAACTGGCTGAACATGTTGTTGGGTTGACTTGCAGTCTGGCCTCTTGCCAATATAGGTACTTAATGTGTATCTTTTTCGGAATGACCAAGTCAAACCAAGTCAAACAGTAAATAAATAAATGAAATCTGTTTCTTGAAAATAAGTTCCAGAAGCCTTATTTTTGTCTCCAGTATGCGCCGACAAAAAGGCATATTTCTTTGTTTGCCACCAAATATTGGATATGGTCATCAACATGTCTTGAAAATTTGCCAGACTTAAACTATAGTTAAGAATTTCTAAAAGCTTGTTTCCATTCTGATTAATCAATATTGTTGTAAGCATGACGTGTAATCTCTCTGAGCTGGTCAGTCGTCTAATCAGCATTATTCTATTTTATTGCAGAAAGAAGTTAACACGACTATCTGTAAATGCTAACGGTTCCCTTGTTCCTAAGGACTCCGTCGACAAGAATTTAATAAAAAATAACTTGTGGTGAGTATGATATCTTTCCTACTTTATTAATCAGATCCATTTAGTATTCTCTATTTCTTAGTTGTTCTACTGCTACTTGCTTTTAGTTTTTACTTCTTTTTTGCATTTGTTTTATTTTTGTTTTGCCTTTTTCATCTAGACGCTGGTATTTCCATTCCAATTTTATTGAAGTCTACATACTATTTCATTGAAGTCTTATTTGCTAAAGTCTCTTTAAGCTATCTTCTTTTTTTCTTTTTGATTCCCGACATTTTTTAATCCAGGTTGAAAGCTTTGGTTGCTATCCCGAAGGTGCAGCCACGATTTGCTGTGGCAATATGGAAAAAGTACCCGACCATGAAATTGCTTTTGAGCGTTTACATGGATCCAAGTAAATCGGTAAGCAATGGCAAGCCATGGGAAGCGCTTGAGACTATTTTCAGACTATAGGCTCAAATAATTAGCCCTTGGTGAGGTTGAGATAGCATGCTTCGTTTGCAATTAGCTATAACTCAATGCGTCCCCCTAGGGTCATGTCCAAGAGGGTAGTTATAGTTGGTCACCCCTTCCCACATTTTTTTTTTCTAAAAGAAAAAAAGTGCGAGTTATAAGGATTCTAGTTCTTTTGGACTGCTTCCCTGCTCAAATTTGACAGATGAACCATGACGTAAAAGGATATTTCTCCTAAGGCTATTGTCTTTGTGACAATTTTCTTTGTAATCACCTTTTAGGCCGTTGACAGGGGAATTAGTGCCACAAAAAATAAATGGTGGATAATAACTGGTTCTTATAAAAAAATGACAGGTTCATGAAAAGGAATTTCTGCTCAAGGACCTGAAAATAGAAGGCTTACTTGGTGAGGACAGAAGATTAGGTGCGGTTTGTTCGAAGAGAGTGTACAGAATACTTATGGCACAAAGTGGATCAATCAAAACCGATGATGTTGAGGATGGTGCTGATTTTTTTGGACATCAATCATCTTAACAAATTCTTTATCCATTGTTATCCTTGACGAACGCTAACAACAGCATATAGTCAAAATCAGGTATATTCTTATCTTGGGTCTTCTGCACTAATCTTTTATCCTAGAATTTGTAGTTACCCAACATTTGATAAAATGGGTGAATGGATTCTAACTGTGAATGTCGATATCGGAGGTTGACTTTAATGTAGCTCCAATCCCATCAATGCTAAATGTGTGGCCACTGGACACCACTTAGGAGAGTCTGAAATCCTGTCTCTACTGTAATCGTGTAATCTGGTTGTTGAGTCATTAAAAATTCTAGACATCTTATCGTGACGTGCTCGGCGAAACAGTTTTGAAAATAACATTTTTAATTGAGCAATGCTATCGAAACTACTATGACAAATCAGGCTCACATGTTAGTTTTCGGACTCGTCTAGATTTGTCCATTTTTTAACTAGTTGGAAAACTAGTAATGATCATCACCATCGATGATTGTAGAAATATGAGGACCAATGGGATTGTAGTGCTGGCCGCCCATGTTGAAGGATGTTGCCGAAAAGAATGGAACGCTGCTTTCGCTCTGTCACATGCATTCGATCCCGTTAAACAAGAAAGCCTTTTAACCGCAAAATCAAAATTTTGGTGCAAAATGGTGACGGAACAAAAGCTAATGTCTTACAAAGATCACCAAAACATGTGCTAGAATGACATTCACATTGCAATATTACCCACTAATAGATAAATACCTTGTTGAGTTTACTGAGTCCATTTGTTTTATAGGTTTGAACAGAAAATTTGAATATACATTCAAATTTTTGTGAGTGAAAACGCCGTAGAAATAAGGTTTGAATTAGGTTGAAACAGATGTTACATTTTAAATTTTTTTTAAAAAATTCCTGTGAATTACATTTTCGAACAACCTTGCCCACAGGAATCGTATGTTCCAAATGGGTTTTAAGGCCTCTCCACTTTGATGGAAATTAATGTGGTGGGCCAAGACTTTCCACCCACTACCTTGCTTAGTTCGGCCCCCCACCATTATTATTTGGAATCTAAAATGGAATGGAAAATTAGTGGTGGAATATCTTATTTAACAGCTGCAGCCACCATATATAACAAATTACATTTTTCTCTCCGAACTTTCCGTCTTTATTACAAAATGTCTTCTGAATTTTAATTTATAATATTCTTTTTTCTTGAATTTTAGAAAAGTTTTGACAAAAGTGATTCTACACAATTAATTTTTTGACAAAAAATAAACATAATATTCGTTTGAAGCATGAGTTGTGGATATAAATGTGAAACGTTTATAATTAAGTTAAAATAGTAAATATTTAGGATTGATTATCATTTTCTCCCTTATTTCTCTCTTATAAGTAACTTAAGAATTTTACATTTAATAAAGATAACAGGTGCTAGTACTATTACCAATATGTATTATTTCATAATTTTATACTTAATACTTTCAACTTATATTTTAAACGAGTGTTATGTGTTTTTGTTCATCAAAAAATTAATCAAGAGAAAATTTGTAAACTTTTTCAAAGTTCAGGGAGAATGAATGTTGTAAATTGAAATTCATGAAATATTTTATGATAAGGTTTAAAATCTGAGAGAAAAATATGTAATTTGTCCCATACACATATATATATATATATATGTATGTATGTATATAATGCTAAGAGCGGCCGCCATACTGTGTTCTAATGAGCAAAGTCATGTACTCACCAAACTTCCAACCAACAAAAAAAATAAAAATAAAAAACATTTTTTTAATTAATTCCCTCAATCAAAGTTTGACAGGACCTTGTAATTATCTTTTTTTTTTCTTTTAATTATTTTTTTTCTACCAATTGCAACTGTTATGAGATCACCAAACTTTCCCACCAACAAAAAAATTATTTTTTAATTAATTCCCTCAATCAAAGTTTGATAGGACCTTGTAGTAATCCTATATTTAATTATTATTATTTTATTGAAAACTCATCCATTGCTAAAGTTAAAGGCTCTTCGATAGATATTTTATGTTTACCTCAAAGCAATGGGCAGTTTTAGGATGAAAAATCTTATCAAGCACCATTATGCTTTACTATCATTAGGTTTCAACCAACTTCTTATTCTTTTAGCCCCACCAAAATATATATATATATATATATATATATATATTTGCTTTCTATCTTATCTCATGGGGATGGTATATCTCTCACAAATATTTTAGTGAGTCAATATTTGTTATCTTTGTTATTCTGTCTTATTAATTATTCCTTCACTCTTTCTTCGTTATATTAGATGAATTTAATATCTTGATCACATAAATAAGAACTAAATACTAAAAATCCTTAAGCAATTTATTTAAGTATCAAAATTTAATTGAAAGGACAGTTAATGAGACAGAAAATTAAACAATGGATCTGAATTCTATTTCTAGGTTAGAAATTACCAAATGACAACCGTTGAAAATTTACGAACAATTTTAATCCATGTCCCTGCCTCCAATATCAAGGTCTAAATTCGAATCTTGCTTTCCAAATAATCTGGCTAGTAGGGGTGTACATCAAATAATTTAAATTAATCAATCCAAATCATGTAATAGTTGATTTGGTTTAGTTTAAGTTCTAAAATCCAAATTAATTGGATTGATTAATTGATTTATGTTTAATTTGGTTTGTAATTCAGTTAAAATAAGTAGTTTGGTTTGATAGAATTAGAAGCTACCAAACTACAAACTACAACCTAAACACAAAATTTTCCTCCATATATTATACATATATATATATAGCTAAGCTCTCTTATTAGGCACCTCACTTTTACTGGACAAGAACGGCCACCTTTTTGGGGCCGTTAGATGTGAAAATAAATGATGTTGATGAAAAAGAAGGTTGTACCATCTCTCTCTCAAGTTTCTCTGAAAAAAATGGTTAATGATTTTGTTCAATTTAAATGTCATTCAATGGTCTCTCTTTCTCTCTCTCTCAAATTTCTTTAAAAAAAAAAAAATAGTTGTTAATGATTTGGATCAATTTAAATGTCATTCAGTGGTTTAAAAAAGCGGACTACACGCTACATTTTATAATAGTGAGTGGTACCTTAAATTTTTTTTTTTTCTTGCTGACTGAATTGTGACTTAATTAGAACGTTAACTTTATGAACTAGGCGAATTTTCTTACTTTAATTACAATGTTAAGTATATAGAGTAGTCGAACTTTGCGTAGGTACTAAAAAATTATCCTATCTGTCGTCTTCTATTTTAAATTGTCATATTTATATTAAAAATGGTCAGTTTTATATTTACAAACTTTTTTATTTTTATTTTTTTTGCTAATAATAGTTGTTTTATTGCAATGTGAGACTAAAAATATCTAATATCTAAAGGGAGAAAGAACTAAATAGATTTTTTTTTCCTGAAAATATTTATGATAAGTAGCATATTTTAAAATATTTAAGATAAATGATAAATATTTTATTTACGAAACAAACAAAATTACCTTATATATTGGTCATAGATAAATTATTTGTCAAGAATATTTCAAAAATATTTTATTTATCATAAATATGCTTAATAAATAATTCACTTATCATAAATATGTTATTTACTTTAAATATTTTTAAAATTAAATATTAAAAAAAAGCCTATTTACTATCATTTCTGATGTTTAAAAACATGCATTATTAATAAAGATTTAAAGACTTTATCACTATTATACACACACACAAAAAAGACTTTTTTTTATAAATAAAAAAGAATCTTGTAGTGACCCCAAAATTTTCAGATTTTTTAGCTCTATAGGCATGAACGCTTCTCTAGGTATGGCAGAATCATGTCTTTTATATTGGTTTCTCTTAGTTGATCACCCGGGACCTACCCTAACAACCAAAACTAGAATGGAGTCTAAGGAGAGGTAATGAAACTTGAACCCTAATGGACGAAAGAGAGATGCCTAGAAAGATGTTAAGACTATTTGCCATCTCATCCACCCAATAGGGGTGAAAAAAATAGGAAAAAAAAAGAGAAAAGAGAGAGAGAGAGAGACTAGGTCACAATGACAAGGCCATTTGCCAAAACACTACTCAAAACAATTGACCTTAGGAATTGTGTCTGCCACAATTTTTCCCCAAAAAACACAAACACTCACGCTATCCAATCAAGGCTCACAAGATCATGACAATTCAATTCTTTTTTCTCATCAAAACCAAACAGTAGTGGTCCATGCACACTTCCACTAACACAAACACAATATTTATTACATTTTGCATGGTGTCCATACATGTGTTTTTCTTCATTTTTTTTTCTCCTCCTCTTTGGTAATATTATAAGTGAAGAGCCTCTCTACTCTGCTTTGGCACTTAGAGATCACATATGGACAGGAGCAAGTCATTGCCAGGGCACTACTCCAGCCTCTACGGCGATGCCCGGTTCGGGTTTGAGGACCGGGCCAAGTCCTACAGCTTCAATGGCCCGAGCGGACTGGTTGAGGACGAGCTCGGGTCGTCCGAAAACCCGGAGATGAAGAGGAGGAAGAGGGTTGCAAGTTATAATATGTATGCCGTGGAAGGTAAGCTCAAATCCTCCTTGCGCAACAGCTTCAAATGGATCAAGAGCAAGTTTGTGGACACCTACTATGATGACTAAACTACTTATTTTTCAAGGCTTGTCAAACGGGAAAAAAAAAATTTGAAAAGAAAAAATTCTCTCTTCTTTTTTCTTTTTTGGGGTTTTTTTTTTTTTTTTTTTAATGTTGGTTGGGAAATATATATATATATATATATAAAATAAAACTGTATGATGAGGGTTTTGTTTTGTGTATAATTTTTGTAATTTTTAAGTAATTGTTCCCAATTTGCATTGTGAAAATCTCCTAAGAGTACTTGGAATTTTATGTCTTCTACTTAAAAGTTCAAATTCAATCCAAAGTTTTAATGGTTGTGTACAATATTTTACATATATATATATATATATATATATATATTGGTAGTGATTTCTGGGAAGTTTTAGAAATTGTACTTACAATATGTTTCACAAATGACCAATCTTTGAAACAAGCCTTATCCCCATAAGCTAAGATTGGGGTACTAATTGTTTTCTAGTAGTTAAAGATCTGTGGTCCTGAATAGTCACTTACATATCTATCCTTTATCAACTACAAGACAAAATAAAAAAGAATATTTTCTTTTATATATATATATATATATATATGCATACATATATAAATCTTATCCTTATTGTATATCATGCTTCCCTTGTGAACCTGAATATAGGAAAACCAGTTAATAGGAATACTGGGTAGAGTCACTCAAGCTTTGTACTTTTTTTTTTTCCTTCCATATTGTTTGTGGTATAATAAATCCACTGTGCAGATACAGATCAATCAGGTTTTTTGTATTAATTAATTCCTTTGATCTGGAGTTTTTTTTGGCAAAATTTATAATAGAAACTGTAATTTTATTATATCGATAGGTATTTTTATTTTAACCGTTTGATTAACTTTTTAACTGTCAAATTTATAAGTATATGTCTATGATAAAAATTTACAACGCAACACAAAAAAGTGCTACATGTCATAAATTAAACTGTTGACAAGTTAATTGAATAGCTAAAATAATAATAACTGCCGATACATAAAGGTACAATTTCTTTTATAAGTTTTTCTAATTTCTTTTACATTCATTGGCTTATTACATGGGATTGTTCACCTATAATAAAATAGTAGATGTAAACATGCTGTACATAAAAATAAAAATAAAAATAAAAAATAAAAAGAAATATAGGATTGCTCAATATGTTCTAGTTGAATTGGTTAATCCCTTATGGTTGAAAATTCCAGAATTAAAACAAATAAACAAATAAACAATCCAGACAACCATACATAAAGTATCCCAGATTCTGAAATATAGACTAATATGATGATTTGGACAGCTTAACCCCGTTTGGATTTACATTAAAATCCACAAACTAAGCAGTAAATTCAAATTTTTGTGAGAGAAAATATTGTAAAAGATAGTTTATGTTTAAAACGGGGGTATCAAACGGGAGCTTAGAGATTAATAATCTAACATCTTAATCTTAAAAGGCAATATAAATTTTTAGGCTACTCTGTGTCTGATAATGCGGATTCTGGCACCTTCTCATGGTCGCGATTTCGGAAATCCAATGCGGAAAGAGACCTGAAATACTGAGCCAATGCACTGCCTTCCTTGTAGTTGATAATGTCAGTCACTGAGGCCTGCAAGAGAGTGAAGTTCTTGATGCTTTTGAGGACATCCGGGTTGATGTTCCTCAGAGCATTCGGGTGAGCCTCGGTTCTTGCAAATATTTTCTGGTTGGAACTAAGATTTGGGGAAATATATGCATTAAAGATCGGGTCTTCGTGCCCGATATTCTGTTTGCTACTCAAAGTAGTAGTACTGCTACTCGCGCTGTTGCTCGTCTCTTGGCCGGGCTTGTTTGGTTCAGCACTCTTTTCCGGGAAAATATAAGAGAAAAAAGAGAGAGAAAATGAAAATGTCCTAGGAAGTACCATTAAACAAAAGAAAAGGTCAAAGTACTCAGAATATTTTCCAACTGAATCTACTAAGTCAACTAAACAATGGTTTATCTTTTTTCCTGCCAGAACTACGAAATGACCGTCTTTTTTATAAGACTCTGATGGAAAAAAATTAATCTGTACTCTTTTTTTACCATCATTCAAAGCCTTAATCTCGTATTGTTTTTGTCAGAAACGTCAAGATTTAATTGTTAGAGCAGAAATCTAACAAGAGACGAGAAGCTAAAACAGTAAAAGTCAAAGATAAGGGGACACACTTGATTAAAAAAGTCAACAATTATCAAACTCCCCCACCCCCCCCCCCCCCTTTTTTTTTTTTCCTTTTGTTTTGCCCCCCACAAAAAAGGAGAAAATTCCACTTCCTTACCAGATGAAAAGATTCAAAGGAAAATATAGGTTTAAAATGTTGGTGGTAAACTTTTTTGTTCGAGTTTCAGTCTTGAAATTATCTAGGTTATCTGCTCTTTCTTGCTCCGCAAGAAAACGGGTCCACGGAATTTCTTGAATTTTTAAAATACTATAACTTTTTATATTATAACGATATAAGATCTATGACTCTCATTTATTAAAGAGAAAGAAAACCACTTCACAAACTCCTCTCCCACAGGTCGAGCTAGCCCCAGCGGGTTCAAATTGAAAACGCGAGATTATTATGCACGACTACAAAATGGAGAATATGGGGGGAGAAATTTAAAAGAAAGCAACTCAATATGGGGAAGAACTTACCTCGTTAAAATGTTGAAGATGATCACCTCTAGCTTGTCCATGAAGTAGCTCATTCTGCGGAGGAACATCAAGATCTGCCCGAGACGATCTCCTTGACTTTGAACTCCTCTTCCTAAAGTAAGAAAAAGTAGAATCAATATTCTCAAGTGTTCATTACGTGAACCACATGAGCTGATTAAAGATCAGTAAATACAAATAAAATTGAACTCCAAATTTTCATCCAAATTTTTAATGCATCTTATAATTGTATTTTGACGTACTTCTTATCCTTTTGTCGAGTTGGTTCGTCATCCTCCGTGTGTATAGCCGGTAGATCCTTAAGGTCACATGCCAATGGACTTGTACAGAAGAACTGGAAGAAGAAGAAGAAACTATTCACAAAAAAGAACATGAATAACATTTAAGATTACTAAGAAAAATAATCAATGGAAATAGTACAAGATTTTATCAACAAAATCGTACTTGTGTCAAAAGTGTGAAAGCTATATGAAAAAAAAAAAAAAAAAACTCTATCAGTAGGACACTGTTTTGAGTCACCATATCTTTATCAAAATCAATTATTTTTACGTAATTTTTCATTTTGATGTGATTTTGATACGATCTATCGTTCAACATGATGCCTACATTTGGAGAATTCCAAGGCCGGGTTTGGAAAGAAAAAATGATAATTTTAAAACAAACAATTACATCAAAATCATATCAAATTAGAAAAAAGAAAAAATAATTTAACGAAAGTTTATGAATATCTAACTCTTGAAAACTATATCCTACCGAGGCAGGGTAACCTCTTAGTTCGACTAATCGGTCTGCCGAAAGACATGAAGGAGCCTACATACAATTCTTGCTGTTTGTACTCACATCACTATCGAGAGCAGAAGTAGCACTGCCGCGAAATTCAGGGTCTAAAGCAAGAAGTTGGTATAAGAGACCAAATGCAGAGTCTGGAAAATCTTTGAAGACTGCTTCAAAACTAGATTTGTAATGTTGTGGCGGTCGAAAGCTCGTTGGCAGTTTCATCTTTTTCCAGAACTCGTCTGAGGGTGCGCCGCAAAGCTTGAAGATCTTGTGCAGCTGCTCAACCTGCAGTGCAGAAAACTTTGTAGAATTAAAAGTAGCAGGTTTTAAAAATATCTCGTAAAAGAAAATGTTCCAAGAACATGACAACAAACAAATGTTGCACTTGTGTTTGGTAATGTTTTGGAAATAATTCTGTGAGAATTTTTAAGGAATGATACTGAGGTCGTTTACGAAATTGTGTTTGGTTGTGTGTGTGTGTGTGTGTTTTTTTTTTTTTTTTTAAACATTTTCTAACAAAACACGATTTAAAAGACGTTTTCGTTTTCACGCCTCGAAAGACACGTGGAAACAGTTACGAAAACAACAAAAAAGCAATACCAAACACCCCCCAATTTCTTTCCCTGTCATTGTTGCGGTTGTGTTTGATGGTGTTTTAGAAATGATTTTGTGAGAATTTATTTAAGAGTGATACAGAGGTCGTTTATGAAATTGGGTTTGGTCGTGTTTGTTTGTTTGTTGTTGTTGTTGTTGTTGTTTTTTTTTTTTTTTTTTGAAGTAGTTGCGAACCAAAAGTGATTTAAAAAACATTTTCGTTTTAGTGCCTCAAAAGATGAGCGGAAACATTTTAAAAAACAACAAAAAACAATACCGCAAATGTTAAACAATCAATCAAGCACGGAGTTAGCAGGTGTTTGGTCAAAATCCGATCGACATGATTAACAAAAATGTCGTGTTCGGGTTGATATGTCTTACCTGAACTGGATCGAATCGATGAAATTAGCGAATGGTTATGTTGAAAGTAACATACAAGAATAACTATTTTTTTTTTTTTTTTTACCTCTGTTCGCCCTGGCAAAAATGGCCTTCCCATGAACATCTCAGCCAACAAACAGCCTGCACTCCAAAGATCGATACCAACTCCGTAATCTGTTGAACCTAATAACAGCTCGGGTGCTCGATACCAGAGTGTCACAACCCGGCTTGTTAGAGGTTGCTTTTCTTTAGGAGAGAAAAAATTTGCAAGCCCAAAATCTGCAATTTTAAGTGTTCCAGTTTTATCAACCAGCAAATTTGAAGCTTTAATGTCTCGGTGCAAAACTCCGCGCTCGTGACAGTGCTCGAGACCCGAAAGCAGCTGCTGCATGTAGCATTTCACCTGTGTTTCATGTCCATGAAATTCATCAACTGCTTAAGAAGTTGTCTAAAACTACCAAAGAAAAGTAATCTTAACGTTTTCCAATGGGGCACTATGAAAAAAATGAGAGATTCTTTTTTTTTTTTTTAAGACAGGAAATCGCTATATTGATTGGGGGCATGGCTAAAATTTCTCATAACATAGGGGCATAACTGAAACTTCAAAAACTTTTTGGTTTAAGAATTAAAATTGAATAAGTTGAATGGGTGCACAAGTTGAAATTTTCTCACAACATAAGAGGCACAAATGAAATGTTTCAATAAAGTTGGGCCAAAATTTAAAATTCTAAAATTTGAGTAATGACACGTGCTCTCACTCAATCATACGTGGCTTTGTCACTGTCTTGGATTCTCTTTTATTAGCGCCCACACTTGGGATTGGCTCTAATATCAACTATCAGGCCCTACCTCTAATGGTAATATTGATTGTATTGGCCACACTGGCCTTACACAGGATTTGAACCCTGGATTACGCACGCACCCAACCACTTGATTATGCTTTTAAAAATTACTTCTAGTGGTTTTTGTGTCGATCGTAATTTTGGGTATACTCTCAGCTGACTTCTCAAAATTGCTTTAGAAGTGCGTTGGTTTTTCTTCCTTGCACTATTTGAACACTCTATGATCATCAAAGTGAAAAATCTCTCCTTAAAGCACGATCTTAGCATATGTTTGGTTCACAAGCTCAAACTCAAGTTTTCAAGCTCAAGTTTTGTCTTTTTCCTCAAAAGTTTGTCTTTTTCCCAAAAAAATTTTTGTCTTTTCTGAAAAGTCAATAAAGTTTACTATTTAAACTTCAAAAACTCAACTCAAACTCACGAACCAAACGAACCCTTAATCCTGATCAATTTGCGGATTCCACATACTTTCCAATGGCAAAAGGTTCACATTTCACAAAGATCAAGCTAAATGCAAGGATTAGAAGGGAAACACAAACCTGTCCTTCATTGAGCGTCTGTCCCGAACCCGAGATAACCTTGGACAAGTCCGCTTGCATGAAGTCGAAAACGAGATAAAGACTATATTGCATTCTTGATGTGGCAAGCCCTTTAAGCTTGATGACATTGGGATGATCTAGCTTCTGTAGTATCATTATCTCTCTCGCCATAAACTTGACGCTATCGGGCTCCGACGTGTTGAATCTAACCTTCTTCAAAGCGACGATCTTCATTGTCTCCTTGTCTCGTGCTTTGTACACATTGCTATAGGTTCCATGTCCTATCTGCAAAATGCCAAATACTCCAGACAAGTTCAAACTAACTTGTCCTCTAAGAAACTCGTTCTTATTACGATCACAACTACATTATCACTTTCTATCCGTTCAATAATACAGGTATTGACTCGGCGTAATCATTAATATAATTACTAGAATAATCTGACGTGACATTACTAATGAAAACCCACATAGTTTACTTTTTTTTTTTTTTGTTAATTCCAAAAAATAAACAACTTGTTCAAGGGATTTTCCACTCACACACTAGCTAAGATATATTCGAAAATCGATTTTCTGGGCAACATTAGAATTCCACTAAATCGTAAAAACCGTTGAAGAAAATTCACAAACCTTATCGAGTTTGTCATAGGAATCGGCGCTTCTTGGAACCAAACCAGTCAAAAACTCCGGAGATAAGTTCTCAACAAGCCAATTAGGCCACACACTACTAACCTCCTCACCACCAATCTTCTTCTTCTTCCCGACTCGCTTGAAATTATTACTAATCTTAGCCTCGGATTCAACCATCAACACCTCGGCAACCGATCCCTGTTTTAGGCTTACGGAACCGTCTCCTCTTCTTCCCTTAACGTAGTCATGCTTCGCTTTCATCCTCTCAAGAACCCGGTCCGGCGAATCCACCTTTCCCTGAACACAGCCCATTTTTTCTCAGGTGAGGAAGTGCTGTTTGGTGAGAAGGAAAATTTTCGACGATAACTAGGTGACATAATAGAGAATGGGGATGAGAGCGAGAGAGAGAGAAAAGTGGATTTTTGATGAGAAAAATGGGGAATGTGAAATGATAGGTTGATGTTTACGTCCTTTGGCCTGCACTGATTTGGAAGTATTATGAAGAAAAAAAGTAGGAGAAGAACTCAACCCCATTTGGTCATTGTCAATCTCTGCTTTCTCCGCCATTGAAGAATTAGTGTTTTGAGTTTTTTTTTTTTTTTTTTTCTTTTTTTCAATCTTACTTTTCTTCTTTGTCAAGCAAGGAAGTGGAAGGTTTTTGAATTGAGACCATTTGTCAAAACGAAGTTGAAAATTCCCAACTATGGCGGGTAAGAGTAAGAAGGTTATTTGACAAAAAAATAAAAAAAATAAAGAGAGAGAGAGAGAGAGAAGAAAGAAAGAAAGAAAGGCCTTTTTCTTTATAAAAAAAAAAAAAGATTATTAGTGTTATCTTACTCTCTATCCTTGCCTCGTTATATAAATCTTGAGGTTCACTAATGAAATGAAAATAACTAACTTAGCATGCGTTTGGTACACAAGTTGAAACTGAAAATTTTAAGTTTGAATTGAGTTGAATTAAATGTACATTTGGTAAGGCTCATACCATTTGAACTGTCTAAACTAAAAAAAATGTAAAAACTTAAATATGTTCGCAAAAAAATTTAGAACTTATTTCGTTCGTCTCGAAATTCTATGCAATTAAAAAAATCATCCAATTTGGACTTGTATATGCATAGTTATGGACTTGCATAGTTATGGACTTTTGAAGTATGAGTTATAAAAAACTATGAATAGTAAAACTAAAGTTGACTTTTAAGAAAAAGACAAAAATGAATTTAATTTTTTGAGTTTGGATTGAATTGGACCTTAGGTCCAAACACATGCTTAGTTTTTTTTTTTTTTTTTCTACAACCAATTTTTTAAAATTAATTTTCGTGTTCCGCTTGTTTTACACTTTTTTTTTTTTTCATTGTAATGGTTTTTAATTTTGTAGTTACATGTATATTCTAGTAATAATTTCATACTTAACTTATATCTTCAAGGTTTAGAGTTCGAATCCACCCCTAAGTTAAAAAAAAAAAAAAAAAAAAATTTGGTTTTTCCCTTAAAAAACAAAAAGTGTTTTTGGGTTTAGAAATTAGTGAGCAACGCCAATTGGCTTTTTTCTATTTGTGGAAACTATTTCTTTAATTTGAATTGGATAACATTAGAGAATTGTTCTGCGTGTTTTATATATTTGTTTTTTGTAAGAAAAAAAAAATATTCTTATCCGATACAAATACATTCTGGAAGTAATGAGAAGTTGTCAGTTTCAATTGATGAATTTTGTTTTAGGGTTTTTGGTATTACTCCTCGAACTTTTCATGCTTTGGTAATCTGTCCCCTCAATTTTTTTCTTAGTAATTAATCCTAAACTCGTCAAACCGTTGTAATGTTGCCTAAATCGATAACGCCGATTAGATTGGTGAAGGAAAAAGGAGTTAATTATCAAAAAATTTAGTTTAAGAGACAATTTATCAAAACAAAAACAAAAAAAGGTAAATAGATAATTTTTAAACCCCTTATTAAAATAAAGGATCAATTGTTTTTTTATTTAGAAAAATGACCATCAATCAAAATGATTTGATCATATCAGTGATTGATAATTGAAAAATATATATTAATATTGATCAATCACTAATTAATTAATTTTATAGAACTTCAAATATTTATTAAAAATAAATTTCTTTAAAGATCGCTTACCCACGTATCTCTAACAGGAAAAGTTCAAGATAAAAGTACCAAAAAACCTTCAGATACACAAATATTTATGTTATCAATTAAGGTCGTCCAACAGTTTGACTTGTTCAAAAAGTTAACTATTAAAATTAAAAGCTTACAAGGTAATATGCCAAAATACAAAAGTTCAACGGATAAAATGCCAAAAACCCTTCATTGCAAAATTGAGTATTCCTGTTACCAATCAAGCTCGTCAACAGTATGACTTGTTCAAAAAGTTAATTATTAAAATTAAAAGTTTAAGAGGTAATTTGCCAAAATATAAAAGTTCAAGTGACAAAATGACAAAATGCAATTATGGCGAGGGAAACTCTTCTCTATGGGGGGTCGGGAGCTTCTCATCAAATCGGTGGTGCAATCAGTTCCTACGTACACAATGAGCGTTTTCCGCCTCCCTATTGCTCTTTGCGACGATATCCAATCCATGATGGCTAGGTTTTGGTGGGGTAGTGAGGTTGAAGCGAGGAAACTTCATTGGTGGAGATGGGAGAAATTATGTTGGAAAAAGGAGGAAGGTGGTCTGGGATTCCGGGATGTTTCGGCTTTTAATCAAGCCCTGGTAGCAAAGCAGTCTTGGAGAATCCTACAAAATCCACATTCTATGGTTGCCCAAGTTTTAAAAGACAAGTATTTCAGAGGTGGTGATTTCCTGGAAGCTAAAGCTAGAAATGGTGCGTCCTATCTGTGGAGAAGCATTTTATGGGGAAGGTCTGCTATTAAACTTGGGCTCCTACGTCGTATTGGGAATGGGATGTCTACACGGGTTTTCGGTGATCCTTGGATTCCTAGACCCTCATCCTTTCGGGTAATTACGAAGATGCCTGTGGGAGGGGAAGTGTTGAAGGTTGCTGATTTGATGTTGGGCGAGAATCGGGTCTGGGATAAGGGGAAGATCGCGGACACTCTTTGGCCGGTTGACCAAGAACTTATTTCGGGTATCCCTTTAGGCTCTGCCGCAGGAGGTGATAAATGGGCGTGGCATTTTGATGCTAAAGGTCTTTATAAGGTTCGGTCTGGGTACAGGGCTATCATGGAATCAAAGCGTAGTGAGTCCTCTTCTACTGATAGCTCGGATGTGCTATGGTGGAGGAAGTTGTGGAGCTTACAGATTCCTCCCAAGGCCCGATTGTTTGTATGGCGAGCCTTCCACGAGATTCTTCCGACAATGGTCTCCCTTAATCGTAGAGGTATCGATTGCGATGTTCTTTGTCCAAGATGCACAGATGTTATGGAATCTTGTTCCCACGCAATTCTTGATTGCCCAATATCGCAAGCGGTGTGGAGGATGTCGCGGTTTTGGAAGGTAATTGAGAAAAGGCGGACATTGCCTTTTGCTGACTTCTTACGAGGTATATTGTTAGAAGTTACGTTGGAGGATTTGGCTTCGGTTTGTTGGCTAGCGTGGAAATTATGGTATGAGAGGAATAAGGTTGTTCACGGGGGTGGAGAGGGAGATCCGCAAGCCATCTTTGACCTTAGTATCGCCAGTTTTGGTGAATGGCAAGCTCTACATAGGGCTCCGATCAAATCACAAGCGGTAGGTTCAGATGTTTGGTCACCACCCCAGTCGGGTTTTCTTAAGTTAAATATTGATGCATCGGTGTTTCCAAGTTCAGACCATATTGGTATTGGGGTGGCTATTCGGGATGACAAGGGGTCAATCTTAGGAGCGGTGGCTAAGTCAGTAGAGGGATCCTTTTCCCCCTTTTTGGCTGAGTGCTTAGCCCTTCGTGAGGGCTTAAGATTTGCAAAGGAAATCGAATGCACTAATATTGAGGTGGAAACTGATGCCATTAATGTTGTGTCAGCTGTTGTGGATAACCGGGAACTCTCTATGGAGGGTTTGATTCTGAAGGATGTTAAACAGTTACTCGCTCAATTACGGTGTATAGGCATTCATCATATCGACCGCAGTGCTAATTATGTTGCTCACCTCCTTGCTAGGTTTGGTTTCAATTCAAATTGTACTAATGTCTGGATTAGTGAGACTCCCAGTATAGTCTCTAATGCTGTTTCTATTGATGCCATTATTTAATAAAGTAATCCTTATTCAAAAAAAAAAAAAAAAAATTGATCTTTCTTGAAACATGTTAAAATTCATCAAAATCAATTTTCTTTTATTCTCTAAAGGTTGTTTTTCGGGGAAAAAAAATGTTCCAAATTAGTACAATATGCACCCTTTAATGTCTAAAAAGGCAGGAATACATGCATAGGGTGGGGTAGACCTTACGGTACAAATCTCCCAACCCTTTTCCATAATTTTCATTAGATCAACAATCATTACATGCATGCCATTTCAATCTAACATCAAGACCAATTATGTTACAATTATAAAGTTTGAGAGAACTAATGTTATGTTTGAAAATTCATGGGACATATAATTAGTCATTACAAGGCCTAAAATTAGGGACGAAAATTTTAAAATTTTATCCTACGGAATAGTTTAACTTGTAAATCTCATTGTGAATTTTAGGCAAGTTCCTAATAGAAGCAAACTTAAGGACCGTCCTTGTTTGCTCTCTAACTAGGATACTGCAAAGTTTCCCAAATCAAATTGTTTCCTGAATTTTAGTTGCGGAAATCATATGCGGCACTTTTATTTTTGTTCTCCCCTCTCTTATATTATTTAGTTTCCTGAATTTACATGTGTTCACATTATCTTGCATCAAATAACCATTAATTTCCAATCGCTACTTAATATATCCACCGATGCCGATAGTCTCTCCGTTAACAAGCTTCCTCGAAGCAGGTAGGCCGAGATCAAAGGGTCCCAAAGATTCACTCTGTATGGAAGCAGTGAAACAATCACATTAGCAATCTATGAAGCATGTATAAGATATAAACGAGTCAACTAGTTATTAAATGTCAAAAATTTTAGTTACCCATTTGATGCCCGAGAGCCCAAGGCTGCTTTCATCGTTATATGTTTGTGAAGAAAGTAAAAGATCAGTGTGAGCCTCTTGACATGCCTGGTCTTCTGGAACCCTAGCTTGATCGTTGACCTGTAACCAACATTAGATAAGTGAAAGCACGAAATGACAGTTGCTTTCATGCTTGAATTAAACAGCGGACGCTATTTCAAGTCTCAACAAAACCTCCCTTTCCTAACGACAGAGTTGTGAAATGACCAACCGAAATTAGACTCGTCCTTTGATCTTAACCACATATAAAAGAAAGAAAAATGAATTTTCAAAAGATCAAGAAATGAGAGATTAAGCAAATAAGTAAAGAAGTTCTCAAACGGCTCTATTCATATTCAACTCACAAAGGAAGATGCATTTTTCTAGGCTATCATAACTGTAAACTTGTTCTTGGCACCATCATTAAAACTATTTTCAGACCATCTCTTATTCTTACTCAACGGAGTTTATTCTCGTAACTCATCTAGCCCAAGTATCAAGGATATCGTCTCTGCCTCACATTTTAGGTTCCAACAGATGCAAAAAAATAAAAAGATAAATCACATGAAGAATTTTCCTATCTTATTGCTATACCGAATCTTTCAATACAACCTCAGATCTTCGATGCACAAATCCACGAGTTGATATAACAGAAAGGAATCCAGGTTTTGACTGATTAAAGTACTGATAATATTGCAACAGAATTTTAGGCTAGACATCTGCATTAAACAGCATAGCAAACATGGAAAGATTGAGCAAACCTCATCCGTTTTAGGAGATCTGAATTGTTTGGACCCATCATCCTGGCTGCAGCCGATAGCTGAAATCCTTTTGCCTGAAGAAGATCTTTGGACAGGAAATGCGTGACAAGTTTCTTCAGCATCCAAAATAGATGAGTGCACAATATGAGTAGGTGGCTTTGGACCTTGAGGACAACCAGTTTGGGCAGAGATAAAAGCATCGAGTGAGTCAGAAATTAGGTCAGTCGACTGCAAGTCTGCATTGCTCCCAGCAGATTTTGCCCCATCATTGATCTTTCCCAGTAAGGATACTTCAGATAGGAGGCCTCCAATGCTTATATTAGTTAGACAATCAGCCCAGGATGCCAGAGATTTCGAATAGGAGTTTGTTTGGTCAGGCTGCAAGCCAGTAACATTCTCTGTCGACTTTGGTTCGAGGCCTCCAATGCTTACATTAGTTAGACAATCAGCCCACGATGCCAGTGATTTGGAATAGGAGTTTGTTTGGTCAGGCTGCAAGCCAGTACCATTCTCTCTCGACTTTGGTTCACAGCGGTTGAATTTTGCCTGTAAGGATGAATCAGACAGGAGAGCTCCAATGCTTATATTAGTAAGATCATCAAACCACTGTGCTGCCGGTTGTAATTCTCCAGGTTGACTATCCATCCCCTGTCCATCATCCTGCTTAGAACAACAGGACCGTCTTTTAGAAAAGCACTACATTTTTTGAGAAACAAAATCAATGAAACCTAAGAAACTTGTTCAAGTTCAAATAACCATGTAACAAATCTTGACCACATGTACCCCATCTGGAGGGAAAAAATATAAATATATATATATGACTAATGATCAATTTAACTTTTCCTACTTTTAGAGATATATTAGGTCAAACTGGCTTGATCAAGATCCACTTAAAGCCAAACATACACAAAATCTCTAAGAAAGTTCACTCAAATTCAATCTTCTAGGCAGCATCTCAAGGGGAAAAAAATAATTTAAAAAATATTAAAATAACTAGAAAACTTGGTAGCAAGAAACTACTTGCACAAAAACAACAGTTGCTTTGAAAGTCTATCAGTGGGAACTACGTTTCTGTTTCACTTACATTCATCAATCCGGCATCTTCACTTGTTGTCACAATTTGCATATCCTCTTTATCACCCTTTTTGGCATCTCCAGATTGTAAACACACATTGTGAGGAGCTGATGGTGTAGAAGGCTCTTCAGATGTTTTGGGTTCAGAAGTTGAGAACCAGCCATACCTTGAATATATAGATTGATATTAATTATTAAATAGCTAAAGAAAGAAGAAAGAAAGGAAAGAAAACAAAATAAATTAAAGAAAAGGAGAACAAGATCAGATCAGATCAGATCGGAAGCTTAAAACAAAGTTAAGCCACCATTGAAACAATTAGACCTTATACCTTAAGCGAAAAGTTGCAGGGCTTCCAATAGATGCATAGACATCCCCTGCACTGATGTCACTATCTTTCATTGTCCAGCTTCTACAGCCAGATATATCACCACGTATATTGTACTGAAATAATACTGGTTCACCATGAGCAACTTTTGAACTTCCCCACTTGTCATTGACACGCTTGAGCACAGAAGAAATCTTCTTTTTAGCTCTGAGAATGAGTTCCAAATATGGATGATGTCCATCCTAGATATGCACATATAAAATATCAGCATGAAAAAGTATCTTAAGTATCAGCCAAACACATTCAAGTTAAAGAACCTCTCCTATTTGAGTATTTTCCAAAACCATATAGCTTCCCAATCGCATTTTGATATGACTCCATCCGTCATGATTAAGGATTTTACCTTTTCTAATCCAATGCGAGTGCCTTCATCTATAGGGAAAAGCTGCAACTTGATTTTTGTAAGGGGTAGAAGCTCTTGTTGCGGATAAAGCCCAATTACAGCAGATGACTCCTTTTGTGTTCTATTGGCCACGCAACAAGGGGACGGATGCTCATCTTCTTTCACCAAAACACATTCATCTTTCCCTAAGAAGGATATCGGTAGACACTCTTAAGTGAAAAAAAAAATTAATTAATTAAAAAAACAAATAAAAAGATAATAACTAGATATCAAAATTCAAATCCATGTATGTGTTACATTTCCTTTGTGAATTGAAGCATCAAACGTTCACCAAATTTATATACGGAAAGAAAAACAAAATCTTGTGGCTTTCGGTATTAAGTTTCAAGTCAAAAGAAATTCAAGCATAATCTTGCAGGCACTTGTATCAGATCTTGTACCTCTTACTTTAGGACTTTGCCCACAAGTTTTTCTCACTTTGTTGGCTCCAATACTATGTAAATTTGGTCTGCGATCTCTAGGAAACTTGATTTCCCTTTCGTTCCCCTGTCTAACTGCTTTCATGGCGGCACAGCTTTCCTGCAATTTAAGCCAGCTATCAAATTTGTTTTATATAAATACACACACACACACACACACACACACACACACACACACACACATATATAAGACTTTTAAGTCTTCAACAGATAAATTTACGACAGGAAATCACAATCTGGTGGCTTTCGACCAAAACACGACCCGAGTTGCCTCCCCTAGAACAACAATCTAAGATCAACAACACAAAAGGGAATATGAAAATGGCGTCAATTTGTCAACTATTAGTATTTTCGCATCTCCTCTCTACACGGACCCATATTCCAATCTCCGCTCTCCTCAAATCCAAACCCTAGCTTCCAAACAACACATTGAAATCACAGAACCTCGTGATCTGTAGCTTTGGGTATCCGACAGACAAACACAAATTACAATCACACGAAAGTCCAATCTCCAATTTTGGTCCAAATTTCTCGAAATAAGAATCAAAATCAAAATCTAACACCTCAAACCCTAAAAATCCGAAGAAAATATGCGATTCTTTGCTCTCCTTTACCGGACTGCTCTACAGAGGAAGGCAAAAGAAAGCGAATTTCGGATTGAAAATTCTTGAAGAATCGCAGAGAAACATGAACGTGAGAGATTGAGAAAGAAAATCACGATTCCGTACCTGAATCGAAGACGAGAGAGGGAAGAGAAAAATGTTGAATTCTGTTTGGAGAGAGAGAGCTTGGCGGGAGAGAGATTCTTTTCTATGAAAATTTTAGAGAGAGACTGTCTATCTGGTTTCAAACTATTGCCGCCTCGCCTTTTAAGCTTTTTTTTTTTTTTTTAGTAGATTTCCCATTTCGTCCCTAATCTTTTTAATAAATTACGATTTAGTCTCTAACTAAAAAAGAGCCCATTCAACTCTTTAAAAAAATACAAAAGAGATTTTTTTGTTAGTATTTAAAAAAATTTAACAGAAATATAACGTGAATCTCTCATAGTTTACTATTATTTTACCAAAATACCCTATACAAGAAGCTAGTAGCTGAAAGGGGGTGCGGGAAAAAAAAAAAGTTTACATCAGGATTCGTTGGAGAAAATAATTTCAACAGAGCCAAAAAAAATTTACTTATCTTTTGTATTTTGCTTTTATTCATAAAATATACCTTATATTTTACTTTTATTCATGAAATACGTCCACCATTTTGCTAAGGATGAATTTTATTTTTGACTTCCAAATTAGGCTTTTTGTCTCATTTTAGTCTTGAAATTTCAAAACAATTCAAATATCCTTTTGATTCACCCAAAAGTTTCCCATTGGGCCATTTTATTTCAAAATCAATATAAAAAATCAGGAAGATTAACCATGTAACACTTTACATGTCGAAGGTTTATTTATGATATGTCATTTATAGCTCTCACTAATGAAAGAAAAATAAAACATTCACAGTTTTTAAATTTGGGAAAATTGTCTCACTTTGTCCTCTGAAACTCATAATGAAACAAACTAGCCCTTGACCTTATCAATCATTACAATTTTGATACTTTACCAAAATGATTGGTAAGAGAATTTCTTTTTAATGATTTTAATCACATCCGATAACTTGATAAGTATATTATTTGAAAATTGACGTTTTAATTACGAAAACACTAAAGTTACAACTTTAGTTAAGTTTTAGGGTGATTTTTGTTACGGTTAGAGTTGTAAGGGCAAAGTAATAAAAACCTTGTTACTACAAGGGTAATGTAGATTTAGTTGTCGCAACGAGATTTGTTGCTATGTGAGTTGCAACAATGACGTCGGCCGTTGGTTTGGTCACACCAACAAGATTCTTCGTTGTAATCTCCTCTATCATCTGGATATGGATGTTTTAAAAGTCTGAAAAATCGAAATTGAATGTCACATCCCCAAAAACCATTATAAATTTAAAATTTGACGACACGTCACTAACCAACCGTTATCAATCAGCGAGCCGACCACCCAAGAAATGGGTGGCTTGGTTTTTGGTTGAGGGTTAACATCTAGTTATATATTTTTAAACTCTTCACCTGAAATTAACACTAAATAATACATATAACCACGGGTTAATTTATATTATCATATACTCAATACGTATTAACAAAAAAAAACCCGATCAAAATCAACACTACGATGTATATTTCAAACTATCGTAGTTTGAAATTTTATAAGTGTGGAAAATTTAGGGGGTTTCCATTTTTCTTTTATGTTCATTTTGTCTATATCTGAATTTGTTACTACACTATTTTGCTATTAAGTTCGTCAAAAGTAAACTAAGAGTTTAAGTAAACACTATTCATTAAATTTCTTATCATACTTTTTGAATTTATGATTTAGTTAAAACAAAATTACTGGTTTAATTTATAATAATAAAATAAAATAAACCAATGGTTTATAAGGTGGTTTAAATGAATATCACACTTCAAAATTTATCACTACACAAATTTGCGCCCAATTTCAAACCTGAGACAAATGAATCATTAGATTTCAAAAGTAACTTTTCAAAATTTTTCTTTTTCACACAATAATTTAGTAAGCTTGTTTTTATTTTTATTTTTGTTTTTTGTTTTTTTCAACTGGTAATAAAGAATTCGAACTCTAAGCTAGTTTTTCATTTGTCGGTTGGAAATGAAATTTTTAAATTGGAATTAATTAACTTTTCAAAAACTAGTTATAAATTTTATCTTTTCATAAAAAAAATAATAAAAAAAACTAAAATAAAAAAAATACAATTTAATTGAAGTTAAACTTACACGTCAAATAACACTTTTTAGTAGACCAGGTGTAGAATTACTCTACGTGGTTTAAAGTTAAACCAGTGGTTAAAAAAAAAAAAGAAGTAAACCAGGTGTAGAATTACTCTACGTGGTTTAAAGTTAAACCAATGGTTAAAAAAAAAAAAAAAAAAAAGAGTAATCTAGTGGTCTAGTCAATAAGCAAAACAGTTGTAAAGGCTCTCAAAAGAGACTTGAGTAACATTGAAAAAACCAGAAAAATATAGGCTTTCAAAAGAGACTAGTTAACATTGACCTTGTGTTCAAATTTGCTACAAATTCAACACCTTACTAATCACAGCGTACATTTCATTAAAATCAAAACATCATTTTCTTTCTCAAACAGTTTCTTTTACTTTCTTTTCTTCCAAACAGGTAATTTCAACAAGGATAGCCATGGTCAGGACTATCTGCATGCATGTCCAAACAATCATTAGACATAGAAGGATTCGTATCCCTGTTTTGGTAATGATGACCGTTGTTTATCTCGTTATTACTACGAGGAGGCCCATCGCCGTAAGATGTGAAATTACCTGGCGGGTAACTTCCCTGTGCAGCAAGGTGATAGGATTGAAGGCTTCGACGAACGGGGCTAGAAAGGGCATTTGAAAACACTGAGTTCTTAGGCTGCTGATCAGAGTGTCCCCACCGGACTCCCTGCCCAGCCGTAGCTGGAGCAGCTGGAATGGTCGGTCCTAAATTCGCCGAGTGCATTGCAGTCTGCAAGTGCTGTTGCTGAACTAGCATCCTCGGAGACATTGGAGGCTCCTCAGATCCATAATCAAGCTCATTCTTGAAAAAAAAAAAAAAAAAACCAATAGTGAGGTCATTTTACATTGCAATGCAAATTGAAGCTTATTCTGTCTTCGACAGATAGGAGAACCCACCCCCCCACCCCCCAATGCAGACCTTCCAAGCCGGATTATTATATATCAAAATCAGGTTTATATTTCTTTCTTTCTAACATCTTCATTTTTGCATCCACAAGTTATGTAAACACAAGGTAAGTATGACACAGCATGTGTGGTCTTATTAACACTAATTTGCACAATGACATCAAAACCAAATACCTCTTCTTCCAGTGGAAAATGGACTACCATGAACTAGTCAAATAAATGTAACAAGCTAGCAACAACCAGTTAAAAAGAATCACTACATTATATATAACCAAAAGCAAAAGTAACCGGTAAATAGCATGAATTGAATGTTGAAATCGAGAAAATCACCTAACCACTAATACCATTTGAGAAGTGAATCATAAAACAAACCTAAACGAATCTTTTTTTGTTCTTTCACTTAGGTATCAGTATGCTTGAGGCGTACTATTAGAAACCCACCCTCTCTCTTTCTTCACAAATACAAAAAAGCTCCATATAAAATTCCAGCAAAAAAAAAAAAAAGAAAGAAAAAGAAAAGAAAAAAAGGCTACCTGTAAATAGGCAACTATATCTGTTGTTGTCACTCTTGATCCTTCCTCTTGCTGCCTTACAATCCACTGATAAAGTTTCTCCTGTGCAATGGGAAATGGAAAATTAGAGAGAGAAGAATGTTATGATTCCAAGCAAACCTGGAAACAAGTAGCAGAATGGTTATAAAATGATGATAAAGCAAACGAGGATTGTGAGTAAAGGGTTGTGCCTGCTGTTTTAATTCTCAATAGGCATTACACGCATACATTTACCCAAACGAGCTCTTGGGTTTACCCAATAGCAGTGGCCCTTATGGCAGTTATTACTTGTTACAGAAGACAACTACCCTGGAACTAGGGAACCATTTCTAGACACATGAAGCAAGGAAACCATAAATTTTAATCATGATATAGTATAGATACGTGCATGTCTAAAACAGAAATAAGTTCATTAGTGAAGTGTGATACCATAAATCAGGTGAGGGCTGCTAAGATACACACGCAGAGAGGAATTTGTATGTGTGAAATACTAACAAGCTTATGAGCGAGGAAAGACATACAAGTGTCGGACAGGTAACTCAAGTCATGGATGTTGGAGGCCAACCATTTGGTTAATAAAAGCCATTCTCTTCCTCCCAATTCTTTTCATCTTTTTACCAATATGTCAAACATATTATATTGAAGCAAGAAAGGCACAAATACGATAAAATGATAAACAACCATTTAGCATATACATATTTCGAATGCATGATAAGTGTTCTCTGATAAACAAACCGTTTAGCATTTAGATATTATTAATAAAGACCAAGTGTTTTCATTTCATACATTTATCTCCATAATCCCTTTTTTTTTTTTTTTTTTAAAGAAACAAAAACTTTATTAATGTCAAAAAGGTACAGATGAATCAGAGGACGCATCCTCCTCAAACAAGAAACCACACTTAACTAATAAGATCAGATCTCAACCCAAATAAACACAAACCCTCAACTAATTTACAAAAAAGGGGGCCAACTCCTAGCTATGTTAGATAAGAACAGGTTACTAAACTCTTTTAACTCTGTGAACCCAAAGAGCAACATAAGTTTTCACTCTTTCCCAAATAACATCGCTTACATCCTCACATTCCGGAAAAATTATTCAATTCCTTTCCAACCAAATCCCCCGGAATATGGCTAAAGCCTAAAACCATAGAATCCCCTAAAATTTTACTTTTTTGGAACTGAAATCAAATGAAAGGGAAAACTCGCACAACTGTTTACAATTGCTAGGAAGACCTAGCTGAGACCCAACCCTCCAGTCAGCAAAAACACTATATTTTGTAGAAGAAAGAACAGTGCAAAGGCAAGTGACTGACTGATTCTGCATTTCTTTCAAAGAATACACCATCCAGGGGAGATTGAAACGTACAGTTTTCTTCGCTCCATCAAATCATGGGTACTTGGTTTATCAAGAACTAGAAGACAACAAAATACTTGAACTTTAGAAGTAGCACAGGATTTCCATATACGCAAATAAACGAAGAGATTCACCCATTTCAATCAAATGGGTGAAAATAGACTTGACAGAAAAGAGACCTGAGTTGTCTAACTCCCATACCCTCCTATCTTAAACAACCCCCCCCCCCCGGGAGCTCCCAATAACTCCCTATAAGCAAAATTCCTTGGGAAACGGAGATCCCGCGAGCACTCTCCACCCCAATTACGGGAAGAATCCGAAACAAAACTGATGACAGATTGATTGTGAAAAGAGGACAATCCGTATAAAGCTGGGAATCTATTACTACTTGCCATCTCACCACACCAAATATCCTCCCAAATCTGATTGAGTACCCCTTCCCCACCTTCCACTTCACGTGTCGAAAAATTTCCTCAGTGACTTACTGCACAACTTTCTACGGGGAACGAAATGCAACTCTAGAAACTGCCCCCAAATCCCAATTATAAGAAGAAAGCCTATATTTCCCCTCAACAACCTTGTGCCAAACGACTCCTTCTCCAACAAGAATCTCTAAAGCCATTTTCATTTGCATAGCAAAGCTTCATTTAAAATTTAAAAAAAAAAAAAAAAAATTCCCCAATAACCAGACCTCCTTTCTTCTTTGGAGCACGCACCTGCTCCCATGCCACCAGATGATCAACGTGCTCGAGAATACCCTCCCTCTTTCCCTCTTTCCTTTCAACAAGAAAGCCTTCTTCCAATCATCCGTAATTCAACCAAAAAAAGCATCCTTCACATGAACCCACTACGGATATGAAACTAGATCGTGGATCTTGATCCCATCGACTGTTCTCTTCCATTCTTCTGGTTATTCATATGAGCATGATAAAAGATTTCAAGAATATAACGAAGTAGGAATATCAAGTTTCCAAATAACGTAAGAAACTGGGAAAAGAAGGAAAAAAACACAGCTTGACTTCACGGACCAAAATGATAACAATCAACAAGTAATTTTCCCACTCCAAGATCAACTTGCTTGACATGGAAAATTTTTACAAGAGACTGATACTCATAATGCTTTCAAGTATTCAAAACACCACAAACAGATTAATGTTTCTAGGCACTAAACATAACAGCTACACAAACGGTTTCATATCGATTCGGTGATCTCCGAAACTCGCCCATCTGATTTTCTTTGTGCGTTCATATAGTAGTGTATTATTGTGCAAAATCTACTCCTTTTTACAAATTTGTTAAATATAAAAATCAGTTCAGGAATTCAAGGCAGCCAAAATTCATGTTTGTTTCTTCTCTATCAGCAACCAAACAGAAGTTAAAGAAAAAACAAAATCTCCAATAAAAAAGATTGAAGCCAAAATTCGTAAATTGAAAAAAAAATCTTTTTCCAACAAAAATGACAATCCTTTGAGCTTCAATGAGTTTGGGTTCAATTCAAGAGTTAACCGCTCCTAAATCGCACCCAAAATTAACTTTCTTTGCATTTTCTCAGCAACCAAACATAACAAAACGCCTAAACCCTAAACAATCATCAACACCTGAAACAAACAAAATCCTCAAAAGAAAAAAAAAAAAAAAAAGAACATCGGATCAAACAAACGGAAACATAAAGGAGACGAGACGAAAGAATCGAACCAGGCCGTGACGCTCGCCGGCTTGGAAGGAAAGGCGCTGGTGGTTCATGGCCTGGGTGTAGAGTTGGGAGAGAGAATTGGCCGCGCTGCAGAAGGTGGTGTACATGGTCCGATCGACCTCGTCGAGTCGCGTGGCGTCCGATTTTCTCTTCTTCGCCATTTTCCCGGAATCCAAACAGAAATTAAGCACCAGAGAGAAAGAGAGAGCAAGAGACGGACTTTGGATTTTCCTCTTCTATTAATTTATGGAAATTTTTTTTTATTTTTCTCTCTGTGAATGAAATTTGGCAAATTTGGGAATTGTTTATGTTGGCTTATAAGGGCAAAAAGGAAGACGATGAGGTTTCTGTAAAGGAGAGGAAAGTTGGTGCCTTCGGTGGAGCCGTGGAGCAAAGGCAAGGGGCCAATTGTAATTGCATCACCTTCGCACCCCTCTGAGTATTTCTGCCACGTGTCTTTTACACTGGATGTCAGGTCCCACTCTCACAAATATTTTATTATTTTATGAGTTTAGGGTGAGTCGTGCCACAATTTGGCGGTTATGCTCGTGTCTCATGTCGTGTCTAGTCTGTCGGGCCTAATAGATTGTCGTGTTATGCTTGTGCTGGCCCAAGGTCAAAAGCTTTGGTCCATGGTGTTGTGCTCGAGTTTCATGTCGTGTGTAGTTGTTGGTCCGGTGGATTGGCATGTTATGCTTATGCCGACCTAAGATGACGAGCCTTGACCCAAGGTGTTATGCTCGTGTCTTGTGTTGTGTCTACCTCGTCGGCTCGACGGATTGTTGTGTTGTGCTTGTGTTGGCCCAAGGTGAAAAGCTTTGGCCTAAGATAGTATACAACTTGTTTTTATCTCGTGTTTCATGTCGTGTCTAGCTCCGACGGATTGTCGTGTTATCTTGTGCTGGTTCATAGTGTTATGCTCGTGTTTTGTGTTGTGTCTAGCTCGTTGGCCGGATGGATTTTGTGTTATGCTTGTGTTGGCCCAAGATGAAAAGCCTTGGTCGAATGGATTTCATGTTATGCTTGTGTCTTTTGTGTCGTGTCTACCTCGCCAGCCCAAAAAATTGCCTTTTGTGCTTGTGCTGGCCCAAGGTGAAAAGCGTCGGCCAATGATAGTGTACAACTTGTTTTTTATCTCCTCTTTTCTTTCTCCATGTCGACGTAAGAATTTTGAGATTCAGACTAGCAACGATCTCTTTGTACAAACCTCGTGTCCATATCCTATTAATAATTCACCTCGATTGGTATATTTGACCCTCTTATCAATGATCTCGACTACACAAAGTTTAAAAAACATTATTTAAGACTTATATTTAAGCGAGGCAATAAAAATCAATAACGAAACTTAAGCCTCAATTGGCTTACAAGATGAGGCAGGCATTGAGGTGGTGTTTGGGAGACACTTTTGGAAAAGTGTTTTCCATTTTTTTTTTTTTTTGGTCCTTTTCCTCTAATTTTGCTATTCACTTTTCTAAACATTTTTAAAAAAACTCAAATTTTAAAAGTTCATAACTTTATCATTTTAAGTTGAAATGAGATGAATTTTTTTTTTCTTTAAATTATACAGAATTTCGAGATAAACGAAATAATATCCATATTGGTAATTTTTTTCTGAACAAATTTTAAGTTTTTATACTTTTTCACTTCAAACAATTCATTTTCACCAAATGTATATTTTTAAAACTCAAGTCATTTCTAACCTCCAAAATACCAACTTCAAAGGTGATCCCAAATGGGCCCTAAGGTTTAGCCTTAAGTTTTTGTGTGGATTTTTGGACTAAAACAAAGCATTATCCCAAAAACAAGGTACTGTAAGCTGTGGAAGGGGCAAAGCCCTTTTTGGTGGACGGGAGAACAAAAGTTATTAGGAATGCTCTTACTTATTAGTATAAGCGGTAATTAATAAAAATACAATAAGAATTAATTAAGAGACAATTAGGAAAAAATGCAAACAAGATGACATAGAATAAAAGGCATTTTCCTTTGTCCTCTGTAACTTTAAAAGGGTAAAGTTTCATCTGACAAGACAAAATTTTCTTCGAATGCACGAATTGCCTATTGATTAACAATTTAAGGGCTGATCATTGAGGTCCGAATTTCCTAAGGGATTGAGGCTTTTATTTGGGCATTTTAGACTTAAAGGATGGGTTTGAACTCTTGAGTCACCATATATAAAAGGGTGGTTCTTTCTCAAGTTATTTGGGCATCTTAAAATAGGAATTTAGGATTTAAATATTAAAGGTACGAAAGGATAATTTGGGTTTATTTCTTCATCACCCACTAATTTAGGTTGATTTGGTTCGATAACGAATGGGTCTATCTATCTTCTCATGTTCCCTAAAATCACGATCCATGAAAATTCTCGAAACGTAACTTGGGTTTACTTGTAGGGTCCACCAAAAGATGTAGACCTGAATTTCACGAAACAGGTAGGCCTCGTGCAAAAGTGGACATTAACAACGATATTTATAAGAGTAATGCTATTCGGCATCGTATTAGATCAACTTCGCAATAGCTCCATACCAGGTGGCATCTTTGGCATATTACACGTTGACAAGCCGTGAGAGTTGGCTTTTATATTGCGTTGTTTTAACAAACCTTACTTTTTTATTGTACATTTGTACACACGCCGCTAAGAGAGATATACATATGGAAGAACTTTCTATATATATAGGAATAGGATTAGGATTAAAGGATCTGGTTCCATTTAATTGAAATTTCAAAAAAAAAAAAAAAATTTAGAGTGTAGTTTTGATCCTTCAGATATCTATATAATTTTAGAGTGCAGTTTTGGGTCTTGATAGTGGCTTAGACTAAAGCTAATAATAACATTTAATTGGATAAAGGTGTAATTAACTAAAATTGATTATTGGAGCTTCGATTATGTGGGTCCATTTGATCCTGTTGTTAAGAACATATTAGTTATGGATATATTCTCAAGTCATTCCAAATTGTGAGAAAATCGTGCAGTGTAGCTGTTAGTTCTGGGAGATGGGAATGATAATGAAGATTGAAATGTTGAAAGCTTGTTATTTGCAACGACTTTCATGTTTGATTGAAGATTGAAGATTGAAATAGACAATAGATTGTTATTATAAAAAAAATTTACAAACAATTTATATTATGAATGATTATTTTACATGACAACATGATACATATACTAATAGTTAAAATTAAAAAATAAATTCACAAAGAAAAAAAAAATAGTTTAGAAAATTTCAAAAATTTGTTTGGCTGTGTTAATCGCTTGCCTTATAATGAATGTTTTGCAATTTCTCATGGAAAAAAGTCTTTTTATTAAAGAAAAAAAATCCCTAATTTATCCCTTTTTTTAAACTCATGGATAGAGAATTCGAATTCTACATCTTATAATAGAATTAGGTATGAAATCATCTGTACACTATATATACAACCACCCTAATTTATTTTTTTAAGAGAAAAAAAACTCCACAAGATTCATTAATAGTAGAGATTTCAATAAATATTTCATTGAAATTGAGGTGTTCTTTGTTGGAAGTGGCACTTGTAGCTTCAGTCTTTGTATGTGGGTCTATTTATTTATTTATTTATTTTTAGTTAGAAGAATAAGAATAGTAAAAGGTGGTGTTTTTCAGTGTTTGGAAACACATTTTTAAAAGAGCTTAATCAGTTAAATAATTATATAATTTTCTAATGAACAGTAACAATGTTATAATAAAGTTTATAATATCTTACTGAAATTTTGATATAAGTTTCAATTCAAACTCTAATTAGATTCGTTTTTAGTAGAAGTCACATTTTTGAGACTTCAACTGGAAGCTCTTTTGGATAATAAAATCTTTTTTGACAGATCATTCTTCTAAACCTATGAAACTAAAAATAACTTTTAAACTCTACCAAACACGCTTTTTGTCTTCTTCGTAGAGTAGGTTTCAACTCAGAGAAGAAGACATTTAAATTTTAATTGAAGTTATTAATGCATGCATGAACCTAAAAAAGTGATTTTTTTTTTTTAAGTTCTTATTAAAGTGATTTAAGAAACCTAAGTTTTTCTATAAAGAATCCTAAAGTTGACCAAACGCAAATTATAAGTAAAGTGTAACTTCCGAATCACTTAAAGAAGTGATTCAATTAAAAAATTAATAACTTTTAAGGGTCGAAAATATTTCTATGAATAAATTAGTTTAGAAAGGACCAAATTGCATATTCCAGTCCACCAGCATTTGATTGAAAGATTAATGTGGTATTACTTAACAAAGTGTAAAGAAGTAACTTCTACCAAAGTATCAATTTTCTTTTTTTAGGGTTAAAGTGTCAATCATAATATATTAGAAAGTTATCAAAGGGGTCAGTATGGGATTTTTCTTTTCATTTTTCTTTTTGCACTTATGTATTATATACGAAAAAATGAAGAAATTATTCCGTAGGCCGCAAAAAATAGACATAATGTACCATACCATTATGTTTATGTAGGAAACCCTGATAATAAACAGTTGACATATGGATAGTTATCTGTGTTAATTCTAGGTCTTTATATTTTTCTTTTCTACTATGTTTTACGTTAATTGTTGAATCAAAATTACTACAAATACTACCTCAAAAAAATACTATAAATTCTCTACTTAAATCACTAATATTAATTGACTTCAGATAATATTATTATAATCTTTTTTAAAAACAATTTTGTGCGTTCAAATTAATTTAGGGAGTTTAACAACGTTTGTGTCATTTCACTAACGTCTAAATTAACCTTTATGTACATACAGAAGTATTTATGGGGTTTCAATTTAACAGATTGGACCCAACCCGAAGAAAAGAACCACACTTCAAAAAAAAAAAAATGAAAAAAAAAAAAAGATGAACGTAATCAAACTAAATATGCAATTGCTAATGAGTAATGGAAAGAATAATGTTATAGCACCAATTTTGACTACAAAGATCATAATTACATTGATATATGATATCTGGATTAGTTATGTGTGTGTATATATATATATATATTCAAAGAATATATATATTTGTTAATTAGAAATCAATAAGTGATACTTAATTCCATCAAAAGTTGTAGAGTTAATACACACTTAATTTATAAATAAATAAATAAATAAAAAAAACAGCAAGTGTAATATCACCTTATGATCCCAAAAAGGAAAATGGTTTGAAATGAAATTAAAAAACAAAAAAAAAATAAAGACAATAATAAAGCATTTGATTAAATGTTACTACTAATGCATTCCTTAAAAAAATTAACATTGCATTATTAATTTAGTTAATAAATAAATTATATGTTGAAGAGTTTTGCTGACAAACTCACAGAACACATGAGCAATATTGTGAAAAAGAATATGAAAGCGACTGTTATGACAAAATGTTAGATCCAAATAACATTAATTTAAAAATTGATATGTAATAAGAGGATTATATACTTCTTTTTTTTTTTTTTTTTTAAAAAACACTGATAGTGAGTACATATATTTCTTAGTAATTATATCCACAATTTTTAAAAGGGAAAAAAATAAAAGCTTCTGAAAATCATAATAATAAACTCATTAATGATTGTAAATATAGGGTTCGTTTGGATCGCAGGTTCAGTTTGAGTTGAGTTGAGATTTTTAAGTTTGCATAGTAAATTTTGTTGACTTTTTCAGAAAAGACAAAAAACTTTTTCAGAAAAGACAAAAAATATGATGAGATTTGAGTTGTTTAGTTTGAGTTGAGATGGTGAGGCAAACGGAGCAATAGCTTAACGGTTATTCAACATCGAACTCTCCACCTTAGAGATTGAATGTCCCATTCTAAGTGCATAATAATAACAATAATCATAATAATAATGATAAACTCCATTACAAAATAACAAAATGAGAATATAAAGGCATGAATAGATATTTGGGGAAATACCAACATTTTTTTCTTTAAATATATATATATATATATATATATATATTCCCAAGTTTTACAGCCAAGACAATTACCACTCGCACACATAGCTTCTTACTATTTAAAACATGCATGACACACCCCGTACAATCTTAAAGGGGATCTTACCTAAGATAGAGATTTAAGAAAAAATAAAAATAAAAAAAATAACCCGTCTCCTCTTGAATGGCAACCCTTTCGGGGATTGAAGACATATCCCCGCAAGGTAGGAGTTATGGGGGAGTAGTCTTCCAAAATAAATAGAAAATTGATTGTTTTCAAGGAATCAAGATCATTGATCTGCGAATAGATAGCGGAAAATAAGTACCATCCATGAATGAATAGTGAGTTTCGTCAATAACTCGAATGAAAACATCTAAGAGAAAACAATATACACCGTACTTCATCAACGTAAAACACCAAAAAATGCACATCAAATATCAAGCATACACATGATACTAATTCCATCTATTTGATGAAAAAACAACAAAGAAATAAATTAGCGGATAAAATGAACAAAACCAAATATAAAAAAACAAGATAAATACCCAAATTAATAGGAATAAGATCCATTCTTATTACAAACAAAAAATAACAAAAATTCACAAGCTAGAGCATAAAAACACCAAGGACTACAAGATTCATCAACATCGGCCGGAAGAAAACGATATACTAAACAAGCATTTGACAAACACATGCCTTTGACTGCTGCCAAAGACAACACTGCAGACAATTCGCCTCCTCTTGCATAGCAAAATCTCCAATGCCAAAGGACAATCTTAGACAAGGACCGACGTATGTGAGAATGCCTCACAACCAACGACAACCCAACCTCATCCACAATGCCGATCAAATAACCCTCCGTTAATTAAAGACCATATTCTACCATGAAAGATATATATATATATATATATATTTTTTTTTTTTTTTTTTTACTTTTTACTTTCCATTTCTTTAAATTCTCAAACCATTTCAATCTAATGTAATTCTATAGCTAGTTTTTTTTTTTTAAAGGAAATTATCATTTAAATTAAAATTGAATACAAACACCAATATCAAAGATAAAACAACCTTGTAATACAAGAGACACAATCCTCGACTAAGACCGATTCCATCAATAAAATCTGATAAAGTTCAGTGAGGAGGACATAAGCTGAGACCCGGTGAAGGAAAAATTCCTTAAATTTATCGACAATCCTATAATCAAGCATATACAAAGCTCTTTTTAAAAAAACATCTACAATCGATGGAATATACCGATCGATCGAGAGACAGTCACTCGCAGCACAAAAACTGCAACAACCACCATATAGCCATAATACTAACTGAACCCGTAGACCTATATCGCCAGAGAATAACTCAAGCGGAACACACATATACAAACAAAACGGAGGTAGGGAACTACCTCATTTATTACAAAATTAAAACTAAAATACAAAAATAAAGCATGGATATAAAATAACATTGAGCGTTAAATTCTCGCCTCACATGGAACAACCACTCCGCTGCACAACATAACTCAAATGAAATCAATTGTGTAAATTGGAGATTAGAGATTGCCGCACCAACCATCGAATCACCAAGATCTCGTTGGATCCCAAACTGCCGCAAACTCGCTGGGCTAGATCTGGTCGAGAAACTCCTAACTAGAACCCTCCGACCCCATCCCCGCCGAAATCACCGAATCGTCGATCACCTTCGCCAATCATGACGGCGGTGGCGGTGAAAGTTTCACATAAAGGGAAACCCTAATATATGAAAAATTTGGAAGAAAAAGGAGAAGAGAGAAAATACACCATTTTTTTTTAATCTTAAAAATATTCTTGTTCTATGGCTAGTTTTCTATTTTCCATAGTTTACTAAAATTTTCTTTTTTCAAAAGGATACTATTCAAATTAAATTTAAAAATGAGATTATTTTATTTTTTTTAAAATGAAAGAATAATGAAAAAAATTAACACTCTTTTCTAAAAAAAATTTAATTTTTGAAATTCGACGTACCATCCAAACAAGGAGCCAGAATCTCATTCCAACAACAAGATCTACAATCCACAGAATACACTGAATAGTCCAGCTCCACACCACCGGGAGTTGGATCACAAACAAAGCACCTTCCTTGACACAAATTATTCCATTAAATTAAAAATTCACAGACCCCGAAGTAAAATACTTAACAAATCATTTGTTTAATTATTATTAAAAAAAAGAGTCAAAATAATATTTTTAAAATAATAATAATAAATTATAATATAAAATTATAAACATAATAATAAATAATATAATTAAATTTACGATGGTATATATAAAAATATTCATCATGCTTCTTCCTCTCTCTCTTTCTAATATGAAAATTTTCACATAAATCTATAAAAAAAAAAATTTAAAATCTGTTTTACCTATTAGAAAATTCAAGATTCACCTGTAAATATATACTATAATTTATTTTTTTTTTAAATTTAAACTTTTTTTTTTATCTGCTGAATACTATAGTATAGCTACAACATTCTAAAAGAAATTATTTCTTTTTAGTTACTTTCAAAAAAAAATATTATTTTATTTTTCGAAGTAAAAAAAAAAGAGGAGAGAGAGAGAGAGATAGAGAACGAAAACGTTGAGATCGTTTTTTTCTATAGTTCCTTTCTCTTTCTCAGTCTACGTCTCTCTTTTCCTTCATTTCTTCTTCTCTCTCTTTAATGGCTCCTACGCGGCATTTTACTCCCATTTCCGCCATTGAATTTTCTTCCTCTTCCTCCTTTCCAAGGTTTGAATCTCTCTCTCTCTCTCTCTCTCTTTCGACTTTTTCCTTTCTAATTTTCTTTTCTTTTTCCCGGAAAGCTTTGTCTTTTCCCGGGAAAATTGGTTTTGATTAGACGTAAGGAAAGAAAATTTTTTGAAATCGGAAAAATTTTTAGTTTCGTGAAATTTTTGAATCGGTTCGTTATGGAAACGGATCTGCGATTGAATTGGATTAGGAGTGATCTGTTGTGTCGCGATTCGGTTGAAATTGGTCGTTGTGTTGCGCTAGATTTGATGGATCTATGTTGGAAAAGTGTAATTAGGTTTTGGTTGGTTCATTGCTAGATTCGATCTTGTGGTTCTGGTCTGTTTGTACTTTTGTAATTTGTGGAAATTGAATACGAACTTAGGGCACGTTTGGTTGTAGGTAATGTAATGGAATGGAAAGGAAAGAAATATAAATCTTTTGTTTGTTTGGTTGAATTAATGTATAGTAATAACCTTTCCAATGGAATCAGACCAGATCCGCCGTAAATCGTCCTCCTCGTCTACCACCCAGAGTAGATCTACCTCTCCCGCCCAGCCCCAAGTGTCGTTTACAGTATATATATCTATCTATATATATATATATATATATATATATATATGCAACGATATAAATTGTGAATGAATGTCGTTTATAAGACTTGGTTGGATTCGGTTGAGTTTTATTATTTAGCTATTAAAAAAAATTTGTTATGAAGAAATTATTTAAAAACTAGATTTTTATGTAGGGGTAAATTTGTCAAAATAGAACTAATCACACTTCATTCCATAGTATCCATAAAACTTCAACCAAAGAAAGGTCTTGTCTTTCCTTTCCTTTCTATTCCGTTAGTGACGAATCAGATTAGGAAATGAATCTGTTCAAGTGTTTTTGTACATAATTCATGATTCAGAATTTTCAAATTGTTCATAGACTATTCGATTAAGTCGAATCGTAGGATGTTAGAGTGGTAGTTAATTCCATAGTTGTTCTAAATTTTACGATTTTCAGAGTTTATTCTTGTGATCTGTACTGCATAGATACAAGTGTACAGGCACATACATACATACTTATATAGATACATATATATATATATATATGTATCTGTATATGCATATGTATATGTATACAAATGTGTGTGTGTGTGTGTGTGTTTGTGTTTGTGTTGCAATGAATCTTGCAGTTGAAAGCTAGTGTAACCGTAAGTCGGATTTTAGTTACCATTGCCCGCCAAAAATTTTCAAATTGGTTTTTGTAAGTTCGTCTGCTTATACTTGCGAATGGTCTATTTGGACTTGTCATAAATTTCCGTATGTTTTGGAATTTTGGTGACCGATAAGACACGAATCTGTGTTAGTACAGCTTTCTTCATGTCCCTAAACTGTAGCAGTTTTTTTGTTGGTTCCCTTTGCAAACAAGAAAGTGAATTTGATAACCCTTATATTTTCGGTGACGCAGGTAAAAAGTAGCGGTTTTGTTATTCAGGCGTAATATTTGTTTTTTTTATGAAGAGTGAGCAGTGAAGGATCTTGTGATACATTGGAAGCCAAGGATTAAAAATGTCTTCAGCAGGCAAAGCTGAGAAGAAGGCGGCCATTGATGCAGCATCATGGATGTTCAATGTGGTGACATCCGTTGGAATAATCCTGGTTAATAAAGCTCTCATGGCCACATATGGTTTCAGCTTTGGTACAGTTCTTTTAACTTATTTGATTGGATAGCATCTTTTAACTAAACTACAATCTTACTGTTGAATCTTTATTTTGAAAAAAAAAAAAAAAAAGTTTGAATCTTCCTTCAGTTGGGTAAGCATGCCATTTCCTTGTTTTGTAACATCCAAAAGTCATGTCAAAGTGGTGTAAGTTGGTATATTGAATTTTCTTGACATAAACTTTGGCGATGCAATTCATTATTTTGCTTGGGGTTTCTTAAATCATGACCAAAGAAAAGGGTTAAAAGTTGCTTTAAAAAAAAAAAAAAAAAAATGAAGGGGCAAGTAACCACAAGGGTCTAGTTCTGAGGCATGACTTTGAGTGATACTTACCTCCATACTTAAATAACTTCCACACCATAGCAACTGAGGGGGATCTGGAAAATAGAATTCTCATTTAAACAGAAGATTTTTTTGCATGACAACTAACAAGACGTTCGATTATTAGGTTATGGTTGGTAATAGGAAATATTATGTAACATGAGATGCCATAGTACTTCCTCATCATTTTTTTAAGTGCTCTCTAAAAGATCAAGAATTTGATTTTTATTTGTACTAAACTTTCGAGCAAAATATATATATATATATATATATATATTATTTGTGCCACATGCAGAAGAGACTAACATAGAAAATTTTCCTTGATGAAAAAATCTGTGGAAAAGTAATGTGATTTCACTACATGGGAGCATTTGGATGGAAAGCAAAGTTTTTTTTTGCTTCTCTATGGGCTTCAACTGACAGAGTTTTCAAAGACTTTTCTTTTTCTTTGTTTACTCTAAAGTGGAAAGATGCGATAGGGGTTCAATTGCATGATTTATGTTCTTCAGTTATGTGGTAATTATTGCTTCTTGTTGTTATTTTTTGTATATTATTTCTTCTTGAGGACATGTTGTCCTCTTTTCCTTCGTAATTTATTTTATGAAAAATGCTAGGGATGTCAACTCCAATCCCAACCTTTGAGTATCAACCTATGTGTTGCATGAGTTGTCGTTCTTTTATTGTTAAGTGTCAACGCATTGTCACATCAATTGATTGCATCTACTAATGTAAATCTGACACCTGAGTTGGTACTTAAAAAGTTGGTGTCAGAGTTAGTGTCCCTAGCACTACTCTTATTTTATTATCAATGGAAGCTTGTTTATTTTTAAATAAATGGAGAGTCCACCTCTTTCGGATTAAAAATTGCTGTGCATGGAATTCTAGAATTCCTTTTGGGTGTTTTGAGAAAGATATACTCTTATATCATATTGCTTCTTTGGCTTTTTGTTGTAGCCGTTTTCAAAATAATCCTGACTTTATGTGCAATACAATGCAGCTACAACGTTAACGGGTTTGCATTTTGCAACAACAACATTGTTGACATTTGTTCTAAGACAGCTGGGCTACATCCAGCCCTCACATCTGCCATTGTCTGACCTCTTGAAATTTGTTTTGTTTGCAAATTTCTCTATTGTTGGAATGAATGTGAGTTTGATGTGGAACTCTGTGGGATTCTATCAGGTGGGTACTGGCATAGCACTGAACTGATATATATATATATATATATATATATTTTGCCTTTTTACTTTCACTAGTTGTATACTATTTTTCTTACTTGAACTCTTATTTCAGATTGCAAAGCTGAGTATGATTCCAGTATCTTGTTTTCTGGAAGTTGTCTTGGACCATGTGCGGTACTCGAGGGACACAAAACTTAGCATAGTGTTAGTTCTCGTTGGTGTTGGAGTTTGTACTGTTACTGATGTGAGCGTCAATGCAAAAGGTTTTATTGCTGCGTTGGTGGCAGTTTGGAGCACCGCCCTCCAGCAATATGTAAGTAACCCCCCAACCAACGTGTGCTGATGAGTTGTTACCTAAAGATTTTCCACTTTGGAATGCCTCGAGTCATAAAGCTAGTTGTGGGGTTTGGGAAAGTCTGGCTTATTTTGGTAGATGCATTGTTCAAATTGTTTATCAAAGTAAGAATTGTAAAGCAGTAACTTTCGTTAAACATGGGTGCATATTCTTTCAATTAATCATGACTATTTCACCTCATATTTAGACTCTGAATTTCACATATAACAATAATCGGGAGAAGTTTGGTTGTTGCTCTGGGTTGTGTTCCTTTATTTCTATATCTTCGACTATTCCTGCTGACCTTCCATATTTTTTTCTTTGATCTTTATGTTTTTGCAGTATGTTCATTTTCTTCAACGCAAGTATTCTCTTGGGTCTTTCAACTTATTGGGGCATACTGCTCCTGCACAAGCTGCATCGCTGCTGGTAGTTGGGCCCTTCATGGACTACTGGTTGACGAATAAAAGAGTTGATGCTTATGCCTATAGTATGATATCTGTGGTAAGTTTTATATGGCAGATTAAGTTCTAGCTGTAGTCTCTTCAATTTTTATCTCTAAAGCCTGAAGACACTTATGAGTCCGTTGCCTGATAATTATTTTTATGATGCCTCACGCATGTCTTGTGTGTGAACTAGGCACATCGACTGTTGCTTGTGTTTCCAATGTTCTGCCCCTCATAAATTTGACTTTCTCAAGTTAAATTTCTATTTTGATCTTACATGGTTGGTAATATATGTTGGCAACAAAATCCAATGACATCAACAGCATTTTAATTAGAGAAGAATTAGAAACATCTCTTCCTCATTAAAGAAAAAAAGAAACCATGTAAGTATCTTCATACTCTCTAGGAGAAGAAACCCGTGAAGACATTATGCAATGCATTCTCTCCTTAGAGTTGTAAAGTGTTGAACTTTGCCATCAAACTTGCTGCAATTTCTCTCCAACCAAATAACCTAGAGCTATATGAAATTTCACACAACTAGGAAGCACCTAAGCCCTTTGACTTGAGCCGAAACCCACTAGTATCTCGATGAATACCAACAAAACCAGCCTATATTTTGCCGGTTTGGTGGCTCCTACCTCTCAGGAACCGTGCTAAACATGCCTGACATTCTCCAGAGGAAGTCAAATTACGGTAAACACTTACGAGTTATGAGAAAAGCCAATCCCGTGGCAAGTAGTTGGTGTAGTGCTAGGTTTTGCACGTTACCGTAGCCTTCTGTGTTTTGAAGGAAAAACACACATTAAACTTTTTTGTTTTATTTTGTTTACGAATCTACAATAAGGGAAAGTGGTGAGTTGTGACATTCTGTAGCCTTTAAAGTTTTGTTGAGCGAACCATTTGCTTCTTAACCATTATTGTGACTTATTGACTTTCGCATACGTGCCACGTGTACAATTTATGGGCCAAAAAACTTCAGTGTCCACCTTGTGTCCTGTAGTAAAAAATTTATATGCACTCATGAAGAAGCAATATGGAATAAATTCCTTATAGCTTAGACATTTTCATATAAAGATTGCTTGTATGTGTAAATGTTTCTCGTGCAGTTACGAATGCTATTACTAATTCAGGCAACACTTTGTTGTGTCTGCAGTTATTCATCATCCTGTCCTGCACCATTGCGGTCGGAACCAACCTTAGCCAATTTATCTGTATCGGCAGATTCACGGCCGTCTCTTTCCAAGTCCTTGGCCATATGAAGACAATCCTCGTCCTGATCTTAGGATTCATTTTCTTCGGGAAAGAGGGTCTCAATCTACATGTAGTCTTTGGTATGATCATCGCAATAGTGGGAATGGTCTGGTACGGCAATGCTTCATCCAAGCCAGGAGGGAAAGAGCGGCGTAGCTATTCGCTTCCCAGTACTAAATCCCAAAAGCACGATGGATTGTTAGAATCCTCCGATCCTGATGAAAAGGTATAAGATTTCGGCGAAAAAGTTTCAGAAACCAATAAGAAAAAAAAAATGAGGAAAAGAGAGGATGAGCAAGTTAGATCAGCGAAGTCTGAAGAGTTTCTTCGAGTCATTTGGAGAATCCCTTAAATTTATTACAAATTCTTTTTTACCGTGATTCATTTTTATGGACTCGAATTTGCAAAAGGGAAATAGGTTTTCTGTTGAACTGGAGCAAGTCTTCCCCAGAATGTACGTTCTACATTATTTTTCATAGTAATTTATTTTCCTGATCGCTTCTAAATTATTTTATCCAAGTCTTCCCACTCATTTCTCTTTGGTGGGTCTATAATAACCTATTTTGCACTACCGGTAAGAACTGTTATTTTAATTATTGGATTAATTTTTAATAATTTGATCTATGACTAAAGCAATTCTGTATTTGCATTACAGATGTTTAACATGGATATTGATAGATTAAATCCAACAGTTAAAAAGCAGTTACCGTCGATAGTGTGAAATCGGATGTTCTTATCTGCCCTTTCTTTAAATGGACATATGATTGTTCTAAATGCTTCAGTGGAACCTCATTTATTTCGTGTTGAACATGGACCATGATGCACATTTCACGCTTTGCTTTTCAAGCGGTATAGCGAAAAAAATATAATCTTTAACCGTGAGATCTTTTATCAATTCGGTCAATGACTTCGTTTTACCAACTAGTTTTTTTTTTTTTTGCCCTTTTCTTTTCTTATGTCCTACCACAGAATTCTCTGTAATTAGAACCAAAATCCGGTGTGGTCCTTGAACACAGTTGGGCTTCCTTAACCAATAAATTGTCTTTAGTCTGTACCTATGAGACATGCAGTGAAACATAAGTTAATATAATATATATATATATATATATATTTGTAATTTTGAAGTAATAATATCTTATAGCTAGTATGTCTGTACATTCAGAAGTTAAAAAATAGAGAGAACATTAAATGTGTTAGGTGGAGGCTTTACCTTATCATAGGAGAAAACCTGAATAATTGAAGCTGCATGGGAGCTTAATAACAGGTTTGTGGTCCCAACCTTGTTAGATCTGCCTATTTAACACAAACACTATGTCTGCCATTTCATTACATATAGATATATAGCATAGGTCTGTTGTCCGGTGGCCGGACGTCCGGCGAGAAAGAGAGAGGGTGTACAATCCGAGAAGTTGTATTCCAGCCCACCTTCTCTTTCATTAACGCCGTCCATTTTGCATCCAACGACCCCAAGCGAACTGTTGTTCGTGTCCAGCAAAACGGAAACGCTGGATAACAGAGTATGGGTGTGTGTGTGTGTATATATATATGTATGAATATATATATATATATATAATGCATTTATGGTACTTGGTATCTGCATCTAACAAGCATTATTGTTATGGAGTTTCTACCCAAATATATTATTTATTACCGATAACAACTGCAGTTTTCGTTGTTGAATTGATTTTATAATAATAGGATTTATTAGTGTGCGCAATAAAAATTTAACAAATGCATCATACAGAACTCTTTTCATTTACAGATCACAACATTGTTCCACTGTTGATACGGTAGTAAATATATATTTGTGTGTCAAGTAAGACTGATGAGCTATTTTGCATTGTCTAAATGAGCTTTTTACAGTTAGAAACTCTATTAGCCACGCACGTTTTCAATATAAAATCTGACATAATCACACCAAAATAGTGTATATATACATGAAAACTCTCCCATGTGGCATATGTGCGGAACAACAGTTATATCTTTTTTGGTATGTTATTGTAACAACTAGTTGATTTTAATGTAATGTTTTTCAGTGATACTTGTTTTTTGCATTGATAGTTTTAAATAATACATGTTACAAAATTCTTAATAAAAAGTTATATGTAAATCAACTAGTAGTTATAGAATATAAAATAGGATTTTACAAGAGAGTATTCAAATGCAGATAAATAACACTAGCAAAACACAATACAAAGCCGACGGTTGAAATAATGAATAAGTCTATGGTAAAGTCTTGTTTATATACCATATGGGTATAGCTCATTTTTAAAACCGTCTTGATATAATCGAAATATTGAAATGTTGCTTATGTATGATAACTATTATGTACCTTGACCCATAATATTATACACTAAAAATAAAAAAATAGAAATTCAAAAAAATTAAAAAAAAACTGGTCTTGCGGCCATCCACCGACGGCTCCCCCGACGCCGACGCCCCCCCCCCCCCCCCCAAACGCCGATCAGATTTGACTTCGGGGGGGGGGGGGGGGGGGAGGGGATTGGGCTTGTCAGCAGTGGGAGGGGGGGTGGAGGGGGTTGGTTAGTGTCGGGAGGTGGGGCCAATGGGGGACTGAGCTCGTGGCGGGGGGGGGGGGGGGGGGGGGGGGGTAGAAGGGGGGCTCTAGGCTCAAGGCTCGGGGGAGGGGGAGGGGGGCTTGGCCGGGGGGGTGGGGGAGGGTCCGTCAGCGTCAAGGGGGATTGGCTCGTCGGCCGAGGAGCGTCACCGACGGCCATAGAGGGAATGAGTAGTATTTTATTTTTAATTTATTTTTTTATATAATATTTTTAAATTTTTTAGTTTATACTAGTATGAGATAAGATATATTATAACTATCATACATAAATAACATGTCAACCATTTAATTACATCTTAACGGTTTAAAGAGGACTTTATTGATACGGTAAACAAATGGGTTTTACCCAAACTTACCCTGAAATAATGACCTTACAATAAGGGTTTTTTTTTTACCCTATTTCTCCAAGTCTTTAAAGAAAAAAGGTTATTGAAGTTATTGCATTTACTGTGTTCAGCAGTATAGATTTTGTACATCGTATTAATGTAGCTGACTGTTTTTTTCTTTTTCTTTTTTTTTTTTGAAAAGATGTAGTTGACTGTTTTGGTACACAATGAAAGTGAAAAACAACAGTATAAAATATATTATTGGTATCTTTCTTATCTATATATATATATATATATATATATATATTATTGGTAAATTCTGGAGGGATAAGTGTATTGTTGTCGTTTATTTTAGAGGAATTTACCGTTGGAAGATACCGAAAAGATACCCTACCAGTTGAACAAAGTTCTAAGTTGTTGAACGTTTATAAAGTTTTGTTAGATTTACATATTTTTGATGTGGTTGGACAATTTTGAAATGTCTTATCAATCATATATTTCTCTTATTATCTTTTTGGGTATTTAATACTAATATTCTCTAAATTTATCGCAATTTGATAACTTACTATTAAATTTTTAATTTTGACAATTTATATCCTGAACTTTTCAGAGTTTTACAGTGGATCCTATATGATTTAAACTTTCTGTTAAATTAGTTACGAAAAATCCACGTACACTTAAGATGAATACATAAAACCTCATTATTGATTAAGGCTCCGTTTGGGGACATATTTGGAAACTATGTTTCCAAAAATTATTTTATCCTTTTATGGGTTCCAAACTATGTCATATTTGTTCTGTATTCTCTCATTATCTTTTCACTATTGTGTGGGCGATGAAAAAGCAATGTGGAGGTTGATATAGGGATTCTTCTCATGTTCAAAAAAAAAAAAAAAAAATCTGAAAATGCCAAAAGTTTGGTACAAATACAGCTGCTATAGGACCCCGCCCGCGTCTTGTATCCTCTGTGAGTTGGTCTGACCTTTCTAAATCATTGTTGCCTAATATTTCGGTGGAGAGATTGAGTAGAACTTCCCCTTTTATTATTAATTTTTATTTTATTTTTCTTATTAATATTAATATTATTATTATTATTGACTTCCAAAAGACTTGCATATTTTGCTCCTTAATTTGTGTTATATTATCAAAAGCTTTCAAACACCACCAACTTAAGATGGGAAAACTTGTCTCCAGTTTCCATCCTTTCTCTCTCATGGTTTTTGGCCAGAAATGTTGGGGTTTTTCAAAAAAAAAAAATTTTAATACTAGACTTTGCATATATTTAGCCTCTCCAAAACATTTTTTTGCCCCCTCTTTTAACTATATGGGGCATGTGCTCCTACTTAATAAAGAAAAATGAAAATACTTGTAAGTTCTAAATTTATGAGCTCCTATCAAAATCCTTTTTATTTTCACCTATTAAACAAACCCAATGGGTAACCTTTGAAGTAATTTAATTTTGGTGGTTCTTTGTACTGTTTAATTACTATATATTTTTTTAATATTAGACTTTGCATCATTTAGCTTCCAAAACATTATTTTTCTTTTAACTATATGAGATATATGACTTCTTTTTATTAAAAAGATAAGATTATACTCACACATTTTAAATTTAAGAGTTTTTATTCGAACTCTTCATTTTTCACCTGTTAAATCAGTCCGAGCAGGGTAGCCTTTGAAATAATTTAATTTTGATGGGTTTTTTTTTTTTTTTTTTTTTTTGTACAGTTTATAAGGGGAACTGCTATTTGTCTTATTCATAAATGGATTTGAAATTTTAGTGGTTTGTTGTTTCGTTGAGGCGTGACAAGGAATAGTAATGAAGAGGAAAAACAGGATAGAAAAAAAAAAGTTCAGCTAAGATCTTTACCTGAAAATCTTTTTGGCACAAGAGTATATTACAATTTGGACAAATTAAAAGATAAGAAAATCATATCTAGACCCACATGAACGGTTTTATTTATTTATTTTTTGTTACTTGTTTTTTTCCCTCTTTGTCAACCAAATTGCTTGTTATTCCTCCACATATATTTTTCATAATTTACTTCTAAATTCCTATCTGAATTTGATGTGGGTCTTTAATAAAATAATTTCAAACAATTGGATTTATTTATTTTTTCTTTTCCCTTTACTTTTTGTCACTTTGCTAAGAGCTAATATCTTTAATGCCAAATTCACGGCTTGTCACCAAATGTGCCCTGGGACTTATTCAGGGAAAAGACATGCAAAACTTTCTTCTTTGCTGCCAACTTGAATAATGATTTCTACACTTTCAAAGGGGGGTTTTTTTTTTCAGAAAACAAAATTAATTTTAATTTTTAATTTTTTGTAAATTTTTTGATCGGTTCTTGAATTTTTAAGTTTGTACAATTTCAGAACATGTTCTTTTTTTCCGTAATAGAGTGATATTAAATTATTAAAAAAGTTGTTACGTAATCTTTTCTGTTGATTTGTTAACGAAATCTATTAATTTAGTAATTAGCATCATTTTTTAATTAAATTACTTATAGATTTCATCCAAAAATTAATGAAAATGGTTATTGTATTATTATTTTTATAACTTAGGTCCTTCAAGCTACAAAAAAAAATTTAAAAAAAATAAATAAAACCAAGGATCAAAGATTACATAAACTTTAAAAAGACTAATCGAGCAAAATATTTTTTTTTCCATAATCATAATTGTACAGTCCAAGAAATGACAACTATTGACATGATTTTCCTTCCCTTGAGGAAAATACAAAATGAGACATGTCAAAATCTCATGAGAAAAACAAATTAGGAAGAGCATCTAGCTGTAATCTCTCTCTCTCTCTCTCTCTGGGCTAGTTGGCCCAGTAGGTTCCAAGCTTAGCTTATAACTCTTGGCCCAACAACTCTCTCTCTCTGTCATATTCTCTCTCTCCTCTCTCTCTCTTTCCTTTCTCTCTCTCCCCTCTCTCATTCTCTCTCTCCGATTGACATTTTCCGTCCAATTTTAATATTTCAAATTATGTCTAATTAATTATATTTTGACTCATAATAAAAAAAATATAGATATTAACAAATAAAAAATCAGTTATTAAACATTTTTAATTTTTTAAATAATGTGATATAAAATTATTAGTTAGATATTATTTAAGACATCAAAAATTGAGAGAGGATGTGGATCCCTCTCTCTCCTCTCTCTCTCTCTTAAAATAATTTGAGTAGGGTCTATTCCTCTTATGAGTGACCACTCCCCTCGTGGCATTGATTTGCATTCTCATTTCTAGTTTGTACTTTGCATTTGATATAAAGAAAGACCGGAGAGAAAGTGAGACCCCACAACTATCCCACACTCTTACATTTTTCTTTTCTTTTCTTTTCTTTTCCTTTTTCTTTTTCTCCTCCAACCAAACACAACCCATAACTTTTTAATCATGTAAATTTCATTAGCAGCCACTTAACAACACCTTTGAATAATGTTTTTTTTTTAAATAAATAAATAAAGAAATAAGGAAATTATTATGATTCCTTCGTTCTTAAATCTCTTATCTTGTTCAAGTGCAATCTCCTTCCCAAACTTTCAATATTTTGCATTAATTGTAAGGGGAAAAAAACATTATAAAGGAACGGACCCCACTTGCATTCAAGTGGGCCCCTCAAAAAACTCTCCAAAATAATAATAATAATAAAAATAATAATAAAAACATTAATAATAATTACTCTTTATAGTTTGTGTGCACGTGTGGTGTTCTTTTTTTCTTCTTTGATTTCCCCTTCTTTAATTAAAAACTTTTCCGACTTTCAACTCCTTTTTTGTTTGTTAATAGTGTTCAACTTCAATCAAAAAAATGTTGGCCCCACAAGTTGAGAGCTTCTTTAGGGGCAAAAAATGGTTAGTGATAGTTAGGCAAAAAACAGTGAAAATTAGGTTGTGGTAGAAAAATAGTAAAAATCAACAATTGATTTGATAAAAGTTCCCTGTACTATATGTCTTTTTCTTTTGAAAATGTCAACTGATTATTTACAAACCTTTCCTTTTGCACCTTCATACTCAGAACATCATTTAAAAATATTCTAATGCATTTTCATCTATAATCCTAACGGATCTGCTGACACAGAATATGTCATTAAGGGGATATAAACGGAAGTGAGTCGAATAGATATTTAGATAATTTATGTCTTATAAGAAGAAAATTACTTTAAGACATTAGTGAATCAATATAGAGCTTCAAGTTAAAAAGATGTAACAATGAAGTATATTTAGTGTCCGTTTGAAACCATTCTTGGAAACATTGTTTCCAATTTTTTTATTTTGTTCTTTTTCTTCAATTTTACTATTTATCTTTTAAAAACATTTTCAAAACATTCAAACTTTAAAAGTCTATAACTTTATCACTTTAAATCGAAATGAGATGATTTTTTTAAATTGTATAAAATTTCAAGAAAAACAAAACAAGATCTATTTTACTAATTTTTTTTCTAAACATATTTCAGGTTTTTACATTTTTTCACTCTAAACATTTCATTTTCACTAGATGTATATTTCTAAAACTTAAATCATTTATAACCTCCAAAACACCATATCGAAAAATGACTTCAAATGGACCCCTATTTTTAATTGGGAAATTATATGCAACTAAACAAACTTTTATAAGCATGAATGCAAATGATCCTGTGGTATATGAGACAAAACCATCAACTGAGATTGAATTTGTCAATAAAATCTGACAAAATTTAGGAAGAAGAATAGACATCGAGACTGGATAACAAAAAAGTTTATCAAAACACTAATATTCAAGCATGCTTAAAACTTATTTCAACTAGACTTTTATAATCAATAAAATCCTTCGATGGATTGAGAGTTAAGAATATGTAGTAATGAGGGCACCACCAACCCAGCACAAACAAGGATACGTTGGAAAAGGGTATATAATTCATCAAGCATTTAAGAAATTGATCTCAAATTGAAAATCCCCCCTAATCAAAGAAGGCTAGCGTAACTGTGACAGCCTGGTCCTGTCGGTGACCAAAGCGGTCAAACCCCCAGTTGTTCAACAACCAAAACGTGTCCTACTGGTCCACGTCACCAATCTGGACAGTACCACGTGTTGATAGCAGCTTGTGGGTCTCACTTTCCCCTTCCCACTTCCACATCAACACCACCCATATTTATCCAATGAAAATTATTCAAAAAAAAAAAAAAAAATCCCCACAAACAACCCATCTCTCAATTTTTTCAGTGCCCAATTATTCAAATTGGATGAGAAAGAAAGAAAACAAATTTTATAAAAAATAAAAAAAAAAGAAGAAGAGGAGGTTCGTCCAACTTAGATGGGTCCCACCTCTCTTCCCCATTTTTGGAAAAGGACACAAAGTGGGCCCTCATATTGCCTAGAGAGAGAAAGATAGAGAGATGGTGACAGACTGACAGTCATAATCTAACCAAAATCCATTTTTTCTTTTCCGAGTCCACAACATGGCACTTCGACTTGGAATTCAGTAAAATTTGCAGAAAAAACAGTGACCTTAATTTGTTGAAACGACATGTCGTATCAAATCTATATTTGGGCAAAAAAAAAAAAAAAAAAGGGTTCAGGCCTGTCAAATAGAAGGGACAGTACAAGGTTTTTGTAAGTATAACACACGACAGAGCTAACAATACGCGACTTTTATTTTATTTATTTATTTATTAAAAAAAAACACATATAAACATTAGGAAAAAGTTGAGATAAAGCTAATTTTATATATTCTATCGGCAGAGTTTATTTTACAAACTGTTTGATATATTTTAACAGTTAAAAAATTATTTATGCATGATACTTATCATGCACATTAACACATAGTATTCTAATCTAAAAAATAAAATAAAAAATTCAAATCAAAGAAAAAATAAATTTAAAAAAAAAAACCTAATAGGCTGGAAAACTACCCCACCCCCAATGACCAGCCCCCCCCTTTGACGGCCCCTACCTGAAAAATTGCCCTCATTCCGACGACCTTATGTTGTTTGGCGGTGAAATCCCATGTCCGTTGCGGAGAATTGCCCCCAAGCCCAAACCCAACCGGCTAAAACCCCCCCCCCCCCAACCAAAGTCTGTTGACGGAAACTCGGCCCCACGCCCCAACCCAACCTACAAAACCCCCACCCCAACTCCGTCAACAGGTCCCCCCAGTGAACCCTGAACTGAGAATACTGAGAATCCCCCCCCCCCCCCCCAAACGATCGAAAAAGAACAATCATAGGGACTTCAAATTTTTTTTCCTGCAATCCTATAGATAAGGGTTTATTTTAGTTATTGTAAACCCTTGATTTTCTGTCCATTCAATTAAATTTCAATGATTTTAGGGTATATAAAAAGGGCTTTATCACAGCCTTTTACTTTTACAAAGTGTTCTTTTTTAATTACTAATAGGAATTGCAGTTTTAATTATTAAATTAAATTTTTAACGATCTAATTAATAAATGATAACATTTTTATATCACACCTTATAAATTTTTACGTGTACATTCATAGATAAGACCGTTGAAAATTAATCCATCAATCAAAACTATAATTTTTATCGATAGTAAAAGCTCATATATAAATAACAATTTTGGGAGCTAAATTTTGCCTTACTTTAGCCATCCTAACTTCTTTTTGTTATGTTATTGATAAACAAGCAAAAAAGAAAACTAAATAAATAAGGCTAATTAATTCAACAACTATTTGAAATAAATTAGCTTTTAATGGAGAACTGAGAGTTTGTTTTTTATACAATAATTATCATGGTTCGAGTCCCATTGAATGCCACGTGAGTCTGTCCGATTGTTTTATCAAAACTAGGAAAGAAATTACTTAAAAAAGGGTTGACAACTAATTATAAATGAAAACAAAAATAATTAATTATGAACATAGATAATGAATTTAATGTATTTTTTAGAAATAAATTTAAAGAATATTAGGTTTCACATCTCATGTAAGAGATATTTCTTGCTGTGCAATGAAATTCAATTTTGAATATTTATTTTGATAAATAATTAAAATAAATAACAAGTAAATAGACTATTTACTAGAATTAAATTTGTTTTCTACTTAATAAATTAACTATTTGCTTCAAATATTTTTAAAATATTACTACTTATGGTGTGTTTGGATGAACTATTCAAATAGTTATTATTGAACTGTAATATAATAATTGTTTGGTTGGTCAACTATTGAAGTGAATTTATTTATTTATTTTTTATTGTTTCACAGCAATTCAACTTAAATTCAAATTTTCATTTTTTTATAAATCCACACTACACTTATTATTATTATTATTATTATTATTATTATTACTGCTATTATTATTTACATTTACAAATGTCATCTTTAACAAAAACTATTCAAACACATATTTTATTTGAATACATAATTCATATTCTATATTTGAATGCAAATATTCAATTTGAATGAACATTCAGTTGTAATCTATAATCCAAAGAAACACTTTATTTAATTTCATAAAAATATCATTTGCTACAATTATTTTTGGATTAATTAAAAAGCTCCTTCTGAATTATTACTCTTGTTACACTTCACCCCTCGAATTTTAAAACGTAACATCCTCCCTCTGTTCTTTGTTTTGTTAATAAATTTGATTCTTATATTACTTTGATAGATGAAAATTACACATATCAAGCATTAAAGGATAACTATTGATATATTAAATATGTAATAACTATTTTACCCTTTATTCTAATGTACATTTTTAAGTTCTTTGAATAAAACTAAAATAAATATTAGAAATAAAATTTAAACAAACATAAGTAAATTCATACATGAAAAACAAGAATAAAAAAGCTCAAATCTAAATTTAAAAAAAAAAAACCCCCAAATTCGTACATTAAAACTACGATCCTTTGTGTGTGTATTTTTTTTAAACTAAAATGTCCTTAATTTTCTTATTAGATGTATATCACATGAGTTTTCCATCAAATTTTTGGTAAAAAAACTATCGAAAGGGGAAAAAATTGTTACAATTTTAAAATTGGGGAACATATATTACGTTTAGAAATTTAAAGTTGGGGAAATTTTCGTAATTAATCAAAAATAAAATTTCTTGTTAAAATGGAATTAAAGTCAAAAGCCCAGCCCAAATGAAGGCCCAAATCCTTTTCTCTGTGCACGGCAGAAAAACGATAATACCGACAAAAACCTGTTAAAACTGACGACTCACTTTACAGCTCATCCTCCAACCTCTCGAACCAAATCCAAAACAAAACCCTCCCACACCCAAAAAAAAAAAAAAAAAAAACCTGACTCAAATGACGAAACTACCCCTAAAAAAATAAAAAAATAAAAAAATAAAAAGCAAACGCTTTTCTTCCCAGTTCAGTTTAAACCGCACGTTTGTTGGAGTCTCGTTTCCTCCGCGTCACCAAAAAAAGAAAAAAAAATCACCTGAAAGATTAAATTACAATAATACCCTCGCAGGCTTTTTACTGACAGAGTTACAACCGAAGACACTGGTCTATTTCTGTAAAATCATAAAGTGGAGTACTAGATTTTACTGCTGGGGTATGTTAGATTTTACATCCGGTTGGTCCTCCGATACGTACGATTCGATCTTGACCGTCGATATCAACGGACGGACAGGATTTGGTGACGACCAAAACAAACAGTACACCATTTCTACCTATTAGTACCATGGACATTTACGAAAGGAATATTAACGTCAATTCATATTCAAGCGCGTGGCTACACTTGCTGCTCATGGAAGGATGGACCTTTTTTTTTTTAAGCCTCTTTTCCTTCTTTTATGGGAAAAAAAATAATCATTCTAATTTTATATATTTTAATGGCATATATATATTTTACAAACTTATAATAAATAGTCCTTTTTTTTTTTTTTTAACGAAAATAATTGAAGTAAACAATAAGATTTTAGAGCCCGCTTGAAATTGTGTTTCCATATGGTGTTTTGATGTCTTAACTTTAAAACTTCCAAATTTATAATCACTTCATCTCTCTTTTATTTTCGAAAAACTTTAATTTTAAAAATCTATATTTCTTATTTGAAATTGAAATGAGATGATTCTTGTGTCAAAATACTTGCAACGACGGAATGAACAAAAAAATATTCATTTTGTATATTTTTTTAAACACATTTTAAATTTTACATTGTTTTTTATATTATAGTTCATTTTCAATTCATACTCTAACAAAACACATTTTCAAACCAACCTCTAAAACTCCGTTTGCAAAGGTCCCCCCAAACAGGCCCTTAAAGTATTTGAAGTAAATTACAAATTAACTAAGTAAATGAAAATTTTCTTAGGTAAATAACATATTAATAAGATGTAAATAAATTATTTACTTGATAAATCTGACGTAAATAAATCATTTACTCGATAAATATACTGTTTACTCTAAATATTTTAAAAACCTATTGTTTACTTTAATTATCTTTTAAAAAATATTGTTTATTTCTTTCTCCCTAGTTTGTAAGCTTAATTTTGTTTTAAGTAAACGAGTCGATACAATTACGACTCGTTAACACAAATCACTACTTCTGTTCTCGGATTTTTTTTCATACGTTCTCTTATTTATCTCCTCTTTTATATCCCTCCAATAATATTTATGATCTATATTAAATTTTTAATTGATGTTGTATGATAATATGATTATATATACGTTTTTAACTGATATATCGTGATTAGAAGAATGTAGACAAAAACTTAACTGGGATTATTTAGAAAAAGTTTGGGCACGTGGTTCAAACGCACAAGAGGGTAGAGTGGGGGAGAAAGTGGGGGATTATAAAATAATGATCTGGTGTATGGGGCAGGGTTTCTGGGTACACGAGCGCCAATTGCAGAGGAAAGGACGGGCTTTGCAACGTGATATCATGCCCCTCCTCATTACCAAAATAATTTTCCCCCCTCATATTAATATTAAAAATAAAATGACAAATAAAAATAAAAAATTTATTCATACAACTTTTTCCTAAAATAAAATTATTTCGGAAAAAAAAAAAAGAATTAAGGAGTTTAATGTTCGTTTTTGTGCATTTTTAAATCTAAAATTTTTTTGTAAGAATTTCTAAATCTAAAATAGAAAACAATGTATGACGAGTATAAAATATTTAATGAAAAATTAGATAACTTAGACATGCAAATATGCAATAGTAGTTTAATGTGTTAAGTATTTTGCTTAAAATTATCCTAAAACCATAACTAAAAGGCATTATCAAGTCTCAATACTACTTATTAAAATAAAAAAAAAAAGAAGATGATGATAATGCAATTCGAACTAAAATAATTAGAATGTATAAACACAGTAGGAATCCCAATAAAAAATAAATAAAGAGGAGGAAAAATAAAACCTTAAAAGTTCATAATAAATATTGCCTATAAATTTCTTAAAAAAATTATTATTCTTTTTGGCTTAAGAGAAGAATTAATAGACAAGTACCGTAAACTTCAACCCACAAAACTACATGAATTTTTTTTTTTTGACTAAATTTGTAACCACCTTCAATAACACATGCCCCCCTTTTTTTTTTCTTCCTTTCTTTTGGGGGTCAAACATGACCAAGTAAAAGTGATACTTTTTATCCCTTTTTTCCCTTTCGAATTAGGGGACAATTATCATCATGTAGACATGCTAAGTGAGATATTGTGCATTAAACTATCAACCTATCATACGTAATTCACATCAATAATGTAGTAATGATTATCAATATTTTTATTTTTTTAGGAGTGCAAGATGGTAAAAGATCACAAAAGTTTGTGGTAGGGAACGTTTTGTTGCAATGCGAATTTTTTTTTTTTTCTAAGAGCCACATCATATTAGGGTGAAACATATATGTACATCCTATGGGGTCTAAGAAAAACAAAAACTAATTTAAAGGACAGTAATCTCAGTTCGAAATTTTTTTATTAACAAATGTAATATGTGAATTATTATTTTTTTATTGATAAATACTTTAAAGATTACTTGTTAATTGATAATAATAGACCGCATCTATAAATGAAAGTATATTAACTCATTATCACGTAAATTAATATAAAAAAAAAAGTTAGACGAGAGTTGGTTTCTCTAGTCTTACTAATAAAAAAATATATCAATTTATAAGTATTTTATTTTATTATAATTTCGAGAATCACCTTTTGTTGAAATTTGAGTGTGTTTTTTATGCGACATTTACATCTATGTATGGGTATTATTTCTTATTTCCTTTTTTCAGTGTCTCTAACATCAATTTTTAATAATTATTTTACAATGGAAAATTTTTTTTATTGTATGTTTAAATTGAATACTTGTTTTTCTAAATGTTGTGTATTAACTATTATAATATCATTTTCAGGTTGCAACTAAAACTTAGTAGCTCTCCAATCTATTGAATCAACAATAGGCTAATTGGTCCTTTGCCCCCCCCCCCCCCCCCCCCCCCCCCAAAAAAAAAAAAAAAGGCTAATTGGCTTCTGCCAAAAAATAAAAAAAATAAAAAGCAAGCTAATTGGCTATCAACTTCAAGTTTTGAAACTCGTGTGTAACAGTTGAGAACTATTCTTTTTAGCCAATAAGAATTCAACCCTACATGAGATGTTCAAATCTAGAAGCTGAAATCTACAATTAAAGATGTGAAAGTTTGTTTAGCCTTAGGACCACCAAATCACTTGCAAAATACACATTAAAAAATGTAATGATAATTTACTATAGAAACTGTCACTTCTCACTATTAATTTATAATTAAGAATGAATTACATTATGCTTTCTAATTTAATGTGGATGTTTATATATAGATCGAATTGTTAAAAAATTAATCTAATAACTAAAATGGTAATTCTTATTCATAAGTTAAAAAAACAAAGAAAGGAATAAATAATAAAAATTATTTAAGATGTTTGTTTTCCAACCAAATAGTGTCTAGCCAAGAAACAAATTAGGAGGAAAGCTAGACAAAAGTGAGCAAATAGAGAAGAAACTTATAAAGAGTAATATTATCGAAAAGAATGAATGATATAATTGTTAATTTTTAGTGAGTTTATAATTGTGATATTCATTAGTGAAAGCTCTATGTATGCTCGATAGTTAACGTACCTTTTCAATTTTTCGTTGTTGAAACTTGGCACATGGTTTATCTAGTCATGCACTTTATTAGAACTTACTCATGTAACTAGTATGTAATCAAGATGAAGATTTCATGTGTTATGAGGTCTTTTGAGTCAGCATCAATGTTTGAATTTTCATGATTTGGTATAAAATTGTTCTTTTCAAAAAAAAAAAAAAAAAAAGAGCATGCACAGTAAGAGAGTTACGTAGCATTTTAATAGGGACATCGGACAAGTGATAAAGTACTAAAATAAAGATCGTCAAATCCATGCCCTCTAAAAATAAAAGTTGCAAGTGGTAAAACACACACAATAATAATAACAACAATAATCATTTAAAAATAAAAATAAAAATAATTAATAAGAGAGATTTGGAATCTTCAATTAATTGAAAGTGATTGATCTATCTATCTTTCATCACACGTACGCCAGAAAAGTAATAATTATAAAAAGAAAGAAAAAAAAAGGCTATTATATATATATATATATATGTATACAAATGACTACGAGAGACAAAAACAGTTAATATTATTTTCCAATAAGGAGAGAGAAAGGGAAGGAAAAGAGGAGAGAGAAAGCGATTGAAAAGCAAAATAATAATTAGGGTTGTGATTAAGGAAAAGCAAATCCAATTCCTCCTGATCCTAAACCTAAAAATAAAATAAATTAAAATAAAATCTAAGGCTTAACTCACAACAAAGCAAATCCCTCCTTTGGAAACAACAACTACTCTAGTTTCGCTTTCCTTTCTTCTTAGAGAGACAAAGAAATCATTTTTGAGAAAAAACCATGAAAAAAGAAGGGGAAAAAAAAATATTTAGGGAGAGAGAGAAAGTTAAAGAGAGAGAGAGTTTTTTTTTTTCTTTTTTGGGTTTAAACTTTAAAGAATAATTGTTTGTGAAAGAGAAAAACTAAAGAAGATTAAAAAGGTGAGTAAAGAAAGTGGAGTTTTTAGAGAGAGAAAGATAGAGATGTAGAGAGAGAAAGTAGAAAGAGGAGAGAGAAAGAGGAGGAGGGTCATACACACACTCACATGGCATGTGAGCACAGCTGTGTGCATTGCCCGCACAGGCCCCCCTCTCCTCCTCTCCAAACCCCATCCGATAAATACCCTTCTCACCTTCCATACTCAGACTTTTGACTCTCTTTCTCTCTCCTCCCCCTTTCTCTCTCTAAAACAAGAGCCTGAAAGAAGAGCTTCGTCTCAGCTCTCTCTCTCTCTCTCTCTCTCTCTTCTCCTCTCCAATGGCGGTTCTCAAGCGCTGAATCAAACACCAACCCCACCTCCAAGCTCTTCCTGCCAAAACAATAGAGTTGACAAGCACAAACAGACACACGCAAAAGCTAATTCAGAAAAAGAAATGAAACCCCTATATCTCCACCACCTTTTATTCGCCGTCGTTTTACTCTCTCTCTGGTCCGTCCCAGCGGCCGGAGCTGGCTCCGGCGCCGGAAATCAGCTCCTCAGCTTCAAAGCGGCGCTGCCGGACCCGAGCGTGCTTCAAAACTGGGTTCCTAACCAGGACCCTTGCCTGTTCAACGGCGTGAAGTGCGACGGAGCTAGGGTTTCCGCCATAGACCTGAGCTTGGTCTCGCTCGGCACCAATCTCAGCGTGGTCTCGAGCTTCCTGTTCTCCATCGACGGGCTTGAGACTCTGGTTCTGAAATCGGCGAATCTCAGCGGCTCCATTTCCCTCCCCGCCGGATCCAAGTGCGGCTCCTTTCTCGCCGCCGTAGATCTGTCGCAGAACAGCTTCTCCGGTCCGATTTCCGACCTCTCGAGCTTCGCCTCCTGCTCGGCGTTGAAGTCTCTGAACGTGTCGACGAACTTCCTCGATTTCTCTCTCAAGGACAAGGACTTATCCGGCGGGCTGAGGCTGAGCTTGAAGGTTCTCGATCTCTCGTACAACAAGATTTCCGGTTCCAACGTTGTGCCGTGGATCTTGTACCGGAGCAACTGCAATGAGATGAATTACCTGTCGCTTAAGGCCAACAAGATCACCGGCGAGATGAGCTTCGCCGGCTGTAAGAGGATGGAGTATTTGGACATTTCGTCGAACAACTTCTCGGTGAATATCCCGTCGTTCGGAGACTGTTTGTCTCTGAAACACCTCGACCTCTCCGGCAACAAGCTCACCGGCGACGTCTCCAGTGCAATCTCCAGCTGCGGCCAGCTCGTCTTCCTCAACCTCTCGAGCAACCACTTCAATGGACCGGTACCGAGCTTCCCGATGGAGAATCTCGAGTTTCTCTCTCTTGCTGATAATGTCTTCCACGGCGGGATTCCGTTCAGCCTGTTCGATTCCTGCACCAACCTCGTCGTGCTCGATTTGTCGGTTAACAACCTCTCCGGTTCCGTCCCCGAGGCGCTGAGCTCCTGCTCGTCGTTGGAGTCGCTTTATTTGTCGAAGAACAACTTCTCCGGCGAGTTGCCGATCGAGACTCTGATGAAGCTCAAGAAGCTGAAGTCTCTCGCTCTCTCTCACAACTGGTTCTTCGGAGAGTTACCGGATTCTCTCTCCGACCTCCCGAGCTTGGAGTCTTTGGATCTGAGCTCCAACAATTTCACTGGCTATATTCCTTTGAATCTCTGCCAAGGCCTCGGAAACAGCTTGAAGGAGGTTTACCTCCAGAGCAATCTCTTCACCGGAACTATTCCGGCCACTCTGAGCAACTGTTCGAACCTCGTTTCGCTCGATTTGAGCTTCAATTACCTCACCGGAACCATCCCTCCGAGCTTCGGCTCGCTCACGAAGCTCCGGGACTTGATCATCTGGCTCAACAACCTCCGCGGGGAAATCCCGCCGGAGCTTTCGAACATGCAGGCTCTGGAGAATCTGATCCTCGACTTCAATGATCTCACCGGCTCGATTCCGGCGGGGCTTGGAAACTGCACCAGGTTGAATTGGATTTCCTTGTCCAACAACAGGATGAGCGGCGAGATTCCGAAGGAGCTCGGAAAGCTGCCATATCTAGCTATTCTCAAGCTGAGCAACAACTCTTTCTACGGGAGTATCCCGCCGGAGCTCGGGGACTGTAAGAGCTTGATATGGTTGGATCTCAACACAAATTTATTGAACGGATCGATTCCTCCGGCGCTGTTCAAGCAGTCCGGTAACATCGCGGTGAACTTCATCGCTTCGAAGACGTACGTCTACATAAAAAATGATGGCAGCAAGGAGTGCCACGGGGCTGGGAATTTGCTCGAGTTCGCCGGCATTAGGACCGAGCAATTGGACAGGATTTCGACGAGGAACCCCTGTAATTTCACCAGAGTGTATAGAGGTAATATCCAGTCCACGTTTAACAATGATGGGTCCATGATTTTCTTTGACCTTTCGCATAATTTGTTGTCCGGTAACATCCCCAAGGAGATTGGGAAAATGCGGTATCTGTTGATTATGAATTTGGGCCACAACAATCTTTCCGGGACTATCCCCGAAGAGCTTGGCGGCTCGACGAAAATCAACATCCTCGATTTGTCGAGCAACAGGCTTGAAGGGACGATCCCGCAGTCGTTGACTCGGCTCTCCATGTTGATGGAGATTGATCTGTCGAACAACTTCCTCACCGGGATGATCCCCGAGTCAGCACAGTTCGAGAGCTTCCCGCCATACCGATTTGTCAACAATTCGGGACTATGTGGCTACCCTCTTCCCCAATGTGGGACGGACTCCGGTAAAAACGCGACTTTGCAGCATCAGAAGTCTCACCGGCAAGCGTCTCTGTTTGGAAGTGTGGCCATGGGGTTGTTGTTCTCGCTCTTTTGCATCTTTGGGTTCATCATTGTCGCCATTGAAACCAAGAAGAGGAGGAAGAAGAAGGAGTCGAGTCTTGATGCTTACATCGACAGTCGTTCGCACTCGGGCACTGCAAATGTGACTTGGAATTTAACAGGTGCCCGGGAAGCCTTGAGTATCAATCTGGCCACGTTCGAGAAGCCACTTCGAAAGCTTACTTTCGCGGATCTCCTTGAGGCCACCAATGGCTTCCACAACGACAGTTTAATAGGCAAAGGTGGTTTTGGCGATGTATACAAGGCGCAGTTGAGAGACGGAAGCACTGTGGCAATCAAGAAACTGATACACATAAGCGGGCAGGGTGATAGAGAATTCACAGCTGAAATGGAAACTATCGGGAAGATCAAGCACCGGAATCTTGTTCCCTTACTCGGGTATTGTAAAGTAGTAGAAGAACGGCTTTTAGTGTACGAGTATATGAAGTTTGGAAGCTTAGATGATGTTCTACATGACCAAAAGAAAGCCGGGATCAAGTTAAACTGGTCTGCGAGGAGGAAGATCGCCATCGGGGCTGCGAGGGGACTGGCTTTCCTCCACCACAATTGCAACCCCCACATCATTCACCGCGACATGAAATCGAGCAATGTTCTTTTGGACGAGAATTTGGAAGCTAGAGTCTCCGATTTCGGAATGGCTAGACTCATGAGCGCAATGGACACACATTTGAGTGTCAGCACTCTTGCGGGCACACCGGGTTACGTCCCGCCAGAGTACTACCAGAGCTTCAGGTGTTCGGCAAAAGGCGATGTCTACAGCTACGGAGTGGTTTTGCTCGAGCTGCTTACGGGGAGGCAGCCGACGAATTCGAGTGATTTCGGGGACAACAACCTTGTTGGCTGGGTTAAACAGCATGCTAAACTGAAGATAAGTGATGTCTTCGATCCCGAGCTCATGAAGGAGGACCCGAACCTTGAGATTGAGCTCTTGCAACACTTGAAAGTCGCCTGCGCGTGCCTGGATGATCGGCCGTGGCGGCGCCCGACCATGATTCAGGTCATGGCAATGTTCAAGGAAATACAAGCAGGATCGGGGATCGATTCGCAATCCACCATTGCCACGGAAGACGGCGGTTTCGGTTCGGTTGAGATGGTAGAGATGAGCATAAAAGAAGCCCCAGAATTAAGCAGCAAGCAATCAGACTGAGAAGAAGAGGGCAAAAAAAGTTTGAACCAAAAAATTTTCCAATAAGATTCTTTGGAAGAAAGAAGAAGAACAAGAACAAAGAAAAAAAATTTCCCTCTTCTTTACCGCTTTCAAAATGGGTTAGAATTTACTCCTCTTGTGTATTAATCTCCACCATTTAATGTATGTAAAACTTGTTATTTATACATAGAAGGTTGTTTTTTTTTTTTTTTTTCCTTTTTTTTTTGGGGGTTAACTTTTTTATGACATGTTGTATATAAACAGCTTTTTTCTTTTCTCTCTCTTTTTTCCTTTTATGTTGAATTTGTTTTTTTTTTATTTTAGTTCTTCTTTAATGAGAAAGAGTTGAGAGCATTGGATTCAGATAAAATGCTGAAAAGGAAGCTCTGCCTGAGTCTTTTAGTGACTTCAGTGATGGTGACCAAGAGGAGGGTTCTTTTGGCTCTTTTTCTTTCTTCATCCTTGATTTGTTTGCATTCTTTCCTCTATTCTTTCCTCATCCCAACTTTTGCCACCATTTTATTCCTAACTTATGTCAAAGGATGTGTCATACAATCAATCTTGTTATGTAACATCATAACAAAACATCGATTATAATTTAACGATAATTCAACACCTATTTTCATTATAAAATATATAATTCAAAATTTCACATTCTTTAATTTCACAAATATAATGCAAAACAAATTATTATTCGATTTCAATCTTACTATCGTGATAAATAGCCTCACTAAATCGTACGATTCAAAGACTGCAAATATCTAACCACCAATATATTACTAGGACTTTGTACCATTTTTTTCTTTGGAAACAAAATATAGTTTTCCATTTTGCATAGAATATGGAAAATGAAATTGAAAATGATATCGCCACAAAATAGGAGATTAACAAAGATATCTCCATTTTTTTCCTTAGAAAAAAGAACTTTTTTGCTTTTAATTTATAAAAAATGAAAAGTTTGAAACCTGAACACATCATCCCATAACAATTTGAGTTATAAAATTTTTGTTTGTATTGTAAAAGATAAATGTACGCATACAAACTTTTTAGTTGTTAAGACTACCAATCTTCGGCATTCGCACATGACCACAAAAGTTTTTTGTATTTACACGGCGGTCGGGACAGTTCTTTTTTTTTTTTTTTTTTTTTTAATATCTAAAAAATATATGATTCTGTACAGAACTTTCTTACTATTTTTAGCACAAATCTATTACTTTCATAGTTTTCTCACATTTGTTTCTTTTCTATATTTTGACTCGTAAAAGAGCTTCAGAATTAACACAATAATTTCTCTTACAAGCAAAAAAAAGAAAAAGAAAAAGAAAAACAATACGATATTTTTCTCTAATGAAACGTCTGCATGTAAATGACGACGTTGACGAGGACAAAGTGTAATTAGGATGAATAAAAGTTCTTTCATTTGAAGATGATTTTTTTAGTGGTTTCTAAGATTAATTTTAAATTCAAGGCTAGAAAATATTTTGTAAATGTTTGACACATTTTCTGATTGCAAGTATAGTCTCATGATAATATAATGTACGACTTTAGTATAAGATGTAGAGTTTAAATCATTTCTATTCTCAATGTCCAAAAAATAAAAAAATCAAAAAATAAAACATTTTTGAATACCACTAGCTACACGTATCTAAAAAAAAAGGAAAGGGTAGAGCTAGGGTTATAAATTTAGATTTCTTACAATGTTCTTTGTTGTAATTTTTCTCGTAATTATGTTCATACCTACGGTATGAGATCGAGGCATCTATCATATTAATTTTGAAAAAAACACTTCTTAAGTTTAGACTTAAGACTTGAATTCTCCCTTTTCACCTACTTAACTAACTCTAACGATTAAAAAAATAAATAAATAAAAGAGCGAAATTAAAGAACACTACATACCTTAAAAAAAAAGGAGAAAACTATATATATATATATATATATATATCTATGTTAACGTAGGTTTGCTTTAGAATTTTTTTATTTTTTAGGGTAATAACGAATTTCTTTATAGTGTTCAAAGTTACAAAGTTATCAATATGTATACAAAAAGATTACGTAATTACTTCCCCTTTATTTTAATTTTCTTTAACATCTCATGCAATTAGGGTTATATATAGTTGAAGTTTATTAGATTTTTTTTTTTTTGATAAACAGTTGAAGTTTATAAGTTATATTTATGCATTTTTAAAAAGAGATTATTCCCATAGAAAAAATATATAACTACTTACGGATCTTGCTCCAAGAAAAATACTAACGACACTACCAAGTGTTCCAAGTTACAAATGTTAAATATTTTAGGGTTCAAAAACTCTTGTGTATCTCATCACTAGAATGTTTCCTTTCTTACTGTTCCTTGTGCTTTTTTACATATTGAAATGAAATGCCATCAAGATGAATAGAAACACATTTTTCCCATAAGCAAGAAACTCACACACGGTGAATCTCGTAAGACAAACTTTGTCGGTGAAAAAAGATTCAGGGTCTTAGATCCAAAATTTGAAAACCAAGATATTTTCTTTTTAAATGAATAAATTGAATGTCATGAAAATTTACCTCATGCATATACTAATGAGAAGGCATTGACAAACATGAGAAACCCGCCCCACCAACCCAACGTAGAGACAACAATTTTTTCATATTGAAGGAAACTTGACTGGCTATTGGGCATGGCCGAAGGGAAAGTTGAAGGTTATTATTTTCCAATTAAATAGTCTATAACTACATATGAAAAAAAAAAAAAAAGGGACCATTTCACAGAGAACCCAACTCTATATAATATTGTTTGGAGAAATTATTTCAACATTCACATCTGTGGCTGGACCATCTTGCAATCAAGTTCCAATCCCATAATTGTAAACCCCATAAATGCATTATTGGCGTGCTCATTGGTGTCAGTATACTTAGAATATTTCACTATGTTTCTCCTCTTCCTCAACACAAATTGAACAATAATTCACAACTCTTCCTTGTATGACAAGAAGATAGAGAATTAAAATCTACGTTCTTGTTGCGCAGGAAATTGAGAATTCATAGGGTTTTGAAAAAAAAAAAAAAAGAAGACTATTTTCATTCACGTCCCATAAATTTTAGGGTGGCTTTTGTTTTGTCTCTGAGCTTTAAAAATTCTCACTTTACTCTATGAATTTTGAATTTAATCTCACTTTATCCCCTCTATCAAAATTTCAGTAAAAAAACAGACGAAAAAAAAAAATAAGTGAATTAGTTTTACTGAGCTCATTATGTTAGGAGTTCTACTAAAAGACATGAAAAAAAAAAAAAAATCACATTATTGCACTTAACTAACTTTTTTTTTCCGTTTGTTTTTAACCGAAATTTTGATAGATGGGGCTAAGTAGGGTTAAGAATATATGAGATATAGTTTTGAACCATCAGTCCGAACCAATTTCATTATAACGAAAATCTATGGGTATCATAGGTGGAGTGATAAGGGGAGGGAGGAAGAGATCCGAGAAAATTATGAAAACAGCCTCTTAAATAAACACATTTATGTTTTTTACCCTCTCTTAATGTTTTTATTGGATTTTTGACCATCTATACTTGTCTAATTGGAAGTCAAAACTTGGAGCTATTGTATAATATTGGCCTAAAGTTAATAAAGTTGCTTATAATTTATTGACCGCTTAATCCTTATGCTCTTTTTCTAGACAATACTCGCTTGATTAGAGGAACCTTCTCCATCTATTAATTAAGTCTGTTATTATTCTTTTGGTTTAATAAAAATATATATGTTTAATCTTAAAAATGAAAGTGAGATTAGAGGTGGACTTAATGAAGTTGTTAAATACATGAATACCCATATCAAACAACCAGTTGCATGATATTTATATGTTATGTGCAGTCTTCATCACAACCTTGTCATTATTTTACACATTAAATATGACAGTTGATTTTTTTCTTTTTCTTTTTCTTTTTTGAATTGGTAAAGCGACAGTTGATTTAATTATCATGCTATGCATGCATGTTATTTAGAAACTATTTAATCTATAATCTGCATAAACCATATAATTACAACAAAATGGTTCAAGAATATAAATATATAATATATATATATTTTTAGATTTTTATTCCACGAAATGGTTCATGAATATAAATAGATAATTTTTTTATTAAAAAAAATCTATTTTATTCAACACTTTATATTAGAATCGGTTATGAATTTACTACTCAATACCTAGAACGTCCACAAATAATTTGAAATGAAGGCGGTTTATACTTGAATGAGCACGTAAATTAAGATTATCATTAGCATGGGAAATTGGTAAAAATCTTAAAATTAGTTGGATGAAAGCTTAAGCAATATCAACCAAAGTAAATATAAATTTTTATTTAAATATTATATATATAATTTAAATATTATACATTGTTTATCTTATGTTATATCGTCAAACCAATTAATTACCAAACATCAAATCTTATATAAAAAAGATAATTAAACTCAGAGCCCAATGAAAGATTAATATTATTTTTTCTCCACATGACAACTAAGCTAACCTACCGTGATATAACCACAAATATATTATCATTAGCCTCGCAGCTGTCATCCTAATTTACTCATATATACATATATACATATTTATATATATTTTTGTATATGTTTGACAAATTATTTATTTATTTTTGTCTGTTTTGCTCCAAAGCATGGTTTCATGACTTACAGCTTACCATACCACACATTCTGAGCAGTCTTAGTTGTCTAATCTTCCAAACTAAATTAATGAAAAAAAATATACACTTGTTGTCGTGAGGTACATACAGTACATGCAGTACGATTTTGATTCATCATTTCATTGCCACCCTTTTATTTATTTATTTTCATTTATTTGTTTATTTTTTAATTGCTAGTTTCTTACTAAGGTGTCTCCTAGAAATGAAAGCTATATTAATTATTTGAGAGTACCATCCATGTTGGGTACGAAATCTTTTATAATTAGAAGAAATTTGTCGATATTTTTCCTATATTTTTCCCGAAGTCAGTTGGTTTAAATTTTAGTGTTTTTTATTTTTTTACATTTGTAAAAATGACCATGAATTATTTTACTTATTTTTGAGAAAAATACAATAACTTTCTGAATTTACAACTTGAAACGTCAAGGGGTTTTAAAAGTGATTTTTTATCGATTTTAATCAACAATTTTGTTGTAATGAAATTTATATTTTTGTTTTAAAGCAAAATACAACAAGCTCTTCAAAGGGGGGAAAAAAAACAAATGAACCCCAAATCTCCTTTTATTTCAAAGTAAATTTGCACCTTAGGTTCTCAAAATTTTACACTTGTGGGGACTGAACGGCCAAATTGACAGAAGGACCCACTGAAAAAAAAAAAAAAGATTTCAAAAATAGGGACTCATGTCACATGTGCCAAGAGTTCAAAATTTTGGGGGCTTATACTTATTTTAGACCAATTCTTAAAATTTATTTTGAGACAATTTTAAATCACAAAGGGTAAGTTTGTTAATTTCATAAATACATGATTCGTTTAGAAAAATAGCAAAATAGTGTGGAGAATTTAGTAATCTCTCATTTAATTAACTAATATTAGTATGGGATTAGTCTTTTGGTGCAATAGTAGGGCTAACACCAAATTGTTCTATGGTTAGACATAACAAAACATAAGACAAATAAGTTTTGCACTCTTGTTGGTAGTGTTGATTGACACATGCATAAACATGTTTATCTATTGATACAACTAGTATTTTTAACATTTTTCTTTTGTTGTGTGACCAAATGGGGTTTGTTCCTATGCCACAAGTCTACTCGCTTATGCATTGACAAAAGTGACAAAGCACCCCAACATATTGGTTAATTGATGCCTTGCTAAGACTAGAATTACTATTAAGTAGTTCCTAAAGACCATTAAGAAAATAGTCCCTTTCTTTTCTCTCGGAAAAACTGTTGTGGGATGCTCCTAATTATAGAGTGATTATTAATCTTAATTTTACCATTTTAGTCGAACGCCACTTATAAAGTGAAAAGTAATGGTGTAATTTAAGTAATTCTCTGACAATCACATAATTCAATCTCATCCAATATAGACCGGCTAATCTATGCGTCCTATAAACAAGTTCAACAACTCTGACAAAACCAATTAAGATTCAGGAGCGGTTTAAGCCACCTATAGATTTGTTTAAATTTACATGTAGTCCTTTCAGGCCCCCTTTAATTTTTTTTCTTCTTTATTTTTAACCTATATGTTTTGTGTACAAATTTATAGATAGCTCATGTTATAATAATTTTTGACTTCGTAACTGTTATCAGACCTTTGATAATGGTATCCTATCATATATTGATATCTGTTCTTTCTACATTCACAAGTTATCATTCAAATAAGGACATTTTTTAAAACATTTTTACTTGGATGAAAAGACATTGATTCTCTCTCTAAAAGGAAAAGAAAACAAGATTATGAGTGTATACATTAAAAGACATGGTCGGTTAGGGTCCAATACAAATATAGGCACAAGGGGGGTTAACATAACGTGTGGTGGACACAAGAAGAGAGAGGAGCTATCAATGGAAGGGGGGGAAGTAATCGGACGCGCATGGGTGGGCAACAAAAGCACGTGGGTCCATTGGCACCAAAATAGTTGTGTCGGATGGGCCTACAAGGTCGCCTTCTCTAATACGCTTAATGTCCCTTTCCCATGTCCCACATTAACACCATTGACCTCCTTGATGAACACTCATCCATCATCTCTCCACACCCTACACACGACACACACACCCTTTGATTCCTTAAATAAAGGATTTTTCTCATCCCGCTCGTACCTCCGAATTTTAGGATTATTCATATATTGTTTTTTAAACATTAAAAACTCACACTTTATTTAATAAATTTTAAATTAGTTCAGTTTAACTCTCTTTATTTGAAATTTTGTTTACGGATATTAAAAAAAATGTTATGGTCACTTGGTCTTTTTCTAATTCTTTACAAAGAAATTCTAACATAAGAGATTAAGTACATTTTCGCGTGTTTTTACAGAAATTCAAACAGAGACAATTAAGTAGGATAATAATTTAGGATTCATTAGAAGGTAAAGTGTGAGTTCTTGAAGTTCAAGAAGTATAGCGGGGATGATCTTAAAGTTCAGGTATATAGGTTAGATTTGTTAGATTGTGAATTTGTACCATATCTGTGGCAGTCATCAGTCCTTAGAAGGAAAATGGTAAGTTGTGTAATCTCACATCACTTGAGAATGAATATATGCGATATTTTATAAATAAATAGACTACCTCTTAATGGTATGGGGTCTTTTGGGATGAGCTCAAGAGCAAAACCATGCGGGGATGATCTTAAAGTTCAGGTATATAGGTTAGATTTGTTAGATTGTGAATTTGTACCATATTTGTGGCAGTCATCAGTCCTTAGAAGGAAAATGGTAAGTTGCGTAATCCTACATCGCTTGGGAATGAATATATGCGATAGTTTATAAATAAATAGACCACCTCTTAATGGTATGAGGTCTTTTGAGATGAGCTCAAGAGCAAAATCATGCGGGCACGAGGCTCAAAGCAGACAATATCATACCAAAGGGAGGTATGGGCTGTTACAATATCGCTAAGTTAATTGACTGATTTAGTGTTTATATGTGGATTAGAAATCCTCTCCCATTGAGATAGCTTTTGAGGATGAGTTTTATCCAAACCCATTGAACATGGTATCATAACTAGATTTGTTTGCAGACGATGGTGGGTTTGGATCCCGACCTATTTGCATGACATATTAGGCATGAGGGAGGGTGTTGGATTGTAACTTTGTTCCACGTTGCTTATAAGTTACTAGGTTGTTATAGTGTGTATATGTAGATTAGACACAATTTCCTCTTGAGCTAGCTTTTGTGGATGAGTTCTTCCCAAACTAATTTAACAAGATTAATAAGAGAGATCATTTTATATTTCAGTTTGAATTGTAATAATGTGTCTGCTGATGTTTTACTTGCATGTACTTGTGATGAGGAATAGTACTACACTTTCAGATTTTAGTTGAATCGAGATGTGAGATATTTGGTGGCCCCATAAAGACCCATTAGGTGGAGCCCATTAAGTATCTCTCATTCTGAACAAACCTGATCCAATTTATCGAGATGTGAGACCTTTTTTTTTTTTTTTTTTTTTTTTTGTGTTAATATCACAACACAATTTGCATGTACTTGTGATGAACAATACTAAACATCCAGACTGAAATTCGATCGAACGTGAGATATTTGATGGCCCCACAAAGACTCACTAGATGAAGTCGATCAAATATCTCATTATTTAAATAGACCCAACTCGATTTGTTGGGATAAAATATTTTTTGCTGCTAGAATGTGCAACAACATTTTACATCAATTCATGTTGAAAAAAATTTGATTCACCTAACTTTCTGAAAGTGATTATTTTGTTTGGCCAATTAATTGCTGTAAAAATAAATGAATAGAGAAATAAGGATATAGTTGATCATGTATCATTGCTTGTGAAGCAATGGATGTTTCTTTTTGAGCTAATTAAAAGTGCTAGAGACAGTTGCTGTGTTTTGCAAATAGTTAGAAATGTCATATTATTATAGTCGACTGCCCTTGATACATTTCCTGTTTCTTCTTTATTTAATGTGTTTGTTCACTAATTACCACATTAGAATACTCAGAGGTTAACTTTTCCCTTTCGGCATGAGTTTATATATTCCTATATTAATCATAGTTATCAAGTAAAAGAGTGAGGTGAGACTTTCTTGAATTTAAGAGAGAGAGTGGGGGAAAAAAACAGAGAGAGAGAGAGGGCTATAAAAAAAAATCCACGCTTATCTTATTCTTACCCTACAAAGGATTATTTTTGTACGTTACATTCTACCACGCTGTGCAATTGTTGTCCATCTTCCTGATTCACAGTGACAAAGCCAGAAATTTTAGTGAGGGGGTTAATAATCACAAGCTTTAATTTTTAGAGAAATAAAATGAAGTTTTTAATTTTTAAGGGGGTTATTTGTAAATTTTTATCAAATACATATATATATAAAAACAGAATTAACAAAGAGTTGAGGGGGTCTTAAGACCTCTCAGGCCCTTATACCTTCGTCCCTCACGCTGTGCAATTGTTGTTCATCTTCCCGAATCGGTTACTTATGAATCCTACAATTTATCGAGTATCATTTCTCTCCTAGTTGCCCCCATCAGTAAACTATCTCTCTTGGTGATTTTACTCTACTATACCTATCAATATTCAAGGCAAAAATATTAAATATGTGAACATATATGGTACCAAAACTTTTTAATCTAGTTTTGAACACCACTGCATTGATTAAAGCCCTCGATGTGGTTCGACTTGTTTTGATACATGTACTTCTAAAACTATTAAGTAGAACCCATCTTTAAAAACCGACCTGCAAGAGCAGGAGACTCAAAGAATTATAAACTTATTAATTATATATCATGTTCTGAGTCCTTATAGAACTATTTGATATGTAATTATTTATCATTATAATCAAGAGATATTATTTGAAATACTGAGAAATATAATTTTTCATGCAGTTTGTATCTTGAATTTAATCTATACACAGCTAAAAAACCAAAATATTAAATATTATATATATATATATTTTGCTAATAATATGTTATATTAATTACTTTCCACGTTAATAATAGCTTACAAATTGGCATCCCAAATTTCAGCTTTGTCATGTAGCAGCAGAAGTATGACTTGTACGCTGATACACATGTAATGTCTTGAGCATTATCTTTCATAATTGAGAATGAGCTGACATGGCAAAATCATGATGGTACTAGATGAAAAATAGTCGTGATTATCAGTGTTAAATATCATCACAAATAAAAAGTGAACTATATTTATAAATTCTATATTGTGATATTTGTACTTCGTTTAGATAAACTATTGTAATAATTATCATTATACTCAAATACAAAAGACGTTTGATTGGCCAACTCTTAGAATGAATTCATTTAAAAGTTTCAATATTTCACAACAATTGAACTCAAATCCACATCTAAATTTTCCTGTTTAGAAATCTATATCATATTTATTTTTCTATCTTAATTATACTATATTTTTTTAAAAAAATCTAAACACAATTTATAGTTAAATACATATTTTAAATTCTATATTTAAATATAAATATTCAAATATAATTTATTATTCAAATGAACGATTAATTTTTCATTTAGAAATGGTGCTTAACATAATCCGCGTTGTATTGTAATTTTCGTAGTAGACGACTGATGGAGTCCCACAAATTTAAGTAGATTCCCCAATATATGTGTCTCTCTCTCTACCCCTCTCTTTCTCTCTCCACTCTGCGTACCTTCACGTTCAACAAATGAGATTGTAATCCGACACGTGTACGGCCACTTTATTTTGTCCTTTTTCAATTTTTTTAAGGAACGGTCACACTACCCCAGCTCAATGTCCGCCTCTAACGTGCGCCTTAAAAGTCCCACGTCATTTGGGACGTTCCTCCAAAATGGAACCCACACGTCTTTCTTTCCTTTTTCCTTTTGCCTTTTTATTTTTCTTTGACTTATTTGCCTCCATAGCTCCCCGAACTTCTCTCTAATTTTTCAAAATACCCTTTTGCAAATTATTTTAACAATTAACCTCATCAAAATTTAAAAATAGATAAAATATTATATTATGGCTTACCCTATGATATTAGAAAAATTTTGTTAAGAGTAAATGTTATTTAATATCATTCAAATATCTTGGTCTAGTTTATTGAAGTGTAAATGTAAAAGATCGTTTATAAGCCTTTTAGTCTAACAATAAATTAAAAAAAAAAAACATTTTCTTAGAAAACTAAAATGCTTTAGAAAGAAGATTATTGTTTTTTAGAATTTCAAGTTTTCTTGCTTATTTTTAGAATGAAAGGAAAAACCATCATTTGATGTTTCGGAAAATGAGTTTGAGGTCTTTGGATGATATTTTAATTCTCAAGTACTCCAATTAAAAATTTCAAACATGGGATACGAATCTCATGAAGTATTTAATAATTAGTTATCACAATAACCAGATATACTATTAATTAGTGATTCGTGTACTAATATATAGATATTCATCAAAAAAATCAAACTATTATTTGTTGGTGTGTGTTTGTCGATATTTTAAAAATTCACGGGACACGTTGCTAATAGATGAGAAGTTAAGGGAAGAAAGATGAAATTTTTTAAAGTAAAAAGTTATTTGGGTGTGGTGTTTGTCGTCGTTTATCTCCATCATTATCACGACTCATCGTCGTCGAAGTGGCGCATTGCGCATCCTTCATTGTCAGTTGTACGCACGGACGCCTCGGGAAAGATGAGGATTGGGTTGAGTGGGACCTTTATTAGCCTTTTCATCTGCCACGCAAGCAAGTTCCCAATCGTTGGATTTGGTTGGATGGACACGGCTGTTGTGGGGTCCAATTAAATGAAGAGCCAAAATTCCATGAATCAGCTAATTTGATTGATATAGCTTTAGGAAAATTTAAAAAAAAAAAAAAAGAAAAAGAAAATTCAAGCAAACTAATTTGATTATAGAAACTGATTTAGGTTTGGATCGTAACGGATGTGTTTGGCTTTCCAATATCAAAGGTTTGCTTATAACAAAAGCAAAAGCAAGCTCATCAAAATTCAAGAGCTCAAAAAAAAAAAAAAAAAAAGTATGACATGAATTGTACTTTTATTTTATTATCAGTTGCTGTTTAAGTTATTAGGTTAACTTTTTAATGATTTGATAAATGATTGAAAAAAACCATACATGTTGCGCTATAAATTTTTAACGTGAACATTTATAAATTATACTGTTAAAAGTTAATTTAATTATTAAAACAATAACATTTATCGATCTAGTAAAAGTATAGTTCTGATTGTCAAAAGAAAAGTGTTTCAAAGCACATAACAAATAAAAAACGGATCTATCTTTAAGTTACATGCGGTCAGATCTACTGTTTATTAATGTGTAGTACTAGATAATTCTTTACTTAGTAAATTTAACATTAACAAAAGTTTGCTCCAAATATTTTTAAAATCTACTACTTACTTTAGTTATTTTCTATAAAAATGCTATTTCTCTCCTTCTCCCTTCATTTTTTTATAGAGAAAAATCTAGGATTTATTTTATCCTATGGTTTTAAAATCACTCTTTGCCATAACAAAACATTATATATACCCAGTTTTTATTCTTTTTTTAGGAATTATCCAATTAGGAATTAGATTAATGGTGAAATGCCCTAAAAAACTTTATTAACTTAGTAACTTTTAGATTTATATATGCAATTTAAGACAATAACGCTTATATATGAATTCTTTGCCACCAAGTTAATCCTCCCAATTCACTTGTCACGTATTTGAGATTTTGGTAGAAACTTTGAGATCACCAAAACCATAAGTTTTATGTATTATTCCCGAATTTAGACACCTATTATTAAGTGTTACACTTAAATACAAAATATATCATTCTTATTCATTATTCATTTCGTATAGGGGAAAGGAAAAGAAGAAGAAGAAGGTATCTTATAAATTAATATTAAATTACATAATAGCAACCAATACTAAATAGATTTTTAGAAGGCATGAGTAGAATTATGGAAGAGAGACAAGCACTAATTGGCCTCATTATGTTTCTAATGCTTGACATTTTTTTTAAAATACATACAAAAAATTAGAAAAACAAATAACGCATATTTTAGCTGCAAAAAAAAAAAAAAGTTATTCTATAGAATTTAATTGATGTGTCATTTTTAAAAATTTAAAATAAATCTGGTTCCTGGATTTTATTTTAAATTTTTTTTTTTCTTTTGAATTCTAAGCATGGTTAACTTATGCTCTTTTCTTAAACTAGAATGACAACGAGACATAGTCTAAAGAATGCCATCTTTCTCTATCCCCATTTCTCAAAATTCCCTATCTAAGGAGAGGTGGGGACGAGAACGCAGAATCCCGAGCCTTACCCAGAATAAAAAATTAACAAGCAAAATAAAAGAAAGAAAAGAACATAAAGATTTAACTAGGTTCGTCCATGGATCAGGAACAAAAAGAATATTCAATAGAAAGGGGAATTATATATGAATGGAGCTTCATCATACGAATATCAGTTACAATTACATAATCTGATAAAGTTATCTAAAATTAGTAAATCTCTTAAAGTTAAGAGATATTATATATTAAAATAAGGAAGAATGAGCAAAATAGCATTTTTGAAGGGAGTAATTGTAAATTATAGCATAAAATTTTGAATATAGTAATAAATAACATAATCAAATTTATGATTACATAATACAAAAAAAAAAAAAAAAAAAAAAAAAACCGTCATCCTTTCTCTTATCTCTCTAACATGAAACTATGCACATGAATTTGTAGTTAAAAATTAATCGTAATTCCAACTTTTTTTTTTTTTATAATAAAATCCAAAGAAATCTAAGGATTTGTAAAAAATATATGTTATAATTTATCATCTTTTAAAAAACATGCTATAAACTTAAAAAGTAGTTATAAAATATATTATTTGCTATGATTTCTCTTAAAATAAATACAAATAAATTTAAAATCTTCGTTAAAAATGATTACGTACAAAATAATAACTTTCTTTTATACTCCATACCCTTCATTTTCGATGAAATTTTTATTAAGTGAAATCTATCCAAATTCCATCCAATTCAATGTTCTCACCAAACAAATTAAAATAAAAATAAAAGACACTATTGAATAACTTTAGGATTCATATTAATATTAAACAATTATTAAAAACGAAATAGTATATACTTTTTTAATGTATATAGGGACGGAAAGTGTTTCCCGTCATTCCCCACTCCAACACTGACTCACGGACAAGATATTGCCCTATCCCAGAGCCAAACCCGTTAACAATCCCCAATGCTTGTCCTTTTTCGTAGATAAAAATATCGTCCTTATCTTAAATTTTTCCAGTTTATTTAATCCTTAATAATTTAATTTATTAGTGGACTAAACTAGGACATACCTTAAAAAATGTGTAATATATATGTAACCTAAAAACGTTTTAGAGTTTAATATTAACCTCCACATCCAAACTATACCTCCTATATTCACCTAAATCTAAAAACTTGAATAAACTTAAATAAGCACCAATTTTAGTTCATTTCCATATATTTTATCAAAAATAGCAAGATTTTAAATCTACACTCAACTTTACAATTGAATTTTTTTTTTTAAATACTTTACAATTGAAATTTAAAGTTTGAATTGCTCATTTTTCAAAATTGTTTTTTAATGCTATAGTGACAGTTACATACTACATAATAATCGGATCTCGTTTGCATGGGACCCCTCTAGGACAAACACGTTACCAATAAATTACCTCGTCTTAAAAGTTATATCAACCTATTAGGTACGTTATATGTATATATATATATATATATATTACATTAATATATATTCTACCAAAAAATGGTACGTTAAATATAAGAATGAAATAAAATATTCTAATTGGGTTTGGAAAAAACCCTCGGGGTTTGAAGCAAGAGTGGTGGCCATGCAAAATGCATGCCACAAGCGCGAATAGCAAAAAGTTCAAGTTCGACACGTGGGAAGCTGACCGGATAAGGCACGGGCAGGGGACAGGGTTAGGGCAGTGTATGGGGGCAAGTGGGGCAGGCGAAATTATTGAGAGAAGGTTACGGGCAGCCCAGCTTTCAGCGAGTCGTCTCTCGCTGGATCTGCCCCACGTGCGTCTTCCCAGAATGTGGGCCCAGCTTGCCTCTTGATTATGACGACGAAACAACAAAGAAACAAGACCGACGGCCTTGATTTCACCCCCCACTTATTTATTTATTTATTTATTTTTATTTTATTTTTATACATTTTTCCTTTAAAAAAAATAACATTATGATAACTCGTAGTTTAACGTTTTTCTAATTTGGTACCTCTATGTTCGAAAAATCTAATTGAAATACCTATATTATTTGAGTAATATCATTCAAATACCTTGAGTATCTTTTTTAGACATATAAAATGATAATTCAACCCTTTTGTTTTAAAAACTTATTTAAATTAAAGAACAGACAATTATAAAATAAAAAAAAGTAGAACCAAAATCAAAACCTATACAAATTTATTAATATTTTTTTGGCGCGAATTCATTAGCATTTTTGAGGTAACAAATTCAATATTAATATTTAAACTCGTTCAATAACAGAAAAAGAAAAAAGAAAAAAAAAATCAGAGTAGATGTTCCTTTAAAAAAGTTTTGAAACTAAAAGGGTATAGTTGTCATCCTATGTCCCAAAAAAGTAATTCAGGGTACCCAAATGAAAATTTTCAAAATCATAGGGTACCTCAATGAGATTTCTCTTACTTGAAGGTATTAAATTAAGAAAAAACATTAAATAAAAAATAATATTTTCTTTTTTTAATTTTATTACTGTGATCTTCTCTCCACTCCCACATCGCACTCTTCCAATATTCTTTTTTTTTTTTTTTAATAATTCACGGGCTCGGATTTCGGGCCTTATGTTTAAAATACATAAATTAGGAATTTGTTTATGGATTTTTAATATTTTCTTGGGGGTTCTTTAATATCTGTATTCAGACAAATAAAATCATTTAAAAAAATAAATTATTAATTTGATCGCCACAGATTCCGAACCTGGTCGTGCTCCGCCTTTTACGAGTTTCAAATAGTCATGCGCTATTTAAAAATAAAAATAAAAAAACAACTTTTTATTTATTAATATAATATTATATTGTCTTTACCAAAATTGTGATGTATTGTTGTAGACAATTCTTTTGGTACAAGCAACTTGTGATGGGCTTTTTTTTTTTGTTTTGTTTTTTTCCCCCTCTATTAAAGATAGTTTGGAATTCACAGACAAATGTTTGAACTCTCTATATAGTCATTGTAAAAGTAATCACAAGCTGTGTGTACAATTATGTGGCATGATGATGATAATCAACGGTATGTGGATGTGTATATACATAAATATATTTGTCACAAAATGTAAATTAGTATTTGCGTGTTAAGTGTATCGAACATTCTCAACATCTAAAGTTGACTTAAGAGACGAGGCTATATATCTACACTTATGAACTAACCACAGACCCTTTTCATAATCGACACGAGATTATCTGAACAATCTCCCCTATTGTACATCAAACCACTAAATTGGATAGTCATTAAATCATTTCTCTAAGATCGAATAGACTTGTTGATCAATACGATTCTGATGTTAGTGTGTTGGGTGGTAATGAGCCTTTTCAGCCCAAAAACTAGCTCAAGGGATCTAAAGAGCACCATTTCTTTCCAAATTTGTCATCTTATATAGATTTTGGGGGCATTTTATGTCATTTTTTGAATTTGGAGAATAATTCACTATGATTAAAGATTCGGTTAGGACAACTTTCCATTTTAGACAAAATTCAAAAGAAAAAAACTTCAAAAACTCTACAATAAAAATATGACACCATCGTCCTAAATGATATAATACAAATACTTGTACATCATCACATGGTCGTATAGTACAATGATTCCAAGAAAACAAGTCAAGGGAAATCCAAGTGTGGTTACATAAATCTAGAGAGACATCTAGTACATTTTTATTTTTTTTCATGAAAAAGGAAAATGAAGAAGAAAAGACCACCCAATGTTTTAAAAACAAAGTGAGGTGAATGAAAAGAAACGTGAAAGCGAAAGAAACGTATTGGAGAAGTGTAGCATAGGGAAAGATTGGGTACGAGTGAGTAGTAGAGTAGTAGGGCCAGGAAATAATAATATAGTGCGGGGAAGTGCTTGGGAAGGAGGGTAAGGACCTTGAAATCAGGGTTTGAAAGTTTTGAACGTGCGGGTCACGAGGGACCACGTGGTGGTCTCCGGTGGTCCCGGGGTGTACGCCTTCAAGGAAATTAAGCTCTTCTCTCTCCTTTCTGAATTCTATCCTATTCTTATTAGGGCTTTATTTTCTGTTATCCGAGGTGGACCCAACTTTTTAAGTTATTTTTTATTTTCTTTAATTCAGAAAAAAAAGTTATTTTTTAATCTCAAAATTTAATTGTTATTTTAGATGTAAGGTTTTATGAGTACTCACTTTATTAAGAATAATAGTAGTGCCATCAACTTTATTTTTAATTTTTAAAACCAATCTATATGACATATGAGTTTTTATTTTTTTTATTGATAAGTGTTTAAAACATTACCATATAAATTTATTGCATCTACTAATAAAATATGTCATGTGAGTTGATACTCAAAAAGTTAGGAGTAAAATTAGTATCCCTAGCATTACTCTTTTATTAAGTGAACAAATTTTACGAATTCCTCCAGAATTACGTCATTAGTATCAAATATATTCCAAACTTTAAAGCGTACATGTTGTGTCCGTTAACTATTATCCATCTCTAGATTCACACCAGATAACTCTGAATTTGTAAAATTTTTCCTTATTAAAATTTAAAAGAAAACTTATTAAATTTAAAAGAAAACTTCTTAGATTTTAAACCAGAGAACTCTGAATCTCCATTTTCATTTGCTGACTAATTCCAGTAGGATTTTTTACTCTTCAAAATTAATTATTTTCATATTTTATTCACTGATTACTAAATTGATTACGATTTTTTTGGTAGGTTATAAAGTATTTTTAATATCAATTGGTAGGGTATATAAATTGTAACTTATTGATATGTAATAGATATTTAAAAGATTATCACACTGATTAATAGTAAAAGATATAATGCATCACAATTAGTTAACACATGAGTTGATATGAAAATTTTGAATAAAAATTAAAATTTTGTTACATTTTTATCAAGTTCATTGTGTTCTTATAATTTTCTTAATTTATAAGATCATGATGTAATAGAGCAATATTCTGAACCATGTTAATAAATAATTTTTTTGTTAGATTAAATTCTCTCTCTCTCTAAAACTCTTTGTTTGGAACTATGTGACTAAAAAACAATGCGCAAGTGGGGAGATTGATAAGTAAGACTAACATAGAAATTAGTAGGGATCACGTGTTTGTGTTTGTGTGTGTGTGTTTTTTTTACATTTTTTTAATATATTTTAATAATTATTTTTACTATTATTTTTTAATTTATTTAAGGTTTGCGTGTCTAAATTTGTCTTGTAATAATGAGTCATGATAGACAAATTGGTCAAACTCTGAGCGCAATGCTTAAAGTTGGGATCTTCAAGTGTGCAAGTGTGCCACCACTAAATAAAAAACATATATATTTGCTTTGGTTCATTTAAAAAAAAATGTAGAAAATGTTTCACGTACACATTGATTTGGGACTTTATAAGAAGACAAAGAAACTCTAAGAACATGTATACAAGGACTTGGCAAATTTCAAAAAATAAATAAGTAAATAAATAAATAACTAATGCATAATGTTATGGTGTACATCATATTGGTACATGGAGATGTGTAACACTCAAAACCCAATTAATATTCATTATCGTTGAAAAATGAACAAACTTTTGAAAAATATTTATTCAAGGTTCCTATATTTTTAGTGGAGTTTATTTAACTTAACCTCCATCATCACATATCTAAATGTGATCTTTTACCTATCAAAGACTAAAAAAGTACGTTTTTTTTTTTTAATTTGGGAGTGAGAAATTTTAATAGTACACCTTATGATAAATTTAGGTATAAAATTATCGTTAGATTATATCTGGAATCCCAAAATGTGACGTTTCTTAATTCTTAGAGGACAATGTGCTAAAAATGCCATAGTTAAGGAGATGAAGTACAATTCACCCTGATGCTTCACACAGGCTGCCACATTAAAGACTTTTGAATTTTCAAAACTCACTAGCACAATTGCCTAAATTGATTGAGGAATATCTCATCATAAATATACTTTATTTCAAAGTTTTAATAACAAAAACATTAATGAGAAAAACAATGAAATTGAAACACGTGATGATCAAAGCATGTTGTAATTAAGAAGCATCGATAGTGAAAAATAAATTTCTTATATACGCGCATGTTTGCAACTAAGCATAGACTGTAGTTCTTATATTTTAATTATATATATTAAACTTAGTATACTATTTTATTGAACATGGAATATTGAGATTCCAATGCGATCAATTTGATCAAGCTCTTTAAGAACTGATAATATTGTTGACTAGACAAATACAAAATAAAGAATAAAATACTCTACTAATTGGACAAAGTTTTTAATTATAATATTTATAAAAAAAAATTTGTTAAACTCTCGTAATTTTTTTTAATATGATATGATTCAGTTAAAAAATCCCTATACCAATATTATCTGTCAGCTTAGGAAACCGTAGCATACATGAATTTCTCTTTCATTAAATAGACAATGCCAGCATATGCCAGCATCATTTACAATTTTCAATCTTCTTGGGTTGCATGCTTGTGGTTGAGTAGTCTATCCACTCAAGCTTTATTATATAATATTAGAGAATTTTCTCTTCTCTTCTCTTCTCTTCTTTTCTTTTCTTTTCTTTTTTGTTTTGTTTTGTTTTTGTTTTTTGTTTTTTTTTTTACCCCATGTTTCCCTGATATTATTCGAGTTTTGGGAACCATTTTGAAACAAAGTTTGATATATATATATATATATATATATATTCATATTTATGTACTTGATGTATGATGAGATCGATATTGTTTTAACTACACTAGAGTAGTCCTTGATCTACTCTCACCTTGTATTGAGATGAAGGAAAATCACTCTTTAAATAATGTATAATCTCTTACTTTATTTTGTTAATCTACGCTTAATTAAACGATAACCAAGAAGCTTAAGATGAAGTGACAAGTGAATGCAACAAACTCCGCACATTTACTTCCTGATGAACTATCACGAAACCAAACTCTTTCTCTCTATATATATGTTTCTTTAGAGTTTCGTATTAGTATATGTTTTTAAATATTAGATATAATCAACCTCCTATCAAAACGATAATAAAAATAAATATGTGAAATAAACAGAATTTGATACAAATTTAATCATTTAAAATAGAGTCCTATTCATTGGGTGTTTTTTCTAACCTAACGTAGAATTCTCATTTTTCTAAAAAATATCTGGAGGATATTATAAAGTTAGAAATGAATCCAATGTGGGTATATATACATACATATATATATATATATATGTTGTAAGGATATGAATATAAAACACTGAAAAAATTGCACGCGAAAAGCAGAGCTGTCTGTTTCTGGTGGCTGCAAGCTGTTATCCTCGGTGGGAAATGGGTGTGGGGGCTCTACATGTTTAGCTAAGGTTCATTAATTTCTTACCAAATAGATATAGTATTGTTTTTCTCACCATCATTATCATTATCATTAATTTTTTTTTTTATTTTTTTTTTTTGGTGAAGACGGGCTCCAAGTCTGTACAAAAAGGATCTCAGGACTAATTGACCTCTTTTGCTACTATCATGGAAAGGTGTAATCATGTTTTTGGTCTCAACCATGAATGAAAAGAAGAGGGAAAATAATAATAAAAAGGAAAAGGCAAAAAAAAAAAAAAAAAAAAAGGTAAAATATTTTACTGCCATGCAAAAATAGATAATGGTACGGTTGGATATAATTGCACACATGTGTTTCCGGAAAAGGTTAATTGAGTTGAGTGAGAGAAGATTATGAAACCCTTTTCATGATTCCAAATCTATCACATTTTAATCCCTCTTTAACTCCCAAATCAATTAATGGGATATCCAAACTTTTTTTACCTCAAAAAAAAAAAAAAAAAAACTTTTTTATGCCAACTTACTGATAAAGCGTTGTTATATGTATATATATTTATTGGTGGGCACGGTCGCTTGTCATTAAATAATAGGAGTAAGAAGTAAATAACATTTTTGCATTAATAATTGAGATAGTTAATAGGTTTTTAAAATATAAAGTAAATAATAAGAAATAATAAATTAATTAGGTCAATGTTTTTTTCTTCTTGTAAATATGTTATTTACCTAATAAATTTACAGTTTATCTCTATTTACTTAGCAAATTTACAATATATTTCAAAAATTTTAAAATCTTATTATTTACTTCAATTATTTTCGTTAAAATTCTATTTATTACAATTTCACTTAACGGGTGTGACAATCACAAAAATTGACATTAGCAGCCCAAGAGGGGTTTACTTGTTTGACAGCTTCAAGAATGTGGAGTCTAAGCAAGAAAAATCCTCAACACTATATGTCTTTTTGTAAGGAAGATAATTCTCTCTGTAAGATGGAAATTAAGGAAAAATGTGAAAGGAGTGTTAAAAAAAAAAAAGGATTCCTTCTAGTTCTTAGCTCAACATATTTACTTTCATGTAAGAGTATATGCATTATTCTATGTAGCTGTTGGTACTGCAATTGATAACATTTAATAAGATTATAAGTTAGTAATATTAGACAATACATACATACATACATATCTATATATGTATATGTTTTGCTGAAAACAATTGGGTAGTATAGAATCGGGGAAAACACCTAAATGAAACAAATTTAGAGACCATTGTACCATCATGACACAAAAAAGTTAGCACTAGACTAATATGACACAAAACTAAACTAAAATTAGTTAAAATTTGTGTTATGTTGATCAATAGATGAAAAAAGATAGTTACCCAACAACAATCATTTCTAATTTTCAAAAATAAAAAACAACAACAATCATTTCTAAAGTTCCACAAACTGTTTCAGCCATTAAAAAAAAAAAAAAAAACCATATTATGGTTGTATGAAATAATCACCCGATCAGATCAAAATCATTTTGTCAAAACAAATATAATGTCTTTATCTAATTTTAATAAAGATGTCACGGTTTAAAATTAATATAGACAATACAAATTTTCTCTCTCTCTTTTTTTTTTTTTTTGGGTGACTTAAGTAGGCATAATGTTATTAGCAAGAAAATTCTTCAATCTCTCCCGCTCTCTCTTTCAAGGACTACTATTAATGCAGGTACAATTTAGAGGAATTATACTCTTTCTAAAGAGTTGGGGTTTAAATATTTAACTTTTGTGAAAGCTTTAAACCTGATTTTTTTTTCATATTAAAGTGGTAAAGATAAATAATTAGACTTCAAAAGTCGTATACAACCACATTAACACACAAGATGAATAGGCAGAGATTTAGGCTTGAGAGGATACAACATCAGTAGTTGGGATCCACAATGTGGGCTGAGGAATCACTGTGGGCTGGGCTGAGGAATCACTGTGGGCTGTACATCAAAGTGGGCTTTAAAACGTGAAAAGTGTAATAAATAGCATTTTTACAAAAAATAATTGAACTAATAACAATGTATTAAAATGTTTAATGTAAATAGTAAATTTATCGGGTAAATAAAAAATTTACTAGGTAAATTTCATATTCATAAGACGTACATGAATTATTTACTTGATGAATTTGACATAAACAAATTATTTATCTGATAAATTTACTATTTACTACACATTTTAAAAACTTGTCATTTACTTTTGGTTTTTTTTTTAAAAAAAAACTGTTATTTTCTTCTTTCTCCCATGCCAATACTTATCTTCATTCTTCTTCATGGTAGACTAGGGAAAACGTGACTTCTAGCCTATGTTTGGTAAGAAGAAAGAAAACAATAGAAGGAAAAATAAATAAATAATAAGTGAAAGAAATAAGGAGGAAAGAAGTTAAGATTACCTCTTGTTGTTTGGTATTCCAATTGAAAGTGAAGAAGGAAAAAAAAAAAAAAAAAAAAAAAAAAAGTATTACTCATGCAATTACTATTTTATCAATATTTTATTTTGTCTTTGAACATTTTTATTAATACATAAGCATGGTTTAGAAATTTTATTAGTTTCACCATTTGACAAAGTTCTCTCCATTTTTCTCTCCAGTTTTGGAGAGATTTTCCAAATTTTCTTTTCCACCAAAATCACTCCAGCCAAACATCATAGTTTCCTATTTCCTATCTTAAAATCCTTCCACCATCCTTCCGTCCTCTTTTTGTCCCTATCAAACAAAGCACCAACAAGCTTGATAGAAAAATAATAATACAGCATAAATTATAGTAAATAACATTTTTATGAAACAAAAGAAAATAAATAACATGATTTTAAAATGTTTCAAATAAATATTAATAAATAGCAAATTTACTAAGTAAATTCTACAAATGTAAATAAATCATGTACTAATTTGCTATTTATTACTATTTATTCGAAATATTTTTAAAATCTACGGCTTATTTCACATATTTATTGTAAAAGTAATATTTACTTCACTCTCCCGCAATGCCATCGGTTAAATTTTTTTTCTTTCCATTTTAAAACTCACGACCTTCACAACCCCAAGCCTAGCCCTAAAATAAACACGTACAAGGATGTTGAGATGAAATCGATCTCCTCTGCGGGGCAGAGTCTTCCCCACTAGGGGCTGTGGTTGCAAGATCTCCCTAGTAGGAGCCGCCGCCGCGGAGAGTTTCCCTTAAGCATGAACCTTTGTGGCTGGGAGGTTTTCCACAAGTGGATTTCCTTGGGAGTCTTTGTGATCAGATCTCCCCCATCAGCCACTGATTTACTCAAAATTGTCACAAAGTAAACCAGTGGTTTACTTTAGTCTTTGTACTAGCTTTGGTTCTTCTTAATTGTTGTTGATCGGATTCTAAAATTTGATATTTGAAAGCTATAACATAATGTTTTATGTTATGGTTTATTCTAAATTTAATAAACAAGTAAGAATATAGATAGTTAGTAAACGATTGGTTTACCAACTGAAGAGAGAAGTAATAGAAAAGTCATGTTGACGATCAATTAATCTGATGAAATACTTTTCATAAATGGAAAATTAGTGTTTATTAGAATTGACAGAAATAAGAGTAATAATGAATGTCGGATTTTTAACTCATGCAAACTAAATTAATGAAAGAAAAAAAAAGTAAGTGGCAAAAACCAATAGTCTTATCTAAAAAGTGTTATGGAGCTTAAAGCTCTGTTTAGATTATGAGTTCAAATTCATAATTCAAACAGTAAATTTAAATTTTGTGAGAGAAAATACTGTAAAAGAAGTTTGAAAAGGAAGTTTTGAAATGGGTGTCAAAGGGGAGCCAATAATTACACATTTTACACTACATTACTAGCTCGTGTTGTAGTCAAATAAATATACCAATGTACTAGGATTTTTTTTTTTTTTTTTTCTGAAAAGGAAAATTATATTACGCGTGTTGACATTGATGTTAACAAAATTGCCTTGGTTAATTTGTTCCTACTTATTGAATACTTGTGCCGCTTATGGTGCAGGTAACACGATTTACATCTTGAATTTGTTACTTTGCAGGCAACTTTTTAAGCTGACTTGTTAGTCTCAAGGATCAAAGACGTCGCGCTAGTCGGATGCGAGAGATGAATAGCCGGCCGGTGACACTGTGCGACGGAGGACACCTCTAAAGCTTGGTATACATAACAAAGTACTTATTTAGAAAGTATTACGCTTTGTAATACATGAAAGAAAATACTCATTAGAAAAGATCTTAACCGCCATAATTCATGCATTAGGATTTTCCATTTGAGTTTTGAAGTTATCACACTCTCAATTGATCTGTGGCAGTTGCATTTCAGTATCTTATGATTATCATACAAGGTTATCACCTGTGGTTATAGACATAGCCTAGTGATAATTTCACACTTGACTTCACACCTCAAGATGTAGAGTTCAAATCCCCCAATCTCCAATTTCAAAAACAAATAAATAAATAATTAAAAGGTTATCACCCTTAATCTAACTCTTTTAATATGTAGAGTAAGTGGGATAATGTTGAAAATGTCATCTGATTAGTTACTTTAGTGTTCCACATATCAAAGATTTTATTCAAAGTTTAAATTTTGAAATTAATACTAGTGATGGGTAACTAGTGCAAATAAACCTAATATGAGGTAGTGAAGCTTAAAATTCCGATTAGTTATAAATAATATTTTTTTTATTACTTATTATATAGGAGAAAGTGAAAAGGATTAAAAAGAAAAAGAAAGATACAATCTCAAAAACAAAATAATTAAGCAAAAACTACAAAACAAAACTAGAAAAACATCCGAAAAAGAAACAAAAGGAAAAAGAAATAACCAAAGAGAAATCATTAGGATTTTCTCGACTGAAAACCTTTTCCCTTATGAGTCCTAAGCTTGTAAAAGGTTTTTTTTTTTTTTTTTTTTTCCCCTTAGAATTCTCCGTTTAATTTTCTTCTCAAAGTATCTAGCTGTTTTAATTTTTCCCCAAGTACTTGAAACGCCAGCTTCGACCTCTTTCTGTGCGAGTATATAATTTTTGAGTTTCCCATATATGCATGATTTAATATTGAGGAGCAAAACTTATCCAAATTTGAGAAACAACGTTGGACAAAATCTCAGTAATAATTTCTTATAAGAGCTTTGCGTTTGGCACCTCCATGGTGCTCATGAAAACTCTATCTATATTAACTTTAATCCAAGGTGGAGGCCGTGAAAGAATCCCATTTATTGGAGTAATTCTCGCCGCTCTTTGAGCTTATCCTCACAAGTTTAAATTATGGAGATCCGATCATATCATTATAATGAGAGTCCCACATGACTCTAATGCTTAAAAAAATTCGCCTTTAATTGAGTCCAATCATGATAACATTTATATAGATATACACACAAACACACACATATATATATATAGATATATATCAAGAGACTCCACAGTGAAAGGAGTAAACCTTGCAAGCTTTGGTTATTAGAAATTACTCTACGGCTCCAAAAATTAAGATTGATGTAATTGGTTTAATGATTTAAAAAGAGTTTTGGTTCTAATTCAAATTTTATGAGAGAAAACATTACAGAAAATAGTCTGATTGTGATTAAAGCTCATTTGCTAAACGCGTTATAAATAAATAAGCAGTTAGTATGGATTTCAAATTCCAAAGAACATGTGCATATTATGTCGATCAATCTAAAAATAGGAGTTTAAAGGTCTTGCATTCGAATCATATAATCTACAAATTTAGATATGTTATCTTATTTTCCTGTCTAATTGGATGTCATTCCAATTAAATTTTAATGCTTCGGTGAATTACTTATGTAATTTCAATGTTTAGTTCGTATTTATGTGATCAGATTATTAAATTTAGATAACATGTCAAACAAAAAGTCGAGAAGCAGTAAATAAAAACGGGAAAATGAAGAAGTGCAACTTCAATTAGATTTTAACGATTTTGGCATGCACTTGTGTAAACTCCTCCCCAACAGTATCAATTTTATTAGGCTTTTCGTAATTGCCTTTTTGACGTTGTATTTTGTGTTTCCCTTTCCTTTTTTGAACAGTTTGTAGTTTTTCCTTTATTTTTATAATAAATAAAATTGAGTTAAGACGTGATACAGGATTGGAGTTGCTAACGGGTGCCAATCTAAAATCAGTTAATTATAATACGGAAAATGGATGATCAATTTTATTCATATTAATAACACATACTACATGTAAACATTCGAGAATATATATATATATATATATATATATAAAATTTTGTTTACCAATCAACATGACATCTTTCACCAAACAACAAGGCACTAGTATCAACTGAAGATCATATTGATTGGTAAACAAAATTTTGGAGACAAACTTAGCAATATTAATTGCCTTTCAACAACAGGAGCTAGCTAGTTTTTGGCCCAAGAAAGAGGGCCATGGAGATCTCAATCACATGATTTTGTTATTCTGGTTTTTATCCCAAATAGCAAGCTCTCATACACAACGTCAGTGCAGGACTGAAAAATAAGCAAATAGATATATGTATATATATATATATCTATGTATACATAAATATATATGGAGGATTTGTACTACCAGAAGAAGTTGTTCAAAGGAGATGGAGCTTGTGAGTCCTCGAGATCATGGGATGGAGAGTGAACGTGTCTCCCCTCGTACGTCGTGATCACCATCCTCGGATCCTCGGCTAGTCGCTCGACTCGTTTCTTTACGCGACAGTTATCCTGCGTGCAGCGGTAGTAGCTCCTGCACCGGATGACGATACAATGCATACATCAGAAGTCGATCACCAACGTCATATAACCAGCACATCCCAACTAAGTTGACACCTGCTGAAAACCCTATTCGGTTTGCAACTAGTGTTTAGGTTTTCGAAAGAATATTGAAGGAAATATTCTATTGAGGTGTATATTATGCGTACAAGAACACGTATAAAAAGATACCTAGATCATGTTACGTAGACCATGAACTGAAAAAGAAGAGAAAAGAAATACATCTATATAAATAAACACACACACACACAAGTAAATGTTGTACATAGAGGTGAAATCAATGCATGTGCTAGTGATTAACGTTGATTTCATCGTGAACTTTTGTGCGAAGTTGATCTCTGTGTGTCTCTGCATGCAGAACACTATATCAGTAAGTATTGATACATACACACACACACACACACACACATTTAAATACATATGCTGGGGTTTATTTGGATTATTTCTTTATTTCTTCTTTTTTGTTGAAATGATTTATTGGAAATGTTGTGAACTTAATTGTGATGGTTATGTAAGCATTAAAACATAAAATAATCAACTATAGTTCACAAAGTGGAGTGCCTCTTTTTGTTTTTTGTTTTTTTGTTTTTTGGAAAAGTGCTTTCAATCGCTTCACAAAAGCATTTCAAAAACACCATAATATAATGAAAAGACCACAAAATCAGGTCCAAACAAGGGACGAAAGAAGACAAATGAAACACACCATTTTTTATAATTAAATAAAACATACTTTGAAAAAAATTCATAATATATCAAACTCTAAACGGTTTTTCGAGTCTCTACTAATAAAAATAGTGTTGGGGACACCAACTCTAACCCCGATTTTTTTTTAGTATTAATTTTATGTGTCATATTTTATTAGTAGATATAATCAATTAATGTGACAATGTTTTAAATAATTATCAATAAGAAAATAACAACCTATATATATCACATAGATAGATACTCAAAAATTGATATTAGAATTACCATTCCTATTATTTTTCTATATTATATGTTGAGTCATCAATATTTATTTTATTTTTTAATTAAGAATGGAGATTTGAACTCTATATATAAAGTCAATCATGGACAATGTTTTTCTTCTTTGCTCTCTCTCTTCTAAGTCTTCTTATCTTCCATGTTTTTGTGTGTGCGTGTGTGTCTATACATACATACATACATATATATATATATATATATATATATATAAGATCTTCGAGGCAAGAAATGATTCCAACTTTCATCTCTTTATGGTCGGACTTTCTCAGAGTACTTTAATAAACCATTTTCGGAAAGAGACTATATATGTGTGCGCGCGCGCGCATGTATATGACCATGTGTATCAGCCGCAGTATTGACTACTATATATTAATTGTAGGATCTATCAGAATCTCAAGAACAGAAAAATCTCCTACTAAGATTCACTACAAATTAGCAAACTAACATAAATATTTTCTCCTAAGATTTTCAGTTAATAATACTTTAAAACAATTTCCTTTATGTATCAAACTTCATGCATGCTATATTTTGCGAAATCTATAATATGCTTCAATTTTTCCAATGTAAATTAACTAAAAATATTTTAAGTACAGACGAAAATAAATCCAAATTAAGTTGACATCCTTGTTTCTAACCATCCTATGTCAAACTACGAAACTTACGAGTTATAAAATAAAATAGATATTATGAATAGTTTTATCATGGGTTTTATATATAAATGGTAAAGTATCCAAATTTTGTAAATTCTGCAAAATTTAAATACTTGTTTGTCCCTGCTCTTTCAGCCCTAATTAACAAGTTAATTTTTCAGTTTCATGATACATTATAACACTTTTCTTTCATGATATGAATCATTTTTCAAAATAAAAACACCAATTAATGGTATCTGGAAAAAAAAATTAGAAACAAAGAAACACGGCCTCAAAGAGAGGCAATTCCAAAACCCATCAAGCTGATAAAACAAACAAGAGAAAAACTAGAAGAATATTGCACATGCGAGGATGGAAAACTAAAAAAAAATTAGAGCTCTAGCTTGTCACTAAAATGTCTTTTTTTCCCCCTTAAAGACTTTTCCATGCTTTCATCTTTTTCTTTTTTCCTTCTACTCAAATGACAGGTGAGAAAATTAATCTAAATGCCGGTGCAAGCATTTTAATTCCTACTTTTGACTTTGACTATATACATTTCTCCATAAGCCCAATAATTACAGTAAGACAATGCATGTGTTATTAGATCACAATTATAAGCGTGTGTGCGTGCGTGCGTGTGTGTATAATTATATATTATCTTCATCTATGTATGATCTAATATTCAAAGATCCAATCATAATTCTTTGGAAATTCTAGACCCTGATCATGAGATACTCCAAATTTTCTACACATCCTCACGAATTTAATGAGAGCAACCACCATTAGGATCACAAGTTCTTTTTTGTTTTTGTTTTTGTTTTTGTTTTTTTTGGGGGGAATATGTCTTACTCCTCCAAGGGATATAAATTTTACGATACGGCTATATTTATCACCAGTAATAAAGCAGCTCTAGAAAAATATAGGCTCGTAGTTTAGACTGCATGCTATGTTCTTTTATCTTCCCAAGGATGCTATACAGTGTACATTATATACGTAAATTTAATAATTTATATATATTCTTCTTTCTCTCTCTATGTGAGTGTGCGCTGAGATTTACCATATTCTTAATCAATTTTAAGCTAAAGTTAAAGCTGCTTTACTCTTAACTATGATCTCTGGATTAAAATTATGTTGACATTATATTTATTGAAAATATATACTACCTAGCAAGCTCTCTTTTACTAGCTATATATATATATATGTTTATAGTTTTATAATTCATAACGAGTCCAAAATTTTAGATACGTAAAAATACTTGCTAGCCATGGAAAGCACCTTCTCTAGCCATGTAACTATTTAATTAGATTTTTTGGAAAAAAAAAAAAAAAGAAAACATTTTATTAGATATTTAATACAGTTTCAAGTATTTTAAGATACTCTTAGTACTGCCATGAAATTTCTCTGAATTACGAAATGGCCGGTATATATATTCTTGTTATAGTACATTAATTAATTTTTGTTACTTTATGATAAGCAAAAAAATAAAAGTGTTGTCATTTTGTTTCTCTGATACAAATGCTGTCTCCACAATCTATAATTAAGGCGGTAATTAATTAAACTTTTCAAGTTCTGATACTTATAATGCGATAGTAATTTCTGAGACTAATTAAAGAAAAAGGATATATATAAATATATTCAAATCTTGTCATTTCTAGTACGTTATAGATAAATTTTCCTGTTTCCTTTGTTTATAGCGCCATAATTTATCGATGTAAAAGCAACATTAATATTGGAAATCTTATCATTGCTATTTTGTCTCTCAAAGTAGTTCTTCCTGATCATTACATTTGCTTTTACAATATAATTAATCTTATCAATGTTAACATTATATTTCGAACACACACATATTTTTATATATATTTTACTCATCAAAAAATTTAAATCTCCTGCACTATGCCTGTAAAGCCTTATAATGATAATCATAACATCAACAATAAAGAGAGAGAGAGAGAGAGAGAGAGAGAGAGAGAATAACAAAGCGCATGTGTATGGGGTACAACAAGAGCTAAAATCCAATGTGACAAAAACTTTTTCCTTGGAGAAGCTATCATGAATGTAACAAAAAAAAAAGTAAGCTGGAAAGTAAATAAAGAGTTATAGAGAGAGAGAGCGAGAGAGAGATAGATATATACACACACACATATATATAGTAAAATTAATGTGAATATATATATATATATATGTTGTCTAACCTGGGATGCTGGGTGTTCTTTACTACTTTCTGTCCGTACTTCCTCCACTTGTAACCATCATCAAGCACATCCACCTCACTCATGGTCTTGAAGCAAAACCTTGGTTCTCTCACCTTCCTTCTTCCTTTTATCTTCTTCATTTTCATGGCCGAAACCCCAATATTATGGTGATGATTCCCATGATGATCATGATCATGATCATGATCTTCGCCTCCGCCTCCGCCGCCACCGCCGCCATTAAAACCATGGCTTCCTAATCTCTTGTTTCCCATGCACTCGTTCACTTCTCCCCATGACCTACCAAAAAAAAAAAAAACCCCCCACACAAATATTAATTAATAAGTTTGATATGGCATTATTCTAGTTAGGGTACGTTATGTTTGTGTCGAAAACTGATCAAACGACAAACAACAAAATAGTAACACAGACGCTTAATCGGACACAAGAATTGAAAGAAAACCTTTATGATTTGTGTCGAAAACTGATCAAACGACAAACAACAGAATTGTACAGAAGCTTAATCGGACTCAAGAATCTGAAGAAAACCTCAAACATGGCTATGATTGGTTTATTATTTTAATTACTACAACGAAAGAAAATGAGTAAAAATTACCAGAGATTTGCGGTTGATCTTTGCAAGGAAAGGAGTTGGGGTCCTCCAAAATGGTGATCAGAATTATGCTTATTATTAGAATTAGGGTTAGAGGTGGTACTGAGCGAAGAAAGTAGGGTTTCAGAGAGATTACTATTATTATTAATAGTAATACTAGGGTTAATATTAGCAGCATCAGATATTGAAAGTGAACAGGGAATAGATAAGGAAGTAGTTGAGAAGTTTTTGAGACATGACCCCAATGGAGGAATTAAGGTCATGTTTGGAGGAAAAGAAAAGAAACCCATTTGAGAAGGTGCTTGATCTTGACCTTGATCATCATCCTCAAACAAGCCCTGGTTGAGCATGGCTTGGGACGTGGAAGCCATCTCTCTCTCTCTCTCTAATGGAATTAAGAAAAGGGCGTAGAAGATCTGAACAAAGCAATTTTTCGTGCTTTTTTTTGTAAGAATAAGAAAGAGAGAAGAGATACAAGAGAAGGAAAAGAATTATATTATAGAAGAGAAATAAAAGAAAGAAATCCCCTAGCTAGTCTAGATTAAAAGCACCCTAACTAGCTAATAGTATAGAAGAGAGTCTCTGTCAAGTTCTACAGAAAGACAGAGATATAGACAAAGAGAATTTTTTTTTCCAAGGGCATGAAAGTAACCAAATACCTATAAATATGACCAACCACTTTATATATGTTTATATATATGAATATATTTGATATTTCCCTTTTGCCCTCTCTTTCCCTTTCCCTTTCCCTACTTTCAATATTTTGTAAACTAAAAGGGAATTTAGGAGATCAGTGGGCAGTTAAGAGATGTTGAAAATATATATACAATGATCAGCATCCACTAATATATATATATATATATATATATGTATGTGTGTGTGTCTATATTAGAATAATAAAAATAGAGTTAAAAAAAAAAAAGAATAATTAAAAAGTAGAAGGGGGGGGAAAAAAAAAAAGAAGACACATGAACAATGAAGAAAAGTGTGATGCATAAAATAACTACCATAGGAGGAGTTTAAGATTCAAACTTAAAAGTTTGGTGGCGTTGGGTTTTGGAGTGATATATATATATATATATATGTATGTATTCACACACACACCAAAAAAAAAAGTTTGGACAATTGACCTGAGAAAGCACAGAAACTCCGTGTCTCACATGGCCAGTTAGTGGAATTTACTGTATTTGTGACCTTAGGTCAACAATACACGACAAAGATATATATTTTTATATATATACATATTTTTTTTTTTCTGTATTGCGTGGTTCATATGTTTTATTTATATATGATAATTAACTCACACAAAAGTAATTAAGTAGTACCATTTCATGATAATGTGTAGTAAAGTAGCATGAAAACTCTGTGCTACCATGAGTTGCCCTAGATGCCTCTCAAGGATAACAGTGAAACTAGATGATCAGTGCACAATAATATGACAAATAAGTGAAAATTTTATCATTCACCACCAAAATCTTTCGAAAAGAGGAAAGAAAGACACATGGAAAAGGGCAATACATATGTATAAAAAATATATAAATATATGTAAAAAAATAAATATCTATCATTTTCTAGGCTTTCTTTTGGGAAGGAATATTATAATCATATATATATCTAGGGTTTCTTTCGGGCAACAAAAAGAAATATCAGAGGGGCAATGATGATAAATCTTGGATGCAAATCTTCCCTCTCTGCACCGGCGGTGAAGTTATCATTATGATTTTTGTGTAAGAGGTCCTATTTGACTTTTTTTCAGAAAAGAAAAGCTTCTCACCTTTCTAATCTCCCTTTTGTTAATCAACTTTTTTTTTTTTAAATAATTTTCTTTTTCTTTTTTTATTTTTTGGGTTTTTTTATATTCTTTTTGCACTTTACCCAACCCCATATATCTAACCCCATTTCCCAAATCCCAAACCCCATCCATGATACCGCTATCATCTCTTCAATTAAGCTTTATAAAGTTAGATAACTTTTTGTAATGTTTTTTGTTTTCCCACCCACAGTTAAAAAATCTATGGTGGACCAACATGACCCTTGTTGAGATGTACATATTCATTGCACAATTTTTAGCCATTGGATTATTATTATTATTATTAACTATATTATTCAATAATTATGTGCTTTTTGTACTTCATCCGTTTGTTAAACTGATCAATAAAATGATGAACTTCATTTAGGAAAATATATTTTCTCATCAATCACATTGTACCTAACTGTGCTCCTAGGTGTTCGTCGAAGAAACTTCTTACAAAGACAGTTTGTGTGGTAATAGCAGGATTTTTCGTCTTTGTAGGAAGTAATAATAGCCACAAATAGCAATATTTTACAGACCTTGTAGCATGATATTTAGTTACGTGATTATATATATAGTGAAACAATAATTTCAAATCATTTAAAAAACAATAATTTCATATCTAGTCTTAGTTTAAACTTAAAGTTGAATCTCTCGTCTCTGATCTCAAAAAAAAAAAAAAAAAAAATCAATAAATTACAAGGCATACCATTAATTTCCTCCATTGTAATTCAATGACTCGAGGTATATATCTAGCATGCATATGTAGTAACCTAGTGATGTTAAAAGTAAATATATTTTATATTCACTTCTCCCTATAAGAAAGAAGATAGTGATGGCAAACATAATTTATTGGTAATTTTATACATTACTTCATTATAAAATATAAAATTCGATCCCCTTTATTCTCAAGTTAACAAAAAAAAAAAAAAAAAGAGTAATCTATATCAATTAGAAGAGGCAATTAGTTATCTCTCTTTTATAGCAAAGGCCGTGCATGCGCCAAAAACTATAAGGCTATTTACTAATTATATATATTATTATACCTTCAAATTATAAGGCTATTTACTAATTAAGTAAGAAACAACAAAATATAAGAAGTATGATTACTAACATAATTTAACGATTATTTTATTATAAGATATAATTAACGTTTGAATACTCGAAGTTCACTTCTCAACAAATATATATATCTCCAATAACTAATTACCAAAATTTCGTATTTTAGTTAGCTTCTATAGGGCTAAGAAAACGACTCCTTGTCATCATATTTTCAAATTTTATAAGTGAATAGGTACAAGAACTAATTTCCCTTTTTTTTTTTTTTTTTTTGGTCCCGTGCCGTTAATTGTTTCCAGTTTTCCATTAGGTTAGCGAAAATCCACTCCCATTTTGATTTTAACGTGTCCTTCAGAGATATGCTTGATTAGTTCATATAAATGAGATTATAAGAAAGAAACAAAAAAGAAATTACTTTTCAAAAAAAAAAAAAGAAAAGAAAAGAAGAAGGAAGAAATTCAAATAATGATTTTGTCATTTTTGCTTTAAATAAAGGTTTCATGCCTAATAGTAGGGTCCGTTTAGTGATCAAATTTAACTCAAATTAAACTGTATTTTTTTATCTTAATTTTTATTTTTATTTTTTGAAATTTTTTTTGTATTTTTCTAAAAAGATTTTTTGTCTTTTATAAAAAGTCAACAAAATTTATTATTTAAACTTAAAAAACTTAATTCAAACACAAACACCAAACAAACCCTTAATCTTGATCACTATTAAGCACATGGACAAACCATTTTCTTAATCATGACCGTTTTAAAGTAAAAAAAGAAAGAAAAACAAAATTTAAGGGGGTGTTTGGTGTGTAAGTTTGAGTTAAGATTTGTAAGTTTAAATAGTAAATTTTTTTGAATTTTTTTGAATTTTCAGAAAAGACAAACAACTTTTTGAGGAAAAAGATAAAAAATATGATGAAAAAAGTACAGTTTAGTTTAAACAGAGTTTTTTAGCAAACAAGGTCTAAGAGTATTTTTTTTTTTTTTTTTTTGGGTTTTGGTTTTGGTTTTTGGTCTATTAGGGTTCTGTAGATCATTTGCTTGCGTGAGTCTAACTTCACCATGACGTCATGGTGCTACGTACCAGAGAATAATGTCTTTGCTTCAATTAAAGCAACCTCTTCAGTTTTATTTAATATAATCGGAAAAAGAAAACAAAAAAGAAAAAGAAAAAAGAGTTTTTTTTTTTCTTCTTCTTTTTCTCTCTTTTGGCTTTAAGTTGGAAGGTAGGACATGGGGTGGCAAACAAACATCATTTCTTTTTGTCTCTGCTTATTATAGGTGCTCATTATGCCCATATTACTCCATTTTCAGCTTTCATTTGTTTTTACTTTTCCTAGCTTTGGCACCAAACTTTTTTAATACCAAAAAATAAAAATAATTTAAGTAATTTTTCTTTGTGTAAAGTATAACAACAATATTTAAGCAAAGAAAACAAGATATTCCTTCATCTTATTATAATTTGGCCAAATCTTACACATTATAAATGGCTTAGAATAATTAGATTAAAAGTATAAATGTTTGTAGTTAAGTTTAACATAAATGTATTTAAGAGGTCACGAAAATGTATATATAGACTAATTAAATCATACAATAATTTATGATTGTAATTATAATTTAACAATAATTTCATACTTGATTATTTTATTATAAAATATAGAGTTTGAATTCTCCTAACTCAAGTTAAAAAAAGAAAGAAAGGAAAAAAAAAAAATAACAAAAGCTAGCACTAAGAAGAACATGATGAAATTTTGCTGTTATTTTTTTACAAATGGTATCTCCATCTATGCAAAATAATCTCCACAATAATCTAAAATAATTAAAAAGCATAGAACTGAAAGGCCTACATAGTACAAGTTTTAGCAAATATGTGATGATGATGTCTCATTTATAGTTATACTTGCTGTTTTTTTAATTTATTAAGAAAAACAATGGCAGTAGTTACTTATTGATCTGATAAGATATATGATTTATTATTTTTTTAATAAATTCGTTTACACCTTATAATAGAGTAATATATAAAATTATCATGGTAGGTTTCTTTTATATTTTAAGTACGATATAAAATTTTAACTCACTATGCTTTTAAAACCTTAAAAATTTGAGTGAATCTGTTAAGTTAAATTATGTATATAAAATCTTTTCAAATTCTAAAATCAAAATTCATTTGAAGTTTAGTCTAAAATTCCTAAAAAATTAGTTTTTTATGATTACATGTCTTCCCCTTTGTTGGTCTTCTAGGAAAAGTTTGCATAAATTATCATGGTTATTCTTGTTAGAAAACGTCCAAACTCTTAATTATATGCCTTATAAGGCTCTATCAATAAATATTGTTGTTTAAACTGTTTATTCAATTTTTTAAAGATTTGCTTTATGATTAAAAATAGTATTGCATATTACATCGGCATATTTTTGTATGTGAACCCTTATAAATCAGATCCAGTAAAGTAAATATATAGTTCCTACAATTAGTTTTTCAATGTGTTGTTGAAAAAATTAGTAAGAATTATACTTTTATCTTATTTATGGGTATTTTAATTTTAATCATTAGATAAACTTTTTATCAATCTGATTTATAATTGAAAACAGTTATATATGTAGCACTACAAGTTTTAACGTGAATGTTTACATATCTTCTTATAATCTAAGGCTGAAATAATAATACTTAACAGTAAAATAAAAATACAATTTATATAATAAGTTTTACTATTATTTTATATGAATCCAAGCAAATCATTTCTTTCTCATCTACACTCTTATCCTTTCTCTATCAATTCTGTCATGTCAGCAAGGTGAAGAGATATTAATATAATTATAAAGATATTATTATTATTATTATTATTTTGTAATTTCGATTTAGATATACAAGGATCTTCTAAGTTAAAGACAACATAAAGGGGGAGTTTATCATAATATCCCTTTAATCTGTACAGAACCACAAAAGTAACTTTTCATATTGTCAAATCCCTTCGAATATCGTGACCGTCAAAAATTGTTAGGGATATATACTTGTGCGGAAACAGATCATTAGGCACGACAAACTTCATATTTATTTTTATTTTTTAAAACTTCATATTTATCTTATTTTATGACATCAAATTAAATTAATTAAATGTATCAAAAGGGAAAGATATTTTTTGAACTTAAGAAGCGAGATATTAAAATAATTGATAATTTAAAATGGTATTTTGTAATTATGAATAATATGAAATTGAACATTACGATTTATTTGAATTGCCGAGAAGACTTTGTTAAGAAAAAAATTTAAGATTCACATTTGAGTTCAATAATTAGAAAATAATAAAATATTCAAATACTTATATTGATATAATTATATCACCAAAAATATATTAGAATGTAAAAATTATATTGAATTAAATATCGAATTGAATAGGTATCAAAACTAATGCTTAGCTCTCTAAATTAATTTGATGATTATCAAACCCTTAAAAAATTGGCTCATCTAAAGGCATCGATTCCAGAAAATTCTCCAAGTTGGTGGAATGGAATGGAAAAAAAAAAAAAAAAAAAGTGTAAAAAGGTAAGGAACAAAGAAAGGCAACAAAAAGTTGTGGAACTTTTTTAAAATTTGTCAGCTGATAAAAAATTTGAATTCCCAAAAAGAAAACAAATATTTTCTAAACTATGGTAAATTTGGGTAACTAAAAATGCAATGAAAAACAGCAGTTTTTTTTTTTTTTTTTTTTTTTTGTCATTTTGGATGTACATAAAAACACAAGTAGTAACATGGAATATTTGAATGGTTGGGTGTCAGGTTATCAATCATCTCCAATTCCATGAAATGATTACACCAAACCCATCATGTCCCTCTTTCTCTCTATCTCTCTCACACACACAAAAACTGTGATATTTATATTTTTTTTATTTTTATTTATAAAAATTAAAAAAAAAAAAAAACTGTGATTCTATTCTAATATTGTGGATCCCGCTCCAAGCTCCTTCCCACTAAAAGCAATAATAAATGTAAGATCCTGCCTTTGGCAGAAACATCCCATGCCCATCTTCCTAAATTCTCTCTCTCTCAACTCAGTAAGTATATAAGCTGTCATTGACATGACCTCTCTCTCTCTCTCTCTCTCTCTCTCTCAATTATACATTTGTACTTGTACAAGACATGATTATACTGCCCCCCCAATAAAGCTATAAATTCGTTCCCAATTTATCTCATTTCATTAAGCTTACGTTTCAAATATATAAAAATTTTAAATTAAAATCGATTTATTTTTTATAAATTAATTATAATTTTTTTTAATTTTTTTTAAAAAAATCAAAATAAAAACTGAAATAAAAAATTTAAATTTGAACATGAGAGGCAAACACATGCTAAGGATCATTTGGGTGAGTTCTTATAGACGCGTAGTTTTGTATTAAAAATGAGATGTAATTTTAAAAATGTAGTCGAGGGAAAACACTGATTGAAGTGAAAAAAAAATATAAAATCTTAAAATATATTTAGGAAAAAAAATAATATGGATTTTATTTCATTTCTCTTAAAATTCTATACAATTTTAAAAAAATATCTCATTTAAACTTGAAATAACAAAATTATGGACTTTTTAAAATTTGAGTTTACTGTAAATATTTGAAAATATGAATAGTGGAAAATAGTTTTGCGTTGAAGAAAAAAAATATGAAAACCATTTGCCAGATATAGTTCCAAACAGGTCATAAATTTCCTTTGATTTAGAGAGAATCTATATATCATATAATAAGACCTCCTATTTTACATTATTGAAACAAATTGTTTTTTCATTGTTGAATAAGATATTTTAACATTATGATATGGTGATTGTTCATGTTCAGAATTTGTAACATAGAACACAAATTGTTTCAGTTATAAATTAGATCGTTGAAAAATTAATCTAACTATACGATAGTGCAAAATAGGATGACTTCCAATAGATGTAGAAATTCCCTTTAATTTATGGAAGTACGGGGACACAAGGGTTTGAACAAAATGCGTCTGTTGGAAGCCAAATTTTTTAAGCCCTTGTGGATAAAATAAAAACACAAAAGGGGAACACAGTTTTATGGATTTCAATCCATTGCACAAACGACCTAATTGTTAAACATTGGACTTTATAAGAGTTTTCTATTGTAAGAATCGTTTTTTTAATATTAGATTTGGGCAAAATCATGTTACATGAAAAAGTACAAGTGACACAATGTGATAAAATTTTGATGGCAATATTTGACTGTTATTTATTTAGTTTTCAATTATCCACCAAAAGATTTCAATTTTATAGTTATGTAATCATTTTTTAACTAATGGATATGGTTTGTTAGTTCATAACACTGGCAAAGCAAACAGTGGCTTGACGGCAGGTTATATATTAAGATATATGAAAAACAAGTGTGTGATGAAGATATGTATAAATGCAACATGGTTGTTGAACAACATCATTCATGTATTAGGTATGGCTTGAAATTTTTAAATATTAATTTGTCACTGTTTAAATTAAGACTCTTTCATTTCAGTCGATTTGAAAGATTGTTACTAGCAAAAGGGTTACAAAAACAAGTGCTAAAAGGTGTTAAAAGATAATGTTTTTAAGCTATATAACAAAGGCCATAATAAGTTCTAAATGTAAGAATTTCTATAATGACCCACATGTATAACACAAGATATTTTCATTTAATGAAATCTAATGCAATGGTCTAATAAAATAATAAATTGAAAATTATAACGATAGAAGGAGAACTTAAAAGAAATTTTTTTTTTTCATTCCACTAATCAGGCAAATCAGACCTTACAAAAACGCCAAGAAATTGTAGTATCCAAAAGAATTTAACAGTAGAAGAAATAGCATGATGGACTAAAAAATGGACTACAATGTTTCCTCAATATGGACTGTAACAAATAATGCCATGACTAGTTTGAAAAAAAAAAAAAAAAGTATCTAGAATGTCATCAATCACATTAGTTTAATTTCGGTGCTCTATTATCATGTTGCAACACAGCTCGAAACACGTTCAAAACATCGATCACAAACCCCCACCCCCAAGAGCAAACCAAGCCCTTTTAGCCAAAAAAAAAAAATAAAATGAAAGGAGGAGGAGGAGCCCCTTCCCTAACCGCCACACTCCTCAACGTGAGTGTTGAAGTTACCAGTACAACCCCCTCAGCATCTCTAGCAACACCCTCTATTCCCCCACAATTAAGGTTAATATCGTATCTCATCTGTATGTATCTCAAAAAAGGTAAGGGAGAGAAACATACAATCTTGTTCTTTTAGAACTTGAGAATGGAGATCTTATAAATTTAAGGTTTAGATTATACATACGATATTGACTTTTTTATTGCTTTACTGTAAACTTAGTTCTCTTTTAGAAACTCTTCATAAATCAAGATATTTGTTCTCTTAATTACTCTATTACGAAAATTGCATTGTAATGAATTGTTGATCCTCACAGTACAAGATTATCCAAAGAGGAATCATTCCAGTAGTATTGGCCATTTGTCCTACTTTTCTCTACATTTCATCAAATGGTCACTAAAAAATATTATATTTAAATCACCTAATTGATACTAAATCATATTATAAGTGACGTATAAAAATGATGTTGTATTGGAGCCCGTATATCTATACATTATATAGAAGTGTGAAAGTGCATAATGTGCACTTGCACTTTCGTCCAAAACAACAAAAAACTTTTCTATATATATGTTTTGGTCCTCCAATTTTTTTTTGGATCATTTTTTTTTTTTCATTTTAGTCTTTTTTTTGTATTGATAAATTTCTTTCATTTAATCTTTTATCTTTTTGGTCTTTTTTTCATGTCTTTTTTTTATGTATGTTCTTGTTTTTACTTTATCTTTTAATTTTTTATTTAGATAAATTTTCTTAAATATATTCAATATGTACATAATATATGTTTTAAACTAGTATAAATATAAGTAACACACACGGTGTACCAGAAAAATAAAAATAACACAGATGGTGTAATATATACTAGAGTCTTTCAATGATATTTTGGGGCAGTAACTGCTTTTAATATTAAAAATAATGATGAGACTAGTAAAAGAATCTAGTCAACGAAAAACTGCAATGTGAAGCTAAGAGAGGTACTCAGAAAAATATAAGAAGGCCGTAGGAGACATTTGCAGCTTTTGTTTTTTTGTTTTTTTTCTCGAGACACAGTAACTGCACTGCTTCTCTCCACGCGCTGCCCCTGCTCTGGCCTTCCCTGCTCACCTCTTTCAGTTCTTCATCTCCCCTGGTGCAACTCATCAAACTGTGGGGACTAAGTTTACGTTTTTGGTTCATCGATTGGAGATGAAATTTTTAAATTAAAGTTAGTTGATTTTTTAAAATCTAGTTTTTGTTGATTTTTAAAAAAAAATAAAATTGAGATGAAAAAATACAATTTAATTTGAGTTAAACTTAAACGTCAAACAAAGTCTAATTTTGTTTTACCCAAATATTTACTGCTAGCCCTTCCTATTTAATTATCAAACAAAAAATATATATAAATATATAAATTGATCGAGTGGAGTAATATGACTAATCGTTCACTTCAATATTATAGGTATTGGATTCAAACTAATCTAACTGTGATGGACGGAATTTGTAGACAATATACTTTGAGAAAGATGTATATATATCATGCTATTACACCATCTCTTGAAGTTTATATGAATATATCATCCTTTATTCTTATAAGTTTTTACTTTAACCCAAAAAAAAAAAAATTATACATGTATGTATACAAGAGATTCTTATATTATAGTAGGTACTGAAAACATATTTATTAAGAGAGTTTTATTTAAACCGTTAAATTTCCATCTAAAACTGTCTGTTTTTAAACAATTTCTGCAATAGTACACCTCTATTTGTAGTGTCATTTCTAGCATTAGATTTAATAACAGTCACATAAAAATAATAATAAAAAAGGCATGTAAAAATTACAAAATCTGACACACATATTTAACGCTTGAAGTTATAACATTTTTGATAGTGTCTCTCATTCTAGCATATGTTTTCGGAACTCCGATCGGTATACATTTATTATTTTTTAGCATCATTTTAATTTATTGGTGAACCAATTATCTATCATAGTCGTGGTTTCTTACAATTTGAAGCCATATGAATCGCTATTGGTGTTTGTATTTCCTTGGATCGATACATATTCTCACTTCTTCTTTTTTGGATAAAAAATATATGGTTCATATAAATATGTTAATAGTTGCTATTTTTTGTCTGAATATTAATAATTGCTATTCGATTTTACGGTGGTGTATTATATTTTCAATATTTTTCTTTTGATAACTGATATATTCAATAAAGGTATGCATAAACTTATTCCTATTGATCATGATCCCCATATTCAAGGAGCTGTGTCATTTGTTTCTACGTTTTCAGCAAAACACTATGGATAGATCAGCAAACCACATGGCGGGTTTGAAAATGACCTTTCAAGTTTCAATGAGAACGTGGTGGGGAAGCCTCAACTTCTTTCTTTTAGTGGGAAAAATTAGAATGTCAGTGAGCTTTGCTCAGGGGGCCGCCACACACACACACACACACACACGCGCGCGCGCATATTTGCTTGTGTCATTGTCTGTCTGCACTTTTTTTTTTTTTTAATTCACACAAGTAAGAATACACCCACATCTCATGAGGCAAATCGACCACAAGATTTTTTAGGACGAGGAATTTAATGGACTGATAAATGAATCTCACTATAAGTGAGCACTTTGAGTGTTTGCACCTAATTTGAGTGCATGAGTTTAACACTGTTCTCTTACTTGGAGCATGTATAGGATCCGACAAAAGTAGACATGCAATTAGCTAAGGCTCCGTTTGATTGGAGGGCTGAATGGAGAGGAGGACGGATAGAAAAAATGGGAGAGATAGAGATTGTGTAAGATTGAGTGAATTATAAGAATCTTATTTCGTATCATTTTGGTGATATGATAGGAGAGTTGAAAGGATTGGATAATAAATCATTTATCTAATTATCACATTGTATATATTTATAAAATCTTTAAGCACATACACATTCTCACGAGACAGATTGATCACAAGAGCCTTCAGGATGAGGACCTCATGTGTACTTATATACCACTCAAAATTCTCACTTCCAGCCGATGTGAGACTCACTAAAGTGGTTGCCATTAAAAGTTTTAAAAGTTTTTTGTATCTGCCAACTTTTAAGTTTAAAAATTGATGGATTGCTTGAATCGTTTCACTAATAGAAAAGATGCTAGGGCTTACAGGATTAGGGCGAACCATCTAACACTGCTCTTGTTATTTAATGAAGTTAGATCCTTTTTGTAAGCCAAATTATAAAGAAAAAGAATATTAAGGCCTTGTTTGGCAAAAAGTTTAGTTTAAATTAAACTATACTTTTTTCATCATGTTTTTTATCTTTTTCCCCAAAAAGTTGTTTGTCATTTCTGAAAATTCAAAAAATTCAAAAAAATTTACTATTTAAACTTACAAATCTTAACTCAAACTTACACACCAAACACCCCCTAATTCTTTGATTGGTCCATGAAATATCTCAAATTGTCATGTTAGTTTCAAAACTTATTTACATTCAATAAGAAATTGTCTTTCAGCTTTCAAGAAGGTAATATCCTTAACACAGTTCTCCATTAACTATAACAGAAAAATAAGGACTAATATTGTTGGCATTTTTGAAAATAATTAGGGATTAAATCTAGGTTTTAGAAAGTTTAAGGACTCGAATAGATATGTCATCTTTTGCTGATATGTCTAAAACTTGGACTAAATTTGATGTTATAATGTCTAAATTGTAAAATCAAATGAAATGCTTCCTAAACCGTCAAATTTATATGGAGCAATCAACGTTCAATTTTGACGAACGTAATTATATATATATATATATATATATATATATATATATCCTCATTTGGTTTTTTTTTCCTTCTTATTTTTTATGGCTATTACACATGTTGCTTTTGATGTTCATAATTCACAAAGAAATGAAAACACTACCAGTTTTTGAAATTGAATGTTCCTACCTAAATTCCTACTCTCCCATTATAGAACGGGTATCTATTATATTATTTTATATGTACACACACGCACAGAATAAATTGTTGGTGGTCCGTAAAAGAAATATGGGGGGCGAATGTTTCGGTGATGACAATAATTATATATATGTATTGATCGTACATATGTGTAGCTACAATTATACCACGTCATTAACTTCTATAGCATTTGAAAAAGTTCACTCGTAAATTTAAAAAGAATCATTGCAAATTTAAACAAATAAATTAAAAAAAAAACAAATAAGAAAAGTTTGCAAAGCCAACACAAATTTATATTCTTTAGTTTAATTTAATTCAAAAATAAAAGTTACCACATGTAGGTCGGAAACAACAAATAATTGAGCGTCAGGTATGCTTATTTTAATTTGCTAGCAATTGTGTTTTAATCATGGGATTCCGTTAATCTCAACTTTGATTGGTTCAATTTATTGTATCAATAGTTGTAATGGGGTCCATTGAAATCATAGTGATTTAATTACTAAACAATAACACTTTTTAAGTCTTTTCTTTTTCTATTAATTGGATCTCATATGTGCAAAATAGCAACCTAATTAATTACAATTGAAAAAAAAAATTTAATAAAATATCATCCTTTTTTTACTTTGATTGGCTTTCCTAAATGGCACTAACAAATGATTGGGGACACATGACAAAATCTATCACCTTCTTCTGTGTTTGGGGATTTTTTTTTTTGGGAAATATAATATGAGATTTTGGGGCCTACCCTAGCTAGAGAGAGGGATTATGGCATTAAAGTCTTTGTAATTATTACCAATGTTTGCCATTACAAGTTACTTATGTTTAAATTTTCCAACAAGGTAATAATACTAGTTATAATAAGGTTTGACATTGACACACACATACATACAAAGAAAGCATATTATTTTGTGACCAAAGTAGCAAAATTATATATATTTATATAAATATAATATTCTCTTTCCTTGATCAACCCCTTTGGATTCTCAAACCAAAGATCCTTATCTTTCTTTATCTCCAATTTTGGCAATTTAATATTACTCTTCCATGTTACTGACTTTGTAGTGAGACAAATTTATGATATTAAGATAACTAATAGATAGATTTTTAGTAGTTGGCTAGATAATGTAAAGTACTTGTTAATGTATTATAAAAATAACAAAAATTATTTTAACAAAATAAATAAAAAAAGGGCAATGAATTGAATTTTTTAATTTTTTATTTTATACACAAATGCATGTATGTATTGATGCCTTTCAAAGCCATAGACCTTTTTGGTGTAGCGTTTTCCTATGTGTTTTTAAATTAAAGTTTGGAAATTCATAAGATGCGGAATTTTTCAAAAAGATGACCTTCAACGGCACATCATTGTTGTTTTGTATTATATATATATATATATATATATATATATGCATATAAAATATTTGTCGTAGAATTTACTAAAATAACAATTTTACAAACCAAAATTAGCATTACACTCATTTTCAAGTTTTACACTGAATGCCTAGACAATACGCGTAGTAGCGTAAAAGTATGATGCACCGATATCATTTTGCTAAATTAAAATGTATAAAAAAGTCATTGTACAAATAGAATTTTTCATTAGGAATTTTTACAAAGCATTCTATATGTATGTGTATATATGTGTGTGTGTATATATATTTTGTGTTTGTGTCTGGTTTTTTTAATTAATGCCAAATAATAAGGCAGTACAACGGCTTCTAGATGATTATAGAAATTTTTTCATCTGAAAATTGAAGGGCATTATGATTAGCTTCCCAAGTGGAAGTAAAAAGTAAATAGACAAGGGGAAAAAAAAAAAAAGCAAAAGCAAACTTAAACTAGTTCACTAGATGGTGTCTAGTTATTCTTTTCAGTTTTATTGCATAAGTGCAGTGTTCAACATTATGTAGTATGTAGAATGCCGAAAAAAAAAAGGGCAGCCTGGGAAAATAGTCTATGTTTCTGATGGATCAAATTTTATTTGCAAGATCTAAGATTATATAAATATGTTTACACAAATAAAAAATATGAGAGCGTCTATCTAAATTCCTCCCCTCTTATTTACTGAACTAATCCCAATAGGATTTCGCATGACCTGAGCATATAATTTATGTTCTGGTTCCCATTTGAATATTAAGAAATTATGAACAAGTTAGGACATAAATCAAAATCTTAAGAGTTGTATATGAATTCTTAAGGTATTCACGTATATGAATGCGCCAAAAAAAAAAAAAAAAAGGATTACGTTCCTTAGAAATTAATATGCGATTTTCAATTAGGATTCACATATGATAACATAAAAGTGGTTATGATATTCGGATTCATCATGTATGAATGATACAACCATCTTTAATAATTAATTTCCTTGGAGCATTCTATAATAAGGTATTAAGTGTGTTTTTCTTATCGTATCAAAATGAAAAATAGACAAAATTTTTTAGATACAAATTGAACCATTAGAACATAATACTGCTTTTTTTAATATATATATATATATAGACACACACCCTATCCTCTATTTCCATATCGTTATTAAAAGTACTTTCTTGCATGAGGGCATGCAATTAGTTCAATAGTAAATTCTTAATTGTGCTATTCTTTGTGATCCGTCAATATTCCGAAATAATTATATTCCAGTTTGTTCCCTTTCGGATGATAGATATAGTCTCGTTTTGAATCATCGTTAGGGGATTGTTTTTATGTAATATTTTTAAAATAATTTATAAATGTTCCCATGTTATAAATTTTAGGGTTGCAAATATAAACATATAGTACGGTGTTATAAATTTTCTTATTTATAAATTTATATTTATAAAGCATTTATTAATTTGATGGAGGTTGTGAGTTTATATTGAGGTTGTTTCAGCCAAGAGGATTTAAGAGTACTTATAAATTTGAGACGTGCAAATTAGAATTCTCGTTAGTCTTTTCTTGGCTATGGTTCTTTTCCGGCGAAGAGAGAAATATATATATATATATATATTTATATTAACCATGACACGTTGATTTTATTATTATTATTATTATTATTTAGGGACGCCTTGATTATATTGCTTACTCTTTGTCATGTATCATGGGGCTTGCTTTCTGTGGGCTGTAATTTTTACTGGAGAATTCCACGGTAGGTTTTGGGGGGCAAAAAAAGTAATTTATCAAGAAGATTTTGTTTTGACTCGTTAGATAGATTCTGTTAATTTTGTATACTTTTTATTATTATTTTGTTGAAACGATATTAATTAGATCGATGGTCCAAGAATATGCATTCTTAATAGAAATACCCTAAGTAGAAAACTATGTATAAATACTTCGAAAGAAAATAGGATAATTCTAAGGTATATAATATATGAGAAAAATACCATGGTGTTCTGTTTTCAACCATTAATTCTGTATCAAGTTAAATCCGGTTTACATATATTTTTATTTTAACATAAATTTAATTAGATTTAACTTTTAAAAACATACACTACTATTACTCTACGCTCCAAAGCTAAAAAGTTATATTCAGGGAGTGTTTGGAACTCCAACTCTAGTTGGGGTTTTGGATTTTTTTTTCTTCAAAATTCATTTGTTTCTACAACTCAATTTCAAATGCATAAAATTTTTTTTCCTTCCATTTTTAGAAAACTTGAACTTTAAAAGTCCATAATTTTCTTATTTCAAGTCAAAATTATATGATTTTTATGTCTAAATTCTTACAACAGTGAGATAAATGAAACAAAATCCATATTATGATTCTTTTTAAACACACGTAAGGTTTTACACTATTTATATATCACATTTCATTTTTAATTTACATTTCAATCAAACATTCACTCATTTTTAATAAAAGAACTCCAATCTAATCGATTGGTAATCCAACTCTAATAAAAGAACTCCAACTCTAATCAAACATACATTTTCAAACATTCAATTTCAAATGCATATAATTTTTTTTTCTTCTATTTTTAGAAAATTTCAACTTTAAAAATTCATAACTTTTTAATTTCAAGTCGAAATTCTATGATTTTTATGTATAAATTCTTACAACAACGAGAGAAATGAAATAAGATCTATATTGTTATTATTTTTAAACGCATTTAAGGTTTTACATTATTTATATATCATATTTCATTTTTAATTTATATTTCAATCAAATTTATATTTTCAATCATTCACTCATTTTTAACAAAAGAACTCCAATTCTAATCGATTGATATGCCAAACAGACGCTCGTGTTAAGTCATATATATAGCTAATTATTTTCATTAATTATATGCTTTTTCATTTGAAAAAAATAATTATATTCTTTTTCGTACGAGGCCCCAGACACAGGTTTGGCAGAGTATATTGCAGGGAATAATAAGGGATAATAGCACAATACTGGTCAATTTTTATAAACTGTTGAACGTACACAACACTATTCCATGCTTGGTTGACATATCAAACATCAAACATACCTTTTCTTTTTCTTTTTCCTTTTCCAGAAGGGATAAAGGGGATTTGTTTCACGAGTTTTTTTTTACCAATTGCCTGGAATGAGGTATAAATCCGATCAACTGAAAAAGTTCAAGAAAAGGCACCTTCAAAATAGTGTGAGATAAAGCTTAAGATATTCTTGGTTACATCAAAATTGTAAGGTAAATTAATAGTGTAATTAACGTAAAAATCTCATATCATCAATGGATTGATACAGTAATAAAGATATCTTTCACTCTTTTACTTTCAAGAGTTTCGATTTCCATACTCGGCAATCCTAATATAAAATTGTGCCTAATTCTTTCCGCTCTATACCTCATGATTTCTTCTATAGACAATGGAGATAAGAGACGAGATAGCATAAATGACTTATTTTTATTTTTAACATGCAAAAAAAGGTCTCTTTTATTTTGCTTCTTTATCAATCACTGTGTGTTTTTTATTTATTTATTTAGATTTTTAAATTTAAAACAAAGAGTGCAAAAGAAAAGGTTACAAATAACAAGGTACAATTGCTAATTAAAACTGTAGAAAGAAATTATGTTCTAACGTCCGACTTTGAAGAAAGTTTTTTAGCCGACAAATTTTTTTTTTAAATCTTGCTTTTGTTTTGTTTTGTTTTTTATTTTTTATTTTTATTTTTTGCTTGAATCTCAAAATTACTACCAATTGATATATTTGCCTACATATTTGGATGTTGATATGAAATGATGTCTATTAAAAAAGTACTTAATATTTGTTATAATGTGATTGTAGAGATAATATATCGGTATTTTCACATCTAACATCATATGAAGTTCGGATTTTCTGACGTCTAAATTTTTTTATAAAAGTTTAATTATAGTTCAATACCAAAATTGTAAGAGTTAATTGTGGAAATTTAATAAAGACAAAACTTTGCTTACTAATCGGCAACAAACTTATGGTATAGAGACGATCTTCATGTATGATGATGTAAAAGCCTTCACTCAATTCTATTAAGGTTCGATTTGGCTGACACCATTACAACGTTGCATAATTTTATAATAAGAAAAAGATTTGAAGTGGGACAATTACATAATATCGAATACTGAATAAATCTTAAAAGGAGAAGTTGAAATAACATCCTAAACACTACACCATTCCATATTAATGAGTGAATGATGGTAGATCTACAATTGCTCACTTGCAACTTATGGTGCAAGCATTCAAACAAAAGAATATATATATATATATATATATATATCTTGTTAGAAAATTCTTAAACTAACTGGTTTTTAGTCACATATTTAGTCTTCTTTAAGTCAATTTTTTGTTTTTGTTTTAATGAAATGAGATTTATAACTCTTACTTATTAAAAAGAAATTAAATTACTATTAGGTATTGAACTTGGGGGTTCAAACTCTCATTTCTCTCTCACCCGCTGAGCTAACCCCAACAAGATAACTTTAATAAGAGGATTTGTCTAAACCACATATTGATGACCTTTTAGTAGGTGTATATGTGCGCGTGCGCGTGTATTTTTTATTTTTATTTTTATTTTTATTTTTATTTTTTAAGGTTGTAGTTTTCTCTTTTATGAGCTTTTTTTTTTTCCCTCTCAAGATAGTAGTAATTGATTCTTCACTTGCAATTTCTTCCGTACATAAATTTTGAAACTCAAGACTCGAAGTCTTATCCAACGTCCAAGACATTCCAAAACTGTGATTTTTGCCATTAATGGAGTGGATACAAGTAGCTTACACGTCTCTGCCTCTTTTTAGATTAACCTTTGATCTTTGAGAAAGCATCTAAATGACACAAATTTAGAGATTATTATACCAACATGGCATAAAAAGTTAATACTATACCAATATGACTCAAAATTAAACTAAAGTTAGCTAAAATTTGTGTCATATTGGTCAAGAATGGAGAATTTGTATTATGATGATCAATAGATAATAAAAAAGTGGTTAATTAGATAATTTTCTCTTGATGATTTTATTGATCTCTTTTGCAATTCTTTCCATTAAGTGGGTTGGGCTTTCAACTAAGTTCCATTTGAATGGATATGAATTAGCTGTGTTACATCTACATTCAAGGCTTCGCTGATGGGCATACAAAGCCCATTAGAATGTGTTACATCTACATTCAACACATTAATTTGCCAATACATTAATAACGCTTTTCATGAAAACAAATAACTTTTTAACTTTCACACTACCCTACACTGTTATATCGTTATATAAATGGCCATTCCGTCAATAATCAGTCAAAAATTAAACGGTAACTATTATTTATTTTGGGATCAATTAAAAAATATTTAAAACATAACTCTCAATTTTAGTGACGGATTCCTTAACACCAACATCAGTAGTACTTGGTGGTAGTGACAAACCAATAGAGAGCAATAGGGAATAAGAGGCTTCACAAATTTTTTCTAAATCACCCTAAATAAAGAATGATTTTAAAGTCACCCTTTATGTGATGCTTTTCCGTCTAATTTTTGACTGATTATTTATGGATGTATCATTTATGTGACAACATAAAATTTCGGGGTAGTATTATTTTTAAAATTAGAAGTCAAGGACCAATGTATGATTAAGAGTTTAATTCGAAGGTCATCTGTGAAAGAAAAAAATCAAAGAGAGCATTTCCCAAATTAATCGTACAACAAGCTTAAATTTATAATTGAAATGGAGAGTACATCTATTAAAAGTATCCTTATTAATTAGAAGGGAAAAAAAAAAGATAGCATGCATATATATGTAAGATATTGAGCACATTGATTAATACGATGGGGAAAAATAACAAATTATATTTATTATGCATGACACTCTTTTTCTTGTAATAAACCATTGCCACTAATTCATGATCGGGACTATTAAAATAAATAAATAAATAAGAAATGATGTTTGTTTTTCAAAGCCAACTTGATTAATGATGTTGAAAGTTGAGATTGCAAAATGATTTTAGAATATGAAATGGGATCACTAAGAATATAACCCTTCTTAATCATAGAAACCTCAAGCAATTATTACAAATTTGAATAATTTATTTATAATTAATTAAATTTTGAGCATCATCTAATATAAAATCGTCTTAATTCAATGTATTTATTGTTCTCCATCAAGTTTTTATGATAAATGCAAGTTTCCATTTTAACTAAGGATAGGTTAACATGGTTACTTTTTTTTAATAGATAAAATAAATAAATATATATATATATACACACACACACAATATTCTTGTTGAATCACTACTCTCTTTTTTAAGTGATATTCTTTACTTTCTTTGTATATAGAAGAACAATAGTTTTATGTCTTTCTTCTTTACAAAGTCACTAGTAAAGACAGACTAATGTTCCGTTTGACGTTTGAGTTTATCTTAAATTAAACTGAACTTTTTAATCTTAATTTTTGTCTTTTTCTGAAAATTCAATAAAATTTATAACTAGTTTTTGAAAAATCAATCAACTCCAATTTAAAAATTTCATCTCCAATTAACTTACCAAATGAAAGTTAATTAAAGAAAAAATAAAAAAGAAAAAAAAATGCAAAACCACCAGGAAAAAAATAAATTAATGCTTAGATGGGAGTTGACGTTTGTAAGGAAAGATTATAATAGATTTACTAAGGGCCTGTTTGGTGCACAAGTTCAAGATGAGATTTTTAAGTTTAAATAGTAAATTTTTTTGAATTTTCAGAAAAGACAAAAAACTTTTTGGGAAAAAGACAAAAATTTTTTGGAAAAAAGACAAAAAAAAGTTTGAAAATCTTAGTTTGGACTTAAGCTCCAAACTCACCCTAATTTAGATTAAAATGTTTTATGATGCCGTAACGGCTCGGCTCGAGTGGTTAAAAGGTAGAACACTTTTGATAATAATGAGTTTGGTATCCGTTTTCAGTTGGGTCTAGTTTATTATCTTGTTTTTTATGGTATTAGATTTTTATGCTTTAAATATGAATGGTGAATTAATTTGGTTAGAGGAATATACTAACACTTAGCAAAAGCTTTTATTTTACCTATGTTTTAAATTGTTAACAACATCTTTTAATCGTGACCAAAATTTTTAAATGATAGACACAAACTAAAAAAAGATATTTTTAAAAGAGAGCAATTGACATAAAAAAAAAAAGGGGAAAAAAAAAAGGTAAGAAAAAGATTGCTCACCTCTGCAAGGAACTGGGAACCTTCGTCAGGAAACGTTAATTTGCAGCAAGCGTTAAAAAAAAGTGTCTAGTAACTTACCGGATTACGATGCAGAAAACGAATTTACAAAAACACCCCTCCCATTCTCCGTAAACTTAGGTCTCTCCTTCTTGTACCTCTCTGTCCTCGATCGGAAAACCGAAAAAACCAAACCAAAACCAAAAAAAAAAAAAAAAAAAAAACTGAGCCCCGAACACTGACTGAAGAGAAAATAGATATAAAGAGCGAGGAGAAATACAGCTCTGATTCGCCGAAAATGGCGGTGCTGTTCGATTGAAGCTGTCCGTATAGGTTTTCTCGAGAAACTTCTAACTATTTCCGTTCTCTCGGTTGTTGAATTTTCGTTTGTTTGATTTGTTGTTTCGGTTTCAATCTGAACATTGTTGATGAAAATTTGAAATTTATTTATATATATATGTTATATATGTGTATATATATCGGTTTTGATTGCGGAGTGTTGCTCGGATTCTTCTGATGATGTTTGGTTTGGTTTTTGGATATGGCTTGAATTGACCGGTAACAGTTTATTACATGCTGCTTGTTTGTTTCCTGAGAAAAAAAGACGAGATGAAGGAAAGTAAAATGTTTGAAGGACAATTAGATTTTCGTTATCTTTGGATAGATCTATGCACAGATGCTGAATCGATGGAATTTAGAAATTTTAATTTATAGGGATGGATAATCTTTTGATAGATTTTGAACTTCGCGTTGAAGAATTGAAGTTTGAGTGAACTGAATTAGTTGATGAAATGTTGTTTGTTTGTTTTCTAGGAAAATGGAGTATAAGAAAATGAAAATGTTTTGAGTTGTTGAGATAGTGACCAAGTAGAAAAATAGCAATAACTTTATAATCCTCTTTGGTCAGACGATGCGTAGGTGGTGAATCATTTCAGTTTTTTCTAATTTAGTTGTAGCTTTAATCTTTGGATTTAGAGAGTGATGCTAGATTATTCTAGTGGTGTTGATAAATTTTGAACTACACTTTAAACCGTGCTGATAATTGAAGTTTGAGTTATCTGAATCTAATTGATGAAATGTTGTTTGTTTGTTATCTAGGAAAATTGACTATGAGGAAGTGAAAATGTTTGGGTTGGTGAGAACGTAACCGAGTAGCATTTAAGGACCTTTGCATAGATGGTGAAACTGCAATTAAGATGACTAAATTAGGCAGTGTAAACACTTTATTAATGGAGTCATAATTCTAAGATAGATTTGGTTTTTTCACAGATGGTTAGTGCAATGTTTTTTATTTATTTTTAATAAGAAAGCTCCTTTTTTTGATTTAAAAACCAATTACAAGGGAAGAAACTAAAAAGAGAAAGAGAGGAAATACAAATGGAAAACCAGAAAAACGGGCAAGACAGACCCCCTAGTGCAATGATTATTATTAATGAAAGAATGGGATCTTGTACTTATTATATTTATGAGTTGAACGAGCTTTGAGCTTTTTAATCGAACTACAAGTTGTTGTGTCCTGGGATGGACATCTTTTTCAAAATTAAAAAGATGAAAAAAAAATAAAAAAATAAAAAAATAAAAAATAAAAAATAAAAAATAAAAAGCTTACATATTGAGTAGAGTGCGAAAGCATATTTGCATGCAGATATACTTGGACAAATATGTTTTTCTTTCCTTGGATCCTTTTACTTTTTGTCAGTTAATACATAATCCTTATTGTGGAAATGTTGAAGTTGTGTCACCTTTATTTTCAGATTTTATATATATATATATATATATATATTTTTGTGTTGTCCTTGCATAACATATTTGAGGAAACAGCTCTCTGCCTCTTTATTCACCATCAAATTATTTATTTTAAATTTTCGGTGTGCCAAGTGTATTAAATGCGTTTTTCTCCTTTCCTGGATGCAGCTAAGCTTATGGTGACAAAGTTAGCCGACCGTTCCCTTTTTTCATTTTACTTTCTTGATCACTTAAATGGATCGGCCTTTAGGCCAGGAGGGGCCTGCTATATTGCAGTTACACAAATGGGACCTTTCCCATCCAAAACTCAAGCTTTCAGAGTTTCGTGAAGCTTTTATTTCTCCTACAAGACAGCTATTATTGTTGCTCTCATCTCAGTATGAAGCTTTGCTGCTTCCACTGCTCACAGGTGAATTTTATACTTCTCCACCGCCTGTTCCTTTCATACATTGGGTTTTTGGATTTTGCTGTTTTTTCTAGCTTTGCTTGGTGCTTTCTTTGACCATGTTCTGGAATATCCTATTATTTTTAATACCTATGTACTTATGTCTGCAGAGGATGGTACAGCAACTACTGAAGTGGAAAATTGTTCTAGTGAAAGTGTTCATCATCGACGTTCAGATTCAGATTCAAGAAGGGATGATATGCCATGCACTTCTGGATCAGTATTAGATTTTGAAAATGGTTTCTCTTTTGAAAATGAAGCAGGATCTAAAAGGTACCCCTTTGTAGGTGATGTCTATTCTGTTGCCTGGGGTGTTTGTGGGGATACTTATAATCAACATAAGAATGCTTTATTTAGAGAGTTTTTATTTGTATCTGGGAGCCATGGTGTGACAGTTCATGCTTTTTGTAAACCCAATAGAAACACTGAAACGTCCAGAAGTGCATCAGAGGGTGAGTTCGAGCAAGGTGGATTGGTGCAATGGGGTCCTTTAGTGACACTAATTCAAAAAAAGGAGCTAGAGGAATCTTCTAGTTCACAACATGAAAACAATAGGAATGTCGAGGATGTAAACACAACCAATGGAAATAGTGAAAGGCTGAGTCATGAGTTGTCAAGAGGTATTGATTCTAAGATATGGTTCGAATCTTTCTTCACAAAGGTTGAAGATATTGAATCTGATGGTAAAAGATGGACTGTATTCCCTGAGAAGTCATCATTTCCTTGTTCAACGAAGGTTGTTTCATTTCCTATTCTGAATGATAATTTGCCTTTTATGGACGTCCTATCCCACAACTCTTTGGTAAATAATGAGTACTTGAAGGAAAATGTTTGTGACGAAGAGGGTGATATTGAGTCGGATATTTTGTCTATTAGTTTTGGTGTTGGGATGAACAGTTTGTACAAATGCACTAGAGTGTTCTCCAGCGATTCACATTACTTTGTTGGATTTGCTTTGTCCCTAAGGGATCATGCATGTGTCGATCAGAGTGATGAAGAAAGAAGTGTGTGCAAAAATGTGGTCCTCATTGCCAGGTTAGACAGTTTGGGGATCCACTGGGTTTCCTTGGTTAAACTCGAGGAAAATCAAGATATAGGTCTGCTGGTTGAATGGGCAGATTTTCGTTTTTGTGAAGATCTTCTTGTTTCTCTCAACTCTTCTGGTCTTGTTGTTTTTCACTCTGCAACGTCAGGTGAGTATGTTGCACATCTAGATATTTTAGAAACTTGTGGACATAAACCTCAGTTGAGTTTGCAGGAGCAAGACAAGGATAAATATAATAAATCTGTTGGTGGTAGAGTATTTAACAGGTTGATAGTTGCTTCGCAAGCCTCCCTGTTAGCTGCAGTTGATGAATATGGCGTAGTTTATGTGATACCTGCTGGTCACTGTCTTGTGGAAGGAGGACAAACATATGAGAAATTGCTTCCAGATTTTCAGGATGAAGGACTGGGTATGCTTGCTGGTTGGGTGGTTGGTGGTTCCGATATAGGTTGCCAAAGGGTGTATTGTGACTTTTCTGGTGGTCAAAACTGTAGTTTATCGTTCAAGAGGAAAGGATGTCTTTCCTTCTTGGATGATGATGGAAATAATGCACTTCCCAAAATCCAAGACCAGAACCTTCATGGAAAAGGGAAGCAATACACACCATCTTTAAGCGGTTTCTCTGCTGCTTCAGAGATAACCAATGAAACACCTCATGAAAGTGAACTGCAGTCACACCCTATACGCAGAATCTTTCTTCCTACTTTCAGAGTTAACGTGGATGATTCTATCTGTTTTTCTTCTTTTGGTATAACCCGGCTCATTAGGAGGCACAATATGAAGGGCCAGAATAGCTCTCAAATTGTTCATTTCAATCTTCATGCAGAGTCGGCGATTCGTGATGATAGCTGCCTGTCTACCGAGGGTGAAATGTTTCTTCTTGAGGGAAGAAATGAAGTTTTTGTTGGAGATGCAGTTGGTTGCGCTTTCCAGGGGTGTTTGTACTTGGTGACAGACAGTGGGCTTTCACTGGTTCTTCCCTCTGTTTCAGTTTCATCTAGTTTCCTAGCTATTGAATCCATGGGGTATCGGCAGTGGAGTATCAATTCGGGCGTTGGATATCAAGTAAAAGACAATTTGAAAATGAGAGAATCCAAACAGCCTTGTTCACCCTGGATTCTTGAAGTACTGGACAGGGTTCTTCTGTATGAAGGAATTGAAGAGGCCGACCGCTTATGTTTTGAAAATGGTAAGAATAACAGTTGGTCCATAATTTCTGGCTTTTATTTTCATAATTGTTGCTTGAGCAGTTTTTACCGAAAGTTAAAATTTAGCATGCGTTAGGACGCACAATCCAAACCTTAGAATTACATTCCAATTTTTGTCTTTTTCCCTTAGCTTAACTATTCACATAGTTTTGTAAATCAAACTTTAAAAGTCAATAACTTTGCATAGACAAGTCCAAATGAGATGATTTTTTTTTAATTTTAATAAATTGCATAGAATTTCGAGACGAACGAAACAAGCTCCATATTGATTTTTTTTTTTTCCGAACACATTTCAAGTTTTTATACTTTTTAACTCCAGCAATTCAAACGTCTCGATAAACACACAATCAATCTAAACCCAAATTCTACAATCCAAACCTTAGCACCAAACGCATTTAGTTCATATTTGGAATCTTTTCTAGATCAATCTTTGTTTTCTACTTTAAACCCTGTTGGTTGAAATGAGTTGATAACAGTCAATTGACTACTTGAATACATTTGAAGCTTTTACGATGCATTTCTAGGTTGAATTGCATTTTTTATTTCTAAAGGATTTCCGTTATAGCATTTAGTTAGGGATCTTTAGTAGGTAGAAACATGCTCTATCTCTGATGACATTGTTTGAAAAATATCAAATACCTTGTACTAATCATCTATTATGATGGAGTAATTATCGTTTTCAGTGCAAAAGTCTCGCTTAAGGGAATCTCTAGTATGAAATGTTTTGAAGTTGTAATTTTAGCTGTGACAGAAATCAAATTCTTGCCCTTTTCGACTATATATCCAGAAATTTGAGCCATAATGTAGACATTTCTATTTTTTACAAGGGAGTTACATTTAAATATGTCCTTGACATTTCATGGATGATGATATTTCAAATTTCTTCATGGCTGAGTTTTCTTCTTTTGCAAGGATGTGTGCCTGTAGTGATATTTTAATGATCAGCTCAGAATAACAAGATTCGAGGCAATGGAGAAAAAGCTACATAAAATGATCTACTTTTACAAATATATCACTTATGATCTACTAAAGAATGTCAATCACTGTTAAGGATATCTAACTCTAAGTAGAATTCTTTTATATCTTCTTTATGATATTAGAGGTGTCTGTTCTTGATAAATTGTTTTCTCGTTATTATTATTTTTGTTACTAAGATTCTTTTGATTATGTAAAAATTAACCCATGAACACATGCTCATAATATCCTTTTAAGACTAATATGAGTTTCTTGAATGACTGAACAAAATTTTCCCTTGTATTGCGTGTGAGTATATTTAAACTTTATTATGCAATTGTGGGAAGTGGCCAACTACTTGGCTATTTTTCATGCAGTCCTTATGCAACAAAGCCAATTGAGATATTTTGTGTGGATACAAGAAAGGGATTCTTACTTATCTACTAGTATAACTTTTTGAACAGTTGGGGCCTTCCCTTTAGCGGTAGAGTTGACTTTGGCCCTTACCACCAATTCTTGGATCCCAGTATTTTATTGGTAAGGCTGAGGTTAATCAAGCAGAATTGTACCCAGAAAAGGAACCCACCCAGTATTAGCTGCTATAGAGCACCTGTTTCTTACAAACGCACGTTCAAATTTTCCAAACTGCTATTGCCAGTGGTTGATGTTTTGCTTGTAGAATTTAGTGGAGCTGCTGCGCATTATAGAATTTCTAGATAGGTTCATTCCATTATTGACATATCAATAACTGCCTTACAGGGTGGGATCTGAAAATATGTCGGATGCGTCGATTTCAGCTTGCATTGAACTACTTGAAATTTGATGATATAGAGCAGTAAGTGCCTTTCTGCTACAACGTTTTTTTATTGCTTTTGCCAAGGTCTAATGCACTTTCTTACTTGCTTACATAATGTAGTGTTTGTATTTCCATTATAAAATAAAATCTAATTGTAGGGGTGTATGCATCTTTTAAAAAACTCTACTCGTGAATGCATACCTGATTAGCAGTAAGGAACTCTCAAAATTGATAGATGGCTTATACTTAAAGACAAATTGGTGACTAGAAGTCATCCACACATTTTTTTTTTAATAGAATTTATTGATAAATCAATCAATTATAGGGAAAGGAGGATCAGGTATCCTCAGAAAGGCAAAACAGAAAACAAAACGCAAAAAATAAAAGATCTGATCATCCTAGAAAACATCAGACAGTTATCTTCCTAATACATCCATCCAATTTAGGATTATCAGAGAGAAAGGAATAGGTTTAACTGTCCTCTTAGTAGCTTAAAGGAAACGTGGTATTAGAAGAACTGACACCGCTTTCTTCTTCCTATCCATTTGTTGGGCTCTATAATTTAAATCTATCATGTGCTGAGACCTTTTGTAGTGTATTGCTCTCTTTTGATGGTGGTGTGGAGCTAAGGTAGCATCAATATTGGAGAACGGTCAACAGGTGCTACCAGAAACGAAATTTATCTACTTGTCTCAGTGACTCCGACTAAATGTGTAGAACTGAAACCAAGTCGATGGGATCAACCTCTATGATACTCAAATCTGAAAAATTTCTTTACAATCTATGGCCTCCTTTTTGCTACCTAGCAATTATATTATCCATAGCCTGAACCATGCATACATGTTGAAATGTAAATTTGGTTTTATTGTTGCATGGTATGTGTTTTGATGAGAGATACCAACTAATAATTTCAGTGTTCTTTTGGTAATTGGCCAGATGTTTAGAAATGCTTGTCGCCGTCAATTTGGCAGAAGAAGGTATCTTGAGACTGCTTTTTGCTGCAGTTTATCTGATGCTTAAGGTTGGCAATGATAATGATGTTTCTGCTGCATCAAGGTGAATCTCTTTACCCATTTAATGTTCGTTCCTGTGGGTGCGCCACGATAATTTGGCATTGTATTCCTTGGCCCCTTGTATACTGTTTTCTTTTCCTTTTTCTTCATCTTATTGGGCGTGAAACAACATGTATTACTATTGTGATTTTGAAAAGGGGAAAGGATAAGCGCAATTGTTTTTTTTTTTTTTTTTTTTTTTTTTTCCTTACATGTATTTTCAGTTACGTTCATATGAATAGTTGTTTGGAACCTCACTTTACTTCTTTCCGTGTTTTAGGCTTCTTGCCTTGGCTTCCTGCTTTGCGACCAAAATGATCCGTAAGTTTGGATTGTTACAGCATGATAATGATACGTATGCATCACCTAGTCTTGGGGATATAGAAATTCTTTCTCTTCCACCAGTCTTACCTGATAGGTTACCAAATGAAGTGGGAACTTCCAGAGGACTTAGTGAGATGGCTCGTTTTTTGGAAATAATTCGAAATCTGCAATCTCGTCTTAGTTTGAAATCTAAGAGGCCGGGCCAAGGACTGGTAAGATTTTTGATTCTTCTATTCCAGTTGCATTTACTATGCATCTTATCAACAGAACGTTAGTCATTCTCCTTTCTTTAATCACAGTTAGATGGCGGCGATGAATCAAGACTAGTGGCTGCAGATTTTTCACAGGATGGGTCCAAACTTTCAATTGATCCCCAGTCTTCAGAGATGCTAAATCAAAATGATAGTTCTCTTCCTGTGCGCTCTCAATATGCTGAAAATCTTGCTTTGACATCTACGGATCCCAAAGCCCAATTGGATGCAGAGAATTTACATGAAGTGTCTGTTCTTGTGCCTCGAGAAGAACCCTTTGAAAATAAAATTCTTTCTTTGGAAAATCCTAAGCAGATGATTGCACGTTGGAAGGTAGATAATTTGGACCTTAAAACTGTGGTCAATGATGCTTTACTCTCTGGACGTCTCCCCTTAGCAGTTCTTCAACTTCATCTTCATCATTCACGAGATTTAATTGCTGAAGGAGAGCCTCATGATATTTTTAACGAAGTCCGGGACATTGGAAGAGCTATTGCATATGACCTATTTTTGAAGGTAACTTGTTAATGGTTATTACAAATAAAAATAGGTCATCTTTAATCACTATTGTCAACATACAACAACAGGGTGAAACTGGACTTGCTGTTGCAACGTTGCAAAGACTTGGAGAAGATGTTGAAACCAGCCTCAAGCAGTTATTGTTTGGAACAATGAGGAGATCTCTTCGTGTGCAAATCTTTGAGGAGATGAAAAGATATGGTTACCTGGGACCATATGAGTGGGAGATAATGGATAGAATTTCACTTGTTGAGGTATGTAAACTTTATGAGTCACACATCTTGCAATTCCTTGCAGTGTGATTTCAGTTGAAGCACATATGATACTTTCACAACTTCAAATTGACTGTTCTTTTTCCCTTTTCTTTTCAAAAGAGCCTCTACCCTAGCAGTAGCTTCTGGAAAACGTTCATCGAACGCCAGAAAGAATACACGAGGGTTCCAGCAAGTTCACAATCGGGAAGGAGAAATTATTTGCGCCTGTTGCCTTCAAGTGTGTTCAACAATCTTGTCCTCGAGTGTAGTGAAGTTGATGGAGTTGTTTTAGGTCCATGGGCAGATATCAATGAAAACCCTTCTGTTCCTGTGGTTGATGACGATAATGTTGGTGTTGGATACTGGGCTGCAGCTGCTGTCTGGTGCAATGTCTGGGACCAAAGAACGATTGATCGTGTAAGCTATCTTTTGTATAATTTTCCCACTTGTATTTCCAATCTGTGTTACTGTTATCTCTTTCTTTCTTTATTTTTCTTGTTTTGCCTGTAGATGCTTTCTGCTTTTTGAGGATCTCTCATCCTCTCTCCTTTGTATTTAGTTTTTCATCAATGAAAGGATTTTTCTTATCCAAAAATATCTAGATATTAGAAAATAATTCCACCAAGACGAGCCAAATCCTAACTCATTTTTAATGATTGTAATGATTGTTTTCTTGATTTTGATCGACCTTTTGAATTTTTGTACAACCCTTTAACCTTGTCTAGGGAAAGGGACATTTCTTGTTTGATTGTAATATTTTTTGTTCACTCTCTGAAAATGTTGATTGGTTCATAAATCTCTTCCTGTACAGATAGTACTGGATCAGTCTTCAGTCATGGATGTTAACGTACTATGGGAATCACAACTAGATTACTACATGGGCCGTGGTGACTGGGAAGAGGTCTCTAAACTGTTGGACCTAATTCCTGAACATATCTTGGTAGTTCGAAGCCTCCAAATCAGCTTGGACAATCTGCGGCCTGGTCCAGCAGTAGAATGCGATCCTGGATCTTCTAAGCGGGGCAATTACATGTGCTCTCTTGAAGAATTGGATGCTGTATGCATGGATGTTCCTAATGTAAAAATTTTAAGGTTACCGCCTAATGATGTGGGCTCTACTTGGTTAAAAATGCACATGGAAGAGAAACTTGGGAAGAAACTTATTTTTCTAAAGGAATGTTGGGAAGGCACCGAAGAGATAGTACCTCTTCTCGCCCGTTCAGGCTTTATTACAAGCAGATATGAGATTCCTCTAAACGATGATTTTGTCGAGAGTTTGCCAGATCTGAACTTAGCAGATGGTGGAGCAATTGATACTGATACGGTGCAAGCTCTTCATAGAGTACTTGTACATTACTGTGTGCAGTGCAACTTGCCATGCCTTTTGGACCTTTATCTTGACCAACACAAATTGGTTCTAGATACTGGTTCACTTTCTTCACTACAGGATGCTGCAGTAAGTTCCTAAAATTCCAGTGAGCGATATTATACGTGTCTTGTGTTATTGTTTATATGTAACTTTAAGGTTTCATTTGTGTGTGAATCGAATGAACTTGCCATTGAAAGACAATAACTGGGCATTGAACGCTTACCTTTGTATAGATGATTGCCAATGTGAAGAACATATGGATATGTTTCTTGCCTTTTTGCCCCTCTCTTTTTGATGCGCAAACATGTTTTTATTTTTAACATTTTGATTTAATAATTTCATGCACCTTTCCTTGCCTATGTACACTTTCATCATTTGAGCTTTCTTTATAAAATAAAAGCATTTTTTATGCTAGTTTCAGTTTACAAGTGTCTATTTTAGTTCGTTTTCCTTAATATCAGTAGCCCTAATATTAGGATGAAAGCTCTCTGATAGTGTTACCTAAACATTTTAATTCTTGTTTGTTAATCAGTTGTGACATACTATCTTTGTATCTAATTTTATGGGTTTTCTGTTCATCGAATGCATTTTCCCAGGGAGATTGTGAATGGGCAAAATGGTTGCTCTTATCTCGGGTAAAGGGGCGCGAGTATGATGCGTCATTCTCTAATGCTCGTTCAGTAACATCCCGTGGTTTAGTTCCTACTACAAATCTTAATGTTCCTGAAATGGATGAAATTATCCGTACTGTTGATGACATTGCAGAAGGAGGGGGAGAATTTGCTGCTTTAGCAACGCTAATGTATGCCCCTGCCCCTATCCAGAATTGCTTGAGTAGTGGTGGGGTAAAGAGGCACATTAATTCCTCAGCCCAGTGCACACTGGAGAACCTCAAGCCCACGTTACAAAGCTTTCCTACATTGTGGCGCACGTTTGTGTCAGCATGTTTTGGGCAAGATTCAACTTTTAGTTTTTTGGATCACAAAGCAAATAATGGTTAGCTTTCAGCCTTAACCTTTTACATGGATGTGTTATACCATACGTATTAATGTTTAGTTTGTATTATCATAGCTGCTTTAACTGTTGCTTACAACGTACAACATGGTGCTACAGTTTTGTCAGACTATCTAAATTGGCGTGACAACATCTTCTTTTCTTCTGGACATGATACTTCACTACTTCAAATGCTCCCTTGCTGGTTTCCCAAGGCTGTGCGAAGATTGGTTCAGCTTTATGTCCAGGTTTTCTTTTGTTTTTTGTTGTGCATTAAGTTGTGATATGTACCTTTTGCACTCTCTATATAGTCCCATGTCTTTTTCATAAATGAATAGGCTTAAATCAGTTATTTTATGAGTTGCTTGTAACCAATTGAGCTCTCTCTGCACTTTATATAGCATTTTCATGTGTTTTATTTGGGTTAATTATTGGACTAACCTTGTTTGCATGGTAATATAGGGTCCTCTTGGTTGGCAATCATTATCAGGTTTGCGACCTGGAGAAACGTTGCGGCATAGGGAGATTGATTTTTTCGCAAATGTTGATGAGCATGCTGAGATCAATGCAATCTCATGGGAAGCAACCATCCAAAAGCACATTGAAGAGGAACTCTATGATCCTACACTTGAGGTATGTGTTCTTATTGCGTTTTTGAAAAGATAACTCCCGTTCTATACATTGTTAACAGTTTGAAAGAAAAGCATGCTTCCGTTCATATCTAGGACACATATATTGTTTAATTGGGTAGTTTGCTATTGGCAATTTACCCAAAATGGCAAGAGGAAAAGGAAGGAAGAAAAAAATAATATCTTTAGTTCTAGTAATCATATGGACTTTAGAGAATCTGGTTTGAGTAGAGTTACAATGATGACATTTTATTCTCTCAAGTTACCTCTTATTATTTTTTCTTTGGCCACATGTTTCTAAAATGTAGTGTAACTAGGGCTTCCTACATGATTCTGAAATCTTTTATTCAGCCAAAAAAAAAAAGGGAGAGAGCGAAATCTTTAATATGACCTTATTATAGTTGCTTCTCATCTTTGTATTGGCTTAGGAAACTGGACTTGGTCTTGAGCACCACTTGCACCGAGGACGAGCCTTGTCTGCTTTTAACCGTCTTCTCAGTATTAGAGTTCAAAAATTAAAATCAGAAGGGCAGTCAGGTGAATCGACACATGGACAAACAAATATCCAGTCAGATTTGCAAAGACTCCTTGCACCTCTAACAGAAACTGAAGGGTCTCTTCTTTCATCGGTAAGGATTGATGTCTCTCTATTTTGCTTTATTTCTTAATGTCATTAATTTATTCATTTTGAATCCCTTTATAAGAAATAATGTACAATATTTCCAGGTATTCAGGATTCTCCTTTGTTGCTTTCATATTTCGTTTTAAAGCTTTAGATTCATGTCTAGATTGTTTTCACCTGTTCTAGGTTGTTGTTTCGCGCTTTGTTTTTTCTTTTTGTTTTGTTTTGTTTTGCTATTCTCCCAGTTGACTGCTCATATTCCTTTGGTTTTTTGTGTTCTCATATTTTACTGATAAAAGTCTGTTTCTGTTTCTTGTCATAATAATATTAGTAATAAAAACAAATAACTATTACATAACATTGAGAGTAATGTTATGTTTTTCTTGATGTTACTGAACTCTGTCTTGAGCATTTCTTTTGGCACTTTAACTTTTTAGGTTATGCCACTTGCTATTACGCATTTCGAGGATTCCATCTTGGTAGCTTCATGTGCTTTCGTCCTGGAGCTTTGCGGTTTATCTGCTAGCATGCTCCGTGTGGATATTGCTGCCTTGAGACGAATATCTTCTTACTACAAGTCCAGTGAAATCAATGACACAGGATCTGCATTTCATGCAGTTTCCCGTGAAGGTGATATAGTGGAGTCTCTTGCTCGAGCACTGGCAGACGATTATCTGCATCAGGATAGTGCAAGCATTACAAAGAAAAAGAAAACTCTGAGTTTAGTTGCTGGTAAACAATCTTCACGAGCCCTCATTCTTGTCCTACATCATTTAGAGAAGGCGAGCCTCCCTCGGATGGTGGATGGAAATACATGTGGATCTTGGCTTATGAGTGGAAATGGCGATGGAGTTGATTTGAGATCCCAACAAAAAGCTGCTAGCCAGCACTGGAATTTAGTTACTGTTTTCTGTCAGATGCATCAACTTCCCTTGAGCACAAAATACCTTGCTGCACTGGCAAGAGACAACGATTGGGTATGTTTCCATTGTAGTGGATTACAACTGTGAAATTCATCATCATCAAATCTTATTACGCCACTTATGTTTTCTTTTTTCTTTCTTTCAGGTTGGATTCTTGTCTGAAGCTCAGTTAAGAGGATATCCTTTCGACGTGGTAATCCAAGTGGTAAGACATCACAGTTCTATGTTGTTTAGAACAATAAATATCTAACATAATATAAAGTTGCAGTACTTATCCTGTTACATCTCTATTTTTCAGGCATCGAAGGAGTTTAGCGATCCACGTCTTAGAACCCATATATTAACAGTTTTGAAGAGCATGCAATCAAGAAAAAAAGCCAGCACCTCTTCTTATACAGATAACTCAGAGAAAAGGACCGAAACTTCCTTTTCAGATGAACAGATTTGCCATCCTGTTGAAATCTTTAGAATTTTAGCAGAATGTGAGAATCAGAAAAATCCTGGAGAGGCCCTCTTGAAGAAAGCGAAGGACTTATCCTGGTCGATTTTGGCAATGATTGCATCATGCTTTTCAGATGTCTCTCCATTGTCTTGCTTGACAGTGTGGCTGGAAATTACTGCAGCAAGGTTTCCAATGATACCTATATATGAATAATGCTTTCTTGGTTGCACTTTTGATGGCATTTTGTTTCTGATATACTTGAGCGGTATTGCATTTTGAAGCAAAAGCGCCATATGAATTTATCTCCTGCTTCTCGTTTTAAAATTTTTGTGGGTTTTAACACCTATAACCCCTTCTACTTCTTGGTTGGGCACTTTTGTCCCCAAACCTTTTTATTTTTTATTTTTTGGCAATTTAGTCACAAAATTTCCAAGTAGAAATTAACTCCAACTATTAAAGTTCCGGGGATACGAGTGCTAAAAACCATCTTCTATTTATAAAACTGTTGTTTTTGAAAATTTAAAGAATGTAGTTCTTACTCTTGGCTTTATTTCTTTCAGAGAAACATCATCCATCAAGGTAAATGATATTGCTTCCCAGATTGCCGATAATGTTGGAGCAGCAGTTGAAGCTACTAATTCTCTGCCAGCAGGAAGCAGATCCCTTACATTTCATTACAACAGGAGGAATCCAAAACGTCGACGTATTATGGAATCCATACCAGGAGATCTCTCAGATGCTGCAGTTACCAATATTTCAAGTAGTCCTGCGGGTGCTCAAGCATTTGTTGCACAAGGTTTTATGGTTGAAGAGGACAGAAAAATAGAAATTTGTAACTCTGATGAAGGGCATGTTTCTTTATCCAAGATGGTTGCAGTGCTGTGCGAACAGCACTTATTCTTGCCTTTACTAAGGGCATTTGAAATGTTCCTTCCTTCATGTTCTCTCCTACCTTTCATACGTGCTCTTCAGGTTTGTGAGTGACCTATTTGCCATATCTTATAATATTGAGAAATAAGAGAATCAATGTATGACTCTCTTTATTATGGTTTGATTGTGTGGCGCTACGTGGGTGCTTTTTACTACCCATGATGCACCTCTAACTTGTGGAACATGCATCCTTGTAACTTTGGGTGCATGCTACATTGTCTGCTTACACCGCTGTTAATTGCTCTAGATAATTCATCTCTATGTTGAATGGGGTGGCTAGTATAGGCATGAATATGCATTCTTTCTAAATTCTTGTCCTTTTTCGCTTACTAGTGTGAATAGAGATTTATTTGAGACAGTAAAAGGAATTCTGTTATTTACCGGCTATTAATATGATTTTAAACGAGAGTAATATGACATCCAAATTTTGTTCAGTGTTGATGCCAGCTAACCACCTCATTCAACGTGCCTTTCTTTTTTCCTTGGTAGATTTTAATGATCTTGAGTAGGTTCTTACTAAGTTTTGTAGTCATCCAATCTGATTTTCATCCTGATTTTGGAAGTGAATAATACCATTGAAATCTAGATGAAGGCTAATCATCTTCTGTATTTTCTTCCCCAGGCATTCTCACAAATGCGCCTATCTGAAGCAGCAGCACATTTGGGTTCCTTTTCTGCCCGAATTAAAGAAGAGCCAACACAGTTACAGGCAAATATAGGGAGAGAAGGTCAGATTGGGATATCATGGATAAGCTCCATGGCTGTTAAAGCTGCTGATGCTACGCTTTTAGCTTGTCCATCCCCTTATGAGAAAAGATGCTTGCTACAACTTCTTTCTGCAACTGACTTTGGTGATGGAGGATCGGCAGCCACATACTACCGGCGGCTTTCTTGGAAAATTAATTTAGCTGAGCCTTCTTTACGCAAAGATGATCTTTTACATCTTGGAAATGAGACTTTAGATGATGCTTCACTTTTAACAGCATTAGAAAAGAATGGTCACTGGGAGCAAGCACGTAACTGGGCCAAGCAGTTGGAGACCAGTGGTGGACCTTGGAAATCAGCTTTTCATCATGTTACTGAGACTCAGGTACCAGTGAATTCCTATTTGAATTTTAAATTATTTCGAAATTTTTTTTATTATGCGACCAAGGGTTTGAAAATTGCGCAATACTAGGCTGAATCTATGGTAGCGGAGTGGAAGGAGTTCCTTTGGGATGTTCCAGAAGAGAGAGTTGCTTTATGGGGCCACTGCCAAACACTCTTCATCGGATATTCTTTCCCTGCTTTACAGGTGTGTTCTCTTTGTATTGGCACCTTGCAATAGTTCTCGTTTGAGTATAGTGACCGATTTTGCTACACCTCATTAGAGCTTGAGCTTTAATAAGAATAAGTTGGGTGACATGTTAAGACCATTTCCAATGGAGTCGTCAATGCCACAAAAAAACTTTGAATTCAATAGAACCCATGGCGGTGGGATCTGCCAGTGCATTAGGCCAACAAGACATGTCCATCTGTTTGAAAAACATAAGCCCCTTTGTACCCTGGGACAGGAGTCAAGGACGGACGGCCCTACAACAGGAAACAGTAGCACAGGCTCAATGTAGTCAAAATATAATCTTTTTCTTGACTTTCCCAATTCATTCGTGAATAAGAATGAAAGGGATAGAAGCAATAACTTCTAGCTGCTGCTGATTATGGCGGCTGTATTGACGTGGTGGCAATGAACAAACATTGATGGTGTATTCGACATAGTCTTCTATTTGTTCCCCAATGCATAGTTGCTATCTTTCCCTTTTTTTATTTTTTATTTTTAGGGGATGCATAATGCTATTTTAAATGCAACTTTTGTCATTAAGTAAATAAGCTTTAGAATGAGGACGAAATTTTACTTTTGAAAAATTTAAAAACTGGTGATATTGTTTGTAAGTGGAAAAGTTGGTTCATCAACCAATAAGCAATCAAATGCCAAAATTTGGCATATGCTATACTAAGTGTTAAATTTGGTGCCAACTGTGATGTTAAATATAGTATTGCATTGAAGAATAGTTTTCTTAGCCAAGTGTGAAATGCTAACATTGGCATAAGAATTTGGCGTTGCCGTCGAGATGCTATAACAAACGACGACCATTCCTTTTGATTCTCATTAAAATATTCCCTTATATACCTTTTCAATCTATATGCAAACCAATATTGGCGTACCTCTTGAAGCTTTTGTGACACATGGGTAATGGGTAGTATGACAGTGTGACCATTCTAATATAATTTGCCTTTAAATTTTCCAGGCAGGGTTATTTTTCCTTAAACATGCAGAAGCTGCAGAAAAGATCTTCCAGCCAGAGAGCTTCATGAGTTGTTATTACTTGCTCTACAATGGTTAAGTGGGATGATTACTCTGTCCAATCCGTAAGTGATTTACTCCCTAATAAATTGCTCTCCGATTACGTGGTCTATCAAGATAAAATGTTCTGACCTGTATGATACATTTTCAGAGTATATCCATTGAATCTTCTGCGGGAAATTGAGACTAAAGTCTGGCTCTTGGCAGTAGAATCGGAAGCACAGGTGAAGAGTGATGGAGAATTCAATATATATGGTTCCATGCATGACCCAACACATAAAAATGGCTCTAGTATCATTGACCAGACGGCAAGTATAATAACAAAAATGGACAATCATATAAACGCAAGCAGGAGTAGAACTAATGAGAAGCAGGATGTGAGGGAAAATAACCAGGTGCATTACAAGAACCAATCCGATACTGGCTTTTCAACTATAGCAGGTGGACCTACGAAGGCTAGGCGGAGGGCAAAGGGCTATGGGGTGTTAAGACGGCCATTATTGGACCCGGTAGATAAAAGTATAGAATCTGACGAGGTTCCAAGTTCTCTCTACTTTAAAAATGACATGTCACAGCTGGATGAGAATGTGAAAACAGGAATGCCTTTTTCTAGATGGGAAGAAAGAGTTGGACCCGCAGAGTTGGAAAGGGCTGTTCTTTCTTTGTTGGAATTTAGCCAAATATCAGCTGCTAAGCAACTCCAACATAAGCTATCTCCAGCGCAAGTACCTTCTGAATTCGTACTTGTGGATGCTGCTTTGAAGCTTGCTACTCTCTCAACTCCAAGTGAACTAGTATATACGTCAATGCTGGATGAGGACGTACAGTTGGTCATGCAGTCACATAACATACTAACTGACCAGCATCAAATTCAACCGCTGCAGGTTATTGTCCATCTCTCGCTTATCTGTATGAAGCATTTACTAGGTTTTGCTTTCGTTAATGTTTGCTGATACTGATAGAATGCCTCTTCTTCACTCCGCATATTTTATGCTTGTTACTCGACAGTTGAGTCATGCACTTGATATTACCATATTAATTTGATCTTTAACTTTGCAAGTATAGGTTTTGGAGAGCTTAGCAACCAGTTTCACCGAAGGTCGAGGGCGTGGGCTCTGTAAAAGAATAATAGCAGTTGTAAAAGCTGCAAATGTCTTGGGTCTTTCTTTTTCAGAGGCATTTGATAAACAGCCAATTGAGTTACTACAGCTGCTTTCACTTAAAGCACAAGAATCATTTGAGGAAGCAAATCTCCTTGTGCAGACTCATTCTATGCCAGCTGCTAATATTGCTCAAATTCTTGCAGAGTCCTTTCTGAAGGTTTTTTTTTTTTTCTCTCTTCTAAATGTTATCTTCATGTAGTCTGGTATTTTTTGTTGACACGTACATGATCAGATTAGACCCATGTTTTTGGAACGGCAAATAATGTTTTATCGTTCTAAACTGTGTTTTTTTATATTAAACCATGTAACAATTGTGAAAGATTCTGTTGATCATGATTTCGATTTTACTATATATTAATTCCATAAGTTCGAAATTCATTGTCTTTCCATATGGAAAATTCCAATGTATTCATAAATTTTCTTATCTTGGTTCATGTTGCTTTTGTAGGGCTTATTGGCTGCACATCGTGGTGGATATATGGACTCTCAAAAGGAGGAAGGACCTGCTCCCTTATTATGGAGGTTTTCAGATTTCTTGAAGTGGGCGGAGCTTTGTCCATCTGAGTCAGAAATTGGCCATGCGTTGATGCGTATGGTGATTACTGGACAAGAAATACCGCATGCTTGCGAGGTATAGTTATTGTGACAAGTTTATACCAGTATCCTGTTCACCAAGTACGTTTTACAGGATTTGAATGGATGTATGCTTATCAAAAATTGATGCAAATCAAGTTATTATAGTGTATTCATCAACCATAAGTTGTGATAAATGTAACATTAAACATTATAACATTATCATATGATTTTATTAGGTTTGGCTTCATCATGAATGCCGTAACTTCAGTAACTTGTGATTTGTTCTTATTTTCCAGGGCATATCTCATAACTGTGTCCTAAATAAACTTAAACCAGAATAAAAAGGAAAAGGGAAAAACTAACTGATTAGGGAAGAGAGAGAAAAATAGTAAAATTAAGTTGAGGAATAGTTAATACGGATAAGTAATTTTGTTGCTGGAAATTGTTATTTGCAGGTTGAGCTTCTAATTCTATCTCACCACTTCTACAAATCATCAGCTTGCCTTGATGGAGGTGATGTTCTTGTAGCCCTTGCCGCAACTAGGGTGGATGCTTATGTCTCCGAGGGCGATTTCGCATGTCTGGCTCGCCTCATAACAGGAGTGGGAAACTTCCATGCCCTAAATTTCATTCTTGGCATTCTTATAGAAAATGGCCAACTGGATCTACTTCTTCAGAAGTATTCAGCTGCTGCAGATGCAAACACCAGCACGGCTGAGGCTGTCAGAGGGTTTAGGATGGCTGTTCTTACATCGCTGAAGCATTTTAATCCCAATGATCTTGATGCATTTGCAATGGTTCATATTTCCTTCTTGATCTCTTCTATAACGTAATTAACAATCTGGTTAAACAGAGCATTTTCTTATTTCAAGTTTGTTTCTTTCTTTTCAGGTTTACAACCATTTTGACATGAAACATGAAACGGCTGCTCTTTTAGAGTCCCGAGCAGATCAGTCCTCTGAGCAGTGGTTTGTTCGTAAGGACAAGGACCAAAATGAAGATCTATTAGATGCTATGCGATATTTCATTGAAGCTGCTGAAGTTCACTCTTCCATTGATGCTGGCAACAAAACACGTAGAGCTTGTGCTCGGGCTTCCCTTCTTTCGCTTCAAATCCGAATGCCTGATATTCAATGGCTAAACCTATCAGAAACGAATGCTAGAAGAGCCCTTGTTGACCAATCCCGTTTTCAGGAGGCCCTAATAGTTGCTGAAGCCTATGATCTTAACCAGCCAAGCGAGTGGGCTTTGGTACTTTGGAACCAGATGCTCAAACCAGAACTACTTGAAGAGTTTGTGGCTGAATTTGTGGCCGTGCTACCGCTCCAGTCTTCGATGCTTATTGATCTAGCAAGGTTTTATAGAGCCGAGGTAGCAGCCAGAGGGGACCAGTCCCAATTTTCAGTCTGGCTCACTGGAGGAGGATTGCCAGCGGAATGGGCTAAATACTTGGGGAGATCATTTAGATGCTTATTGAGGAGGACTCGAGATTTGAGGTTGCGATTGCAACTCGCTACATTGGCTACTGGGTTTAATGATGTGATCAATACTTGTTCAAAGGTGTTGGACAAGGTCCCGGAAAATGCTGGTCCTCTTGTGCTGAGAAAAGGGCATGGCGGAGCTTACCTGCCGCTCATGTGAGACAACGTTTTTGATGATCATACTAAATAGCGATGACAGCATTGGCGTCGATGTAAAGTGGTGAAACTTTTGTTGTCATTGAAATCTGTTATTTAAGAACTTGCACCAGGATTCTTGAATAATGGAGAAAATGAGTCGGAGTCGGGTGGGAGTGGGGTGGTGGCAGACGGGCCAGTTTGGGAGAGGAAGAAAGATATAGAAATAGTTTCAGGATATGCAAGTTTTGGGATATCCTGAATTACTTGACAAGTTTGGAAACGACATGTAGATTAGTATTTTTTTTTTTTTTTTTGGGTGGTCTTTTTCTTCTTGAAGAATATGTAGATTAGGTTAGTCGGTTGCTAGAAAAGTTTTGTGAGGCGTTGATTCTGCTCTGTCATATATATATATTTTTTGGTTGAAATATGACATTTTGTTAAAAGTCCCCTATTCTTTTATTGATATTTTGGGGCCAGTTATAGTCAAAATGATTCACATCAGAAGAGGGAATTTTGTAAGAACTGTACCAATTAATGTGCATATTTTTCTAATTATATGGTTCAGCTGAAGTGATTAACAAGGAGCTTGTTTTCCTATCCTTGAATACATATATATATAGAGTCTGGCACTGGAACAATTAGGTTTAGAGAGAAGAAAATGAATTCATCGCCTCAGAAACTAGAGGGTGTATTCAGCATGGTGATTAGACTAAGTTATGGTCTCCAAAATGCTTGTGCCGTCGTTCAGAATTACTTGTGGTATAAGCTAAATTATTGGCGAGAGAATTGAAGAGAGAACTAATCGAGATGCAATTTTAAAGAGCTTCTTGGTAGAAGTGTGCTCGAGAAGAAATATTTTGTATACTGAAAATCTATCTTAGGTTTTATCCTAGTCAAAAACGCACACCACCTTTTCTCTTTCACCGTGGTTAACCACTAAAGGGGAAGAAAAGCTAGTTTGGTCCGTAACCTTTTTACCTTTTTACGAAGGTATCCAAACTTTTAAAAATGATACAAATTGATCTTTTTTACTACTAAAAGGTTAAAATTTTAACAAAAAAAATACCATGTTAATCACAAATGATTTACCATTTAAAGATAATTAAGAAAAAAAAATTATATGATTCAATTTACACGTGTCATACACTTGATCTATTCCATTCAATTTTTAACTTTTGTTAGTAAAAAGAACCAAATTACAACCTTTTAAAGAGAGTAGGAATTTTTTGGCACTTTTCATTTAGGAAAAGGGTGAAGAAAACAAAGAAAAACGGAGGGGGGGTAAAATTCCGTCAAATTTCATTACTTCCCATAGAGGAGGGAGGTTTTTTTTTTTTTTTTTCAAGGTAAGGGAATGGATCCCGTTTATTAAATATATATATATATATATATATTTTTTTTTTTTTTTTGGGTCGGGTGCTGGAATAGAGAGGTTTGAGTACACTTTTAAGCTCCTATTCCAACCTCTCGCCCTCCCACTCTCTGAGATAGCACCAATGGGTTGGGGCTAAAGATTTCAATGGTAAATTCCATCAACTTTCTTATTCCCAAACACCTTTAAGTTTTTACATTTCTCTTCCTTTTATTTTCTTTTGTAAGTTAACCCACTGTATAATTTCATTACATTGACGAGCCATTTCGTTCGTCTAAATTAAGAATGCCTCATCCAAATGAACACGGTACGCAACCAATGAAGCTGCTCATAAGATTCAAATAAAAAAAAAATTTAAAACTATAAAAAACAATAAGAAAATTAATACTCGACTAATTGACTTCCTTTTGCAGGCAAAGCAACACCTAGCAATGTGAAGAATTTAAAATATATATATATATATATGTTCCCAACATTTTTGAACAACCAAGGAAAATGGAATGAAATACCTAAAGTTTCTACATGTAAGCCTCTTTTTTAGTTCATCTATCTGTTAATCCTTCTTCTTTGAGTCTTCTTGAGGAATAAGTCGCCTCTGAGCAAGAAACCGCTTGGTGCTCTCGAGGACGCCAAAGAAGATTGAACCGCCAATGCCAATCCATAGCACTCTTGGCCCAATTCCCTGCAGAAAAATATAGATAAAAAGACAATATGATAATGTTTTCAAAATGTTTTGTATTATGCATGCAAACGGAAATGGGATTTTTTTAAAATGGTTCCGAGACCGTTTCTCAAAATTACCTTCAAAAGCGCAGGAGGTCCTTCTTCCCTCACGATAGTTTGAACACAATCAAAAATTCCTTTGTACTGGTTCGCAGATCCCTTAATTAAAAAAAATAAAAATAAAAACATATTATGGCTCGATACCCGGTAAATGTATCTACTTGTTTTGCATGTAGGAAAAGTTATCTATATATTTTTATACCTGCATGTATACCTAGAAGCAAATAAAAACTTGTGCCAGGGAAAAATGGCACGAAACAGAATGGCTTACCTGAACCATCAGCCTAGTTTTAATCACATCAAGGGGAGTGGTTATAGCTCCAGTTATTGCACCTGTGAAAGTTTGATATTCTCATGAGAGAAATTTCATTTAACCAAAAAAAAAAAGAAAAAAAGGGACCAACTTCATAATGCAATCTAATCTAAATAACCCAACAACACCGAAAAAGGCATCCCCTTCAAGAATAGATGGAACAACAAGATTCAAATGAAACAGCTACAACAAGTAACTACAGATGGCTTTGAATGAAACCAATAGGTAAATGTCATCTTACCAGCAAAAGCGCCAATTATAGCATTCTCGGGATCATTCAGGTCTCTCTTTGCCTGGCATTAGTTAAAACAGGTTAAATTCATCGACAGTGAAATACAGAAAAAATAACACAGATATGCATAGGGAAGCACGAATAGGTAGATAGGTAATAGCTGGAGGTGTTTGTGACAAACAATCATATAAGAATTTATTTTTGGTTCAGCAATTCAAGATCTTTATTCAACGCAACACTGACTTATATTATCTTTTATGGCCCCATTCAAGGAAATCTTAAAATATTTGAAACGATTCATACTATAAAACCTACTGGTCGTAAGTGTTTGATTGACATAGCACGTTGCCAAGTCAAGGGAAGAATGAAAACTACTCATTCAATATAAGTTTCATAGATTAACATAGCACGTTAATCAAAGGAAGAATGAAAATGTTGTCGAGTTTCACCAATATGTTCATTACACACCACTTGATATAAGCTTCATGATGAGGAGGAGCTTACCGCCACTTTATAGCCAATCCGAAGCTGCTCATATATGCAAAATTGAATTGCATCAAAGGGTAAATCTCTCAGCAAAAAGGATCCATATCCCTGCAATCCGAAAAAGGTAAGAGAAGTTGTAAACATGATTCAAAGTTCAAAATTGCAATGACATGCAAAAACACGGTACATTTGAAACCTCCCAAGTCCCATCTAATATAGAAACATGGTACGTTTGAGACCTCCCATCTAATATCTATACGTATATATGTGAACATATAGGTATAATAACAACAAGAAAAGAATAGCTAAAAATCAACTCTTTTAAGAGAGGAAAATGATACATTTTAGCATTTCCTTCATTAATTATTTTTAAACAAGGGGGCTTGGATTTGTGATGAAGGCTGGGAATCACATACCACGTAGAGTCCTTTAAAACCCTCCCTCGAAGCAATGAGGCGTACAGCATCAGGGGCAGAAGAAAATTGCCCGGTTTGCATCCTCTGCTTAACAACCTGAGTTATGTTGAATGGAAAGTCGGTCAACTAAAACAATTTTTTTAGTTTCTTTCCTAAAACACGGAAATGCAAAACAAGATTAGAAACCTCTGTTGGAACACGAATAAGAGAAGCAGCTAGGCCTCCTATAGCTCCTGCAGTCTGCATTATATTAACAATCAAGTAAGCTTATCTTTCCAGATAACTTATACACCTAGACTATATACATATATATATATATATATAAATAATTTCACATAAATATGTATTGTTCAATTACTTTACTCACTCTTTCCCTCTCTCTGAAGATATTTTACACTCCTATACTGTGGGTATTTTGCTTAGCCGTATTCATCATTGGTGCAAGAGCACTTGATTAGTGAGCTATTACACACTCACTAATACACCAATGCAAATATTTGTTGGTCTAGTTTATTCTTTGTCCCTCTCATCATATACTATGTTCGGCTCCATGAGTGCATTTCAAGCTCTTTTCTTTCTTCCTACTGTACAACAGTTCTAGTTGCCTCGTGAACAATTTTGATTTTCTTTCTGCCCTTTTTTTTTTCCCCAAGAGACACCTCTGTTTTATTTACATTATTGCTTTCAGATGCCTTCAATTCGTTGATCGTATCATCATTCTTCAATTTGTTCCAAAACTATACTTACTAATCATGATATGATATTGAAAAACAAAATGATTTGCGAGAATAATCATAGTTCAAATCAACTTTGAATAATCATTTATGAAAGTACTCTCTTTTTTGTGCCAGAAATACGGAAACTACATAGAGAACTAAGTTTTTCCAAGTATAAATCACCTGGCTACATATTTCTTTAGAGTTATTTTCCAACAAGAAACCCATTATTTCGTCGAGTAATACTCAATTTCTCTGCATATCAAATCATGTTGAGTACTAGTAATCAAGAAATGAGCATAGTTCTCTCACCAAGTGAGCTACAGCAGTAAGGTTTTCAGGAAACATTCTCAATAGTTTCTGCTTTGTAGGTTCGTATACGCCTACAAAAACGGCAGAAGCCCTGCATATAGAAATTGATTCTTCTTATATACAAAACAAGTTTTTTTTCCAAAGAGAGGAGGAATACGAAAGTACACAAAGTAACTGTCACCAATCAACTGGGATACAGAGGTCAAAAAACACATATCCAATGTTTAAAACTACATGTGTCTATACGTGTTGAAGTGCGTAAATTCTCCGGAGGTACTTACGGTAAAACACCAGCAAGGTTACCAGCCAATCCAGAATAAAGGCCCTTCAACACTATTTTTCCACCACCTTGAGCAGCCTGTAACATGTTCAAAAATGTAAATAAGAGTCATTCTCACCAGAAATCTGTGGAAACAGAAATAGTTTTTAGGAAAACAGAAATTGAAAAATGAAACTACTTGATATGCCATTTTATGATTTTCCTCTAAGCAGGGAAAGAAAAAAAAAAATGCACGGCCATGGCAAAAAGGGATATATAACAGTAATTGCAGAAAGACTAAAATAAAAGTCTACGAATGATGTATTCAGTACCAATCCACCAGGGAATGGAATGGCAACTCAATGGCGCAGAAGTCTTTTGTTTGTATAAATTTTTTAATCATTACTACAAGTTTCTTTTTTCTAAACAATTATGCAGAATTCATAGGATAAACTCAAAAGGCAAAAATGCAGACAAAAAATACAGAATTTGACATCGGATGATCCTACTTCTTTTGAAAGTTGGTTACAAATAAAATTCATATTTAACCTGCCTGCAGCCGTGTTTTTATAGTATCGATTGGGTATAAAGCTGTTTCAACGACAACACCAGCTGTACCTCCTGCTATGACCCCCTCTGCAAAATCCACCAGATTAGTCAAGAGAAAGCAGATTAGCATGCGAGATAGACATAATAAAAGTAAACAGGCAACATGAAAAACGGAAGTCATGCTCCGCCTTCCTCTCTATCCAATGGATCAAAAGGAAGAGACCTATCACAAGACCCGCTAATGGTAGATTGGTTAGAACTAATTTACCTTATCATTGTGGGAATAATGAACATGAATCGCTAATGGTAGCTTGGTTAGAACTAATTTACCTTATCATTGTGGGAATAATGAACATGAATGTGTAATCATCGACATTGACCAAACAGAGAATATTGCCTTTTTCACATAGGGTTTACTAAAAATCTATCACCTCTTTTTATGAGAACTTCCTTTTATTGACAAGGAAATCAAACGGAAGTCAAATGGCTATATTCTTTATGGGAAATACTAAATTTTAGCACCTAACGTAACATGTAACCGGGTTATATGAAGAACTTGAGCACCAAGCTATATTCTTTATGGGAAATACTAAATTTTAGCATACCAAAAAAAGTACGGAAAAAGTCAAATGCCTTTGCTGTTTCCATGTTGGCAGCTGCAAATGGCTTCTTTTTTTCAAATGACAAGTTTTGCACTTTCTTGTTTCCTGCATCTGCAAAACCACATCACCTGCTCAAACTAGGAACAAACAATGAAATAGAATGAATGAATTACTAAGGGTTGACGAACATAAATCAAAATTAAGACCGCAAATAATTCTTCTGTCTGCATGTGAAACATGTGCTAAATTGTAAAGTAAAATTGTTGCTCTTGAGAACTTGAACCAAATTAGAAGTTACTTTCGTTTTGACTTTGACATGACAAGGAGCTTCATCCATAGTACAATGACACAAGTAGCAAAGTTAGAAAGGTAAAATTTCACAGGTCCGCAGCACAACACAGATTAGTAACGACGTCTTCCTAAAACGGGTTGTCCCTACTTCGTACCATTGATCAAAGGATGAGGGCAGTACCAGCCATAAAGTTTAAACCAATATTCAGTACCTCAAGATGCACAAAGATAAAGTCAAAGGCCAAAACATAAGAATGCAAAATCCTGTGGTGTCTGAGTCATGTTGTGCATATGAACTAGACAAGTCTAATATTGAAACTTACCCAATTAAGCTTCAAGAAAAAGAACAAATGAACAAAAATATCCGAATTCCGAAACCAAAAAAAAAAAAAAAAAAGAAGGCAACAACAATAAAAACAAATTGGATTCATGTTAAAGGACTCCTACATTTTTCCATTGCCCCAAATACCATACTTGAATATGCAGAGTATCTTCATTCAAGTTAATAGTGATAATGCCACCATATGTCACACCATAATAATTCCAAACCTAATATATAGGTGTACCCTTATATCCGATACCTATAAAACGACACTTGTAACTTTTTTTGTACATTGTTATAACAACCAATTGATTCCAATGTAATATTTTGTTAGTGATACTTGTCCTTTGCACTCACAAATCTAAATAGTACCATGTTCCAAGATTCTAAATAAAATGGTAACTGTTGGACATGTTGGACCTATCTGGCTGTCAGGCTTAAAACAATATATATATATATATATATATGGTAAGGAACAGAAAAATTGAAGAAATGGGGTTACCTGTAGATGGTAGGGCAGAACTTTTCCCGTCGACGGCAAGCGTCAAAGGACCCATTGAGGTCCACTACTCTATCCAAACACAAAAACCCCCCCTTTTTATTTTTGGGAAAATCGTTACATATCAAACCCTTAAAAGAGAGAGAAAAAAAAATCTACTTTATTGCACGCATGCAACAGCCAAAACAACGATTTGGGATAGTAAACAGTAAGAAGAAAATGCATGAAAAGAAAAGGAAAAGAAAAATGTTTTGTAGAACATCGAGAAATGTCCATGAGAGAGAAAGAGAGGAGAGAGAGAGAGAGAGAGCAGAGTACCAGAATGCAGAGGCCTCAGTGGGTTGTTAACAGAAGATGAGCAAATGGGTAAGAAGAAATTGTTAGTAATAGGAGAAACGGAACAGGTAACCGTGGGTCATTTATATAAAACAGAAAACTGCACTTTCACCTTTGAATTTTTCAAAATTACGGAAACAGCTCTTTTACTAAAATATTTACGTTAACACCCTTAGAAAAAAAAAGAAAGGAAAATTGTAGCAAATAGAAAGGTTTTTGAAAATAATTACAGCCAAATAGCATCTCTAAAAATAAATCAAGCAAATTGCATTTCTTTTATCAGAATTCTTTTTGAGATGTTAGTTTTATCTTGGAGGATCGCGGCTTTGTTGACAGTGATAGAGATGAATAATACGACCACTAACGATGTCAGAGAGGGTTGTCATGAAGCTTGAGTTGGGTTTGTTCTGTCACGACAGCCTCCTAATGATGGTCAATGATCTTCCTCGTGATTTTTGGAGCAGTCAGCGGCACCGACACGCCATCGATGGGTGCTTGGGGAATGCCAAAGACCAGGCTAGGGTGTTTTTTGTTAGGAATTTCTTTTTCGGGGGCTGCTTTGAAATTTGATTTAGGGCTAGTTCTTTTTTTTTCCCCTCCTAATTCTGCAGTGTTACAATTTTTAAATAAATTGGAAAATTGTATCAACATCAACATATAAAGAAGTGTTGCTATGAGTTTCCCTTTTTTAAAAAAGAAAAAACTGTCAATATGAGACATGGATTACACTCTTGTATCTTTTTATTTATGTTCTTAAATATTATCAACTCAAATATCATATCATATCAATTAAAATATCATATTAATTAAATATATGACTTGATATTATTAGAGGATGCGACAATCAGATACAAATACAAATAATAAGATATACAAACCGAAAACAACTTTTGACCAAAACTGTAATTATTATTTTTACTAGGTAATTCCCATTCTTTATTTATTTATTTATTTTTTATTTTTAGTTAATTTTGTGAATCTAGTATTGCCAGGTAAATCAGGCTTGTACCTAGTAAATTCTTTATTTACTTTGGTTTATATATTTATATATATATATATTTAGTTCATTTGGTAAATCTTATGTTTTATTATATTAATCTGGTATTTAACTGCTAAATCCTTTGTTGCTTTTTTCTTAAGTTTTGGTTTATTTGATAAATCTAGCATTTACTAGGTAAATCTTTTGTCAATTTTTATTTACTTGATAAATATTGTGTTTGTTGAAGCTAAAAATTTGAAAGAAATTATCTCTTTCAGTTTTCAAGGACCATTGCCGTAGGTAGACGTTATGAAAATCCACAGATTATCCAAAGTTTTTTAACTGTTTGGTGGAACCACTCAATCCATTTAATTCAAACTTTTTTTTTGTCTTTTTTCCAAAATGTTTTTGTCTTTTTCCTAAAAAATTTTTTGTCTTTTCTGAAAATTCAAAAAAATTTACTATTTGAACTTAAAAATCTCAACTCAAACTACTTCACCAAACTCCCCCTAATGTTCGTTTCAAATTTTGGTCTTGACAAAATGGGTTAATTTAATTTTAGATTATGAAAAATATACATTTTTTCACTTTACTCTCAAAAACTTAAAATGTCACACCAGTGACACCTGAGCTTATCAAACGTGACCAACTTATTTAAAGCTGAGCTTAAAAAAAATTGAGTTTAAGAAGATTAAAGAAAAAAATGGTTAGTATTATGAATAAAAAGAATCAGTTGCGAGAGACGTCTAAGAAGATAAATAGTTTGTCGGAAAAATAAAAAGAATAAACAATATCAGAATTATTGAGATATTTATGAAAAAAATAAATAAATAAACAGAATTTATCTATCCCTGTTTTTTATTATATCTGTTTTAAAAACAAAAATCAGCCCTGCAAAAAGATTAGGAAATGAAGCTGAGGCCTAATTTATAGACTTCATTAAAAAAAAAAAAAACTAATTAATATCATTATTGTTTTATATTTTGAGATTTTTCATCAAACTGAGGCCTAACTAATTAATGTAATTCATTAAAAAAACTAATAAATATGATTAATTTTTATTTTTTAATATTTTGAGACATTTATGGATAATTAGTTAAAAGTTTTCTAATTATAAGAGAGCATTGTCTTAAACAAGGCCTTAGGCAATTTGCCTTGATGGCTTTACCCTTAAGCCGGCATTGTAATCTCTCTACCTGCATTCTCAAACTAATCATCCTTTTCCTTCAAACCCAAGAAACCTCCCATGACTCATCCAACCCTAACACAATTTTCTAAATTACCATTAATCCAAATTTCTTAATTAAGTCCCCTAGAGAGGCCAACCCTTTCTTTCTTTTCATTTTTTTTTTCCTCGAACCGGCTTGAACCATGGCCCGAGCCGGTGGGTTCCTCGTAGTTAGTGCGGTTTCCGCGGTCGTGATCATGGTCTTGGCCAACCATGCACAAGGGTTGGGAGTCAATTGGGGAACAATGGCCTCGCACCCTTTGCATCCAAGCATAGTGGTCAAGCTTTTAAAGGACAATGGGATCAAGAAAGTCAAGCTTTTCGACGCGGACGATTGGACGGTCAGTTCCTTGGCGGGGTCCGGCATTGAGGTCATGGTTGCAATCCCTAATGACCAGCTTAACAAGTTTGCTAATAGCTATAACCATGCAAAGGATTGGGTTAAAGAAAATGTCACCAAACATCTTCGTGACAATGGGGGAGTTGATATCAGGTTAATTTGCAATATATGTATACTTTTTCTCAAAAATATGCATACTATTGGGAATGAAATGTATTACTGCAATTTTCATTTTGTCGTGAAATGTGAAAAAAAAAAAAAAAAAAAAAAGAATTCACAACATATAAGTTCTTTGATTACGAGTTCATTAGAAAATCTATTTTTAAGGGAAAAAAGTATATTATTAGTAGTAAATTTCTAAATATATGGCAAAATTTTTTTGTCACGTTGCATCATTCGTGCATTTTTTTTTAATGTAATGATTATTTTTATAATTTATCAAAATTACTACTAGATTGAATCCAGTATCATAATTGATTGTGGCATAGTATACATATATATTTTAAAAATGTATTATGTGTTGATTTCTTATATTCTATAGAAAGAAATAGAAATATTTGTAACTCAAATCAAAGCAAATATTTTAAATCTTATAGTTCTGTTTAAAGAGAAATTAAAATACTTTTAAGTTTTGTCGAATGTAAGATATTCTATATAAATCCATTCCGGGCAGTTTGGCTATTATGTTCCCATATTAGTAGTACGCCAAAAAAATAATGTGTGTTCATTCATGTGTTTTGTAGGTATGTGGGAGTTGGAAACGAGCCTTTCTTGGCGAGTTACAACGGCAGTTTCATCAAACCCACCTTCCCGGCACTAAAAAAACGTCCAAAAGGCACTAAACGAGGCTGGCGTGGGAGACAAAATCAAAGCCACAATACCTCTAAACGCCGACGTTTACGAGTCGTCGTCAAACACCCCGTCCGACGGCAATTTTCGCAACGACATCAGGGACCTCATGCTCCAAATAGTACGCTTCCTAAACGACAACAAATCTCCGTTCACCGTGAACATCTACCCTTTCCTCAGCCTCTACGAAAACGCCAACTTCCCACAAGAATTCGCCTTCTTTGATGGTTCTAAGACCATCAACGACAAGAACAACACACGGTACGACAACGTGTTTGATGCGAACCACGACACCTTGGTTTGGTCCCTCAAGAAGGCGGGCGTCCCGGACCTCAAGATCCTCGTGGGGGAGGTCGGATGGCCCACCGACGGCGACAAGAACGCCAATGTTGGATTGGCGAAGAAGTTCTATGACGGGTTGCTAAAGAAGCTGGCTAAAAACAAAGGAACCCCACTAAGGCCAGGGCACATGGAGACATATCTGTTTAGCCTTTTTGATGAGGACATAAAAAGCGTGGCTCCGGGCCACTTTGAGCGCCATTGGGGGATATTCCGATACGACGGACAGCCAAAGTTTGCGATGGACTTCACCGGGCAAGGGCAGGACAAGATGCTGGTGGCTGCGAAGGGCGTTCAGTACTTGGAGAAGAAGTGGTGTGTGTTGGATAGTGATGTAAAGAACTTGAGTGCCGTAGGGCCTGAAGTGAATTACGCGTGTTCCATGTCTGATTGCACTAGCTTGGGTCCCGGCACATCTTGTGGGGAGTTGGGTGACAGAGAGACGGCTTCTTATGCTTTCAACATGTATTTCCAGATGAATGATCAGAGCGTCGAGGCGTGCGGCTTTAGCGGAATGGGGAAGATCGTGACGCAGAACGCGTCCCGTGGAAGTTGTCTGTTCCCCATTCAGATCGAGAGCGGCGCCGAGAGGCTCGGATTGGGGTCTGCTGTGATGGTTGCTGCTGTAGCCTTGCTGAGTTTGTTGGTGCTTATGTGAGAGAATTTGAGGTTGAATGTTTTATATACCAACGCACCACAAAGCATTTTTCATGGCACAAACATCCAACCCCCAACAACATGAACTCTGCCGATTGCCAAAAATAGTACACAACAACCTCATGATGCCACTGCACCATGGTTTTTCTATAGCATTTTTCGATGTATATTTAAGAACAGTAACAACATAACTCCACTAACAGAAATCCTCGATGGAAATAAGAATTAAAATATATATATATATATATATTATCATCTACATCCGTGAACTTTAAGATCATTTTTACTTTGTTTAAAAACTCACTTTACCCCCCTTAAACTTTGAATTTAACTACGCTTTACACTTCTATCATAATTTCAACTTTAAAAAAAATGAATTTAGTACAGTCATTTGATTTTTGTCCATTCGTTTTTAGCTTAAATCCTAACATAATGGGCTTAAAAAGACTAATTCCCCTACTTTTTCACCAATTTTTAACTGAAATTAGGATAGAAATGGTAAAGTGAAATTAAATTCAAAATTCAATGGGAAAATGAAAAATTTTGAAGTTTAGAGAATAAGGAAAAAGTGATCTTAAAATTCATGAGACAGAGACGAAAATATTAAGAAACGAAAAAAAAAAATAAAGAAATAAAGAAAGAAAACTAATTCCACAAACACGAGTTAAAACGCGAGCACTTTTTTTTTTTTTTTTTTGCCAAATTATAAGTAGGAAGCTATTCACCCCGCTGGGATTAACTCACCAGTGGGAAGGAAAGAGATTGGAGTAGGAAGATCCCAAGAGTGTTCAGTTTTCTTTAATAATTAGAAGCCATAAATCCCATGCCGTAAATAAATAAACAAAAATTTGGAAGCTATTTGCTCATGCACTCTATGGATGCAAAACCAAAAACGATGCAATCCACACGACACAAGAACCTTAAAAAATGTTGAACAAGGTGAATGTGTCATTCATTCTCTCTCTCTCTCTCTCTCTCTCTCTCTTATTTGCACTTTTTCCAAAACAAAACAAAACAAAAAAAATCTTAGAAATATCAAACGGGTTACAAACAAAAGGGAGAGCTTTCCACAAGACTTGCCCGCAAAGAATTGCAAAAGAAATTATGGATCAAAATCTTAAAGATCATGTCTTCATCTGTTGCTGTTCTAAATTGCTCGCATTCTTATGGCCTACCCATAATAAAATTCTGCTTATTTTCACTAAATTAAGGAGTCGAGACAGACCCCCAACAACAAATTTCCTTTCGTTGCATTTCCCTCCTCACCAGAGCCCACAAGACGAGCACAGCCAATTATGCAGGAGAAATAAGGCAAATGACTTGCAATAACATTCATACCCTTGTTTAACTTCCCCGACTCATGTTTGAAGAGAAAGCAATTGCAGCAGCCATGAAGTTTCAAATAATCAGAGCAACTAAATCCGATAAGTTGTTATTTAGATTTCTTTTGCTCAGTAGCCCTGGACCCCATAATCTTACAAACAGGGTCTTCTTTCGGCCGAAGAGGCATTAGAGCAGGATGGACCTTGAGATCTCCTACAACCACCCTTTGTCCCGCATCCAACTCACTTAGGTCCACTTCAATGTACGGTGGGATGATATCTGCTGGGCAAAGGAACTTGGCAGTCCTCCTGATGATATTTAAATAAGCACCTGCAAATATTTTGAAGCAATTATTTAACTCACTGATCTGAGCATTCAAGTTATTTTCATCAGAAACATGAGAAGTTAATTCCAGAAACAAAACTACCAAGTAAAAAAGAGAGTGGAGGTTTGGCAGACAAACCAAGAAGAGTTTAATAACTCAATCTTTGTAATATTGACATGGCTAAGATTACCGCATAACAACCAAAATAGTACTAGCAAATCAATGGCAAATCAATACGCTTGTTCAAGTCTCCTGAACTTAAGTTTTCCATACACACATACTCCCAAAAAAAAAAAAAAAACCTTTCTTCATCTATTTTGACAGTAACCTTTATACACATTATATATTTCATTAAGGAAAGGATGGTATCAGTCAACTTTACCACATATTCCCAGTTTGTAGAAACTTAAGTCAGCAATGATTAAGACAAAAAGTTCTGAAAAGTCTGAACTCAAATATAATAAACGCAATACAATCCTTGTGATCTGATAAATTACACCCATTTTAACTCACTGGTTGTAAACTAAAAGGATCAAACGATCAGAGCCATGTTTGTTCTCAGTCTGCCTATCTAAATTTATTAAACCAAGCCACAAAAAACGAGCTCTCTGATATGCTAAAACTCAGTGTGAGTATCTTAAGAACCGACAACAAAATATATGGATTGTCAAAATAAAGCGAACTGAGAAGTCAAAAAGTTGCAAGAAATCATGTACAAAAGCAGTAATACTGTAAACAACACATTGAGATTTTAGATCAGTTTGGGCTAACCTTTCCTCAATCCAGGAGAAACATCCTCTCCTCGGAGTACTAGAGGAACATCGACTTTCAACAAAGCATGCGATGGTGCCCTTATGAAGGTAACATTAAGTGGTGCGTCTGTTGCTGAATTAAGATGTATCTGGAAAAAGTGATTGAAACACAGTTTACGGGGTGCTTTGAATCAAGCAAAATTTAAATAAGAAATCACACATATCAGTGAAACAACAACTGCGGTAGAATAACTACTACACCTACTTTTATTACATCGATCCACTAAACAACCAAAAATAGCTACTCATTGTTATTCTTAAACAATTCAAAACAAGATTCGCAAGTGCAAATTCACTGTTTGCGAAGTGCCCCTTTCTTTATTTTCACAAGTTATCAAAGAAAGATGAGAAATGGCAAGAAATTTTGGATACGCAATTAGGAACCACAATTTTAGCTTCTAACGTTTTTATTCTCCACTTCTATGAAACAATTTCCACCAAATATAAACAAAACACCGAACTTTCTAATTCCCAATTTCCACTACCTATTTCAATCCAGTGTTCAAAGATCAAAGCTTCAAACTTTCCAAGCACTAAGAATTAAAAAATGTATAGTAACAGTTGTGATTTTCCAAATGCTAAATCCTCTAATTAGAAACTTTTCTAATCTCCCAATCTCCACATCCATGACCTAAGCGAGGGAAAAAAAAAAAACAAAAACAAAAAAAAAAAAAGCGCTCCTTAATTTTCTAGTCAACCAAACAAAGCATCTAACTTTCCTACTCACCAATCACCACCAATAAATCCTATTCAATGGTTTCTGAGAATTCACAAATTTCATACAGAGGGAAAAAATCAATAACAAATTAATAAGAATGAAGAATTTCACAATTAGAAACCTTTTAATTAGTTTTCACAATTGTTGAAGAAATCCACAACAACATTTCCGATTCAATTGTTTGCGAAAACTCAGAAAAATCACTTACCAGGCGGGGAAGCACACGGACTTTCTCGATGATGTCAGTATCGGAGTCGAAATCGGAGCGGACCTCGAGGTCGAATAGGCGGGAGAGGAAGAAGGAGCGGCCGAGCTGGCCGACGAGCTTGCGGATCTGGTTGGAGCGGACGGAGATGAGGCGCTTGTTGCCGCCGTTCTGGCCGTCCTCCTGCTCGAACACAATGCTGGGGACTCGGCCGGCCTTGCGCTCCCTGGCGGCTATGCTCTTGCCGGAGGAGGCCCGAGGGGTGGCCAGGATCGTCTCGGCGTACTTCGGGTCGGGCCTCGGGAAGCCGTCGAGGTACGTCAATGGTGGCGCCGGTGGCTTAGGCGAGGGAGGCGGCGGAGGAGGAGGGTTGTCGTCTTGTTGGACCAGAGCGAAGGCGGAGCGGGAGTAGGGTCGTACATGGGAGGACTTGGTGAGCAGAGAACGGTAGAGCAACATTTTAGAGAGAGTGAGAGGGGGGGATGAGAGAGAAAGTGGGGGGGTTAAGGAGGGTTTTTGGGTTTGGGAAAGGAGAAAGGAGGCGTTGAGTTTCGTTACTGTGAGGGAAAGTTGGAGTGATGGAGTACCGGGGAGTACGAGAAGGCAAATGTACACGATTATTTCTTATGAGTAAAGAGAGTTTTTTTTTTTTTTTTTTTTTTTTTTTTTTTTGGTGAACAAGGAGAGAGGAAAAAATAATTTATGACGAATTAATTTGGAGGGAAAGACAATTTGTTTTTTGTTCTTTTTTTTTTTTTTTTTTTTTTTTGAGAATGTGAGACTCTATAAACATCATACTCAAATCATATGCGGAAAAAAAAAACTATACATAATCTTTAAATAGCCTTTAATGCCGTTTGTTTGCATCAAATAAAAAAAACTATATTCTTTCTTATTTTCTCACTTATTTTAACGAAATATGAAATGATTTTGTTTTTATTTTTTTCATTTTTACTTGATGCAAAACAAACATCATGAAATACTATTGAAAGATTATTGAGAATTGTGTGAAACCATTCAAATCAGTACTTTAGAAGATACATTGTCACAGTCTTTTTTTTTTTTTTTTGGATAAAAGTACAATATAAAAATCCTTTGACAATTTGATCACAAAGAATTTTTAAAAGAAAAAAACTTGATGGACACATAAATTATTAAATTATAACTTAAGAAAAAACTAGATGAACACATAAATTATTAAATTATAACTTCAAAATAATTATTAACTGAAAGAGAAGGCATGAGTATGTACAAGGAAGTGTAATTTCCCAAAAATTCACACAATAAATTCGGCCGCAAATTTTAAACGAACAACAAGCACCAGTGGTCTAGTGGTAGAATAGTACCCTGCCACGGTACAGACCCGGGTTCGATTCCCGGCTGGTGCATCTACTTCCTCTTTTTTCTTTTTTTCATTAAAGGTATCTAAATTTCCATTCTCCAGTATGATTTTTGCCCAATACTCTGGCCCATCAGCTTCATACATATTATCTAAAACAATAAAATATCAAGAGAAATCCTAAAGTTTATATGTTGACAAATTACAATCAAATGAATCCATTAATTCAAATATGCAACAAAGTTTTTTATTTTTGTTCAAACGTTCCAAACTCACCAATTTTTCATCTTTGAACTTCAATCACAGAATGCAATGTAGAACCCTCTGGAATTCCCAAAGGAGGGTCAGCACATGAACAATTATCAACTGTAAATAGCTCCCATTCCTTGATTCCACACTTCTCCAATGCCGAAACCAATCTCCCCCTCTCCGCTTCGTCCGGGTAGGCGCCATTTGGACTCACAAGCACTGCCCCGGTATAAGATTGCCCGGCAACTCTAGCAGCCCCACTGTAGTGAAACAACCCCCAGCTAAGATCATCTGGTGCATCCACAATGGTCCAGAACTCATTCGAAACGACGCCATTATCCAACACGCTGAAGTAAAACGTCCCCGGGACTTTGCCTTTCTTGACTCTGTACCTTCTTCTCCTCCAAACCAGCTCTCCCTCCAGCGTTTTCACCTGAAAAACTGGCTCGTACCAGAAGGACCCTTTTGCCTTCCCCCTGTAAAAGAGCTGGTATTGACAAGGGAACTGGTCGTAGGCCGGGTTTAGCCCTGCCACGACACGCCAACTCCAATCCAAACCCCCTAACCAGCCAACGAAAACATCCTCAGCAACTTCGTGGCACAAACCCTTGCCTCGAAATTTTGCCATAGGAGGAACATAAGGCTTTTCCGGGATCTTTGCATCCAGTTCGAGACAGTTGTTCTTCTGCAACACGCAGAGAGAAAACGCTTCCAAGTTGGGACTCTCGTAAGAAGTAATGCACCGATAGTTACACACTTGGTCAGCCGGACTGCATTTGTTCAAGCATTGCAGGGCTTTCCTGCAGTTGGGATCCAAGAGGCAGTTTAGCATCTGACTCCCGCAATTCTTCACCATACAGTTGAGAGTAGAGAACCCTTTCGATCCCAGATTCGTCAGAATCGGGACTGGCCTTATGTAGGCATTGATAATGACCAATATACAAAACCTTATATCATCAGAATTATGCCTTTCCCATGCCTCGGACACAGTCTTAACCACTTCAACTGTTTGATTGCTCTTCTTCAATTGAGAAACTCCGCTAATTCTTCCCAAGAAACTTCCATCACTTTGGCTTTCCACATAAGACCCTCCCAATTTGTTCGCTAAACCGGGAGAGGACTCGAAGCAGATTATGTTTTCAACCTTCCCGCTGTTGGACTGAATCCATTTCACTGATTCCTGGTTTGTCACACCCACAACTACCAAAATATCCGCCTCACGGCTCAATTCCCTTTGTAGATTCACAGATTTTTCACCATTTGATTCAATGAAATCGTCGGTAAACACTCGCATTTCATACCCTTCATCCACCCATTTCAGTCTCTTTGCCTAATTATAGAAAATCAGCAGAATCCATAACCAAATACTTGGACAGCGTAAAAAACTCCAAATATATATATATATATATATATATATTCATAGATAAAGCAATTTTATGTCTAACTTTTCGGTCTCACACAGTTTATCATTGTTATACTGGTATCATAACAATTGAGTCTGAAATAACCAATCTTTTTAATTAAGCAAATATTACATTTCTCAAAAGGAAGATAATATTTTACAAAAATAAAAATAAAGATAAAAATAACAAAAAAAAAAAAAACAACATCACAAATATGTAGATAACACAAAGGGGTAAAGCCTTCTTCTTTTTCTTTTTCTTTTTTTTTTTTCCTTTTTAATTCCAACTTTTAACGTCAAAATTAAGGATTCATTAGAACAGTGTAAATAAATGTCTAATTTCTACCAGAGAAAATCATAACAAAAATAATGAGATGATTGTAAGTTTATAATCGAAATATAACAGTTTTTTTAGAATATTTTAAGAATAGCATAATTGTGAAGTGGTTACTATAATGATTTCACATTTTACACTACAAGATAATATAGTAATTACTATAACAATTTCACATTTTATACTACAAAAGTATAAAGTAATTCTTATAATAACGTGAATTTTTGCTACTTATATAAGATTTTATATCCTTGTTATATTTTATCATTACAGATATAAATAATGTATTAACTAAAAAAAAAAAAAAGCCTATTTCTTGTTTTTTAATATATGTATATAACATTTAAACAAAAAAGAATACACACACACACACACACACATATATATATATATATATATGCATATACAGCTATAAATATATGAGAAGAAACTTACAGTGTGGAGCATAACCTCCTCCCAAGGCGCACATTTGAGGGGGCTGAGGCTGCCATGGCCGACGAGAGCCACTATTCTCACCGGCGGGTCAGAAAGTTTCCCCTTCTCCTCCTCCGTCACCACCGCGGAGTTCGATTCTACTACGGCCGTTATGTTAGACGATGGTGTGGAGACGAGAGTTTTGGGAATGGAAATTCGGAGAAATGAACAAGGAAGAGTGGTTCTCAAACGCCGGCTAAGTGGAGGAAAACCGGCGGCGGAGGCCGAGAACCGGCGGTTCGACGTGAACCCAGTTTCCGGTTTGAAAGGCCCCGGAGCTTCCAGAGTCATGCTTTTTTTTTTCTTTTTGGGTTATATTTTTTTGCTGACGGGACGGATAGGAGTGATGGAGTCTGTTCTATCTTTTATCATTTGCTTCTTCTTCTTTTTTTCTTTTTTAAGCTTGGAAAAGTGTTCAGTTGGTTTCGTTACACGTTGCTCAGCAAAAAAAAAAAAAAAAAAAAAAAAAAAAAAAAAAAAAAAAGATAATGCTAAACATATCAACATATTTAGTATTAATATCTTTAAATTTGTTATATTTTTTATAACTCTCCCCTAAATTTTTAATTTTAATAATTTACCCTTAAACTTGTTACATCGTTATAATATATACACTTTTTAATTAATTTTATACCAAATAAAAATTTTAAAATTGGAAAATTTGTATTTGAGTTTGTATTAGATTCATAAATTTTTTTGTTAGAAATGAGTTTTTCGTCTTTACATGAGATGTATGTTAGTTTTTCTTAATTAATTTAACAGAAAATTTATTCATAAGGGGTACATTACAATGATTTAGTAAATTCAATAATTAAATTGTCAAAATTAGAAGTTGGAGAAGTAAATTGTCAAGAGATAATAAGTTTGGGAGATGTCGGTACTAAATAACCTATTTTTATTTGTAGATATAATTAATTGATGTGATAATATTTTAAAAACTTACCGATAAATATATCACATAGATTGGTGTTCAAAAATTTTGGTCTCCCTAACATTTTTTTTTAAAGAAAAAGGGTAACTCAAATTTACTCCCACGAGCTGTCTTAGTTTGTCCTATAAAATTCAAAGTAAAAATTAGATAGATGACTTTTTATGCTCATTCTTTTAAATCGAATTTTTTTGTTTTTTAGTTTTATTAGATTTTATGATAGTCTATCCGATATATTGATATGTTATTATTTTACTCTATCTGGTTTATTGATAATGGACTATCAAGTAGTCAAACAGTAATTTTCTAAATTGAAAAAACATAAGTCATTTATTAAAAAATGACTCTAAAAATATTGTTTTCCTAGAAACTTTTAACTCAAATTGAAATAGAACTCCCATTAAGCTTATTATTATTTACAAGTTTGAAGAAGAATCCCATATGGATCACATATATATATATATATATATATATATATTGGTGAATATGGATCGCATAACTATTTGTTAAACTGTAATACTTTAATGATTGGTCACTTAAAAGGTAAATTATGTAGCCACACCCTCAACTTCTTGAAGAAAAGAAAAGAAAAGAAATGTTATCTGATTATTTAAAAAAGCCGAGTTACTAAAAATATTATAAATTATTACTAGTAAATGAAGAAACAGAATACAATTACACATACATACATATAAATTAATATACGTCCATAATAAAAAGAATTTATACGAATACGTTGTTTTACCCTATCAATAATCTTATTAATAGAGCAAGTATTTTTCATTTTATGTTTGAAACATGAGTTCGAATAATAAAAAAAAAATCCAATTCAAATTCTATATCCAAACTCAAGGAATTGAAGAAAGAAAATTAGAAAAACCAGTTTGATGTGACTTTTGAAAAGGTGAAAAATTCAAGTTGAATTTGATTTAAATTGAACAAATTCAATTTAAACCTTTACTTCAAATGAAGGCTTAATCATGAGATTAAATTTTTTTCCCGTCTAATTTACGAGTGTAAGAATTTTTGTGTTGTATGGTGCACATTTTAAATGACGGATACTACCAATTAAAAAATAATAATTTAATAGAAACCAGTACGGCAAAACGACATGCCGTATGGTAAAATATTGAGTTCACAGGTTCACTAGTTGCCTTCTACTTACTAATGGCACCTACTTTACAAAACCAATTCAGAAATAAATCACTTGACACAAATCTCAGCTGCAGTTCAGATAAACAAGCTTTGGCTTGGTCAAATAACCATGAAAAAAAAAAAAAAAGAAAGAAAGAAAAAAACAAACTAGAATATTTTCCCCCAAAAAGAAGAAAAACTATAAATATATTCCAAGTGCTTGTAAGGTAATATGACACATAAGGTGTTGTTTGCTTCACTTCTAGTTTGAGTATTCAGCCTTGAACTCATCCTGCAACTGTTCTCGAGACTTGGTTTTCGCGGCCAACACAACGTCATCAAGAAAACCCCTTTGCGGAAATTCTTCAGGCACGAGAGCCCGGTACGTCTCGAATTGTTCGGCAGCCTCCTCCTTTTTATCCATTAGACTGTAGATAATTCCCTGCCACAAATTCCCACTATTTTAGTCATTATAACATTCTAACAATTGAAGTTCGTCTTTCTGCCGCTGTCCCTGTTCAGTTCCGCAACATTTTATAGTAATAAGATTTTGAGAAAGTTTGCGATGCTATTTCCCAAACGAATCGTTGTATCAACAACATGGTTTTCTCTCAAGAACTTGTGAGGAATACATTTCAGAATTACAACACCTAATCCATTTCTTTGCAGGCCACGGAACAAATTTATACCGAAACAAGGGAGCGCATCTAATTATGGGAACTGAGAAGATCTAGAAAATAATGAAGACATGGTTTGCTTGGAGACTAAGAACTAATAACCAGTAAGAAAATTACAGCTTTCACAAACCCAACATAAATTCTCAAATGGGTGGGAAGTGCGATTTGTCATCACACCGCCGAAGGGACGAAAAAGAAGTCTATGTTTCTTGATCCTATCAAGATAAGGTAGCTTCAAACATTGGAAAAAAAAAAAAAAAAAAAAAAAAAGATTTGAACTAGCACCAGCAAAAACATAACATTAGAAAGCTCACCAGGCAGAGATAAGGCCGAAAATCACGATGATCTTCAACAACAAGAGTTTGAAATTCTTTCAAGGCCTCCTCCAATTCCCCCTGTAAAGCATAGAAGTTGTATAATGCGAATGAGAAGATCAAAGAAATGATTAGTTTCACTTATGCAGCGCTCACCAATTAACATTTCTTTAGTCTGCGCCAACAGCTTATAACAAAATATTTGTGCTGTCAGTCATGTTAATAACATTCCGAAACCAGGAGCTAGACTACTTTTGGCATTACCCTGACAACATGCATCTGCGCAATCAAAATTTTTATATTTCTCTCCTCGGTGACCCTTTTTTCACGGCGAGCGATCTCCAAAGCCTCATTTAACATCTTGAAAATCTCTGGACCTTCATGATTTTTGTGCATCGCCAATGCTAAACCCTGTCGAAAGAGAGTTGCGAGTAGTAAGTTTTCCACCAAAGAAACTACAATGTATCAATGTTTCCAAAGAACCTTGTTGTTGAAATGATCTAAAAACACTGTCTTTAAAAAGTTAAAAACAGATTAATAAAATCGTTCCTAAAATGAGAAAAAAACAGAACAGGTAACTCTGCAAATAAGAACTCTTAGAGTAGTACAACTCTTAGGAATTGTGTTAAGAACCGATTAGTAAAATGTAAGAGACAAGTACATTAGTTTCGAAAAATAGGATCAAACGCAGCATTTCGATAGAAAATAGACAAGGTTTTTTTTTTTTTTTTTTTGGTTACTACTCCTTGTGACTATTCTCCACAAATTCCGTTCATTCATTTTGACAAATTTTGAGTTTTCAAAGTGGCATGTACACCTAGTTTCACAACAATCCAATGACAAATACTTCAAAACTACTACATAGTCATACAATCAATGAATACGTGTGTGCATATATATATATATATAATCAAAGTGGCATGTACACCTAGTTTCACTACAAAGGACAATCCAATGACAAATACTTCAAAACTACATATATACAAATATGCATGCATAGATACATTAATATATATATATGTATATGTATATATATATTGAATGAGAGAACGATAATTGAACAACAGAGAGGGGGGGAGGGGGGGGGGGGGGGGGGTGGGGGGGGGGGGGGGGGGGGGGTGTTGTGTGGTTTGGGTGGGGTGGGTCAAGAACCTTACATGCAAAGCTCTAAGCAAGAGAGGCCTCTCCTTCAAGATTTCCTTAAACAATCTCTTTGCAACACTGAGTTTCCCCATCATCTCATAAGAAAGCGCCATCAGAAGCCTCCACTCAACTTCCTCGGGCTCCAAATCAGCCAACCTCTCCACAATCTTCACAGCCTCCTTTGTCTGTCCTCTCCTCATCTTCCCATACAAACCACCTTCAAAGCCTCCACATTTTTCGGTTCCTTCTCCAGAATCTTCTCATAAAGCTCTTCCTCCTCGATTTCCTCCTTCTGGGCATCTCTAATTTCCTCCAAATTTGCACCAGAACCGCTCGTTTGAGAAGGTGCTGCAATGGCGGCTCTCATGTTGAAACACCCAACAAATAAAACCGACCCGACAAGAAAACCCACCACTTTCTCCAACAAAAAGCTTCTGAGATTTTTGTCATTAGGGAGTGGTTTGGAAAAATGGGTGATGATATTTGGGAGTTTTGAGGAGGTTAAGGTTTTGATTTTTGGGTTTTTTTCTGTCTGGGGATTGTTCAAGGAGGAGGGTTTAAGGGAATTGTAGCAGAGTTTAAGGTTGATGAATTTGTTGGGAGTGGAAATGTTTGTATGAGAGCAAAGAGAGAAAGCAACGGAAGAACCCATCGGAGATATTGAATTGGATACTAAAGTTTGGCCATTTGTAAAGCTCGAGGGGTTTTATTTGTCCAAATAGTAAAAAATCTGGAAAATGGAAATGTGGGGTTTAAGGAGGAAAGAGATGAAGAACAAGAAGACGAGGGAACACACTTGCAGAGTGCAAGACTGCAAGTAGAGATTGAACAGTTTTAAAACTTGGGCCCTTACGGCCAAGGGCCCAGCCCAACGGGTTTGGGAACTTACTCTAGCGGATCGGAATTCGACTTTTGATAATAAAATTTAAAAAGCACATGAAGTTAACACTAGAGGCTAACGTGACATAAATTAAATTAACAACTTATTCAGAATTTAGGTTTGAAACTAAGCATGCATTTTATGTTAAAGTTTAGATTATAGAATTTAAGTTTAAATTGAATCATACATTTGGTGAAGCGTTTGAATTATTGGAGTTAAAAAAAATGTAATGTGATTGAAAAAAAGATATTAATATAGAGTTTGTTTCGTTTGTCTCGAAATTTTATGCAGTTAAAAAAAAATCTTCTTATTTGGACTTGTATATGTAAAGTTATGGACTTTTAAAATTTGAATTATAAAACTGTAATAATAATTGTGAATGGTAAAACTGATGTTGACTTTTCAAAAAAAGATAAAAATTGGGTTGTAAATCGTGATCCAAACCTTGGTGCCAAGCAGATGTTAAGTTTTTAATATTAGTTTTTATCTTTTTTTGAAAAATCAATAAAAATTATAATTAATTTTTAAAAAGTCAAACAATTCAAACTTAAAATTTTCATTTCACACCTTCATTCCAAGCGCAAGTAAAGTTAATTAAAATTTGTGTTGTGTTGATGAAGAATAGGAAATTTATGTCATATTGGTCAATAGATGAAAAATAAAAGTAGTTATTTAGGTAATTTTCTCTAACATGTAATATAATATTTAGAGAAAATTATCTAAAAACCCAACTTTTTTCTTCAACTGACTTATAGACACAAATTCTTTATTTTTAGCCAACCATTACATAAATTTTAATTTTATTTTCGGTCATGTTAATCTAGTATCAAACTTTTGTATCAGGTTGGTGTAATCGTTTTTAAATTTATGTCATTTAGGTGATTTCCTCATTTATTTCATGGAATTTGGAGGAATGCTCTAAACAGAGCATACATTTAGAATATTGCCCTCATACAATGACTCCAGGATTCTTGTCCTCTTGCAATACAAGTTAAAGATCCACCTATTATGTTTTTTCAAAAACATCCCGACCAACCAAAAAGGTATTTTTGGTATTGATAATACACTTGGTAGTATACCAAAATGTCGTTTGGTAATTCATCGGAATCTCATTTGGATGGGAGCAAGGACTCACACTTTTCACTCTCATTCCAAATAAGAAAGAATAATTAAATAAGGGATTGATGAGCAAAATATTCAAATAGTCACTGTTTTTCATCCATTTACCAACATGATACAAATTTTTCCTTATTGACTAACACGATTAAAAATCCTCCCTCTTAATTAACATGATTTTAATTTAAATAATATTTAAATTTGTGTTATAGAAGTGATTCTCATCCCATTTTCCACTCCCAACCCATAAGTAAGCATGCTATTTGTGTAAATAGTAATTGGCTTAAATAGTCCATGAACCCTTTCAAATGTGACGGTTTAGTCACTATTTTTGTTTTTTGGCCTATATAACCCTAAACTCTTATTTTCTTGACAATTACAGTTCTTTCCGTTAAACTTCGTTAAATTTAGAACGGATTATTACTCAAATGATTTTTTTAGTAAAAAGACTAAAATACCCTCCAATCTACCAAAAGTCCCTCTATGTCCCCCCCCCCCCCCCCCCCCCCCCCCCGCAACCCTGAAGTTAAGATATGGGTCTCCCTGTTCTGATATGGGTTTCGCCTCCCCCCGGCAATTGAAGTTGCGATCTAGGTTCCCCGTGAGAGAGGAAAGAGAGAAAGAAGAGGAGGAATTTTAGTTTTTTTTTAATTTTAATTTTTATTAAATTAATTATTGTTAGATTATTAAAATACTCTCACAAATAAGATCACATGCATTACACATAACTCATTCCGTTAGAAATTTAATTTATATGGATAGAAATGATTATAATGATCGACATTTTAATAGTTCAAGATCTTTTGATCAAAAAATAAAATATGGACTAAACCGTCACCTTTAAAGAGTTCAATGATTATTTGAGTCAATTACTATAGTGTAAATTACCTCTAAACATGCCATTTGTGTAAATTACCTCTACTTCATTTCAACAAAAAAAAAAAAAGAAGATTACCTCTCTGCTTGAGTATTGTCATTCAATCTTGACCATTCTGTTGTTTACATTTCCCCAGTACAGATAATCTCAGCCGTTCATTTGTTTTGTTTTGTTTTTGTTTTTGTTTTTTTGTTTTTGTTGAACAGCCGTTCACTTGTTGACAAGGCTCAAAAACCCCTCAAAAACCCCCAGAGCATCTCTGTTTCCCACGCCGCCACCAAGCAGCCCATCCCATCCCAGCCCAGCCCCGCCGCCCCCGACGCCGCGGAGCTCCTCCCAACCTCGCCCAGCGCCTCCCAAGACGCCTCCGATTAACGTTGTCCCTGACCCAACCCCTTCTCTCGCCCCCACCAACATTCGTAAGCCTTTCGCGGTTTTTTTTGTTTTTTAAAGGTATTGAG